>JAMPIV010009521.1:315000-1021240 GCA_024509875.1 Oreohelix idahoensis | reverse complement strand
GTGTCCATTCTAACATGTGCCGGGAGAGTGTGTTCCCAAAAGTTACTTTGGGGTAAGTGTAAACAATTTATTTTACCATAAATGTGAATTTGACACGTTTTTCTTGCTAAATGGTTATATATGAGGCTGGCAACCCCAACAATGAAAATAGTACATTCATAAACACTACTGCAAGCGCTGGTGTTTGTTTTACGATCGCTTAATTCGCTCATAAACGCAAAAGCAGCAGCAACCCGAGACTCCGAATCATCAGTGATGAGTTCGATGATTACATCAAAATGTGCCCTAAAGTGTATAATATCATTTTGTGAGATATTATGTAACTTGTTAATTGTAATTCAGGCACGCCATTGCACTCGCGCTCTCCGAGCACATTATTTTCTCAGTTTAATACCCAGAAAGAACATTGGTGATTTCTAATCATCTTCCCTGAGGTACGCTGTGTATACTCAAGATATAATTATTCAGAGAGGCTAAACATTGGTGGGTGAACAGCGAGACAATGCGCCTGTTAATTTTTCTTAACCAAGTGTACTTAGCAGGAACATTTGTTCTTTTTATTTTGTCTAAAGCTCGTGGAACGAAGCTATCAAGCTGTTCGTGGTACGAAGCTGCAAGACTTAAGTTTCGACGTCACTAGTTGTGAGTTTCTAAAGCAGGGATTCAACACTAACCGTATACATTGGTCGAGTTGTGTGGACAATCGCCCTCATCACAGAAGAAACAACGAAACCACCGCTGCAGGATTCACTTATACCAGCAAAGTTCTTGTAAAAAAAGGAATGGAACCAGCAAATGACCAATTTTTTTTTTTATAAATCCTCAAACTCCAACCAAGTCTCAGTGAAGAAAATTTTCTTTACATCTTAAAATTCACCATCATTCCATCGCTATTTTAACATGTTAAGACTAATTGATTATTAAAATTTGTTACATGATATTTTAAAACAAAACAATCATTGTTAATTC
Source organism: Oreohelix idahoensis (assembly GCA_024509875.1). Lineage (NCBI taxonomy): Eukaryota > Metazoa > Mollusca > Gastropoda > Stylommatophora > Oreohelicidae > Oreohelix > Oreohelix idahoensis. The sequence continues at coordinate 1,020,271 of JAMPIV010009521.1, read as the reverse complement.
AGTTATTATAGGTATGAAAGCAAAACGTATAGAAGCAAGACTCTTTAATATATATACATCTAGACATATATTTCTACATCTATAGAACAAATACTTATTAAAAAAAATTTCACTGAAACTTACACCAGCTTGGGGCTTGAACGGGCTAAAACCAATTGCTTAATTTCTTCACAAAAGGCGACGGATCAGATATAAGTTAATTAGTGCTTTGCCCTATACAGCATTGTTTCTTGACTTCTGAAAACATTTTGTGAACACTGCCTTGAGATAGAAGCGTCATTATCCTTCTATCAACAACTCTGCCAAGAGTATTCTTGTGCGAAGGTAGACACGTTTGAAGACCCAGATTAGATACTGTTGAGTGTTGGCCACTGGTGGACCACTACTGCCGAGCTAGGGGCAGGCATCCGTGACAAAACAAACAAGTCCAAAACATTCATACAGTAAATCCGACAATAATTCGAACATAATCAGATTGGGGTGGCATAGAATTAGTACTCGTGGAATATTTCAACAGTATGTCATTGAATCAGTTGGGACTTGATATGCTTTTCTTTGCCCTCCCTAACTCAATGGCAGAATCAGATAGAACGAACGAATGAACTAACAATCTTTATTTTCTAAGGGTTTAGAATTGGGCACGCAGGCCCGTCTAATATTCTGCCCTTCCTTCTCTTGTTTTCCATACTGAATCCATTTATTCTCACATGCATTTTAAATATTAGTTTTAAATAATGAAATAAACAAAATATAATACAATAAAATAAAATCTCAATATTGTAACAGTACTATAATTGTTACACACATTTACAGTACCTTTTTATAATCAATATTGAACAGGGCAAAAAAAATCCTTAAACTCTACACATGATATTAGATAATGATTTAAGAACATAACTAAATTAGGGTGCTATATAATCTGCACTCATGATGTATTTGAAAAGTATGCTATTTTATGAATATGAACTAAGGGTGAGCAGCAGAAAAAAGCTAAACTTTTATTGAATAAGTCAAGCCTTGGCTTGGGTACGTGTAATTTCTTTAAACGTTGGCTGCGTCTTCCATTGCATTTGAAAATGAGCCACAGATACGTTGACGTATTCTGTGATAATATTTTATGAAGAATTTGGCTTTCTTGAAGAGGGAAGCGCTTTCTTTTAGGTAAAAACGTTAAGATGTTTACATAGATCTATCTAATTGTGTTAGATGTTTGTCAGTAACTAGGCAAACTGCACGTTTTTGTAATGCATTGAGTCTCTTTGTGTTGGACATGGATCAGCCATCCCAGATTGTGGAGCAATAGTCTAGACGTGTTTGTATTTGGAACATGTAGAACATTTTCCTTGCCTCCTCATCTAAGGAATGTTTAATATTAGCTAACTGGTAAAATTTCTGCGCCGTTTGTTTGATCGGTGATTGTACATGCGAATTCCAACTTAAATGTTGATCAACAATGGATCACAGTGTTTTACTTTCATTTACATTTTCAATTAGTGAGGTAAAAATGTAGAGTTGAAAAAAAGAAGAAAAAGAACAAGAAGAAGAATAAGAAAAGCAAGAGCAACAAAAACAAGAAGCGGACGAAGAAGAAGAAGAAGAAGAGGAAGAATAAGAAGAAGAAGGAAAAAAGAAGAAAAGAAATAGAAAGAAGAGAGAAGAAGAAAAGAAAGAAGAAGGAAGAAGAAGAATGTGTTGAAGAAGATACTTAAGAAAATGAGTTAAGAATAAGAAGAAGATCTCAAAAGGAAGAAGAAAGAAGAAGAAAAAAGAAGATAACGAAGAAGAAAAGAAGGGGGAGAAAAAAGAAAAAAAGAAGAAGAAGAGAAGAAAAGAAGAAGAAGAATGAAGGAAGGGGAAAAAAAGAAAGAAGAGAAGGAAGGGAGAAGAGAAGAAGAAAAAAGGGAAGAAAAGAAAGAAGAAAGAAAAATGGCCGAAGAAGAAGAAGAAGAATAAGAAGAAGTAATGGAAAAAGTCAGAAGAAGAAGAATAAAAGAAAGAAGAAAAGAAAGAAGAAGAAGAAGAAGAAGAAGAAGAAGGAAGAGAAAGAAAAAAGTGAAGAAAGAAGAAGAAGAGTTTAAGGAAGGTAGAAAGGAAGAGAAACCTGTTTGGGTGAAGAACTTTCTGGTTAGGAATTAAGGGGTGGGAAGAAGAAGAAGAAAAAGAAGAGAAGTGAGAAGAAGAAAAGAAGAAAAGGGAAGGGGGGTGAAGGTTTTTAGCCTGTGCAGGGAAAGAAGAAGAAGTTTGGAGAGAAAGAAGGAAAAGAAAGAGGATGAATGCTGAAGAAGAAAAGTTGAAGAAGGAAGAAAGAAGAAGAAAGGATTTATTTTTGGAAATTTAAAAAGGAAGAAATAGTGGAAGATAGGAAGAAGCGAAGAAGAAGAAAAGGTTAAGGTTTCAAGGAAGAAGAAGAAGTTGAAGAAAAGAAGGAGTTGGAGGAAAAAGAAAGGGGGGAGGGAATGAAGAAGAGGGGAAAAAGGGGTGAAAGAAGAAGTTTTGAAGAGAAGAAAGGGGAAGATAGACGTAGAAGGGAAGAAGGAAGGAGGAAGGAATTAAAGAGAAACAGAAGAAGAAGAGATTGTTAAGAAGATAGGAAGAAAAGAAGAAAAGAAGAAAGGTTCTATTTAAAGAAGTTGTTAAAGGAGAAAAAGGGGAAGCTTATAAGAAGGGGGGAGAAAAAGACGTCAGGTAGGTAGGAAGGTGAGGGCAAATGAAGAAGGAAGAAAGAAGAAGAAAGAAGAGAGAAGAAGAAGAGGAAAGGAAGACAGAGAGAAGGGAATAAGGGGGGAAGAAGAAAAACCTGAAGAAGAAAAAAGAAGAAGAAGAAAAGATGGAAGAAGAAAGAAATAAAAAGAAGAAGGAAGAATAAGAGAAAGGAAGAGGAGAAGAGAAGGTGGAGAGAAGGGAAGAAGAGAGAAAAGCCCCAGAAAGGAGAAGAAAAGTTGCGAAGAAGAAGAAGTTCGAAGAAGAGAAGGGGAATGAAGAAAAAGATTAAGAAGAAAGAATTAAGAGAAGAAGTAAGAAGACAAGTAAGAAAGAAGAGAAGGAAGAAGAAGAAGAAAGAAGAGAGAAGGGGATTCCTTCCTCCCACAGCGGGAAAGGGAGGGAGTTTTCCCTTTGTCCTCTGGAAAGAAGAAGGGAAGGGTGAGAAGATAAAGAAGAAGAAGAGAGAAAAGAAAAAAGGGAAGAATGAAGAAGGAAAAGGAGGAAGTTTATTTGTTTTTCAGAAGAACCTAGAAAGGAAGGGGAAAAAGAAGAATAAGAAGACAGAAGGGAAAGGAAAGAGAAGGAAGAAAGAGAAGAAGGGAATCTAAAAAGAAGATCAAGAAGAGGAAGAGGAAAAGAAAGGGAGAAGAAAGAAGGAGGGAAGAAGAAGAAAAGATGGAGAGGAAGTTCTTTTAGTGAAGAAGAGGAGGGAGGAATGGTGAAAAAGGGGACTGAAGAAGAAAAACCATCAGTTTTAAAAGAGTAGAAATTTAGAGACGAGAAAAAGGAAGACGGAAAGAAAGTCCAGGAAGAATAAGGTCTTTTTGAAGAAGAAAAAGTTTCCAGTAAACCTTAGAAAAGAAGGGAAGAAAGAAGAAGGAAGAAGGGAAGCTTAGGGATAGAAAGGCTTGAAGAAGGAAGAAGGGGAAATAATTAGAGAAGAAGAAGGAAGATTAAGTGAGAAGGGATTCAGGGAAGTTCTAGGAAAAAAGGGAAGAAAGAAAGAAGACAAGGAAGAAGAAAGGGAAGAAGTAGATAAAAAAGAAGGTGTGGAAAACTGGGGAGGAAGTAGAAGGATTTTGAAAGAGGAAAAAGAAGGTTGGAAGGAGAAATAAAGAAAAAGGAGGTAATCCCTAAGAAAAAAGGAGAAAAAGGAAGGGGAAGAAAAGAAAAAGAAAGAAAGAGAAAAGAAGAAGAAAGAAGGTGGAAAAAAAAGAAGAAGAGGAAGAAAAGAAAAGGAGAAAAAAGAGAAGGAGAAAAAGAAAAGAAGAAGAAGAAGAAGGGAAAAGAAGAAAAAGAAGAAGAAAAGAAAAGAAGAAGAAAAGAGAAAGAAAAAATATAAAAGAAGGAAAAAAGAAGAAGAAGAAAAGAGAAGAAGAAAGAAGGAAAGAAAGAGGAAAAGAAGGAAAAATAAGGTTTTTGGAAAAGAAGAAGTCTAACCTGAAGAAGATCTAAGAAGAAAAGAGTAATGTTAAGAAATGAGTCTGAGTGTTTGAATAGTAAACTGCCTGTGTCTCTGCCGGTCTAATTATCAGGCTTTCATATTTGCTGCCTCTGGCTGTTTAAGAATCTGCTTTTCATATTATATTGTCTGTTTGTGAGTCTGCCTATTAAACTACCTTGCATATAGTCCGTCTGTGTCTGTCTAATAATCAGCATTTCACTTTGTCTACCTTTGTCTGTCTCTCACTAATAATCAGCCTTTTTTATATTGTCTGCCTATGTCAATGTCTGTCTTATAAACAGCATTTCAAATTGTCTTTCTAAGTCTGTGTCTCACTAATAATCAGCCTTTCAAATTGTCTGCCTATGTCACTGTATGTCTAATAATGAGCCTTTCATATTGTATGTCTACGTCTCTCACTAATAATCAGCATTTCATATTGTCTGTCTGTGTCACTGTCTAATAATCAGCATTTCATTCTTGTCTGTCCATGCCTGATCTCTCACTAAAAATCAGCTTTTCATATTTTCTGTCTGTGTCTGTCTACCACTAATAATCAGCCTTAAATATTGTCTGTCTGTGTCTGTCTCTGGCAAATTGTCACGGATTGCCTCCCCTGCTTTGCATTAGTGGTCCAACAGTGACCAAAACTCAAGAGTATCTAATATTGGCTTTCAAGGTATCTACCTGCGCGCAAGATTACTCTTGGCAGAGATGTAGATAGAAGATTAATGACACTTCTACCTTAAGGGAGCTTTCACAAGATATTTCCAGAAGTCACGAACACTGTTGCATTGGGCTGAACAATTGTTAACGCATTAAATCTGGTCCGTCGCCTTTTATGAAGGATGTAAGCAATGGTTTAGCCCGTTCAAGCCCCCAGCTGGTGTAATCCAACGAAATTCATCTTATAAGTAATCGCTCTGTTTAGAGGTAAATATGTGTCTAGGTGTGTGTGTATATATATATATATATATATATATATATATATATATATATATATATATATATATATATATATATATATATAATATTCTGGCTCATACGTTTGCTTTATTACATATAAAACTGAAGCGACTATGGTTGTTTAGTTTTAAAACAACATGTAACCATTTTAATAACGAATTAGTCTTTAACAGTTAAAATAAATATGGAAAGATTGGTGAAGTTTAGATAAAAGTTTTCATCACGGAGACGTAGGTGAGGATTTATCAAAAATCTGTTGCTTTCGCCTATTTTACACGAAACTTAACTCTAACTGAGTCCTGCAGCTGTAGTTCATCAATTCTGTGATGATGAAAGCCTTCTCCACACTTTCTTCCACTGTAGGCGGTTAGGGTGGATGCTTTTCTCTCACACTAGCGGTGTTAGTACCACAAATCGTCTGATGACATATAACCACGAACTTCAGAAAAATAGAAAAACAAATGCATTTGTTTGGAGCACTCTAACAGGCTCATGTTCCCGTTGTGCGCCCACCAATGTTAAACTCGCAGAAGAATTTAATTCTCGAGCACGCACAACTTAACTCCGAGAAGATGGTTAAAATTCACCAATATTACTCTGAGAATTAACGGGTAAGATGTGTCAGGACATTGAGAATATGATTTGTACCTGAACTAACATTAATGAGTTACATACATCTCACAAATGATATGCTACCCTTGAGGCACACATGATGTAATCATCACTCATTACTGCTCCAGTCGGAGTCCTGGGGTTACCTCTGCTGTCGGGTCTCCCGCACGACTAGCCAGAAGAAATCACCAGCTCTTGCAGTAGTGGTTCATTTTACAAATGTTACACTTTTGTAATAGTAAAAATTCCAATATTTCACGGTTCCTCACTCAGCTCTTTTGTCCTGCAATTATAGACACCCCTGGGCTGGACGATGAACAACTAAAAAAATAAGGCTGGAAAATAAACCAGTGCTACTTTAATTACATATCAAAGTACGCGAGGATGCAGATTAAAACGGCCATATATAATTCATTACATTTGATCTTCTTCTTCTCTTCTTTGATCCTTAGCCCCTGACTGTCAAAGCAGTCAGTGGCCATCACGCCTGATGGCGTCTTATAGGCAGCATTAAACTGCTTCCACTTCGCTCGGTCGGTGGCCATCCTTCGTGCAGTGCCCCAGCTCTGTTTCATTCTTTGCATCTCGGCCTCCACAGTTCTCCGCCAAGTTGTTTTTTGTCGGCCGCTCTTGCGCTTTCCTTCAAGGGCCATTGCAAAGCTTTTCTTGTGATGGCATCGGAGTCTCTTCTGAGGACGTGACCAACCCAACTTCAGCGTCTGCCAGCTATGATAGTGTACATGTTCTCTTGGTTGCTCCTAGTAAGCAGTTCTTGGTTGGTTATGGTATTCGGCCAAAAGATTCGGAGGATTTTCCTTAGGCAGAATGCGTGGAAAGAGGACAATTTCCTTCTCTGTTAACACTCCAGCATTCCGCACGATAGAGAAGCACAGAAAGTACACAGCTCTCACATAATCTTAATTTTGTTTTTATGCTGTAGTGAGAGGACTTCCAGATGTTGTTTTATATACAAGAATTAATAGAATTTTTGTTCTTTTTTCTGTATTTGCTTGTTTTATGGTGTCACGGGGGCCAATAGCCCCAAGTACCTGCTTAGTGTGCTCAATGGATAATCCTGCCAAGTACAGAACGGACACTGACAGCCGCTACAAAGGCTGATTTACTCGGAGCCGAATACTTGAATACAGTGGTTTTATGTCGGAGGATAATTGCTGACTCTCTTTGAAGTATTGCGGGTTAATCAGTGTGTAATTCACAGGGGCGTAGGCTGAACATGTAATGCCAGAAAATAATATAAAACATTGGAATGCAGATGGAGAAGGTTAGATGATGTAGTAATTTTCTGCTACATAGCTGGCTGCTTTTAATGTCGGCTGAGCAGCTTTACCGACTGTAAAAAATGAATGCAATAGTTTGTTACGTCTTTGAACAGCAACGTTTTAAAACAATGCAAATATCTGGACACATTACATCGCATGTAAGTTTCGGCTCGGATATAAATAACAGAACAGCCCAAGGAAAAACGCAATTCAAGAAAATAACAAATGAGTCCGAGGTAACATTGTTGGTAATATAATAATTCAAACCTCAGGTCTCTCACAGTAACTAAAGCTTCCAGCCATCTCGTGGCATATATGTGTATGCCTTTAATATTTGAAGAAGACACGATGGTTGGTCGATAATGATGCTTTATACCTACAAGGTAGTTTTTCATAGATATTCAGGAAAGCGAGAATAATGATGCTGAGGCATGAGGCATTGTCTAACAACAAGTCACGGCCGTCACTTTTGTGCAAAGGTCTAGGGTTATCTTATAAAACGTTAGCTCGTTCACGCTCCCAGCTGAGTTAATTCAGCGGAAATTCCTCTATTATTATTGTATAATAGCTCTGTTGAAAGTGTAATTTAAGTAATTGTCTGAGACATACTGAATTGTAGTACATTGTGACTGACGAAACTCATTGACCCTGAAGTGAACCCTGAAGTGTTTGTAATGGATATGGTACGACCCTTCCGTATATACGAATCACCCTTTTGATAAACATCAGTGCCCCCCGTAAAATATTGTATCGTTTCGTCTTTCTAAACGGGATTTTTCTTTTCACCCTGGCATACATTAGCTATGCAACCGTTCCACACAGATCGGGACGCAATACACGTTTGCTGGATTAATGAAAGTGGACATGTTTTATCTACCGGTCTTTCCTGGTCATTCAAGCAATTGATTTAAGGAGTGATTAAAAATCACGCCCATGGTCATCTCTTGAGCAATCATAATGCAGTATTTTCATTAATTAGACTTGGCCCACAGGGCGGCGCCGCGAGAATCAAACAGATAGCAGCGACCACGATCAAAAACACAGATGACTGGGGGATTTCAGGAAGACTAGCGCCACGATTAAAAGACAGTAGTGGTCCCTGAAACGAGCGACGCTAGTTTCCTGCCGGTATTTCCGCATCTCGGGTGTTAAACACCAGAACCGATCGCGCAGCAGACGAACGGAGATACGAAGACCAGCGGTGCATCTCTCTTTAGTCTGGTCGGTCAGAAACCCCCAAAGTGTCCTAAGATCCCTGAAAAGTTGTCAATTTCTCCATGTCCCACTCATCTTGCATTTGAAGTTAGATATATACATACCACGGTAGAAATACCACTTGTATCACTCGTTGCCAACCTTTACAGAAGCACTAGCTATATATTGAAATCTTGTTATAATGATTTTTCCCCCTGATTTTAACGTATATATTATATTGCAGTGAATTCTATTTCTGTGCAAAACGGTAACTTATATATATATTGTGTAAAGTGCAGATCAGTGCGTTCTAGTTCAATTCATTCTATTTTCACTGGATTTTGTGTTGTGCTAATTTAAATCTATTAAATTAAACCATCTCAATAGTTCACAGTTATAAATGTAATGAATATATCTGCATTTTATATTATTTCCAAAAAGATAATGGATGGCTGAAATGCTCTTAATTAACTTTTAAAAAGTCGCCGAAGGAATTTATATAGTATTAAAATTTAGTTAAGTCATCTATATTTTATAGATGTGTGGTTGTTTAACCACCATTAGAACTCGCGCAGTGTTTTATTAAATACATAATTAAATACGCGAATACATATGGCTGTGATTCCATCGGAACTTAGGTCAGAAGCGAAAATTACTATTCGCTGTTGCCCTTTTTAAGACGCCACTAGGCGTAATGGCCACTTTACATGTCTTTTTCCTATCGTTGGCTCAAGTACGGGAAGAAGGGAAGAAGGGACATATGATCTTGAATCCTTTAAAACGGGGTAAACCATCGCGCTTTAAGAAAGCAATTAATTGGATTTTTCGGTATTCATGTTTCTTTTTCTTTCATTCAGAGTGATCGTAACACCTTGCAGATTCGCAGCAATAAAAAGAAATCCTCTTAAGAAAGCTTCCAGAACAGTATGTGATGAAACATTTTTTAAAAAGTTTAATCTTTGTGGTGGTTCGATGCGACCTAGCTATATTTATAATTACATTGCCAAAGAAAGCCTACCTCACAAAAGACTAATTTTAAAGAACAATCAAACATATTAATAATTACGTAAATCTGTAAGATAAACTGGCTAAGTTGAACTCGTGCCCGAGTTAAGCGATACTCTGATTTACTGCCCTACAAGGTGAGAGAGTACATATTTTTCCTGAACTGTGACGGCTTAGTTTTTCTCACTGGATTGATAATAAAACTTACCTTCTCAAAAGTTACTATCATGCAAGAGCACGCGATTGAAGTAAATTTTACCATCAGAGCGTCGAAAGAATTAAAGAGACCAACTCATTTTCACGCCTTGTGTCACACGTCCTGTGTCAATGCCATCCCATAGACTCCTTTTATATATAAGAAAAGTAGACACAATAATCTCTTAGGCTTCAAGTCCCGGCGATAAGATGAGAATAGTTTATGTGCTGATCCAGCAAACCTCGCTAACATCTGGGGGCGGGCTCAAGAACTTGAAGAAGTACCAGACATTTACTCAAACTCACTTTCATGTATTGAAGAGTGTAATTGCTGTTTTATTTCGATTCTATTGGAGATGGTCTGATGCTGTAATCGGTAAGGTGTTGAGAATATTGAGTGAAGGTGGTAATCCTCACGCGCGTGCGTATGAATGACAGGAAATTTAATCTTTTTTTGTGTAACCATTTTGTTAACTTGCTTACCTGGTAATATAATTTTCTGTATACCCTGCATTGTTCCTTTAAGTGGGATAGTTGATAATTTGTTAACTCTGTTTAAAAACCCCTCCTTTAAGTGGGATAGTTGATAATTTGTTAACTCTGTTTAAAAACCCCTCCTTTTCATTTGCTTAGTAAAGGGAAGAACAATTGGGAAGAACAGGATTCTTTCTACCACCCATACCTAATTTTGAAACACCTCTTTCAGAGTAATTAACTTCACTGTTAGGTTAACTTACCTATGTTCCTGATAACTATCTATCTTTTTTACTGGGTTTATCTTTGTCTAATAAGCGGGACGGGCTTAGTCGATACCAATCTTCTTCCCCCTCTCCCTACCTTGTTACTTGCATTTTCTGTAATTTTGATAATTCTTGCTGTAAACACATGATTATTGTAGTGATTGTTTTTTTTAACTTTAATAAACAACATAAACTTAATTGTCCCTGTGTTGGAATACCCAAAGCCCAAACTTTCCCCCTATTTGTTTAATATAGTTTGTATCCACGTCGTCTGTGTGATTGAAGCACCAAATCGGTGTGAGCGCATATGTGTGTCTGGAAACTGGCAAATAATTGTTTGACCAGGTGAGCCTGAAGAGTAGATTGAGAGAAACGATTTGTCGTAAATAAATCTGTCTTTACTCCTCCGGCACTCTGTGAAGCAACTATTTACTCTCTACATTTCTATCACTGAGCTTTTTCACCATCATTCTACACTCTAAACCGGACTACTATTTCTAAGACTCTTTCTCTCAAAATAAATTTACGACATACATTCAAAATGATTAAATCAACTTTAGATTTGTCTTTATACAAGTAACAAATTTAATAATCAATTATGTTTTAACAGTTATAAAAATTAATAATTCCTTATAGAAAATGTTGTCAACACTGGGTGATGTTATAGCGTTACAAATTGGATAGTTCACTTGGCAGCTTTTATGTTTCTACTTAGCTGCCAGTGAGTTTGTCTTTCTGGTCCAGCTGATGTTTTGTTCTTTGTAGATGGATGCCTGATTCCCACTCGTCACTGGTCAAGTTTGAAAGTTGTAGCACATTCCAAGAAGCGTCATGGAGTAACTACAAAGCTGGTCCCACGTCTCTAAGACCCGTCTGATGATGTGTCTAGCGTCAACTTCAGGCTACTTATACAATCACTTGTTCCAGAGATAGTACCCTCAGTTGGTACCACCGACCCAAATATTTGGGATCACTGACAGAGTGCTGGCTCAGAGAAATAGCTAAGGCAACTTGTTGAAGATGCCTCTAACACGTGTTCTGGGGTGTTACTACTTTATAATAAGTTCCCTATTTGACTCTTGTTTCAGATTCCCCAGATTCCGGTTTTCCTTGTTAATAACGGTGGAGCTTTCCTGAGCTTTTAAGTCCTCAAGAGGATCAAACAAGTCCGGTTCGATAAATGAATCCTGATTTTATTCTTAACTCTGGCAGGTCTGGTTGTTTTCTTGACGATGTGAATTGTCATATTGCTCTAAACTTCAAAAGTGTCAAGTTATATTCCCCCTTTCGTTCCTGGCACGTGTTGTTTACTATTAGGCAAGGATCCAATTGGAAATGTTGTTATGCCTACTTTCCGAATGCCCGCCAAAAGTTTCACACATGCGTGTGGCAGGATGAGTTTATTCAAAAAAAATTCTTCATAGGAATTATGTATGCGATTGTAAAGGTCACGTTTACAAATATGGACGTGAAACCTCCGAATATTCTAGTCAGTGATTTCAAATTACTTCTTATTTTTATCTTAAGTAGTATCTTCGTAATAATTCTGCCAGAAGCTTATTACAACCTTTCCGCTCAGGTGTGTCCGACTGAAAATTATATATCGCCCCGTCCTTGTGCAAACAAAAATTCATCGTTTTACTATCTGGGCTAAGACGTCACATTAGTCTTATCAGCGATAACCAACCTTTGCTTGACGTTTTCCGTTTGAAACAGGCGCCCAACTTATGGTATACGAGAATGTCTACCAACTGATTATCTGTTAAAGTTGATCATCCTCCTACTCTTAACAAGGTCAAGCGGGCAAACAAACATGATAACTATTACTGAAAGGTGTGTAACGTGATATTAAAACACCAAATATCTGCTTGATAGCAGAGAAAGAAATGTACCGACCACGGAAATTTCACGTAATCAGTACGCATAGCAAATGTAACTGAATTCGGCCGGAGAGGACAAGAGATCGACCCAAAAATTATGTGACAGTTACCATGTGTTTCAAGTGCTCTGTTACCAGATGTTTTAATTGGCTCTGCTTTTTTTTTTAAATGATGAATTTACATTACAGTAATATAAATAATGTATGCTTGTTTAATTCTCTGGGGTGAACAGCTAGTCTTTCTACTTTAGCATTATAAAAATTGTGGTTACATACTCAATTAATTGATATTTCAACATAAAATGATAGAAAAAATAAAAACATTATTTAAAGATCACATATCATGTTTTTAAAAAGGCACATTTGAACCCATTCCGTCATTATTCAGTCGCTGTTCGAGCTCTCTTTGCTTACTTCTTGTAGTCAATCGATGAGGTGTCTCTTGTCCCAGTCCAACAGTAATCAGCAAGCATTGAAGGGCTCCAATTGCCTTGATTCCTTGTCTCCATAGCAGCAATGTCAAGGTGAAATTGTTCACCATGCTCATCACTGACCGCTCCACAGTTTGACGTAAAGAAATCCAGATGAGAATCCAGAAAATGAATTTTCAAAGACATGTTGCAGCCAAGACTCTTATACTTCAGAAGGAGATTTTCTACAATTTCATTGTAATTATCAGATCTGTTGTTTCCAAGAAAATTGTCCACCACTGACTTAAATGCTAGCCATGCTGCTTTTTCCTTGCCATGCAACACGCAAAGAAACTCGTCATCATGAAGAAGTTTTCGAATTTGCGGACCAACAAATACTCCCTCTCTTATTTTAGCTTCACTCAGTATTGGAAATTTACTGATGAGGTATTTGAAAGCCTCATCTGTTTTCTCCATTGCCTTGACAAAGTTTTTCATGAGACCCAGCTTAATGTGCAAGGGTGGCAAAAAAATGTTGCTGGTGTCGACAAGTGCTGGGTTCTCAACGTTCTTACTGCCAGGCTGCAATGACTGCATGATTGGCCAATGTCTTCTGATGTAATGGCCACTTCGTGCACGGCTATCCCATTCATAGAGAAAGCAACAAGTACTTGGTGTATCCACCCTGTAGTCCAAGCAAAAGAGCGACCACTTTTAAGTCACCGCAAAGTGACCAATGATGATGATCGTAGTTTATGCACTTCAAAAGCTGCTTAATGTTTTCATAAGTTTCTTTCATATGAACTGCATGACCAACTTGAATTGACGGTAACACATTACCATTATTCAACAAAACAGCTTTAAGACTCGTCTTGGATGAATCAATGAAAAGCCTCCACTCTTCCGGTATGTAATTGATTTTGAGGGCTGCCATTAAACCAGAAATGTTGTGGCACGCAGAAAGGTCACCCTCTTTGAAAAAGAATGTAATAAGCGGCTTCTGGCGGTTCCTATACACAGAAATTGTAACATCTTCTGCCAGGAGATTCCACTGTTGCAATCTGGAATCCAAAAGCTCCGCCTTGTTCTTTGGTAAATTCAGATCTCTTACAAGATCATTCAGTTCACCTTGGGTTATTAAGTGTGGTTTAGTGGATGTAGTTTGCTCAAAATCTGGGTCGCTTGAGGTTGATGGTTCAGGACCACCAATGTCCTCTTCTTCATCAGTTGAAGCAGCTGAAAATTATTCTGGCACTTTGGGAACTGGTAGGTCATCGCCATGTGGTACCGGACGTATTGCAGAGGGGATGTTTGGATATTCCAGAGTAACAGTTGTTGAGATGATCAGTGGGCTCTCTCCAAATCATTGGGACTGCAAAATGCATAGCTTGCCTTTTGCCAGTCAACCACAGTTTAAGATGTGCTGCACATGTATTGCAGCATATGTGTGGCGCCCAGCTCTTATCTTGATCTCCTATTCTGCAGCCAAAATACAAACTGTACGCCTTCTTAATCACTTTAGTTATATTTCGTTTTTGTGATAGAAATGTCACCTCACCACATCTATAACAGAAATTATTAGCACTGTTCACACATGTCCTAGGCATTTCTAATTACGATACTTTTGATAAGGACAAATGCACTAACTAATGGCAAAATTTTATCAGAGATAAGATATTTATACACAAAGATGATGTAATCATAGGTAGGATTGCATCATCAACTTCTAGTTACATTTTTATTGGTCATTAGAAAAAATTATGCAATCGCCCACAACAGTTGCGTCATATATATATATATAAATTGACCGTAATTAAATAAACTAGTAGCATATATCTTGAAAACTAGAGCCAATCAACATTTTTTAATGCCATTTTCGTTTTCAGCACACCAAAATTAGTTAAGATCAGCTATTTTCATTTCTGGTACATTTTGGTTGTTGACTGGTGTAATTAGACACTTCTTGAGCTCTATAATCGGATAAATCAGGTGATCTGAAACCTAATATTTAATGTGCTCTGAAATCATATATTTCAGGTGCTCTGTAACCAAGTATTTCAGGAGCCGTGCAACCATATATTTCAGGTGTTCTGTAACCATATATTTCTGGTGCTCTTTGACTAGATATTTCAGGTGTTCTGTAACCAGATATCTCAGGTGTTCTGTAACCAAATATTTCAGTTGCTTTGTAACCATTTGTTTCAGGACCTCTGTAAACATATATTTCAGGTGGTCTATAACCAGATATTTCAGGTGCTCTGTAACCAGATGTCTCAGGTGTTTCAGATCTATCTATCTATCTATCTATCTATCTATCTATCTATCTATCTATCTATCTATATATATATATATATATATATATTTATTTATTTATCTATACATATCTATCTATCGATCTGCCTATCTATCTATCTATCTATCTTTCTTTCTTTCTTTCTTTCTTTGTATATATCTATCTATCTATCTATCTATCTATCTATCTATCTGTTTATGTATCTATCTATCTGTCTATCTATCTATCAATCTATCTATCTGTTTATTTATCTATCTATCTATCGTTCTTTCTTTCTATCTATCAATCAGTCTATCTGTTTATATATCTATCTATTTATCTATCTTTCTTTCTTTCTTTCTTTGTATATATCTATCTATCTATCTATCTATCTATCTATCTATCTATCTATCTATCTATCTATCTATCTATCTATCTATCTGTTTATTTATCTATCTATCTATCTATCTATCTATCTATCTATCTTTCTTTCTATCTATCAATCAATCTATCTGTTTATATATCTATCTATCTATCTTTCTTTCTTTCTTTCTTTGTATCTATCTATCTATCTATCTATCTGTTTATGTATCTATCTATCTGTCTTTCTATCTATCAATCAATCTATCTGTTTATATATCTATCTGTCTGTCTATCTATCGATCAATCTCATTATTCCCTTTAGTCTGTTTTAAAATCCAATCTCCCCTGATCACCGACCACTGCAGATCTCCATGTTTGTTTCCTCTCATTTAAGCTATTTGAGTGGAATAATCACACTCATTTTTCTTAGCGCTTCCTATAGAGCAGGGGTCTGCAACCAGTCGATCTCGATCGACTTTTTAAAATAGGGACATTTAGAATTTGACGTCACCCAACGACATTTAAAATCGCCGTGTCCCCGGGATCAAAGGTTCTTTTTTCGCATTCTCAATGAAAACTGTCGAGCTGGCTACTAAAGTATAATGTGAACTGTATGAGATAGGAACGTGATCTTTTCTATAAGGTTCATCACCCTTCCCCTTATCCGCTTAAAATTATACACACCCACGCACATATATACATATGGTAAATCAGTAGGGGGCTCAGTGTTACTAACGCAGATCTCAAGAGCTCCTGGGTTACTATAGAGTATGAAACACAGAATGCAGATGGCTCCTGACCAGGAAGCCGGCACCAAAGCAATCATGTGCTTTTGTAGCAGTGGCATCTAGACCAATTTAAAAAATAATAAATGATGAGGTTGCCTCATGGACAACCTCATGCACAACCTCATGCACAACCTCATACACAACCTCATGCACAACCTCATACACAACCTCATGCACAACCTCATGCACAACCTCATACACAACCTCATGTACAACCTCATGCACAACCTCATGTACAACCTCATGTACAACCTCATGCACAACCTCATGCACAACCTCATGCACAACCTCATGTACAACCTCATGCACAACCTCATACACAACCTCATGCACAACCTCATGTACAACCTCATGCACAACCTCATGCACAACCTCATGCACAACCTCATGCACAACCTCATGCACAACCTCATACACAACCTCATGTACAACCTCATGCACAACCTCATGCACAACCTCATACACAACCTCATGCTCAACCTCATACACAACCCCATACACAACCTCATGCACAACCTCATACACAACCTCATGCACAACCTCATACACAACCTCATGCACAACCTCATGCACAACCTCATGTACAACCTCATGCACAACCTCATGCACAACCTCATACACAACCTCATGCTCAACCTCATGCACAACCTCATACACAACCTCATCTCAGTCGCCTTATAGAATATACCCTATTGAACAGTAGTCATATTCTTTGTTTGTATTCTCAATGACCCCCGGAAAACAATCGTCATCATTTTCTGTTTGGTTCCTTATGGAGCATAGAGCTACAACTGTAGTTGATTCTACTGCATGAAACCTGCACCAAACATTCACATACTCTTGTAGCAGTTAGTTGATGTGAGCAATGTTTATTGTGTGCTGTGATGTTGCAGAACTTCGTGTAAAATACATCATATTAGTCGCCTGAGGGAGAAGTAAGTCTATTTTGTCTTTCTCTAATATCAGGGATACAAAGGGCTCTGAGAACAATCCTCCTTGCTAAACCCCGGCTGCTACTTAACATTATCACATGCAATCTCTCCCCGCCGTCGCGAGTTCGATTGATGTCTATTGTGTAATGGTTATATTGTGCGACCTGTTTTTATAAGACGTTGCCGCTAACGTTTCCTTACCGAACCGTAAAGTACACTTTTAGGTATAATGGCATCGTAACCACGAAGCGACAATTACTTCCCTTGTTGTTCTAATCCGACCTGCTGTGATTATCTCCTTTGTGAGGACCAAAGTATAGTTTACTTCTGTGTTAGCTTGCAATATCGCTGCTGGGAGGATAGATAGATAGATAGATAGATAGATAGATAGATAGATAGATAGATAGATAGATAGATAGATAGATAGATAGATAGATAGATAGATAGATGGATGGATGGATGGATGGATGGATGGATGGATGGATAGATAGATAGATAGATAGATAGATAGATAGATAGATAGATAGATAGATAGATAGATAGATAGATAGATAGATAGATAGATAGATAGATAGATAGATAGATAGATAGATAGATAGATCCAGTCACATTGTGTTTTACTTTACCACTTAGCCATGCTGCACGCCCCATCCTCCCCTCACTTCTATAGTCAACCAGTTTTCGTCAGAATTGATTTCTGTAGCCCTTGGCTGTTGCCAGTCGATCTACTTAGGAGCAGGTGTTTTGAAACCAGACTCGTTTTGTTTCTAGAGCAGCCTTTCTCTACCTTTCTATGCTGGGGGGAGCCTTGAAATAATTTTTATAGCTCAGGGAACCCCTACATAAAAATTATTATATCTACAGCCAACCGTATCTTAGCGTGATCAGTAAGTTGTAAATGTAATGACCCAATAATAATTATCTGTGCTCTTTTGAGCAGAGAATAATTTTTTGTGTCTGTGGATCTGTTTGTTTTGGTCAGTTTATTAGCCTACTCTTTCTGTGTGGTTCCCGTTTTCCCCACAAAGAGATCAGCTCTAATGGAAGTCACTAGTCTAAGGTAGAAGAGACTTCAGAGGTTTTTTTTTTAAAATGTCGGGCTTCATTTGTTTAACACTATGGTCAAAGATTGCCTCCCCTGCTTTGCAGTAGTGGTCCAACAGTGGCCAAAACTCAAGAGTATCTAAAGTGGGTCGTCAAAGGTGTCTACCTTCGCACAAGATTACTCTTGACAGAGATGTAGATAGAAGGGTAATGGCGCTTCTAGCTCAAGGCAATATATACAAGATAATTCAGAAGTCAAGACCAATGCTTCATAGGGCCGAGCAATTGTTAACGTATATCTGTCCGTCGCCTTTTGTGAAGAATTAAGCAGTGGTTATAGCCCGTTCAAGCCCCCAGCTGGTGTAAATCCAGCGAAATCCCCTTTTACAACAAGCAGCTCTATAGAAGTATATATATATATATATATATATAATATATATATATATATATATATATATATATATATATATATTTATATATATATATATATATATAATATATATATATATATACTGAAGCACATTAAAAACGCACCACTATTATATATACTGATGCCGAGAAGCTGGCAAAAAAAAGTGTGGGAATGGATTTTCCCCGTGTTTGCCATGCGGTAGAGAGCGAATGGCTGCTGGAATGGAAAGTGCAAGACTCAACCCATGGGTGTGTGTACAGACTACATGAAAACGATGAAAGTTACACGTGCAACACGATTCTCAACAGCTATGACCCTGAAAATATGTACGCGTTGTGGCAGTATACTCGGTATAAAAAGGCCGTTGAGACAAAACACCCAGTACATGTGCTTGAAATGCCACGACTATCTGAAAACGAACGCCAACGAGCCACTGGTATGTTGGAGACCGGAAAGAGCTCGCGGGCCATTGCCAGAAGGATGAATTGCCACCACAGCACTATTGTACGTCTCAATGAACGTAACGGAACCACTGGCAGTGCCCGGGATAGACTTCGGAGTGGCCAATCACGAGTTACTACCCCTGCGCAAGATCGTCATATTGTGCTGAGTCACCTAAGGAATTAACTCTCCCGGCAAGTCAAACAGCAAGAGCAATAGTGGGTAGATATGGGCAAGTCTCTCGAATGACAGTCATACGACGACTCAGAGATACAGGCCTTACTGCAAGACGACCTTATGTTGGGCCAAACTTGACTCACAGACATCGTCAGCAGCGCCTGCAATGGGCAGAGTAACATATCAGATGGACTAGACTGCAGTTGAATGCTGTCCTATTCACAGACGAGAACAGATTCAACATATCCTTTGCAGATGGACGAATGCGGATTTAGCGACGGTGTGAAGAGCGCTTTGCAGATTGCTGTGTCAACCGATTTCGAGGTGGCAGTATTCACGTTTGGGGAGGATTCAGTTTTCACCATCGCTTGCCTCTTCACGTCTTCCGTGGAAATGTTAATGCTGTAACATATCGAGATGAGGTTCTGGATGCACTGGTTGCTCCTGCGTTCACAATTTATCCAGACTTGCAGCTTCTCCAGCAGGATAACGCACGTGCATTTTTTTGTATTTTTGGTTTTCTACCTTGCCTGCACAGAATGCAATGAATTTCATAACAATCAAATGTACAAATTAATGACCAGCATGGATTCATAGGAAAATGAATAAAGATTCCAAATATGTAAACTTGTACACACTTATATTTACATTTCACACTCTGTTCCTGGATTATACAGGTGGTGCGTTTTTAATGTGCTTCAGTATATATATATATATACTAGTATATATACTAGAAAAAAAAACATTTGAAGAAATATTTGCCAACTTGAAAAAAAAACGTTTGTCAACTGGACAAAAAAACATTTGAAGAAATAATTTCATTTTCATTCATAACCCTCCACTCCCAAAGGAGCATAGGCCTTCAACAAACACATGCCAAGTCCTCTTGTCACGTGCCATCGTCTCAAGCCCCCTCCACGCTCTCCTTACTTCCTTCATCCCAACCTCCAGCTCACCTCTCCATTCGCCCCCCGGTCCACCTCTGCTTCTCTTGCCCTAAGGATTTCAGAACAAGGACCGCCCTGCAATGCTATCAACAGGTTTCCTCAGTGCGTGTCCCACCTATCGCCCGTCCCTTTCTCATCTCCCGCCCCACCGGCACCCGTCCAGCTCCCGTCATCAGAAGAAATATTTTACAACTGGAAAACACATTTGCATAAATATTTGACAACTAGAAAACAAACATTTGAAGAAATATTTGACGATTTGAAAAAACGTTTGAAGAAATATTTGACAACTTGAAAAAAAATCTTAAGAAATATTTGACAACTAGAAAAAAAACATTTGAAGAAATATTTTACAACTCGAAACAACATTTGAAGAAATATTTGACAACTAGAAAAAAAACATTTGAAGAAATATTTGACCCCTGGAAGAACTATTTGAAGAAATATTTTAAGAAATATTTGACAGCTGCAAGAAATATTTGACAACTTGAAAAAATATCTGAAGAAAAATGTGACAACCTCAAGAAACATGTAAAGAAATATTTGACAGTTGGAAGAAACATTTAAAGAAATATTTGACAACTAGAAAAAAAACATTTGAAGAAGTATTTGACAACTGGAAAAAAAAACATTTGAAGAAATATTTGACATTTTGACAAAACATTTGAAGAAACATTTGACAACTTGAAAAAATATCTGAAGAAATATGAGTCAACTGGACAAAAAAACATTTGAAGAAATATTTGACAACTGGAAAAAAACATTTGCATAAATATTTGACAACTAGAAAAAACATTTGCATAAATATTTGAAAACTGGAAAAAAAAATTTGAAGAAGTATTTGACAACTGGAAAAAACATTTGAAGAAATATTTGACAACTGGAAAAAACATTTGAAGAAATATTTGACAACTAGAAAAAATATTTGACACATGTAAGAAATATTCAAAGAAATATTTGGCACGTGCAAAAATAACAATATTAAAAACAGGTTAATAGCTATTTACCTACAGGTTGGAACATTTGAGCAGGACTGGTAGAAAATTTTGGGACCATCTTTGCTGCTTGGAAGAAAAGTTTTCACTAAAGTTTGAAAATTGCAGGACAAAAAAGTAGATAACCGTTTGATAACTGGAACAAAGAAGCTATTTGTAAACATTGAAGAGAGAGGATCGGATGTTTTCATTCCATATTTGGGAGACATGCCCTTTGCAGTAACGCGCAGAAATTTCCAGGCTGGACCGTAATTTGCTTCGAGCTTGATATAACTGGACCATTTAAAAATTAATACTTTTTGTAAAAATATATATATCCATACTGTCTGTTAAAGCGTTTGGAGCCCGTAAATTAGGAGGAAAGCTGTAATATTTTGAAATAGCAAAGAACGTTTTTCCTTGTAATATTAAGAACGCTTCGTGGGTTCAAAGAGAGCTAACTATGAAAATAACAATTTATTACTTTAACGTCCCTTAATATTAAAGTAGAAATAATTGTATAACCAATGTTGCACGAGGCATTAATTAGGAATACTTGTAATTTTAATAACCGTACGTCCTAAAGAAACTTTCTTTAAACTACAAAAAGATATGTGTCACAGCAGTATTAAACTATTTGGCTGTTTATAAATTTACAATAATTATTAAGTTTTTCCCCACTTTAACTTTTAGCAATTAAAATATTTTTAATCTGTTAAATATTACTTCACTGTGAAATCTTATGATATTAAAGAGAAGTTACGGAACTGCAGCAGAAAATCTGTTATCGCTTCTTGGCCTTTTAGCTAAGATCAAAGTGTAAAACAGTTATTCGTTGTAATAGCTGTGGCGAGGTGAAATTATTTGGTAAGAGAACCCCTGGGACTAGAATACGAAGGTAGTGGGATGATATCTGTATGTAGTAAAACCAGTGGCGGTTCCAGGGGGTTGTCATTGGGGGTGCTGCACTGTTCATTCATTTAAAATACTTTACATAACACTCACAAATTGTGACCACCATGTAAAATATCAACCCAGACACAAATGATTAGTCTTATCTCATCTAAAATCTGTCAAGAAGTTGTGAAAAGTTATTTTAAAAGTTTACTGCAACTAGGGATATCCTTGTCAGTCGAAGCAGCTTCCCGGGTCTCAAACCAGGTTACACAGACATGTATGCTGCTATTTCTCGTGTTTAAAATTTTCATTGTAACTTCCCTTTAATTAGAGTTCATTGCACTTGGGCTGTGTTCCGTTGCAGCACTAGTTAAATAAATTCAACCCAATCGCAGCTGGCCTCGTGCTGTGTGTTTAACAAGCATTCGCTTATAAGAGGTCAAGGTCACTTGAACTGTCATCGTTTGCAGCACTTCCACGGTGTTGTATAACTTTTTTTTTTGTATTTAACCCTTCCAGTGTAACCTCAATTTTTTGTATTTTTTGGTCTGTCCGGATTATGTATTATAATGTAGTAGAGACAGTATGCATTCCTTTTTTTACAGAGGGTGCTGCAGCTCAACAGCTCATTAAAGAAAGCTGCCACTGTTTCGGGGAGCACGATAAATCTAGTACTAAGGGGCTCAATAAACATCACAATAAGCTAGACACCAACACCTTTTTAGATGTACTTACTACACAACAAGCGCAGGGTGGGAAACATGTGGGATTTAAACCGCATGGTGCGTCTGTCTATACATACACCCAACACAGAAATTCCCTGTCATATTTTTACATAAAAAGAATAGTTGACTCCGACAATGTCACCCCTTCACCTCTTTCCATCTAAAAATAGCTCTCTTCCATTATGTGTCCTGTTCGTATAATGTTTTTCTTAGAAAAAGTACACGATCAATGGTTTCCTTGCGAAGTTTGCGCCGACCATCGATCCGGTTTCATAACTAGCGATAAAAACAGTTAGTCATAATAAGAACCAAAAAAATACGTCAGCTCTTGTGGGATTTCCCGATCTGAGGAACAATCTTGTGTCACGCTTCACCTCTTTCCATCTAAAAATAGCTCTCTTCCATTATGTGCCCTGTTCGTATAATGTTTTTTCTTAGATTCCCTCAGTGATAATAAAAATGTATATATAAACACTTATTACGCCTCTGTTTGCTTTAGATGTCGTATATATCTGTATGTGCGTGCTTATACATTGTCTTACTCCCGCGCCAATACACCCATGAGTCATCACCCCCACCAGTCAGCATCAATACACTCTCCATTAAAAACCCCACCGACCAACTAACGACAATAATTAACTTTTGCTCACCCATTTTATCGGTTTTTTGACGTCATATTTCCTTATATAAACCATTTTTTTATTCTTTTTTTTATTTTAACAATGTCAACCAGACTAACCTCGCCGGCTGACCACCTCTACACCCCCTTTAATATTTAAATAAAAATATATAAATACAAAATTTGTCTCACTTCGTATTCATTTGTATTCTCTCTTCCATGTTTTTTTTTCTCTCACCCCTATATTCTCATCAATACCTAACACCAAACAAAACCACAATCACCCACACCACACCACGCTCATTAACCATCTTCCTCTTTAAAATTTATCAATTTTTTTTTCATATTTTCAGTTGTTATCAACCAATATTCCATAGCCAATCACCCCCCCCCCCCCCTTATTATATAAATAAAAATATATAAATAAAAAAATTTGTCTCACTTCGTGTTCCTTTGTATTCTCTCTTACATGTTTTTTTTCTCACACCCCTATATTCTCATCAATACCTACACACAAAACACCAGACAAAAAAAAAATATCAACACCACACCACACCCCGGCTGCCAGCTACACTATTTAGATTGATATTTCGTATTCTTTTAAAAGAGCTTATTAAATATATTTATTACAAATATATTAAACAGCGTTGACCTTTGTATAAATGTTGTCTACATGTTGTAAAATATATATTGTATGTATGTTGTATATATGTATATCCGCGCGAAGTTTTGCGCCGACCATCGATCCGGTTTCATAACTAGCGGTAAAAGAACGTGAGTGTTTGAGATTTATTACACATGAATGAAAATGTCCTCGACATTGTTCCAGTTGCAGACTGTACAGCGACACTAAGGACTGTCTAGTTGACGCCATAATCTAGTCTGCATATGACATATATCTCTACGGAGCCTCGTTGTGTTCAATAAAAATAAACATCTTCGCTATTTTTTTTTCTCTTCTATATGTTCAGTTTTGCCCTTTTTTTTTGGTATTTATCATTTTTCTCATTCATCTTCGGGAGGTGATCTTCTATAGGTTTATGTGAGGTTTCCATTTAGGGAATTTTCGCACTTTGATGCATACATTAATATATTTATATAATTCCCATTTGCATCGTGAACATTTCATTTTTGTTTAGCAGTGGCATCAGGTAAGACGTGTTGTTATTGTTTCATATCTATGTCACATATTGTCAGTTGTTGTAATAGTGCTTTCTATACCTTCTTCTATTAAATTGTTAATGTGGCGGTTTTTTTGTTGTTTTAGTTGTGAATTATTTGTAGTGTCTAATAGTTATTATTTGTTTACATGTTAATATAAAATATTGTTCTTGATGTCTTATTTTAGTTGATTTTGTTTTGTTTTTGTGTGTGTGTGTTGTATTTTGAAATATATCATCATCATTGTCATTGACACCGTTGCCTTCATTTTTTCATTGTGCATTTGTCTGGACCCATTGATACACATTGCAAAATTTTGCATTTTTTATTCTATGTATTGAGCGTTGCAGTGTTCGTTAATAATATCACCATAATTTAACACATTTTGGTTACGCCCTTGGTTGTTTTGTAGGACTTACACACGTAATGAGCATTGCATTGTTCATCGTTAATAATATCACCATGTTTTGAACAGAAAGTAGTTTCTGGGAGAAAATCATGTTTTCGTTTCAGGACTTCATAGAAATCGGGATTAAATTTAATAAATCAGGAGCGGAACTAGAGGCCTTTGCTACAGCAGTTACAGTGCACGCATTGAAAGACAGAATGAACGTGAATTGAAACGACTTCAGTTAGAACATAATGAGAAAGAAAATGATCTTGCCCAAGCTCTTGTCCTGGACAAATTAAAGATAGACGCGGAACGGGAAAAACTAGTGGCCTTAGATAGAGAACGAGAATCTGAGAAAGATAAAGTGATTGAGATTGAGAAACTAAGATTAGCTGCTGCAGCTGCACAGAAAGCAAATGATTTGGAGATAGAGAAATTGCGTGTTCAGAAAGATTTAGATGTTGCTGTCGGTTTAAGAAAAGTGGAGTTGGACGCTCCAAACGCATCTTCTAGTGCACCTTTGACATCAAACCGAATACGATTTCCAAATTTCGACCAGCAAAAAGAGTGCACAGACAGCTTTCTACGACGAATTAAACAAGGCCATTGCGTTGAAGATCCCGAAGGTTCAATGGAGCTCTACTTTATGCGATTTTTTAACAGCGGACGTGCTCAAGGCTTATTTCGCATTGGACAGTAGTAGTCGAGAAGATTACGATGTTGTCTATGAGACGTTGCTGCGTAAGTTTCAGCTTACGGAAGCGGAATTCCTTGATAAATTTCATTCCTGTCTGCCTAGCAGGAAAGCTGACTTTGGAGAGTTTATCTCATTCTTTAAGTTATATTCGAAAAGATGGAAAGAGTTGTCCGGTATTGATAGGACCTTCACTGGCTTACTTGATCTAATGTTACGTGATAAGGTGCTGTCGGCATGTATCACCAATCTTGCCTCATTTGTTCAAGAAAGGGAACCGAATGATCTTGAGGCAATGGAGATAATAGGGCGGCAGTATAAGATAGCTCACCCAGTTAAAGAGGTTCACAAACCAACGATAAAGGACGCACATCGTATTGTGTGGCTCGTCATGACTAAAGAGATGGTGGTCAGAAACCTCGTTCACAGAGTGTGGACAGCAAAGTAAGGCAACGCTATAGATCAAACTACCGTGGAAAATATAACTTCCCAAGGCAGAGGTCGCCATCTAACTTTTCACAGACAAGAGACTATAGTTATTCAAACCAAGGGCAATGGCGGCACAATTCTAGCCGTCGTGGTGAAATGCATCACAAACGGATTGACCATAGACCCACACAAGACAACGCACCCTACAGTGGTTAATAGGAATAATGGCAGATGTTGGTCATGTGCTAGGAACAGACCTTATAAGAAATACTATGGCAACAGTACTACAAACACTGTGGGCATCATGACAATAGCAACTATGATAGGGGTAGTACATGTGTATCTACAAAGAAAAATGACGAGAAGAGAGCGGACCATGCCAATGCATGTGTTGCTAACTCACTTAATGATGAAAATTGTTATGGGTGCAAATCTTTATTCTAACCTGGCTCACAACCCAGATTGATCTGCGGGCATGCTCTACCCGCTATGTCATCTTGTGACAACGTGGGACGCCTCACGTTATATACTGGGTTCCTGTATAACAGGCCTGTAAGTGTCCTTCGTGGTTCCGGATGTACCACTGTCGGAGTCGTATATCGTTAATTTGTGAATCTGCCTTCACTGGTAATACAGTGAAATGCATAACATTTGGAGGGAATATAGAGTGTTATCCAGTGGCAGAAATATAAATTGCCTCACCTTTCTTTACAGGGAAGGTAAGGGCATGTGTCCTTGAGCAACCAATATCAGACCTTATCCTTGGTAACATACCAGGTATTAAGGATTGTTCTCCAGAGGAGATACATAAATGGGTTGAATCTCACTCAGTGTTGGCTAACGTTGTGGTCACTTGGGCCCTGCATGCCGCTGAATCCAAGACAGAGCCAGCTACACCATTTAGGGAGAGAGCATCTCTTTGGAATGTTCATAATGGTTCCCCACAGTCGTTCGCGGCCAAACAGCGCGAAGATGTTGCTTTGCAACCATTGTTTGCTAGCAGAGAGCAAACATGTCAAGAAGACAAAAACTTCGCGTTACTGGTTCGAAATTAAAAACTCAGTACTGACTAGATGCTTTGACAGCCAGGTTTCAGTCAGGAGACAAGTTTGAGGCTTATTGTATTGAATACTGCCCATGACTCGCTTTTAGTTGGTCATATGGGGATTAAGCGTACTCTGTTTCGTGTCACTTCGAATTTTTATTGGCCCTGTGGTAACAAAGACGTAAAGTTATACAGCAGGTCGTGCACAACTTGTCAAAAGGTAGCACGTAGGGGCAAGCACCATGCTGCACGCTTACAAGTTACGAATGTGCCATTACGGCCTTTTACCAAGCTTGCGGTTGACATAGTTGGTCATATGTCGGTCACGTCTGAGAGAGGATATCGATATATCCTAACGTGTATAGACTTATGTACGCGTTGGCCTGAGGCTACACCATTGAAGAATATCATCTCAGCAGCTTTCGCTGATGCTTTATTTGTTATTTTTTGCCGCATAGGATTTCCAGAGGAAATTTTATCAGATCGTGGTACTCAATTTATGTCTCAGATGATGAAAGATATTGAGAACATGTTATCAATGAAGCATTCCTTCAATAGTCCAGACCATCCAGAAAGCAATGACGTTTGAGAGCGTTTCAATGACTCGTTCAAACAGTTGTTAGGCAACGTCACTGAGACATGTCCTCGTAATTGGGACCGCATGTTACCAGCGGTTTTGTTTGCTTACAGAAAAGTACCCATGAGAGCACTGGTTTTCACCATTTGAGTTGGTTTATGGTGCCAACCCTAGAGGTCCTATACACATACTCAAGGATGTATTGTTGGGATCAGTGGAGGATAATACTGTCTGCACCAGCTATGAACTGGTCATTGATCTCATACAACGCCTTGTGGATGCATGTACTTATGCATCAACAATGATACGTAATCTTCGCACATGTCGAAATCGCACTGCAACCAATCTCTAAAATTACGTTCTTTCTTACCAGGAGAACAAGTATGGCTACTTCTTCCAACTAAGGAAAACAAACTGCAGATTTCCTGGCAGGGACCCTTCAAAGTGGTTGAGGAGAAAACTGATGTAGATTATGCCATTGACATAAGAGGGAAAATCAAAACATTTTATATTAATATGTTAAAATTTTATGTGGAGCGCCCTGCTGAGCTAGAACCTATCTTTTACAATATTTCTGAAGTACCTGTTCGATACACTTTTTCTACTGTTGTGGAATCTGATGATTCTACAGCGAGCGATATCTCTTTTAATTTTTTGCTGTTGCTTCAAAAATCGTCGGAATTTTGGAGAGATGTAACTGTATCAGGTGATTTAGATCCTGGTTATCGAGAACAGGCTCTTGCTGTTTTAGAATCGTTATCTGACGTGCTGACAGAACTTCCATGTGCACTGATGTTATCTCTCATGATATTACATTGAGTGATGATCACCCTATCAAACTCAGACTGTATACTATGCCATTACAGTACAGATCTCAGGTGGACAATGAACTTAAGGATATGCTACGCATGGGCATAATTTCTCCTTCTAAATCATCCTATGCTTTTCCTATGGTTCTAGTTAGAAAGAAGGACAAACCTCTTCGCATCTGCATTGATTTCAGACGTCTTAACAGTGTCACTATCACAGATGCTGAGCCTATGCTGTTTTGGAGGATCTCGCATCACAATTATCCCTGGCTGCACACTTTAGCAAACTAGATCTATCCACGGGATATTGGCAGATCCCTTTAACTGAGAAGGCCAAACCGCTAACCACATTTATGACTCCATATGGTTTATTCCAACATAATTCTATGTGTTTTGGCCTTGTCAATGCTCCTGCGACTTTTGTGCGCATGATGCGGAGACACTTAGGTGATAAGTCTGATGTCATCAGATACATAGACGACATCTGTTTATTCAATAGTTCTTGGGAAGAACATATCATGGGATTAAAATCCTTATTAATGCTACTTAGAAAGCATGGTTTGACAGTTAGACCTTCAAAGGTTCAGATAAGTTGAGACATTTCATTTCTTGGTCACCGTGTTGGTAACCACATGTTATATCCTGATCAGCAAACTGTCAAACGCATATTAGAATTAGATACTCCTTGGTTTCCGCTCGGGAACAGGGGGCAATGTTAGGAGTGAAAAAGTGTAGTTAGTTTGAATGCCCAGAACACGGCTTCGCTACCCCAGCCCACTAGACACTCTGTCACGTGATGAGACTGGCAGGGAAAGGATTGCTAACGAGGCGTGTGCAAAGAGAGAAGAGAGTTTAGCAGAAAAGCGTATGGCAAAACGAGGGGATTTTGTGCCGTTTGGCTGTTGAGAGGTGTATCTGGGTGTATGTGTATGGACCATAAGATATATTCATGTATACAATATTCAGTATATTGAAAGTATACAACTGTATTTCATTTGTCATTATTGAAAGGAATGTTTCATGCATATGAGTGACTATTATTATTATTAATCTTGATTGTGTACTAATTGCCTGACCACATCAATGGGTCTATTGTGAAGTTCTTCATGTTTATTAAAGTTATAAACCGTCACCCAGCAGTTATTACTTTCTTTGGAGAAAAAGACGTGTGCACAAAAGTAAATTAATACTTGTTTGCAAGGCACGTAAAGAAAGAACCCTGGACAGTAACGCTGAATGAATATTGCATGAAAACAACATACACTTGCAAAACCGTAAAACGAAACAAAAATGGCCTTCAACGCATAGTGACTTAAATAAAGCACGAGAAACTATGGAGCAAACTCCCACAATAGAGAACACCCCGAGGCACATCAGCATAAGACAAGCTTTTAATGAACAAAAGAAAGCTGAAATCCAAAGGAACTGGCACCAGAAGACCAGCAGTCTCAACATGGAAAAGGACTCGTGCAAGCTATGGAATCTGACAAGAGTACTAAATGAAGAAACAACAACCAGCCACTGCAAGACTGTCATCAAGGAAAATGAAAAATGCTACACAGGAAAGATGACACCACACATCCTGGCAGATTCCTACAAGGATGAAAGCACCACATCACTTTCACATGCACATATCCAAGAAGTACATAAGGAAGTAAAAGAAAAACTGAAGCACCAAAACCCAGATACCTGCATGAAGTCATCACTTGCTATGAGAGAACTAAGTGCTGCCATAACAAAACTAAAGAACGTGAAAGCTTAAGGAAAAGATGGTATCACAAATGATATGATCAAGAACCTGTAGCCAGGCACAAGCTCCTCCTAATCTTCAATCAATCATGGAGTACTGGAAAATTTCCAGATCGATGACGAGAAGCAATCATTGTTCCCATTAGAAAAAACATATGGAGAAAACAAGCAAGTCCAGCTACCGACCAGTTAGCCTACTGAGTTGTCTGTGTAAGGTAATGAAAAGAATAGTGAACTCGAGATTACTGAAACATCTGGGAACAAAACCATCTGCTTGATAACGCACAGTCAGCATTCAGGAAAAACCGCAGCACCGAAGACCAGCTAGTATATCTAGCCCAGGAAGTAGAAAATGCCTTTCAGGAGAAAAACAAAGTACTGGCTGTTTTTGTGGACTTGACAAAAGCCTTTGATACGGTATGGAAAGAAGGACTCCTCCTTATGATGCTCAACAACAAAATTGAAGGGAGAATGTTCAGCTGGATACGGGACATTCTCCGATACCTCACAGAAATAGTATAACTTGACGGAAAACTGAGCCATAGCGTCACTCTTCAACAGGGTGTGCCACAAGGAGGAGTTATCTCCCCAAACTTTTTATCATCTATATAAATGATATTGCAGAGAAACTGTCGGGGCATATCTCCAGGGCTCTTCATAATGACGATTTTAATACCTGGTGTGCCGCTGAACATTTGCCTACTGCGAAGTTAATGGTGCAACCGCACTAAATACCATCGGTAAATGGGCATCAGACTAGGGAGTACAAATTAACCTCTCCAAAACAGTAGCAACCTGCTTCTCACTTTCAAATCTCAGAGAAACGATCAAACTGCAACTAAATGGAAGTGAGCTTCTAGTTGAGGATAACCCAACATACATGGGAGTCAAGTTGGATAAGAGACTCACGTGGAAGCCGCACATAAAAGCAGTAGAACAGAGAGCAATAAGAAAGCTCTCCATTATGAAGAAACTGGCTGGCACAAGTTTGGGGGCAAATACCAGCATACTTAAAAAAGTCTATACAGACACAGTCAGGCCTGTACTTGAATATGGCATGTCAGTCTGGGCCAAGGCAGCTAAAACAAACACAGAACGTCTAGGAAAAGTGCAAAATTCAGGCCTTAAATTAATCACTGGAGGAATGAAGACTTCTCCAATCCAGGCAATGGAGAGATACATAAACATCCGCTCTCTTGGTGACAGACGACTGAAAAAGGTTTTCATTCACAGTGAGAAGCTTCTACGAATGCCAAGTCCTCCAATGCATGCCAAACTCCATGACAAAAAAAACAGGCTGAAAAGAACCAGCTTCTTAAACATCTCCAAACATTTGCATCGATGCCATGAAGACCTCCTCCCAAAACAACCTACTGAGATTGAAATTTTAATTGATTATGCGGAGCCAGAAGACTGCCATGAAAATATATCTATCATCACAGAAGTCCCTGAAACAAAAAAAAGAAAGGCCACCAAACCCCTAACCAACTAAAAACTTTGGCTCAAGAAATGATTGAAGAAAAGTACAACCCGAAGGAGTGGACTAACGCTTACACAGATGGATCCGCTGAGGGGGTAGTAAAGAATGGTGGAGGAGGCATTTTTATAAGATTTCTAAATGGAAAGATCATCCGAAAGGCCTTCCCAACTGGAAAGATCTCCAATTTCAGGGTAGAAGATATGGCACTACTACAAGCTCTGAAAATCCTCACCGTATCCGAACAGCAGCCACCAGCTAAGATAGTAATCTTCACTGACTGCAGATCATTACTGGAATCAATACAGAACACCAGAAATTAAAAAATTAAGAATGAGATCAGATCTGAGCTTAACATCATACAAAGGTCATCAACCATTGTCCTTCAGTGTTTACCGTCCCATTGCGGAATTGCTGGAATGAGAGAGCAGAAGCTCTATCATGAAGTGGCAGTAAAATGGAACAATACAGCCACCCATTGCCCTATCGGGAAGCAAAAACCATCCTCCACAACAAGTACAAAAATCAGTGGAAGGAGGAAGGGGATATATACAGCAGAGATGACCCAATCCACCATCTAAACAGACACCAACACACCACCATTTTCCGCCTCGCTTCCTAAGTTACAAAGAAGATTTCCCCGCCCGCATTTGTAAACGTTGGTGGCGCAGCATTTTGTTCAACTGTTTATCGAGTGCTCACACGTTGATTCTCCTATACATTAAGTTCAACTCACTGTAAAACATCTTTCCTGAATCAAGATCGCATATCCTTACAAGTTGATGAGTCGATATATCACGTTCAAACTCACTCAAAAGATTACCACTGTAGTGAGGTTAAAACATGCACAAGTTGATTCTCCTATATATCACGTTCAACTCACTCAAAAGCGTATTTCCTGAATCACGATTACACACTCAGAAGTTGATGAGTCTATATATTAAGATCACTTAGTCATAGGATTCGCCAAGACATCAAGCTCAAATCACCACGTTCAGCTACTCACTACTTCAGTGCTGGCACTGAATTTAGCTACTCTTATTGTGTATTGCACGACGTAAATTCCCTCAGACAAGTTTCATTGCACTTATTCTTCTTCGTTCACCCTCAGGCATCAACTTGAATATGTTCAATTAAAGCAGTGTTAAGTCTGAGACTGTTGATACCTCCGTAGAGCTTTTCTAGGAATGGTACTGGTGATGGCCATATGTACTTCGTGAAGAGATCTAGTCCAGTCAGTGCCTTTTCAAGATCAGAGAGCAGACATTTTCCCGAGATAACTGTCAATGGTTTGACTACGCTAGAGAGATTTTCAAACATTGAAAGACGCTACATCTTACAAGTTCTCGTTACATTTGAAAACTTTTTCATTAATAAGGCCTCGTCTTGGAAATAATCCACACGGCGTAACATACATCTACACTGGACAGTCAGTGAATACCATCGCATACTCATACAGGGGGGGAGAAAGACAGACTCATAGTGACATCAGTGTGGTAACAGTTAATATATCACATCATCATTTCACTATTTACTTAGGTTCACTCTCATATTTAATTAACTACAGATTTACATTTCATCTGTGTGTGTGAATTGTCTTTCATTATCACCATTTTTTACTTTCTACTAACCCCATATAAATATATAAATATATATATATATATATATATATATATATATATATATATATATATATACATATAGATATATATATATATATATATATATATATATATATAACTAATAAACCGTATAGTCGCTTTGATCATTACATAGTTCGTTAATGTATCACTTGTGCTGTCTGTGTTGTCACATATAGGCTAAATCCTTCATTCAGAGAATGTTAAGGGTCCTTTCTGTATCTCTATCTGAGGGCAGTAGTTAATGTCGTAGGGAAACAGAAAATTCCCCATAAGTGATTAAAAAATACTATCTAGTGAAGAGTATTCGCCTTCTCTTCTTCTGGTCCTTATCTCGAATAGGTCTCATTCTTTCTTAACGAGCTGATTTCTGGAGACCTTCTTGACAAAATTCCATTGACCATCCCCATAGTCAACTACTGTTGTAGTTGCACCCAATACGACACGACAAGACACACTGTTGACCAAATATCTCATTAATAAGACAATTGAATTTTTATAGTTTTTTTTTTTTTTTTTAACCAGCGGCACTTGGGCTTTCAGCCCTTCGGCCCAATGACATGTCATTGCGAATGCTGGGGAACCTGAGGACTTTCCTTCCAACCCGGTCAGGAGCTTCGCTCCTTCCAATCCACAGAGGGTTTATCACAGGAGCCGTTCAGATTATTCAGTCAAATTTCCGGTCGTAAACATTCCTTCAAACGCTGACGCCCGGGTTTGAACCATGAACACCTGGTCGCCAGTACAACGCCGAAGCCATTACACCAGCGCGGCTCCCCAATTTTTATAGTTAAACAGTACGCAAAGACAAAGAAATTCACTTAGATAAATAGTTTGCAGAAAGAATAGAATTTACTGCATAAATAGTATGCAAAAAGAACTAAATTCATTAGATAAAACGAAAGGGGATGCCAAAGATTTTGCTTGCGACCAAAATACCTCTGTATTGAACATGTAGATTCGAAGATATCTTTTATAACTAACTGTAACAGACTGTGAGAAGATAAAAAGAGAGTAATATGTAATCAAAAGAGAGATTTCTTGAAAAATAGGCAGAATTTACAGATCTGCTCTATAATTATCGTTCGAGTGAAAGGCCAGGGTGCTTAAGAAGGATGAAGATGGGGAGAGAGACAAAGAGAGAGACAAAGAGAGAGACAGAGAGAGAGAGAGAGAGAGAGAGAGAGAGAGAGAGAGAGAGAGAGAGAGAGAGAGAGAGAGAGAGAGAGAGAGAGAGAGAGAGAGAGAGAGAGAGATGTGCATACTGTTTACAAAGAAATCTTGCTGTTACTGTTACAGATAGCATTACTAAAACTTAAAGTGTACAGCGAAAGAGTTACAGGAGTTCTAAACATTAAGAAGAACCTTAGAGAGGGAAAGAACAGATGCAGGAAAGACATTGAATAAACGAGACTAGCTGACAGAACAGATCTAAGTGGCGTCCATTTGTTGGTGCAATGCTCTCCCAGTGGACGTAGATGATTTCAAGAAAAAAATGAACCATGCTAGACTATATGTCTCAGATATTCTATACCAGGTAACGCTGCTATTAACTGTCAGCTGTACATATAGCATTCGCCGTGGTTATTCAAAGTGAAAATCAAATGCAAAATATTTTAACTCTTAGTATACGAGCGGCCTTCTAGAGAGGCCGATGATCGATCCCCGTCAATAGCGAAAATTTATAGCTGAATGCATGTTTAAAACCACTGAACAATTTAGTTACGTGCATGATGTAGGGGTTTCATTTCTTCACATTTTGATATATAACACTTATGTTATCTTTATAAATAAATTATTAATTGCAAAATCTGTAATGGTAGTCATGAAAGGTCGCTCGTATACTATTTCGCACTTGAGAGAGTCTAACCCTTATCTATTTCACAATTATTAATATCTAACTTATTTAAACCTTCTAAGAAAACTCTCCGGGTATGCCAAGATATATGGTAGGTTGTACTGTGGTTGGTTAAGATACGGCATATGCCCAAGTGGCTAAAAATGCTGATGTATTTCAAATACTTTATTATCACATAATCTAACGTTTCTGGTTAGAATGTATTCAGTTACATTTAAAATACGATATTATATCTGCCATAACGAGCGGATTATCGAGTATTACAACTACAGGTTATGTTTTAAAATTAAAAGTCCCCGTATTTTCCGCCATGTAAGATGCACCATAATTTAAAAAAAACATGTTTTTTTGACAAATATATAATAATACATTAGCGAAACTTATTTACAACGATACTTCATAGCCTCAAATTCCAACCCCTGCAGACCCATGTGGAACAGTCCCAATTGCGATGGTTTGGCCATGTCTGCAGAATGGGAGAAGATCGGCTACCACGGCAAATATGGAAAACCAAGAGCCAGGGATTCAGACCACGAGGACGACCCAGAGTTCCCTGCGAGGACAACATTAGACAATCTTTGAAGGATCAAGGGCTAGATTGGAACCAGGCCAGGAGAAAAACAGCCAATAGGATAGTATGGCGTTCTCTCTGGCAAACCTCTACACCCATGGTAGAAGAGGAACGACTAAGTACTTGTAAGTAAGTAACGAACTTATTTAGTATAATGCACATATAATTTTCTTTTTATAATTTTGAAACGGACTCACGTTATTCTACGTATCACTTTGATTTCTTTTTAAATAAATCAATTTATAACACCTGTCATTGATTCATATACCGGATCATTCGTTACTGAAAATGTTTTATTCAAAAGTAAGCGTCGTACACAAGATAACAACGTGCTTGTATGTGATAGCCATAATAACCACCTAATAAGACGCGTGGTGATTTCTGTGACGAAACAAAGTGCATCTTATTTGGCGAGAAATACGGTATTTAATGTCATAACTAGGTTGGGGGTTATCAAAAGCGGTGATAAAGAGTTTAACAGTAATAAAACGTGAGTGTCGCTATGAAACTTTGGGACTGTTTGGCAAGGAAGAACATTCCAGCACCTCTGATTCATGCTATACAGAGCTTCTACAAGTCTTGCAGAAATTATGTGAGGACAGCAAACCATAAGTCAGAAGAGTTCAGGACCACCACTGGTGTAAGACAAGGTGATATCTGTTATGAATAAATTTCATAACATGTATGTCGAGATCAATACAGTTCGACATGTGCTTTATTTGTTTACGTACATTGGCCTTGGTTACAGGAAGTGACGTCATTACTTTTGGTGGGCAAATTGCAGACGCCAACGTTGTCGTCTGGTGAGCTCAGCGTTCCTTTGATAGAGGATTCGCTGTGTGTCTTTTCAAGGTGTTGAACGTATGTGTTCTCGGCTCCTGAGTGTTAGAAAATTTCTTGGTCATATTCCTATGTATTCCATCTCTGGCTTATCCATACACCTCAGTGCGATAAGACCAGATATTATGTAAGAGGAATGATGTGTGACCTGATGAACGTGAGTTGAATTTATAATAAAATTGTATGGAAATGTCCTCGACATTGTTCCAGTTACAAGACTGTATCGCGACGCTAGAGACTGTCTAGTTGATGCCATAACCTAATGAGCATTTCATCTATGATGTATTTGGAGCTACGAGATGTATAATAAATGTGTAATTGAATCGTCCACCCTGGCCTTTGGAATATCATTTATGTTGAAGATTACGGCTTTGGGCGAGGATTGAAAAGGACCTACCCCTATCGGCACTTGACTTGAAGCAGTGACCGACTCATCATATAATAATCAAATATATCTAAAGAACTATTAGCCCAAAGAAAACGAACCGTAACAATATCCTGTCACCTTATCTTTTCATACTCCTCATGGACGATGTTATCATGGCATGTAAGGAGAGAACAAGAAAGTATTCAGTGGGATACTGGAAGATGAGACAGGTATGTATTTCAGAGCTGGCATTTGCTGAAGATGTTGCCCTGATTGCTAAATCAGAGGCACATCTCCAATCCAACCTGCAAGTCTGGAAGGAAGAGCTGGAGAAGAGAGGGATAGTCATAAGCAGCTCTAAAACAAAATCCATGGTGATATCACGAGAAGAAAGAAGACATCAGATTAAGCTGGGAGAACAGGTCCTGGAGCAGGTCGACCACTTTAAATATCTCGGAGCTGTTATAGACCGAAAGGGAGGGATCAAAGAAGAGTTGGCCACTCGAAAAGTAGCAGCTGGGAGACTTTTTCGGGCCATGGGTCGAGGATTCCTCAGCAGGAGAAAGGTTGGTAGGAAAACGAGGATGGCTGTGTGCCGATCCACATGTGTCCCAGTCTTGACGTGTGGATGCGAGTCGTGGGCGGTGACTACAACCCACAAGGCCAGATCTGGGCCTCAGAGGTGGGGTATCTGAGGAGGGTGGTTGAAGTAACAAGAAGAGACATGGTCCGCAACCAGACGATACGCCAAGGCCTAAAATCTCACCCCCTGCAGACCCAAGTAGAACAGTGCCAACGAAGATGGTTTGGCCAGTTCTGTAGAATGGGAGAAGATCGGCTGCCACGACAAGCGTGGGAAACAAAGAGCCAGGGATCCAGATCCCCAGGACGACCCAGGGTCCGCTGGGGGGACAACATTAGACAATCTTTGAAGGACCGAGAACTAGAATGGAACCGGGGCGGGAGGAAGACAGCCAATGGGATAGTCTGGCGCTCTCTCTTCCAAAACTCTACACCTCACGGTAGAAGGGGAACGACTAAGTAAGTAAGTAAGAGTGTCGCTATGACTTGTCTGGTCTTACATTTAAAAGGTAATGGTAGTCCCATGACAGATACTGCCGGTGAGAAGTGAAAAGTCAGAGACTTCACTATACTAGTTTTAGGTGGGGGGACCAGTTCCCTTTCGCGCCTTTGCCGCCCATAACTCGAGAAGGGTCAGGTACCCATTTACAGCAAGGTAGATAGAGCGTGGCGCCACCGTGTTTCGAACCCGGCACCTTTTCCGCAAGAGACAACGCTCTAGCCACTCTACCAATCAGACGCTCATTTGATATATCCATATATGTCTTATATTTGGATGCTGTTTACTTTCATAGTTATTTCCAGAGATAAAATAAAGTAAAAAGAAAACGGCAGTCCCATAGCAGATACTGCCGTATGGGAGTGAAGTGTTAGAGACTTCACTATACTAGGTCCAGCATTAAGATTGGTGGGGTGATCAGTTCCCTTCGTCGATGCCTTTTCATTCCCTAACAAAAGTGCAAAGTCAGCATTTACAGCTGGGTAGACTGAAGTGTGTTGATACCGTGAATCGAACCCGGCGAGAGACCAGCGCTCTAACAATTCTGTCAATCGGAAATAAAGTTTAAAAAAAATCAAATAATATCTAAATTAGCAACAAATTTAACGTTACAATGAAGAGCAAACATTACTGCCACCTATACATTCGTGTTTTGAGCAGGTCGAATCTCAAGTGTTGTTGATATGTTAATGTGAAATCGTATTTTACGTAGTACAATAACAGGTAATGTTTTTTATCTTTTATCTTTATAATGTTTTTTATTTTGAAGTTCTTTTTAAAGAAATCAGTTTAAAAGCAGTGAAGAAATAAATATTTATAAGTTCGAAGCTACTTTTCATTCGCCTTGATTATATTTAATCCCAGGTGAATGGCTAATGACAGTGTTTGTACAAGATGGGAGTAATCCTTTACAATTCTGCAGAATAATAGACTTGCATATTGGAGGTGCGGATAAACCACGAAATGTCCAGACAAGACTGCCGAATTGCGCCGAGTCATAGTCTGATAACGACGGTTTAATTACGTGGGATAAGCAAGTCAGATAATCCCCCAATCTGGGAGGACTTGTTAAAGTGTGAAAGACGTAACTTGACCAAGTAATAATATGATGTTTACAGCCCAATTTTAGAAAAGTAACGTTTGAAATTTTGCACTAGATGAGTCATGGAAAATATCTCATCATAAAGTTGCCATAAATTTTAAACGTTCAAATAAGATTGGCTGATACTTTGAAGCGCGAATAACAATTGCGTCGATTGGGCTTTTGTCCCAACAGCCCGCAAAAGCGGGGGCAGAAAATTTGTAAAATAACCTGACACTTTTTGCAAGTCTAGTTCACTGTGAGAATCGCTTGCCAAGACGAAAACCAGACCTTGCAAGAGTAAACACTGTGAGAATCAGACTTCCATTTATCAGACCGGACATTTGTTGGAGTATTTTGAAGGACTTAAACAGCCCAGGAAAGCTCTATCATTATAATAAGGAAAACCGAGATCTGAGGAAACTGAAAACACGGAGTCATAGTGGGAATTCATTGCAAACATACCAACACCCCAGAAACGTGTAAAAAGGCATCTGCTAGTGCTTTAACTTTATTCCTCTGAGCAAACAGTCTGTGAGCCAAGATTGGCTTAAGTTATACATTTTATATTCTATATTCTTCATTACTAACATGTGAACTAATATGTATATATTGCCATGTGAATATTAGTATGTGAAAATTGCTAGTGGATGTCTAAGTCATGTGAGGCTGGCAACCTCAGCATATAGAATGATGATTTCATGAACCACCACTGCAAGGGCTGGTGACTGCTTTATCGCTCGTTTCATAAAGAGAACGAAAAGCATAAGTAGTCCGAAGTTCCATATGGAGCAGGGAAGGAAAGATGAAAGAAATGATGTACATTCTAATTATAATATTTACATTTTCAAACCAGTGTAAATGTCTGTGTAAACATATTCACTTTAAATTAATGAAAGTTTCAAGCTTTTCAAACAGTGTAGATGTAAATGTAAACATATTCTATCTATACTATTAACCTTTTCCTTGAATATAAAGTAAATATAAAGCTATTCAATTTAAATGTAAAGAAAATTTTCTCTCGAAGGGATTAAACTTAATTCTCATCGAGGGTAAATTCTGAGGTAGGTGGGATGGTGGAATAAGAAGACGGGGACACACAACTATGTGTCGGGAAACTCAATACTCAGAGGGTATTTGTTTCTATTCTTTTATCATACTAGTTGGTGGTACCAGCTGAGGGTACTAATCTCTGAAACAAAGTGAGGGTAGAAGTGGCGTGACGTCGAGCTAGACACCATCATCAGAGTGTCTTCGAGACGCAGGACCATCTTTGCTGTTACTCCCTGATCGTACTTCGAACGTGCTGCGCCTTTAATTTTGGAGAACTCCAGTTACCTATCTACACAAAACCCAAAAACCCAGCGGAAGAAGAAACTACCATTTGCAGCTAGTCAAACCTAAAAGCTGCCAAGTGACTTCTTACATAAAACACCCTACCATCACACGATGATGAGTATTTTCTGTTAAAGATTATTCAATTTTTTTTAAACTGTTAAAAAATCTTAGTTGATTATTAAATTTGTTATTTGTAAATATACAAATTTAACGTCGATTTAATCATTTTGAATGTACTGCATGTTTGTCTCATTCAATTTACTAAAAACACTCTAAACAGTGCTATACCTTTATAATAAGAATTCCACTGAGTAAATCAGGGTGGGGGCTTGAACGAGCTGAAATTAATAATTGCTTAATTCTTCATAAAGGTAAAAGGCGGCGGATCATATATAAGTTAACAATTGCCCTACCTAACGCAACATTGTTCTTGATTTCTGAAATATCTTATGAATACCCCCTTGAGATAGAAGCATCATTATCCTTCTGTCTACAACTACTGTCAAGAGTAATCTTGTGCGAAGGTAGATACTTTTGAAGACCAATATTAGATACTCTTGAGTTTTGGCCACTGTAGGACCACTACTGCTAAGCAGGGGAGGCAATTCCGTGACATTTTGTAACACGTGTTTTTTTCCGGGGATCTATGAAGAGATAAAAAAAAAGAATCTAACTACTGCACCCACAGGCATGTCGTAAGATAAAGTTATACTGACAGCCCCATCATGTAAAACAAACTGCTACACAGAGCACACCGTCAGGAGCATGTAAATGTTTGGGGCCGGCTTCCTGCAAGGGGGACCAGCTATAGTGTGCCTCCACCCAATAATAATGAATGATGTCAAAACTGGAAGATACAGAAAGAAACGTAAATAGTAGTTATAGATTCCGTTTTAGAACTGAACTATACAACAAAAACATCTAGACGATTTTCCTTGAATGTCCTTTGTGTTTGTTGTATCGTTCAGTTGTAAAATTGACTTTACGGCAGTTTTCGTTTCTTTCTGTCCATTTTTTCCTCCTGGTGTCTGATTTAAACACATATCGTGGGGGGAGGGGAGGGAACAGAAGAAAAACTAGATCAGTCATCACGAGATCTAGGGTCAGGGAAGGAGGACAGCTGGA
The DNA here is from genome assembly GCA_024509875.1 of Oreohelix idahoensis. NCBI lineage: Eukaryota > Metazoa > Mollusca > Gastropoda > Stylommatophora > Oreohelicidae > Oreohelix > Oreohelix idahoensis. The sequence continues at coordinate 979,019 of JAMPIV010009521.1, read as the reverse complement.
GATAATATGGATCGATATGAGGGACATCTTATAGAAACACGTGGCAACACGCTGGGTATTAGACAGTTTTCTGAACCAGTAGGAAACTCATGGGAATCTGATCGGTGAAGGACAAAACAAAAATACCCATTACAGTAAATCAGGACAAAAAATATTTACTATAATAAACAAATAATCAACAAACACAAAACTGATATTATAAACATTATGTTCTTTAGAACAGAGAAAATAGAAAATGATGCAGTACATCAACTAAAGCAAGTAACCGAAGCCCACAAGTCCCTCTCCCCCCTCCCCCCTCCCCCCACCACCCTCAAAGTACTAAAGTAAGATATAGTAAAAATCCCTGGAGGAGAGACATTCACGTTTACTACTGAAATTATGAAACACCATAACGTAACACATCAGACGTAGCAGCCTAGAAGAAGCAACAAAAAAAGTGTGCTATGTACAATACTTAACTCTATGTACCCAAATAATAACCCACATGGGGTTCAATCGGGTTTCCGTACATAGGGAACTCCAGTTTCACGTGCATGGGTCATAAAACAACAACAAAGAATATAAAATGTAGAAAATAAGAAGAAGTATATGCGAATTTGCGTCGTCTGCCAGGACCGCTGCGCCATCGTTTAATCTAAAGGCGCACTGACAGTCATCTGGGAGCCGGGGCGAAAAATAGTCATTGGCCCAGATTATTGATTCCACATGAAATAGGTTCTAGGCTAGAGTAGTATGTTAGAAAAGTGTGAACCTCTACTGCTGTGGGCTCAATGGCAGTGCACGAAATGCCCAACATTCAGTCCGCCCCGGGTTTTGTCTATTTTTATCTTGTTCATAACCTGCCTAAGGGAAATTCTTCTAATTTTCAGGCCAAATACCAATATCAACCAAGAACTGCTAATTTGGAACTATCAAGAAGTTATGCGTACCCTCATAGCTGGTAGATGCTGGAATTAGTTTGGCCACATCCTCAGAAGAGACTCTGACATCATCACCAGAAGTGCCATGCTATGGACCCCAGAAGGAAGGCGAAAAAGAGTCCGGCCAAAAGCAACCTGGTGGAGAACTGTGGAAGCGTAGTAGATGCAAAGAATGAACCAGCGTTGGAGCACCATATGAAGGTTGGCCGGCCACCTAGGAAAGTGGAGACAGTTTGTTGCTGACCTACATGACTAAACCAGGCGTGATGGTCACAGATGGCTTCGACAGTCGGTGACCAATGAACAAAGAAAAAAACACTATCTTGTTCTATCTTGCTATGGCTTACATACATACATACATACATACATACATACATACATACATACATACATACATACATACATACATACATACATACATACATACATACATACATACATACATACATACATACATACGCACGCACGCACGCACGCACACACACACACACACACACACACACACACATACATACATACATACATACATACATACATACATACATACATACATACATATTTACATACATATCAGAATCTTTATTCTCCATAAAATACATTAATATGTACAGACATGATATAATAGATACAACATGGCATATAGGAGAATCATTAGAATTTACATAAAGTGTTGAAGACGTCTCAAGTAGTTCTATGTGGGTGTTTTAACATCTAATGTTTGTGTTACAAATACATAACAATCTTTAAGCTTTCTAAATGACATTGGCATACAATGATACGATATGATGTGATATAACCTGTCAAAAATGAGTATTATTGAAATTTACAAAATGTGTGTGGAATACCATTCAAGTAGAGCAATATGGTGTTTTTACATGGGGGTTTTATCAGAATTTTTGTTTGCCATAAAAAAATTCCTTTACATCTGTATTTTCCTCAACTTTCTTTATTGAAGGTATACTATTATATGGCGCCTTGGGTGTAGGAGCCTCTATTTCCTTAATATTTATCGATATTGGCTTCATTCGTTTCCTTACTTGATTAAATCATTTCCTTGGACTTATGCTGAAAATGAAATGGTTGTGCGAAAGTTACTTACTTGAATACATCAAAGTAGAAATCTGTCTCTTACAGATTTTTCTTGAAATGAAGAAAATAATCTCTTGCGTTTACAAATTCTTGAAGAGTAAGGAATACACTGAGGTTCTTGTTGAATATCTCAGCGGCTGAGCCAGGACTTATGTGACAGACCGGGGGTGGCGCCAAATACCTTCCCCGCACAGTTACAATCACGTCCTATGTGCAAGGCTCTGATTTTACAATTGACTACGAGAAAATTATTTCTGGACGTCCTTTGGTAGTGCGCGATTCTGGCTACCGTTTCATTGGATAAACCATTATTTTATTAATTTATTTACTGGTCATTCTTTCAAATGATCTTATAGGGAGTAAGGCTATTCCCATTTACGTCACTATTTGCTATGGCAACTCCCGCCGAAAGTAGCGTTAGTATGCCAAGCTTGACATAGTTTATGTTTCGTTTTATGTCATCCTATACTCAATGTATCTCGTGTTTTGATTAACTATGACATGTCGTAACTGCACTGTTTACTTTCTATAGTAGTTAATAGTAATTTCTTATGTTTTATAATAATTAGTTACTAGCACGAATAAATGCTATGGTAGTAGGTCATGCGGCCACAAGAGGAATGATGTACTGGTTAAAAAGAAGAAGGAATTTAAAAAGCAAGCCATCAGTAGATTTAAAAGCATGGTGAAGGAGGCCAAGGATACAGTATGGGAGGCCTTCGTGACACACGTGGGCACGGAAAAAACTGTACATACATTCTGGTCCTGACACAGAAGAATGAATATGAGACCAAGTGCAGGGAAGCGACTGGATTAGTGAGTAAACAACCTTGGGATGACCACAGCTGAATACATTATCATTGATAATAGTTCTGTCTGACCAGTTTGTTTATTGTTGGCTAGACCGGGTAAATGAGATAACCATTTCCGGATAAGATGGGACGGAGAATAATTATCCATCTTGAAAGAGATTACATGTGATAGATTATGAAGTCGTGAGTGTAAACACAATCGATAAAGACGGAAGCCGGCACACCATTGTATGGAGAGGTGACTTGTAATCAACACATTTATTTTTGCAGATGTCACACAGGAATTTTCCGTCAAAATATCCTCCTACCAAAATGTACGCAAATTGCATGCTATTGGCTTGGCTTTTGAGACGTAAAAATTCTACATTTCTGATTGAAGTCTTGTCATATAGTAGCAATCTGAATGTGGGTCTTTTGTTGCATTTTAATTTAGCGCCTTGTGAGTTTACCGCACTGTGAAATTGAACTCGTCAAAAAGACAGCCAGGCAAGCCAGAGTAAGGAATAGGACCAGGATTCCATTTTAAAGGACCGGACAACGTGTCTGAGCATCTTGTGGATTTCCACAGCCACAACTCTATATTTATAAATACGGAAAGCCCGGAATCCTAGGAACCTGAACTCTAAGTCATAGTGGGAGTTTAATGTAAAGTAACACCCGAGACCACGTGTAAGAGTCATCTTAATCCAGTTGCCTTAACTAAATCTTAGAGACACAAGTCTGGGTTGTGTAACATAATTTTTGGGTCGCTCTCTTGTTCACTACGGCCGTATTCTGTGACAATCGTTGTACTGTTGTAATAAACATGCTTTTCAATGGCCGGCACCTCTTTCTTTCTCTGCAATGCAGCAGATATTTTGTATTTTCAAACATTCTTACACTCCTCTCAGTGTTAAGTCGTCATGTCTGTTTGGTTACCAGTCCTCCATGCTGTGAAAGCCGACAATCATGTTGGTTAATCTCATGTTTGGCCGACATAAGACTACAGATTAACACTAACATCGCCCCGGCGGCTTTGGTTGAACGAAGGAACGAACGAACGAACTTTATTTTCAAAGGATTGCAAATTGGGCACACAGGCCCGTCTAACATTCTGCCCTTCCTTTCGCTCACCTTTCATACTGAATTCATTTATTCTCATATGCATTTTACATATCAATTTCAAGAAAATTCAACGTTCTAAAGTAAAATAATAATATAGCACACTCATATTAATATTAATTACTTATAAGCATGACATAACATATGTTGAAAAGTACAAACATCGTCACTAGAACCTGTTCTCGCAGACCCCCAGAAGAAAACAACGATTGCTAGCCTCTACAAGGTCTCGCAGAACGCGTTGGTGATCCGCAAGTTTGGAGTATTATTTCTGTGCTGGATTTTTTCACTACATTTAGCCGCCTTGTTCACTTGTGTTTTACGGAAGTAGGTGTGAGTTTATGTGAAACGGTGTTCCCCAGGAGCTTAACTCCTTATCAAATTGGATTATTGAAGCGTGGTGGAACAGTGTCGGTCCCTAAGTAGGAGTCTTTGCAATTTCTGGATTTATTATTGAACAAGGCAGGATCGGCCGTCTACCTCCAGACTGGGAGCCCCCTGATCGGATAACAGCAGATTTTGATCAGGACTCATATTGTTTAGGAAGAGTGAGCGTGGAGTGAGCGAGTGTCAAGGTGTGTCTTAATGAATCTATGAGTGAGGTAGAGTGCGGTAGCCACAATTTTTTGGGGGGAATTGAGGGTTGGTGTTTCCTGTTGAGTAGCATTCAGACATTGTTGATTTTGGGAAGGACTATACCTTTTATCATCTATGACTTTTTTTGTGATGCTGTGTGTCGTATATCGTTCGTTTAATAAAAACAACAAAACCTCATCTTGTGCTGGCCAGAACATCTTTTCTATCTGTCATTGATGTAGTATTCATATATCCCTTACTGTGTATTAGATTAAAGTCTTTTATTAACATTGGAGGGCGGGAAAAGATTGCCCCATTAAAAGTTAGTCATCAGGTAGGCTGAAGACCGTAGTGCTGCTACCCTTCAGTAGGCACATCTTCTCCCAATAATTTCCACCAGTGACTATATCTCTATCTATTCACACCTTCTCTCTCATAGTCTGTCTGACCTCAGACAGAATCTATCTCTCAATTGATACCTACCTGTGACACTCAGTCAATTTACTAAATACACTTTAAACAGAGCTATACCATAATAAGAAGAATTCCACTGAGTAAATCAGGGTGGGGGCTTGATCGAGATGAAATTAATAATTGCTTAATTCTTCATAAAAGACGGCGGATCAGATATAAGTTAACAATGGCTCTGCCCAACTCAGCATTGTTCTTTTGGATACTCCCTTAAGACAGAAGCATCATTATCCTTCTATCTACAACTCTGTCAAGAGTAGTCTTGTGCGAAGATAGACACCTTTGAAGACCCATATTAGATACTCTTGAGTTTTGGTCAGTGGTGGACCACTGCTGCAAAGCAGGGGAGGCAATTCCGTGACAGGTTGCCCAAGAATTTGGGTCGGTGGTACCAATTGATGGTGTTATCTGTGGAACCCCACTAGTGAGAGGTATAAGTGGCCTGCAGTCAAAGATAGACAGCAACAGCAGACGGGTTTTAACAGAAGGTGGACCATCTTCGCAATTATCCCACGCAAATACGAGGGACGTGTTATGGCCACCAGACTTGACCAGAGACGAGTGAACCAGTTCATAACCTGCAAATAACAAGAATCGGCAGAAACCAACCAACATCTTACTGGCATCTAAGTACCCATTCAAAGCTGCTAAGTGAACTCTATAATAAGAACTTTTCAAATCAGATCATCACTTGTGATGAAATTTTAAAGACTCTATCTAAATTCACTCCACCCTAATTTATTTTACAATTATTAACGATAATTGACTATTAAATTTTGATATCTGTAAATAAAAAAATTTATAGTTGATTTAGTCATTTTGAGTGAACTGCACTCGTATGTCTGATTAATGTTAAATACATAGGGGGGGGGGGCCATCAGAACGAGAAAAATCATTACTCAAAGAAGGTCAGGACAGATAAAAAGTTTACACGGCCTGGATCCTATCAGCCGTAGTACTTGAGTTCTTTAAACTCCTATGAGGCTTCCTAGAATTAATGCACCATTCTTCAATTCACATCTCTACCAAGAGTAATCTTGAGCGAAAGATAGACACCTTTGTAGACCCTCAGTATTCACTTTGAAGTTTGGCCACTATTAATCCATCTCTACAGAGCAAGAGGAGTAGATCACGTGACTGAGCAGTTATTGTTTCAAATTCCCAGCCCATGTTTCGAAAGGTCCAAAGTGGATAGTCCAGCATGAATGGAGAACCTCCATAGAAGCCTGGAATCTTCAGGAACTGGTGTGGATCTACTGTCCTGGTCACGCAGGGGTGTGCAGCAACGAGAGAGTAGACAGACTAGCTTCAAGAGCACCCATAGAAGGTGCATTGGTAATGGACAAGTTGGAGTTACTGAAGGCAATTTATGATCACCTATTAGAGAATGACACTGCAATCGATGAATTACACTGGCTAACAAAAAAAAAATTTTTTTTCTTTCTCTAACCTTTCTATGTTTTTCTGGTCAATTTTAATGCCCTGTTTTTAAATCTGTAAACCGTTTTTCTCTATCAGGTCGGGATCTCGAGAAATACGCAATTGAAGTTTTTTTAACAACGCATACAGTATTACAACATCATTCGTACAAGAAGTATAACAGTTATGTAGGCTTGAATTTCTTTGCAGTCGACTTTCGTCGGTGAATGGCATGTGGTACATCGCGATGAAGCATCCAACAATAATCGACAAGAATGGTCACACTCCACCGTCCTTGATAACGTGACTCCATTACGGCGATATCTTGATGGAATCGTTCTCCATGTTCATCGCTGACTTCGCCAAGGTTGTCAGGGAAAAAGTCAAGATGCGAATCGAGCAAATGGATTTTGAGGGACATGTTACAGCCCATAATTCTGTATGCATCTATGCACTGATTAACAATATGCACATAGTCGACAGATTTGTGATTTCCCAGAAAGTTATCGACGATCGATTTGAATGCCTTCCATGCGCGAAGTTCAGAGTAGGCGACTGGAATTGATTAAAATAAATTTCCGTTATGCAATAACACGGCTTTTAGACTAGTCTTGGAAGAGTCGATGAAAAGTCGCCATTCGTTGACTATGTGCTCATGACCGAAGTGCACCATTAGACCGTTTACATCTTTGCAATAGCAAATGTCATCATCCATCTCAAAGTATTGAACAAGTTCTCTGTGTCTATGACGAAATTTAGATATCGGAGTATTGGGCGCTAAAAGATTTCATTCTTTGAATCGTGAACCGAGTAATTCCGCTTGTCCTTTGGTAAGAGCGAGATCACGTATTAGATCTGAAAGTTCTGAATGGTTAATTAAGTGAACACCATCATTCACCGGTATATAATCCGAGTCAGAATTAGTTTCTAAAGCAGGTAAACTATTACTTTCTGATGGTTCATTCACGTCCAACGGATATTGTTCTGGTGGAACTGGGATCGGACACGTGATTGGATCATGAGGCACTGGTTTCGAAACCGATTCAATATTTGGATAAACCACAGACTTTCTAGTTTTAAAAGTGAAACCATGGATATTTGTCAAGCAGAAGTAACAATCAGTAGCGTGATTTGTCGGTTCACGCCATATTACTGGCACTCCAAAAGGCATCGACTTATGCTTCGGCGATTTTCGTAACCAACCTGCCATTGTATTTGCACAAGTCGAACAAACTGCATTTGGCTTCCAAGATTTATTTGCATCATCAACTTTCGAATCGAAATAAAGTTCATATGCTTTCTTTAGTAATGGTGTAAAGTTTTTCTGGTGAACACGATCGGTAAAATATCCGCACACGTAACAGAACAGAACAGCCGAATTTCTACAACTTCTAGAAGCCATATTTCGCTCAGAATTATTTCAAAATACAGTAACTATTTGAAAAATAGCATAACATATGTCATGCATCTTTTAGCAGTATAAAAAGTAGAATTATTTTGCATTTTATTAATTTTTAATAAGTTATATAGTAAAAATGAAACGGAGCAAATAACGGTTTCCCAAAAATATATTTATTCACAAATATCTTAAGAACCCGATGTGATAGAGATAAACGGATTTCAAATTTGAAATCAGCGCAAGAAACTGACCTAAGAACACTTATTCTTATATAAGAAAGAAAATGTTGTTTGTCAGTGTTATCAAAGCTAAGATTGCTGGAATTTGGCATCAAACGTAAGATCAGCAGGGAAAGACGAATGAGAGGATGCATCTGGTGTGCATACAACCAACGCACAACAGGAACAATTAGTGTTCATGCCCTTCGACATTTGTTGAGGGAGATTGAGCACCTATGGGTTTGCCCGAAGGCAGTGACGTCAACTCTTATCACCAACAACAACCTCTTTTTGTGTCCTTCTCTAGATAAATAGTCTCTTTTTTTCTGTTCTTTTTTCCAGACTTGTGTTTCGTCCATTTATTGTCTCTCTGCTCCGAAACTGTGTCTCTTTCTGTTTTTCACCTTATAAAACTTTGGCAATCTCTATGTTATGTATTTCTCCGGCTAAATAAATTTTTTTTTTTTTTTTTTTTTAATCCTTCTCTAGATAAAAAAAAAAGTCTACCTATTTGCCGTGTTTTTTCCAAACTTATGTTTTTTCCTGACGTATGTCTTTGTTGCCATACGATTTTTTTTTATTTTTTTTTTTTTTGTCTTTCTACAGAGAATAAAAGCTGTTTTTTTTTTTTTACTCGCTATATTACTTTTTGCTGCCTCTTTCTTGCCAAGCAATATTTTATTTTCTTTCTAACTCTCGCCGAACTGTCCTACATGTTCTGTTTTTTTTTTTTTTAGAACTAAACTGACCCCTCCCCCCCCCCCTCTCTCTCTCTCTCTCTCTCTCTCATTCTTAACCCTTTGAAAATAAAGTTCGTTCGTTCGTTCTCTCTCTCTCTCTCGACAATTTTTTCCCTATTTTTCTGTCTTTCTATCACCAAAATGGCAAAATGCCTTTTATTTCATGTCTTCCAAGAAGGGCTCTAGGTTTTTTGGTGTTTGGGCCTAATAGGTAAATAATTTTACTTTTTTTTTTCAGACCACTTAGCATGGTGATGGTATAGCAAATAGTTCATGCGCCGTGTGATTTTGCCGGGGGTGCATTATGTCTTTTAAGCTATTTTTTTGTTTTGTACTGTCTTATTAGAACGTTATGAACGCGCTTGTAAAGTGCAAACGTTTTCTTTTCGTACATGCTTATCTATGCATTTTTTAATTTGTTAAAACTTATGCACAGGCCCCCAAGAACTCCGGGCTCCTAGGCTTCAGCCTACTTAACGTAATGGATAATCCGGCCCTGCCTCCACTCCATACCTGTCCTCAAGATTCTCTCCAACGTATGAACATAAAGACGTATAACGTGAGTAACCCTGTCATATAGAATGAATGATTAAATTAATTCCATGTTGTCAGCGTTGAATTAACTTTTTTTTTTTTTTTCTTAACCAGCGGCACTTGGGCTGTCAGCCCTTCGGCCCAATGACATTTCATTGCGAGGGTGGCTGTGGACTTTCCTTCCAACCCGGTCAGGAGCTTTGCTCTTTCCCATCCACAGAGGGTTTATCTCAGGAACCGTTTAGGTTATTCAGTCAAAATCCCGGTCGATGATACTTCTTCAAATGCGCACGCCCGGGCTTGAACCTTCAACACCTGATCGCCAGCGTAACGTGGTAACCATTACACTAGCGCGGCTCCCGAATTTACATATAAATAGGATCAATGATCAAAGAGCGCCAGGACCGGCTCTTGCCGATGCGGTCGTACCGGGCGCTGACTTGAGAGTGGCAGTCGTACCGGGCGCCGACTTAGGAGAAGCGGTCACAACGAGAGCCGACATGGGAGAGGCGGTCGTATCAGGCACCGACTTGGGAGAAGCGGTCGTACCAGGCACCGACTTGGGAGATGCGGTCGTACCGAGCGCCGACTTGGGAGAGGCGCTGAAATTGATAACAAAACATAAAAACATTAAAATTGTACAAGAACAGGAACCCAAAGACGCAGCAATAGAGAATGCAGTCAACGACCCATAGCTTGATTGCTTGCGTCAGGGTCAACGAACCAGAGCTAACCAAGACCTTACTCCACCTCCACGTGGTGGTCCTGGAAACAGGCTGCATCACTGCAGTCTGGCTGAGAGAGTAGGGATCGAAGAGGGAAGGCAAACCCGGTCCCAAAAAATGCCGTGCTGAAGTCGGATGTGCCGGCCGAAAGGCGCAGATATCGCAGCTCCGGTGTAAACAGACACAACGCAACCAACGTCCTTTTCAGGACGAACGAGGAAGAAGGAAGAAGAAGAATACAACAAGAAGAACAATGAAACAGAAAATGTGAAAGTAAGAAATGAGTTACTTTCATGACACACAATTGTTTTTCTATGTCTGTATTCACTGATTGTTTTTCTATGTCTGTATTCACTGATTGTTTTTCTATGTCTGTATTCACTGATTGTTTTTCTATGTCTGTATTCACTGATTGTTTTTCTATGTCTGTATTCACTGATTGTTTTTCTATGTCTGTATTCACTGATTGTTTTTCTATGTCTGTATTCACTGATTGTTTTTCTATGTCTGTATTCACTGATTGTTTTTCTATGTCTGTATTCACTGATTGTTTTTCTATGTCTGTATTCACTGATTGTTTTTCTATGTCTGTATTCACTGATTGTTTTTCTATGTCTGTATTCACTGATTGTTTTTCTATGTCTGTATTCACTGATTGTTTTTCTATGTCTGTATTCACTGATTGTTTTTCTATGTCTGTATTCACTGATTGTTTTTCTATGTCTGTATTCACTGATTGTTTTTTTCTATGTCTGTATTCACTGATTGTTTTTCTATGTCTGTATTCACTGATTGTTTTTCTATGTCTGTATTCACTGATTGTTTTTCTATGTCTGTATTCACTGATTGTTTTTTCTATGTCTGTATTCACTGATTGTTTTTCTATGTCTGTATTCACTGATTGTTTTTCTATGTCTGTATTCACTGATTGTTTTTTCTATGTCTGTATTCACTGATTGTTTTTCTATGTCTGTATTCACTGATTGTTTTTCTATGTCTGTATTCACTGATTGTTTTTCTATGTCTGTATTCACTGATTGTTTTTCTATGTCTGTATTCACTGATTGTTTTTCTATGTCTGTATTCACTGATTGTTTTTCTATGTCTGTATTCACTGATTGTTTTTCTATGTCTGTATTACAAACAACGCATTGAGTTCCCATCAGTAATTCAACACAAAAACAGAATAGAAAAACTAACGACAATAAAATATAAACAACATACGTTTACTATGCTTGTGTAAGGTGGTACAATGAATATTACTTGCCGAAATTACGACGATATCCAACTCAGTAGCTTGAAATTGAGTCTCGTTAGAGTACTTACACAAGTGCAAGGGGCGGGGGGGGGGGGGCGCCATTACTTGACCTCGCATTAGTTTGAAATATTTCAGGGGTTGGCTCTGGTCATATTCTTTCTTACTCTCCTCAAAAATATCACCCCCCCCCCCCCCCCCTCCTCTCCCGGCAACTGCAGGGGGTCACATGAAATTATATACCTTTCTAATAATAACTCCGGAGTTGACAGGGAATCCTTTCACGTTCAGATTAGATAAGTGTCGTGTACACATCAAACTTTGCTTTAATAACATCTTCAAGATTTTCTATCTCTGGTGTTCATGGTACACTCGTAGATGCTGTTTCCTCACTAAACGCTTGATGTTATAATAGCCCCTTCAGTAATAACTGCTTATGGGAATGCGTTCCTGAATTGTAAGCCCTGAACTGCTTTTTTTTTTTTTTTCTGATATTCCTTTCGACGTTTTCTCCTCTCTTCTGCTTGCTGTGAGAGTTTCTTTTCGCCCAATCTAATGTGGCCTCGTAGAGACCATCGCCACTTGGTGCGATCGGCAGCTTCATCCTCCCTGGGTGCTGGATTCATGTCAAATGCCTTCATGTCTTTCTTGCACACATCTTTGAACCTCAGCTGCGGTAGCCCAACTATTTTTTTGCCATCTGCTTGACGTTATCCTCCCACTTACAGCTGTGTCATCCTCTTGCCCGTTTGGCTTAAATTTGTCCTTCTGTTGCAATTTCCAAAAAGTGTTACGTCCCTTTACATTTCCAATGATTTTTTTTTTTTTTTTTTTGGGTCAAATTTTAATTTGTTTCCTGTGGTTCTTCTTCGGTGGGGGTGGGGACTTTCGTGAGACACAGAAAAAATAAGACCACTGCTTTCATCATGCATGTCGTTGGAGGCTATTAAGGAGAGGTTGTGCACGGTGCTTGTAACAACAACGTGTAACGAACGTTACTACGGAAACTACCACTGCAAGAGTACGTAAGATGCTTTGATGAAGACTTAAAGCATGAGAGCTGCTGAAGTAGTTGCCACATTCTGTGTAAGGAGATAAAAATAATGAAGGAAGGAAGGACATTATGATCTCTTTCATTAATTCTCTTTTTATTCCTAGTTTTTTTCTAGATCTTCCTTGTTCGTTTTCCTTCTGGTTCTAAGAGATGCTTCATCATCGGTGCAATCTTCTCATCGAAAGTCGGCTGCAATGGATCTCCAATGTCTTCTGTCTCTTGTCTTGATGGTGTCGTGAAATATTCTAATCCACATATATAAATTATAACGTAAATGTAAAGCCTAACAAATAACTTCAATAAAAGGAAAGAAGAAAAGGTAAAAGAGGACAGTGCTGTCACAATGGCGTACAAAAATCCCCCTTTTTCTGCTTCGTCTGCAAATCGTAACGTTTTCACGTTGATAGTAAAAGCCTACTGCATCACTACACGCGTTTCAAAAAATAAAACGTGTACTGCATTTCTTAGAAAAACCTTGAGATAGGCGCTGAGTGATGACCTAGATTTAATATTTCATTCATTCCATTTTATACACGGCGTAACTAAAAGACAGATGAAAGTAGGATAGAGAGAGAGGGACGACTGAAGGCAGGAAGCATGCAACACTAACACGCGGTTCGCGATCAAAAGTGAACGCAAAACCCATGCGTAAGGCATGAAGCACTAACTTTTTTTCAAATAGTCAGTGATAAAAAAACACTACTACTACAAGAATCAGGTTTAAAAACATGAAAAATGCTTATTAGGAAATATGAAATTCTACTGATTTACATCTAAGCTCCTGACTTTAGTATGACATAACAGTGGAAAAGGCAGGACAGGTGGCGGTTCTAAACAACGAAAAGGAATAAAGAACAAATATACGACTATCTTTGGAAAACACATATTTTGAACGCCGCCATGTAGCTCACTTTAACTTATATATTATTGTACGGCCGGACTTGCTAACCAAGAATATGTTATGTGTTACGCCTTTAGTCTGTTAATAAAATAGTTATGGCCAAAATACAATAGTGGGAGTGCCTGACAGCATGAAATCATTTCTGCTCATAAAATTTTTTTATAACGTGTTTGAAAAACATTACGTTACGGAAATAGCCTACCATGTTAACTCCTATTTGATTGGCGGGAATGAGATGTAAGACTAAACACGATTAGTTGGACTGCAAATACTAGTTTAGTTGTTAGGGGAAACGTGAGAAGGGTAATATTTTTTGAAAAGTAGGTAAACATGGTGTGGCGAGAGGTTTTATTTGGCTCTTGGATCAGTATAGTACTGACAATTACAGAAATAGAATTCCTGCAGAAAATGGTGAAGTCCCAGTGTCTGAGAGGTCTACTGGTATCACAAATTAGTTACGGCTGTGAATGTTCTGATCTCGAAACAATAGTAGAGAGGAGACCGACATAAAGCGCCACCTCCGCTGTGTAACTAACTGTGATATTAATAAACAAGGAAACAGATTTTACTTAACTAAGATAAAATTGACAAGTCGTTCAAATATAATTTCCTAAGTATTTATTTAGTATATACACTATCTACTCTTGTGCTGAAGGGTGAATGTTGAAAAAAATGAAATGTAATGAATTTGTAAGTTTACATATGATTTACAAATATATATATATATATATATATATATATATATATATATATATATATATATATATATATATATATATATATATATATATATATATATATATATATATATATATATATATATATATATATATATATATATATATATATATATATATATATATATATATAAATATATATATATATATATATAAATATAAATATATATATATATCATCATCATGTGACATATTCTTTCCAGAACGTTGTCTCCATTACAGCTGCTCTGAACGCATCACGATTCTGGGCAAGTCGACCTGCATCAGCCAAAGACAAGTTCAGACTCTCTGTGATGTCCTGGGTCCACCGTCGTCTAGGTCGACCCCTTCCCCTTTTTCCAGGGACCATGCCTTCCATCACTGTTTTTTCCAGACTATTATGTCTTTTTATATGACCGAAAAATTTCAGCTTCCTTATTGCGATGGTATTTAGGAGCCAATGTTCCTGTACGTTTAGTGAGTGCAGTACTTCTCTGTTGGTCTTTTTTTCTGTCCAGGGTATTCTCAACATCCTTCTGTAGCATTTCATTTCGAATGATGTAATCTTTTTTGCAACTGTTTTATTGAGTGTCCAAGTCTCGCAGCCGTATGTTGCTACTGGGAATATACATGCTCTGATCAGTTGTAACTTTGTTTCTTTGCTTGTGCCTTGCCATAGGTTTTTCATCTGTATTAGCTTATGTGAAGCAATTGCAAGTCTTCTTTTAATTTCTACTGCACAGTCGCCAGAGCTGTTAATGATTGATCCTAAGTATTCGAATTCATTGACACTTTCCAGTTCTTCGTTATCAATTTCAATTTCTGGTTTGGTCTTTACTTTGTCTGTTGTCAATACTTTGGTCTTCTTGGTGTTTAGGTATAGATTCTGGGCCTCGCTGTGTTTTTTTGGTGGACAGAAGTAATTGTTCAAGTCCTTTTGGGTTGGTCGATAGGAGGACTGTGTCGTCAGCATATCTGATTTCCGGGATCTGGTACCCGCCGATGTTAAATTTATATCAGCTGTGCTGTTAATTAAGGATATAACACTTATCAGCTATGTGGTTATTTTTGTCTCTTGCTATGCTAATTTCACTTTCTCATCACTGACAGTTTCTATGCTCACAATGCTGACAGAAATGGTACTAATGTGTACTCATCTCTCTTAAACAGTTCTGTTCTCCGTAGTTTGCTTCACAACTCCTGCTGAGGTTCGTTACTTTAGCCCACCCAAGACTGAGGGGGGACCAAAGATGTAGAGTCTGGTCAACCTCTATGCTCCTGCGGGGTTCCAGGCAGCGGGATTGACTCGAACATACGACCTCAGTTTTTAGGACACAAATGAACCTGTAACAAAGCAAAAATAGGGGCTAATTTCTGTCCTCAAGCCCACCTATTTCTAGTGTGAGTGAAATGAGCGTGTCTCAGATGTATGCATGTAGGATGAATGACAACATGGCTCAGTATGATTTAGCAATAGCGAGACAAGACATGTGTCTACTTGCAAAGCATTCTTTCTGATAAACTAATGCATGGATACATTCAATAATATAGATTCAATACATGAATACATTTAATACATTAATACATCCCATAATATAAATCAATACATGAATAAATCCAATAATATGTACCCTAGGTGTGATACAACAATGTCCTTCCCCCTATACTATATCACGCCCTCTCTGACAATAGCTGGTAACATATATCCTAACAATATTGTTATGTTCTTATGATAGGAGTATATGCGACGAGGACTGTTTGGTGATATATCAGGTTGGAGTTATAGGGGACAATAGATTGGAGTTAGATGCGACAATAGAATGAGTCCTGACAAGGACTGTTTTGGTTATATTGCAGTTGGTCTTATCTGAGACAATAGATTGAGTTAGATGAGACAATAGATTGAGTCCTAACAAGGACTGTTTTGGTTATATTTGCAGTTGGTTTTATCTGAGACAATAGAATGAAGTTATAGAAGACAATAGGTTGAGTCCTAACAAGGACTGTTTTGGTTATATTTGCACTTGGAGTTAGATAATAGATTGAGTTATAGGAGACAATAGATTGAGGTATGAGCCCTATTAGTCTTTGTCTATATCAATCATATACATTCATAGTGAACCCAAAATATATTAAATATATACAGGTGTAGGTAGTATAATGACACACAACAAATACCAACATTATATACCTGCTAAAGGCCTATTTTTCTAAAGGTTATCGCAAATATATTTACCCTCCTAAGATTTTAAACTGGCCAGGTTTTGATGCGACTTAGTGAAGTAGGTTGCAGGTCGATGCCCTCAGGTAAGTTCTAAATCAAAGTGACAGCTTCTTCCCCTTCAGTCAGTCGGTATCTCTGGCGTCAAGTTCGGGATTGCGTGGTTAGCATAAAATCCGCTGTTACGCACGGATCATTATTATTTTTCGTTTGTATAAACATTTTTTCATATGTATGATCATTTTTTTGACTGAAGTGTGTATTATGTTTTCTATGGTCAAAGGGACATAATCCGAGTTATCGAAACTACAATTTTTAGGAGTTGCCTTCTCTTGTATAGAGACACGTTCGGTCTATAATTTCTTGAACGAAGCGTGACCACATCTCCTTATTTGGTAGTATCAGTCAACTATGGTAGATGTCTGAAACCTTTCTTAACGCTTCTTTTCATGACCATAAAAGGCGCGACTGTGTAAGACTTTTATCTCGAATGTTCTTCGAATCGTCTTATTGTGAACGGCAACTCAGAGATTGTCGTTCTGCGCATGTCAAAAACCGGGAGTTCGTTCTGTGTGTTCCGCCCAGGTGGGCAGTTTAGAAATGGTTTAAGAAGCGAGCAGACGCAACTGCGTCTTGTGATTCTCTGAGGGAAATACAGTGTCTTAGTGAGTTAGTTAGCTAACTAGACTATTTCCCAGTATTATGCAGCCTGCCTGGAGGCATATGTTCATGGTTGATTTTCCGAAATAAGGTAATTCCTCTTGTATCGAACTTTATGCTATCGTCTAGAGGTTCGTCATTTTGTCGCCTATTTGCTCGCCTGTGTGATGCAAAATGGAGAGGTACTTTGACTAGGATTAAGTCACCAGTATCTGTATACCTGAACTAGTTAAATATATATGGGTCGCTCTAGACCAACAAGACTGTTGTCTGTGTTCCAGGATTCGTTATATCAGAGATCACGTCCAAGTCAGATGGTTAGACTTAGGAACATTATAAAGGTCGAGCTGACCTGTAGCCCATGTATGCTATTCACGTGCAGACAGTGAACGGACTTATTGTATACAACTGATCTGCTAGCATCAGAATGGGAGCATTTATTATTGTTTATGAACATTGAAGATCTGTAGCTGACACTGTTGCAGAAGTTATAGAAATTATTATTATTTATACAGCTTCACGAACTAGCACTCGATGATTGATGAATTTCTGAATCTATTGAACTGTGATGTCTTATGACGCATATATACAACAGCTATCATTGCTGACTACAGAAATTGTTTTCAATGTGCCATATCATCTTGCTGAACTCGTTAACCATGTTGATGTCATAAGTATCATGACTGTTTTGTGGCGTGCAATAAATGAAAGAAACTTATACAACGAAGTTACCCTTTCTATGACTCTACACGTCATGTTGCCTGTGTGATAACCCATTGAACTGTTCCACTACCACATACACAGCAACATCCTAAATCAGAGAAGACACCTACATCTTACACTTTAACACCAGGTGTCGATAAGGGTGGCAAGTTACCACTTCAGCACAAATCCACCCTTATCATTTTTGGTGGCCAGAGCTGGTTCTATCATCTGATATTTTGGCGCACCATATCATTTTTGGTGGCCATAGGTTGGTTCACTCTGATTCCAGCTATCAAGGGGGTCAGCAAACCCAGACATCATCATCATACTAGATACAACTACAGCATCAACTACCACCTTACAAGAAATTTTATTGAAAGTATCCGGATTTTCTGACAGTTGCTGATTTTGAAACTACCCGGCGCTGCTCGGCAATATTGAAGTTTATGTAAAATTAGAAGGACAAGTACCGAGCGAATGGATTTCCTGATCTGGTGAAAAGAAGGACAAGTGCCGTAACAACTGTTCCGGTCTCAGGGGTACTGCTGCGGGTTCAGAAGGTCAAGTGCCGGTTAAATCAATTTAGAAGATTCAGAAGGTCAAGTGCCGTAACAACTGTTGCAGTATTAGAAGCTCATTTCCTTCGTCATGGCTGTTTATGGGAGCAGAAGTTAATCAACGTTGGATCATTATCCTCAGAATGCTGATTACATCCTGTTCTGCACCGTGCTGACGCTGGATTTATAGAAGTTAAGTGGCCTGTTTTGTTTGTGAACTGTGCCCTTATGTTCTAACTGAGCCTTCTGTACTTTCACACTTTCTCCTATTGTTTTCATGATACATGTTTATATGTTATATGTTATTTGTTATTTGTATATTTATATGTTTATATTTCAGCGGGTTTTCTCGGTTGGGCGGAGTCTTGCAGTAGAAGATACCACGTCACAGAGGTTCTACTGTTAGCGTTTTCGTTAGGGACTGTGCGAATTTCCTACAGTGAAATTTGCTAGCGACAATCGTTGCTATATCTGTTTAGTTGTGACGAGTTGTGCTTTATTTCTGTTTCTTGTATATATATATTTTTTTTTTTCTTTTTTCTTTTCTCTCTTTCTTTGTGTTTTTAGTTTCGATTTCGATTGTTTGTATTTGTAGGTCTCCCCTTTGCTATTATTCAGTTCTTTACGTATATTTTTGTGTATACACTGTAGCGTCATTTGTTAGTCATATCTTCGCATATTTCTTTTTAGTTTTGCTGTTTGTGTATTTGACTTATGCGAATGTTTTCGTATTGTTTGATCTTTGTTGATTGTTTACATTGACTCTGATCTTTGTTATTGTTTACATTGACTCTGATCTTTGTTATTGTTTACATTGACTCGGATCTTTGTTGTTGTTTACATTGACTTTGATCTTTGTTATTGTTTACATTGTTGATGACCTTTGCTATTGTTTACATTGTCTTGTTATTGTTTACATAGTTCTTGCATAGTTAGCTTTCACTATTGTTGATATATGCTCATGCACTATTGGTCTATAGTGCACTTATCATAACAAACTGGTGTTTTTGCTTATGCACTATTGTAGTGCAGTTATGATAAATAACTGATGATTATGCACTGATTTGGGTAGTGCACTGTTAATTAAGAGGTGACTTGTGATATTATTATACATTTGATAATACAAGTTGGTGTCAACTCCTGTTTCCCACAGAGATTGGGTTCAACATAGAGATTATACAAGCACTTTATTAAGTCTTGTTGCTATTTAACATTGAAATAAGATAATTAATTATTTCAGGTTCTGTACTCACATTTTGGACATCATGTCTACATTTGAGTACTTTATTGAGCAGGGTAAAGCCCTTGGGAAGACAGGTGATAAATTAGAAGAATTTGCGACTGTTCAATATGCCAAGGCATTGAAGTCGGAAGAAAAGAAAATGAAAGAACAAACTGAACAAAAGAGAATAGAGGCTGAAATAGAACAAAAGAAACTGCAGATGCAGGTGAAGAAAAAAAGTTACAGGCCCAGGCTGAAGCTGAAAATAAGAGACTTGAAAAAGAAGCTGAAAATAAGAGACTTGAAATAGAGGCTGAAGGAAAAAAGTTACAGGCCCAGGCTGAAGAAAGAAAGTTACAGGCTGAGGCTGAAGAAAGAAGGTTACAAAGAGAGGCTGATGAGAGAAAAGCAAAAATGGAACATGATGAAAAAGTCTTAGCTTTAGAGTTAGAGAAGTTAAAGTTATTGAACACTGGTAATGCTAATGAGGCAAATAAGGTGTCAAATAAGACTAATGCTAAGGATTTCAAGCTTAATCTACCAGCATTTAATCCCTCAATCGATGATATAACATTTTATCTAGATAGATTTGAAAGTGCATGTAATGTACATAATATAGATAAAACATTATATGTGTATCATCTGTCCAAGATACTTAGAGGTGATGCTTTGACTTTGTTGAGTATGGTAGATGTGCCTGACAAAAACAACTATGAGGTTGTCAGGGCGGCATTGTTAAAGAAGTACCAACTTAACGAGGACGGATATCGTCTTAAATTTAAAACCATGTTACCAGAAACTGGAGTTGAATTCTCTGAATTCATCTCAGGCATCCGTCTTACTTTTTTACGATGGGTTGAGTTGTCTAAGACAGAAAATACATTTGAAGCTCTTATGGATTTACTACTTAGAGATAAGGTTATGTCTTCTGTTAATGAAGCTTTTCTATCTTTTCTTCATGAGCGTAAGCCTAAAAACATAAAAGAAATGGAAGAATACTGTAGCCAGTATGTTACTGCGCATCCGCACATAACCATTAGTAACTCTAAGGTGAAAGAAGGTCTGCCAGTTGCTTCGGCAGCACCTTATGGCCCAAATTTTATGCGTAAATTTCAGGGTAGCCAGAAAAATTTCAATAAAAAGAGTAATCGTAATTATGCCCAGAACCATAGTGATCAATTCCAGGGTGATTCTTCTTCCCAGAACTGGAGACAACCTAATACTACACGTTATTCTACTCCGGTTAACTTTAGAAATTTTCACAAAGGTAATCGGTATAGAGGAAAATATTTTATGCAGAGACCTCAATACCAAGATAATAGAGGTTCTCAACAGCATAGAGATAGTAATGACAGTTATGGAAACTGGAACTCAAACCAGGATAAAAATTACAGTAGGGACTTTAATGATAATTGCAGAGGCAATAATGGTCGCGGTAGATCGCAACATAAGAGAAAAAGATATCAACAGACAAATTCTGTTCAACAAGAATCTCAGGGAGCAGATAAACAGGTTAATAATGATAAAGACCATAATGCTATCGGATGCTCATCTTTTGATTTTCGTAGGGCAAATAAGTGTATCCAATGCAGTACTTTATTTGATCCGAAAACCATTAGTACTCTAAGCTGTGGTCATCCTTTGCCCGCTCTTCCTGCTAATGTTGCTCATGATGGGAGAGGTTCTCTTATATTACATAAGGGGCTAGTAAATAGTAATCCAGTCTCAGTGTTGTTTGATTCTGGATGTACTACTGTCGGCGTTAGGCAATCTCTTGTAGATCCATCCTGTGCTACAGGAAAAGTCATCAAATGTGTCACATTTGGTGGCACGTTAGAAAAGTATCCTACTGCTATAATACACATTGCTACTCCTTTCTTCACGGGAGAGGTCCACGCGTGTCTACTTCCAAACCCTATTGCGGACCTTATTATTGGTCGTATTCACGGAGTTAGGGAATGTACCCCACAGCAGATTGCTGTTTGGGAAGAGCAAAACATTGAAGCTACCAATGCGGTGGTCACAAGAGCACATGCTCTGGATCCACCTCAAACTTCATTAACTAATAATGATGAAGTAAATGACCAAGATAGTCACTTGACTATTACACGTGACTCATTTATCAAATTGCAAGAAGAAGATCCTTCTTTACAAAAATTCTTCATTCTAGCAAAAAAAGGTGATCCTAATCAGAACACTAATAGGAAATCTTGGATTTCTATGAAGAACGGCGTACTTGTACGTATGGTACAAGACTCGACTACGTCCACTCATTCACAAATTCTTGTGCCTAAGAGCATGAGATTGCAAATATTGCAACATGCTCATGACTCGCAATGTGCTGGACATATGGGTTTTTCCCGTACAAAGTCGAGGGTTCTTGCGGCTTTCTTTTGGCCATTTGTGAGCAAGGACATACGAATGTACTGTCGCTCTTGCAAAGTATGTCAGGAGGTCAAATCTAAAGGACCACGACATGCTGCGCCTATCCAGGCTGCTGACATTCCTATTCGCCCTTTTCAAAAAATGGCAATAGATATTATCGGTCCTTTTAGAATTAAGTCGGCTAGAGGACATCAATTTATCCTTACATGTGTCGATATGTGCACACGTTGGCCAGAGGCAATACCTCTCAAGAGCATCTCAACTGCTGATATCGCAGACGCTCTTTGGCTGATATTTTCTCGCTTGGGTTTTCCCGGAGAAATATTGTCAGACCATGGCACTCAACTTATATCAGACACTATGTCACAGGTAATGTCTATGCTACACATTAAAAGGTCTCTCAGCAGTATCTATCACCCAATGTCTAATGGGTTGGTCGAACGTTTAAATAGGACTCTGAAAACTTTACTTGGTAAAATAACTGAGGATCATCCTCAGGATTGGGACAGGGTCTTACCCGCGGCTCTCTTTGCGTATAGAGAGGTCCCCAATGAACATACGGGGTTTTCCCCTTTTGAACTTGTCTTTGGCGCGCAACCGCGCGGCCCTATGTCTTTACTTCACGATCTAATCACTGCCGATAATATTAGCGATGAGACTCAATCTTCTTATGAGTACGTCATTGCTCTTAGGCAAAAGATCATCGAGGCATGCAAACTAGCAACTTCGTCTTCAGAATTTGCTAAAGAAAAGGCAAGGCAGTTTGCAAATAAGAATAGATGTCTACGACAACTTTGTCCAGGTGACAAAGCTCTCGTTCTACTTCCTTCAAGGGAGAACAGACTTCTAATTGCATGGAAAGGTCCATATGCAATAGTCTCCAAAATTTCTGATGTCGACTATGTTGTCGATATTGATGGAAAGCATAAAACTTTCCACATAAATATGCTCACAGAATTTTATGAAAGACCTGACTATTTGCAGCCTATTTTCCAGGCTACGGACAATTCACAAGCAACTCATGGTCAGTACTCATCTCTGTCAGTTATACAGGATGAGGAAACTACTTTTTCTGATGTCAATCTTCCTCTTTCTATGGTCCCACTTTATTCTACGGAATCTTGGAAAAACGTGACCGTTTCTCCAAATCTTTCCGCTGAGGAACATCGACAAGTTTCTTCGATGTTGCAAACATTTCAGGATGTTCTTACAGACATCCCGGGACACACACATGTCATAGAACATGACATTGTGCTAACTGATCACAATCCTATCAGAGTCAGACCATATCCAATACCTATTCATTTCCAGTCTCAAGTCGAAAAAGAGTTGGATGAAATGATACGTTTGGAAATCATTGAACCATCCACTTCAGCATACTCTTCGTCTATGGTTATTGTTCGAAAGAAGGATAATAACATTCGCATTTGCGTAGATTATCGCAAATTGAACCAAGTTACGAAGTTCGATGCTGAACCTATGCCTTCATTAGAAGAGCTACTCAATAAACTTTCTAATTCTAGATTCTTTACCAAACTAGATTTGTCTAAAGGTTATTGGCAAGTCCCGCTAACTGAACGTGCCAAACCTTTTACAGCTTTTTCTACACCTAGGGGTTTATTCCAATGGAATTTCATGCCTTTTGGTCTTACGAACGCCCCTGCTACATTCGTACGCATGATGCGGCGAATTCTCGCATATCGTACAGATGTCATAGCATACCTAGATGATATCTGTCTATTCAGTGATTCTTGGGAAGATCATTATTTGGGTTTATACGAATTACTGTCTACTCTTCGCGAGTATAACTTGACTGCAAAACCCTCTAAAGCCTTTATAGGATTTAGCGAGATTTCTTTCCTAGGTCATCGGGTTGGTCATGGTCTTTTAAAGACAGAGGACCACAATGTTTCAAAAATACTTAACATTTCGGTCCCTAAGACGAAGAAACAAGTAAGGAGTCTATTAGGTTTGATTCAATTCTACGGACGATTCATTCCGAATCTGTCCTCCATTATGGCACCGCTTTCTACTTTATTGAAGAAAGGGTCGCCTAATCTGATCCGCTGGTCTAAAGAATGTCAATCCTCATTGGACCAGGTTAAAGCCCTATTTTCATCTCCACCTATTCTTAAGTTACCTACTATTGAGAAGACTTTTGTTCTTCGAAGTGACGCCTCGTCAACAGGGATTGGGGCAGCACTAATGCAGGAGTATTCTGATACTTTGCATCCGGTGATGTATATCTCTAGGAAATTAAACGCTGCAGAAAAGAATTACTCGGTTTTAGACCGTGAGTTATTGGCTATGGTATGGTCTATTCTGAAGTTACAAAGATTTCTTCTAGGCGCACATTTCATTGTGGAAACCGACCAGAAAGCGCTTACTGCTATTCAGAGCAAAAACTTGAAGAGCTCGAGGTCCACTCGTTATGCCATAGCTCTTCAACCATTTCATTTCTCGGTTCGAGCTATCCGTGGTTCGGATAATGTAATGGCAGACATTCTGTCCAGATGTCCACACGATTCCACATGATTCTTCTGTCATATATATATATTTCCTGATATACAGTCCAATGTTATAATGACATGTTAGTAGATTTTGTCTCATTTTTTTTTTTTTGAGGGAAATTTATAACATTGTACCATGTAATTATCTAAGAAGGCTTAGTTAGTGATATACGGGCCAAAAGATCACTCGGCCACATTTAAATAAATTATTTTCAGGATTGTATTAAGAAATTTACCAGTTGTCTTTAAGATTTGTGTTATTGATATTTTCGCAGCACATCATTGAAGTCTGCGAGTTTATGTCCATTGTGGAACTTTGAGGATATCAAGTCCTGTCCTACATTGGGAGCGGATGATGTCCACATCTTCTTCTATTGAATGTTTTGTGTCACCGAAGAGCAACACATGTATTACTTATTAATTACTGTTACTTTATATAATGTAATAATATAGTGCGGTATATTAGTAAATTACACCGCTATTTGCAACACATTGTATGATAACACATAATATATTTAATTTCATATATTGGTATGAGTATAATTTGATTGTCATTATGTTGTTGCCATCATTGTGGCGTGTGTTGGTGGCACCTTCCTGGAATATATCAGCGTATACTTAGATAAATTTTTTTCTCTAAGGATCTGAGATATGATCTCAGTGTCGCTCCATGCGTTGAGCTAATTTTGTTAGGTAAATATCCACGCATCATACGTGCGTTAGGAGCCTAGATTTTTTTCCGGCTCCAGGATTTAAAAAAAAAAAAAATGTTTCATTTTTTTTTTCCAGGGAGGGTGCGGTAATGTTACGCACGGATCATTATTATTTTTCGTTTGTATAAACATTTTTTCATATGTATGATCATTTTTTTGACTGAAGTGTGTATTATGTTTTCTATGGTCAAAGGGACATAATCCGAGTTATCGAAACTACAATTTTTAGGAGTTGCCTTCTCTTGTATAGAGACACGTTCGGTCTATAATTTCTTGAACGAAGCGTGACCACATCTCCTTATTTGGTAGTATCAGTCAACTATGGTAGATGTCTGAAACCTTTCTTAACGCTTCTTTTCATGACCATAAAAGGCGCGACTGTGTAAGACTTTTATCTCGAATGTTCTTCGAATCGTCTTATTGTGAACGGCAACTCAGAGATTGTCGTTCTGCGCATGTCAAAAACCGGGAGTTCGTTCTGTGTGTTCCGCCCAGTTGGGCAGTTTAGAAATGGTTTAAGAAGCGAGCAGACGCAACTGCGTCTTGTGATTCTCTGAGGGAAATACAGTGTCTTAGTGAGTTAGTTAGCTAACTAGACTATTTCCCAGTATTATGCAGCCTGCCTGGAGGCATATGTTCATGGTTGATTTTCCGAAATAAGGTAATTCCTCTTGTATCGAACTTTATGCTATCGTCTAGAGGTTCGTCATTTTGTCGCCTATTTGCTCGCCTGTGTGATGCAAAATGGAGAGGTACTTTGACTAGGATTAAGTCACCAGTATCTGTATACCTGAACTAGTTAAATATATATGGGTCGCTCTAGACCAACAAGACTGTTGTCTGTGTTCCAGGATTCGTTATATCAGAGATCACGTCCAAGTCAGATGGTTAGACTTAGGAACATTATAAAGGTCGAGCTGACCTGTAGCCCATGTATGCTATTCACGTGCAGACAGTGAACGGACTTATTGTATACAACTGATCTGCTAGCATCAGAATGGGAGCATTTATTATTGTTTATGAACATTGAAGATCTGTAGCTGACACTGTTGCAGAAGTTATAGAAATTATTATTATTTATACAGCTTCACGAACTAGCACTCGATGATTGATGAATTTCTGAATCTATTGAACTGTGATGTCTTATGACGCATATATACAACAGCTATCATTGCTGACTACAGAAATTGTTTTCAATGTGCCATATCATCTTGCTGAACTCGTTAACCATGTTGATGTCATAAGTATCATGACTGTTTTGTGGCGTGCAATAAATGAAAGAAACTTATACAACGAAGTTACCCTTTCTATGACTCTACACGTCATGTTGCCTGTGTGATAACCCATTGAACTGTTCCACTACCACATACACAGCAACATCCTAAATCAGAGAAGACACCTACATCTTACACTTTAACACCAGGTGTCGATAAGGGTGGCAAGTTACCACTTCAGCACAAATCCACCCTTATCATCCGCCCGATTATATAGGCAGTTAAATGCTTAAGCAAGGCTTTCGGTTGGTTCCTGGCGGAGCAAAATGATTGGTTTCCTCCGGTTTTGTACCTGGTCTCATACAGCCTAATTTTATTCAGTTTTTAGCCGCCATCGTGCGTGAACTGCGTGAACAGTATAATTTATTCTGTCTCAGAGACTGGTGAACGGTGCAAGTTGATTGGTTGAAGCAAATCTGTATCTCGACATAGTGATTAACAAAGTAGTGGGTTACACTTCGTTTCACGACATAGCCCCGTCTTTTCCTAGCTGTGACTTGTCATAGCTGACGTGTAAATCCCTGCTGTGGTTCTCTTCCCGGAATGTAATTCACGGTAAAGGAATAAGGCGCCAGAAGCAGACTCCACCTTAACAATCTCGATTTTAGCTTTTTAGATGCAGCCAAGAATGTTAAAGGTTGGTGATCGCTTTGGACAATGAAGTGTGTCCCATACAGATAAGGTGAAAATTTGTTGATGGACCAAATTAGAGCTAAACATTCCTTCTCTATGGTCGAGTAGTTCAACTCAGCTGCATTCAGCTTCCTACTGGCGTAGGCGACTGGTAAAAGTTCCTCCGGCTGGGCTTTTGATTTCTGCAAGAGAGTTGCACCAATACCTATACTGCTAGCGTCCGTCCTTAATACAAATTCCTGTGTGATATCGGGTAGTGTAAGGATTGGTTTGCTGGTGAGTTTTGCTTTTAGCTCTGTGTAAGCTTTTTCACAATCAGCATTCCATTGGATTTTGTCAGGCTGTCCTTTCTTAGTTAAGTTAGTTAATGGTGCACACAGAGAGTTAAAGTGGGGTATGTACTTCTGATAGAACCCACATAAAGACACGAATGATCTCACATCTTTCTTCGTTTGAGGTCTGGGTGCCTTCTTTAGCTTCTCTATATTCTTTGGGTCAGGAGACATATGACCTGTAGAAATAGTGTGACCTAGGAATTCCAACTCCTTACAACCGATATAGCACTTGGTTGGACGTGCAGTCAATCCAGTTTCTCTCAGTCTGTCGAACAACATGGAGAGCGCTACTATATGCTCTTCAAATGTGTTTGTTGCAACAAGAATGTCATCCATAAAGTTAGTGATATGGGGATTTTGTAGAGGTTCCAATAATTTCCTCATCATTCTTGAAAAGATACTTGGAGCATTTTTCAGCCCAAAGGGGAGTACATTAAACTCGTAGTGTCCGTCTGATGTACTGAATGCCAGCATTCTCCTAACTTCTGGTTTCACTGGTATTTGGTAGTATCCCTTGCTTAGATCTACCTTCGATAAATACCTAGCCTTACTCAGTGTAGAGAACAGCTGGTTTGTGTCAGGTAATGGGTCCACCTGAGATTCGGTGATCGCATTAAGCTTCCGGTAGTCAATACATAACCTGTGTTCACCACTCGGTTTTCTCAATAGCACCACACTTGAGCTATAGGGAGAGTCTGACTTCGAGATAATTTTCTCCTTCAACAGATAATCAACTTCCTCCCTTAGTGCTTGGGCTTTCGCATAGGGTATAGGGTATGTTCTCATGCATACTGGGGTAGGGTCGGTAACCTTCATGTCGTACTCTAACAGATTCGTACGACCTGGCTTATCTGTGAGCACATCAGCATGGGTTTCCAACACTTTCTGAAACCTCTTCTTCTGCTCTGGAATTAACTGTTCACTAATATTTACTTGAACATAATCCTCTGTAGTTGTGAGTGGATACTCCATAGAGTGAAGTGGTTCACCGTGCATTTCTGTTGCAATGGCTAGGGTCATAATATGTGCAACTTCTGATGATTCCTTGTCATAGTATTTTTTAAGAAGATTGACATGATATACCTTCTACTTCCCTTTCTTGTCAATCTTATAATTGGTCCTGGAAAGTTTCTCCAGTATGACATAGGGTCCCTGCCATCCAATCTGCAATTTATTATTGCTGCTTGGCAACAGTAATAACACCTTTTCACCCACCTCCAGTTCCCTATCCTTTGCTTTTTTGTTGTAGTAGGCAGCATGCTTCCTCCTGGCCTGTCTTAAGTTATCATTGGCCAGTTTCCAACCTGCTTTCAATCGAGATGTCAACTCGTTGACGTACTGGTATGAGGAAGTCACTGTTTCCTCTGCCTTTTCATCAGTCCATGTCCGCAGCAATGCTTCCAGTGGACCTTTGATTGGTCTTCCAAACAACAATGTAGCTGGAGCCAATCCAGTTGAGTTGTGGGGTACTTCCCTATATGCAAATAGTGCAGCGGGTAAGTAGGTATCCCAAGTATCAGGTTTTTCACTCGCCAGCTTTCTAAGGATTGAAATTAGCGTACCATTGAACCGCTCTACTTGACCGTTCCCTTGGGCATGGTAGGGACTACAATGATAGTGCCTGGCTTGAAATATCCTGAATACTTCTTGTGTTAGCTTTCCCTTAAACTGAGACCCATTGTCAGTCAATATCTGATGCGGGAAACATAATCGGGTAAATATTGTCAACAGGGCCTCTGCCACGTGCTTTGAATCTATAGCTGACATGGCCACTGCTTCTGCCCACACAGAGCAAGTATCAACCAAGGTTAAGGTGTAAGCATTTCTCTTCTTGGTCCTAGTGAGGGGTCCAACAATATCTACTGCAACACGTTCAAAAGGGGTTCCCATAATAGGCATTTCTCCCAGTGTTGCGGGTGCAGTCCTATGCTTAGGAGCTACTCTTTGGCATTCTGGACAGGATCTTACATATCTTTTTATGTCCTCTGTAATTCCTGGCCAGAAGTAGTGACAGGCTATCCTTTGTCCAGTGGCCCTATTCCCATATGTCCACTGAAGGGTATAGCATGTCCTAGCGTCATAACCTTCTCCCTGTAAGATTTTGGCACTACAAGCTGTCCATGCCCTTTAGGTCCTGTTCCAGCTTTTCTGTATAGTAGGCCATTCTTCATATACAAGTCTCCTTTCTCTGGAGGGTTATGTGCTTTAGGCAATTTGCCAAAACAAGGCTTCAACGTGCTGTCTGCTGCTTGAGCCTTTTTCATCTCTTCTGGATGAGTATTGATAGGATTCTCCTCCATTTTCCTGGAGCTTTCCCTGGTCTGAACTGTTGCCATAACTACGGGTTTTATAGGTTCTCCAAGGAAAACATACCTACACCCCAAAATCAAAGGGTAAATAGGGTCGTCCATCACTGCTGCTTTGATTTCTCCTTCCACATAGCGAGATCTTATGTTGATTCGAGCTATGGGTAGTGTCATGGTTCTTGCTCCCTTGATTGGTCCTCTGATTTCCACTGTTTCTGTGGTTATCTGGTCAGGACTCACTAGAGAAGAGCACACAACTGAATCAAAGTCCAATCCTGTGTCATATAAACACAGTACTTGAGTGCCATTAACGGTCACTTCCTCACAGACAGGGGGATGATGGAAGTCTTTCTGACTTACTGCCATTTCCTTCCTTCCCTGATTCCCTGTTGTAAGACATGCAGCATGATGAGGAGGATTCTTCCTTCTGCAGTCCGCAGTATTGTGGTTACTCATTAGACAAGTTTTGCACTACTTTCCTTCCTTCCGGTAAGGTGTCTTATCCGATCTTAGAGGGTTTTTGTCCTTTTGGTCAAATCTTTGTTTGTTCCTTGTGGTATGGTCCTTTTGTTCATATTTGGTATAGTTTTGTGATGATTTGAAGTTTTCACCCTGCTTCTTCTTATTTCCTAATAATTCTGCCTGAGCTGCTTGATATCTCTCAGCAACAGTTACAATATCTTCCAATCTCTCTGCTCCTTGTTCCATGATAAACTTCCTCATTTCTTGAGGCATGGACTCTTTCACTTGCTCCATCATTATCATTTCTTTCAGATCCTGACACTTCCCTAAACTACTCCATTTTTCCAAATAGGTTTCCAATCTAGCAGAGAATTGGTGATAGTTTTCTCCTGGAAGAAGTTTAGCTGTTCGGAATTTCTTTCTATATGATTCTGAGTTCTTTTCATATCTCACAAGCAGTGCCTGCTTCATGATTTCATAATCTTCCTGGTCATCTCTTGAGAGCTTCAAATATACATCGTAGGCTACACCTCTCAATCCCTGAGATAGTTTAAGACTCCATTTTTCTTTCACTAAGCCATAGGTAGTGGCTAGTCTTTCGTATCTATCCAGGTACGACTCAATGGCGTCTTCTTTCTCAACAAATGGGTCCAGATGAAAATTCATGGCCCCACTTGAGGTGCTCTGGCTGGAGCTACTCTCAGAGTGAGGTGAGCTACCACCATTATTGCCAGTATTTGCCTGAATTTCAAGCTCTTTTAATCTTAACTGATGGTCTCTCTCTGCTTGTAATTTCCTTTCCTCGGCTTCAATTTTCTTTGCCTCATTTTCAGCCTCCCATTTCTTGGCTTCAATTTCCAGTCTTTTGTCTTCTCTCTGAGCTTCCAGTCTTTTGTCTTCTCTCTCAGCTTCCAGTCTTTTGGCTTCTCTTTCAGCTTCCAGTCTTTTGGCTTCTCTTTCAGCTTCCAGTCTTTTGGCTTCTGCCTCTAATTGCAACTTTCTTTCTTCCCTATCCATGTGTTTGTCCACTTCTGTTGTGACATACTGAGTGAGAGCATCACCTGTCAAATTTAATTCCTTACCCATCTGCATGATCGCAGTCCTGAACTTCACTAGATCAGCCATGGCTTTACTTAGAGAGGGTATGTATAGTTACTATAACCAAATATTTTAATTAAACTTAATTAATTTAAATGAACAAATAAATTTCCGTCCAACTTTGTGAGTATCAACTATTTACTGAGTACTAAATGGTACTCCTCCTACGAAAATAATTTTATAAAAATCCTATAATGATTTTCTCAAAATAAAATTTATTTTCTTATGTTACCTATGGGTGGCACAAGATAGAGTGTAGATAGATGAATAGACTAAGTATGGCTCAAGATATACAGAAATATCCCAGGAACGAGCCCCCAGTGTGGCGAGAGGTTTTATTTGGCTCTTGGATCAGTATAGTACTGACAATTACAGAAGTAGAATTCCTGCAGAAAATGGTGAAGTCCCAGTGTCTGAGAGGTCTACTGGTATCACAAATTAGTTACGGCTGTGAATGTTCTGATCTCGAAACAATAGTAGAGAGGAGACCGACATAAAGCGCCACCTCCGCTGTGTAACTAACTGTGATATTAATAAACAAGGAAACAGATTTTACTTAACTAAGATAAAATTGACAAGTCGTTCAAATACAATTTCCTAAGTATTTATTTAGTATATACACTATCTACTCTTGTGCTGAAGGGTGAATGTTGAAAAAAATGAAATGTAATGAATTTGTAAGTTTACATATGATTTACAAATATATATATATATATATATATATATATATATATATATATATATATATATATATATATATATATATATATATATATATATATATATATATATATATATATATATATATATATATATATATATATATAAATATATATATATATATATATATATGTAAATAAATATTACAACAAGTTTTCCAATTATAGGAACAAAATTTATATCAGCTGTGCTGTTAATTAAGTATATAACACTCATCAGCTATGTGGTTATTTTTGTCTCTTGCTATGGTAATTTCACTTTCTCATCACTGACAGTTTCTATGCTCACAATGCTGACAGAAATGGTACTAATGTGTACTCATCTCTCTTAAACAGTTCTGTTCTCCGTAGTTTGCTTCACAACTCCTGCTGAGGTTCGTTACTTTAGCCCACCCAAGACTGAGGGGGACCAAAGATGTAGAGTCTGGTCAACCTCTATGCTCCTGCGGGGTTCCAGACAGCGGGATTGACTCGAACATACGACCTCAGTTTTTAGGACACAAATGAACCTGTAACAAAGCAAAAATAGGGGCTAATTTCTGTCCTCAAGCCCACCTATTTCTAGTGTGAGTGAAATGAGCGTGTCTCAGATGTATGCATGTAGGATGAATGACAACATGGCTCAGTATGATTTAGCAATAGCGAGACAAGACATGTGTCTACTTGCAAAGCATTCTTTCTGATAAACTAATGCATGGATACATTCAATAATATAGATTCAATACATGAATACATTTAATACATTAATACATCCCATAATATAAATCAATACATGAATAAATCCAATAATATGTACCCTAGGTGTGATACAACAATGTCCTTCCCCCTATACTATATCACGCTCTCTCTGACAATAGCTGGTAACATATATCCTAACAATATTGTTATGTTCTTATGATAGGAGTATATGCGACGAGGACTGTTTGGTGATATATCAGGTTGGAGTTATAGGGGACAATAGATTGGAGTTAGATGCGACAATAGAATGAGTCCTGACAAGGACTGTTTTGGTTATATTGCAGTTGGTCTTATCTGAGACAATAGATTGAGTTAGATGAGACAATAGATTGAGTCCTAACAAGGACTGTTTTGGTTATATTTGCAGTTGGTTTTATCTGAGACAATAGAATGAAGTTATAGAAGACAATAGGTTGAGTCCTAACAAGGACTGTTTTGGTTATATTTGCAGTTGGTCTGAGATAATAGATTGAAGTCGTGTGAGACAATAGATTGAGTTATAGGAGACAATAGATTGAGGTATGAGCCCTATTAGTCTTTGTCTATATCAATCATATACATTCATAGTGAACCCAAAATATATTAAATATATACAGGTGTAGGTAGTATAATGACACACAACAAATACCAACATTATATACCTGCTAAAGGCCTATTTTTCTAAAGGTTATCGCAAATATATTTACCCTCCTAAGATTTTAAACTGGCCAGGTTTTGATGCGACTTAGTGAAGTAGGTTGCAGGTCGATGCCCTCAGGTAAGTTCTAAATCAAAGTGACAGCTTCTTCCCCTTCAGTCAGTCGGTATCTCTGGCGTCAAGTTCGGGATTGCGTGGTTAGCATAAAATCCGCCCGATTATATAGGCAGTTAAATGCTTAAGCAAGGCTTTCGGTTGGTTCCTGGCGGAGCAAAATGATTGGTTTCCTCCGGTTTTGTACCTGGTCTCATACAGCCTAATTTTATTCAGTTTTTAGCCGCCATCGTGCGTGAACTGCGTGAACAGTATAATTTATTCTGTCTCAGAGACTGGTGAACGGTGCAAGTTGATTGGTTGAAGCAAATCTGTATCTCGACATAGTGATTAACAAAGTAGTGGGTTACACTTCGTTTCACGACACATGGCATGATTGGTTAGAGCTGCCAATATACTCAATTCAGGGCGTCTGTTCCGGGCCACATCTTGTAATAAACCTACTAAGAAACAGTGCGTTGAGCACCAGTGCATATATTTTCTAAAGTAAAAGCCTGGGACATCGGCAGATCGAAATTGTGTTATATTCAGTGCCGGTCAACGTAATTCTGTATTATTTCCATGAATTGTGGTAAGCTTGAAATATTTGATATCTTTTAATGAAAATTGAATGTAAATTGATAATTTATGTCTCTATATATGTGTGGTTCAGTAGCGAACATGAGGTGAAGCATATATAGTGCTCCAACCTGAACAGAAGGTGTCGGAGGAAAGTAAAACTGCATGGAATTGCCAAACAGTACACTGCCACCTATATTATTGACTAGAAAGAAATAATGCTGGAATTGCAGAGGCGTAGTAACCATTAGGGAGGAAAATACTGGTGAAAATTGTTTCAGATGAAGATAGCAGTTGGCCTACCGCTCTGAACTCAGTGTTTGTTATGTATTGTGCTCAGTGTAGAAATAGAGTATAAATTAGTTCTGAAGTAGGAGGTACAACCTTCTTGTTTCAGGGACTGTGGTCCTAAAGCTATTGAGCAGTACCTGGTCAGAGCTTTGCTGAATCCAGAGGCGGACAGCATACTCCTTGGTCCATATAGCAAACAGTGAGGTGTCTCCAGAATACAGGGGAGCAATCGAGCAGAGGAGTCTTTTCCTGCCGCCTTCACGAATGTTAAGCCTATGTGGCCAGCGGAGCTCAACATTATGTAACCCCATCTTAAACTGACATTGTATAAAATTAAGAGGGGAAATTAATTGTTTTAATGAACGGAACTGAGAACATCTCCAATACTAGTTCCAACAGAAACAAACACTTGAAGTCATGATGACACATAACACCATAGCTTGAAAAAACAAAACCAGTATTACCTCATATTACTACTACACAACTGACACACATAGGATAATATTAATAAAATATGTCACTACAAGATTCATATTGATAAATTCTGTACATATAACTTGTAATTAAAATTGATTGTGATTCCTGGTTCACTTTGTATTTGAATCAGGGCACATATATATTAGTGACAGTACTTAATACATATTTATATTTGAAAATTTACCAGTGCCTCATTTAAGAATAGTCTTATAGAGTGTTAAATGTGTGTGAGTGTCACAGTGTTGTCACGTGTGGTGGAATAAATTAAATTGTTTATCTGTCTGTTGTTGTTGTGACTTACACTTCATCATATACATACCCTAGACATTCAACGTAGTCATCACAATATTCCAGAATAATTCTGACTGAGGTATAAATATGTGGTAGCAAGTAAGGTCATCTGTAATACACTACCCTTATTAGATACAGATACCTTCACAGCTGATCTCAGTCAGTACACTAAGTCCCCTATAAATATTTATAACATCCCACTTTACCACAGATGGTGTACTCTGAAAGACTCTTCCCTGTCCATCTCTTGATGTTATCTTCTCACTTATAGTGTTGTCTTCCTCTTGCACGTTTGCATTCACCTCTGCTTTCTATTACAGTCTTCTATAAGGTGCTATATAGCTGTCTAAAGAAATGCTTACCATTCTTATAAACATTTCAAAATCGTGTATTTTCACTCATTTGTTCATTGTTCATGTTATTGCACCACCCAACAGACAAGATTACACGTGCTCCATCCACAGCATACGATGGATGTCCGTTCTGATGCCTCGTCATCAAAATCGAAAATTCCTTCACATTTTATTACATTAAGAATATATCCAATACCATAATTCCCGCCGTAAGTACGTCGGTCGGTCACACCATGCACACCGTCATTTGCGCACTTTTCTATTTTCGATAGAGTACATTAACTTTCAACCACAGCTAAGGGGTGCAACTGTGGTTGACAGTTAGACAATAACTGTAATGTTTCTCTTATATGTACTCTCCCGAAAATAGAAAAGTGCGCAAATGAAGGTGTGCATGAACAGTTTGATTATGGAAAGTCAAAATTTTAAAAGATGCACGAACAATTACGAGACATGTTGTCATAAAAGAAATGTTAGTTATTTAGTCCATTCCCGGTCCATTAGATCATTATCACTTCTCCACATGTCATTTAGGAAGGTTACTCCATGTCTTCATATTTAATACATCCATCTAATTTTCACTACAGACATCTAATGACGGGCGCCTGCAATGAAATGACCACAGTAGTAATAGTACCATCTGTAATACATGTAACAGAAACAACACACTATAATTAAAAACCTGTCAACTTTGACGGGTTACTGCTAGTATTATTACAATGCAAGAATCCTACGCTGTGTAGTACGTTTCTGCCATGAATACCATGCATTATTCAGTTTATTATAATTGTTGCGGGTCCTTTTATTATAGTTATTGTAGTTGGAGTACACGACGAGTAACTCTAGCCAAGAACACCTAGGGTATGTCTAGCAGACCCCGCACACAGTGAAACAACTCTAAATCTTCATATTAGTACCAAGGCAGCGTGGACAATCTTCAACAATATTTATTTGACGAGACGTAGCTCTACAGACACATTCTTGAAATGCATATAAATAGATGATGGCGTCAACTATACAGTCTTTAGTATCGATCTGTACTGTCTGCAAACTAGAACAATGTCCTCGACATTTTCATTCATTTTAATATAGTTCAAACACTCACGTTTGTCATGTAAAGCATAATTCCTCTTACAAATTTACTGGCATCATCGCACGGAGGTGTATGGATGATCCAGTGATGGAATACATAGGAATATGACCATGAAATACTATAATATTCAGGAGCCTAGAACACATGCGTCCACCTGCCTTGAAAAACACACAGCGAATAATGCAAGCGAAGGATCGCTGACATCAGCAGACGACAACTTAGGCGTCTGCTACAAGGCCCAAAAGCAATGACGTAACTTTCTGTAACCAAGGGTTACCGGTCATCAACAAATATGACTACATGTCGAACCGTTCTGATATCGACAGACATGTTATGAATTTTACTCATAACAATAATACTAATATAGAATCATAGTAATAATAATAAAAATACTACATCATCATCACTTTCCTTTGCACTGATGAGAACCATTACAGGTGCATTTACATCAACACCAGTAGAAGCACTAGAAGTAGCTCTTGGCATACCGCCTTTTGGTCTAAGACGGAAAGAAGTAAGATTAAATTATTGGAGTAAAGTAGCACAAGAAGTGACCCACCCAGCACATAAAGCATTTGTCAAAAACCAACCAAGTGTATGGGACGTCCCCTTAAATAAAGATAGATATCCAACAGGGTGGAGAACTAAAAAGATCTAACGCAGTTCAAAGAACTGTCAAACACAATTAAAAATAGTAATAAATATAGAAGCAAAATACCAGCCTGTGAACTAAAAACACCAATCATAAACTACTCACTTACTGAAAAGATCAAACAAAACATAGAAGATAAGGAAGACAAAATGATAAGTAGAAAGTTCATAGATCAACTAACAAAACAAAGTCTGGCCGTCTGCACTGACGGATCCAAGGGTGATAGTGGACGAGTTGGCAGACCAGGACGCCAAGAATGGAAGAATAAGTGAAAACAATATAAAAGCAGGACTGGTAAGGTCGGAGATCAAGAGCCAAGTGAAGCTAACTATAAACGAGGAATGGAAGACAACATGGAAGAACAGTAGAAAAGGCAGACACGCGTTCAAATTGCTGAAAGAACCAACAAGGACGTGCCAGGTCAGAGAAGAATTAAAGATACCATCGAACAAAAAACTGTGGCGTCTCCGTCTCGGTGCAGCATACTCTATGATAAAGGAACCACACTGCCAAGAATGTCAGGAAGAGAATGACATAGACCACTACCTGATCCACTGTAAAAAGTACGAACAATCAAGGCTTGAATTAAAAACTTACTATAGAAATCACAGTATAGACATGACAGGTGATAAGGTTTTAAGTATAGATGCCCCAGTAGATGCCCAATCAATACTTAAAAGATATATACATAAAACAAAGGAAAACATATAAGGTTAGAACTTCAGAAAAGACATTCAACCAAATAGAAATTAAGCAACAAGAACTAACAAATCATTTTAAAAAAACAGAAAAATTAGCAAACTTACTACTCGTAAGACAAGGAAAGACAACGAGGTTTAAAAAAAAGATACAACTCAAAAAGAACAAATACTAATACAAATTAAAACCAAGCGTAAAGGGCAATAGTTATCTATAAACAATACAAAAGAGTGTGACATATTATGATAATAGCTTTCATATATCTATTTCATTATCTACATTTTTTCTTTCACATGCACACGTTTTGTTAACATAAAACCCTCCTACACTCAGAAATCTGTCTCTTTTTCAAATTTAGCACGCCTATTTTATTTTCTGTTCTCTATTTCCTTAGGAATGTTTACCCACAGACCTATTTAGCTAACGTTGAGCCGGTTACCTGTAATTATAAGGCCAGCGATTGGAAATCGTCGTAATAGGATCAAACAGGGAGAGACGGAACGCGTAGAAAGGGGCGACTATTTCAAAAGAGTCGTAATTTTGGCTCAGGGGAAGATAAGCTAATTGAGTTGAAACGTATTTTTCGTTAGACAGTGATCAGGGGAAATAATTTGAGTAGAAGGAGTAGATCATTTGGACCAAGGCAGATAATCACAGTTACTCCCCCTGAATCCGTTCGTTCGAAAACGTAATTAAACACGGTGAGAATCGCCAGATCAAAGGACGGGCTTCATTTGATTGCCAGAGCCTGCATGCGGTAAAAGCGTGAATTTTCCCTCTGATTCACAGATCGACCGAGGAAAAGCCCGAAATCTGAGCGAAGGCGTTAAAAGTAACAAGTCTGAGCGAAGTTCTGCAAATTTAATATATATATATATCTGCCTTTAAACTCAATTTATCCAGTACCGACAGAATTTCAGAGAACATCTAGCTTAGAATTCTAAGATCCCTTATAACAGTATAATTACTTAGTTTTTCGATAGGAGATCGTTAATTCTGTGTTTGTGGTAAATACTTTGCTAGAAGTTTGAGTGATTAATGGTTAAGTCCGTATTTTATTTCACTAAGATTTTTCTGTGTAGAGTGATTTAATTGTAAATCCGTCATTTTTATTTCACTAGGAGTTTTGTGCAAAGTGACTAGCAATTAATATAATCTATAGCTAAATTGTTTCGGCTGTAGCGTAAATCTAACTAACTGATATTAACCAGTAATAGTTATTTTAATCGTCTAGTAAATGCACTATTCATTATGAGTACTGACGAAATATATATTTATTTCTAATTCATGATGATTAAAAATATAAATGACTAGCGCTTATTTTACAGAGACTTTTATAAACGTGTACACGTTCTATTCAAAGTTAAATAACTGAGTGTATGAATATATTATATTTTACGCGGGTTAAGGATAGGATTGATAATACTATATTTGGTTAAGTATTTGTATTGTTTTCTCCTTTACACAGTGTTGGGTCAAACCTCAAAATCTACAAGCGGCTTCCATATCAATCTGAGAATAACCTTACAAAGAACATTTTTACTTAGTATCTTTGTCTTCAAGGTGAACCTGTTGGCTTCGTGTTTACAACCAAAAAGAGACAGAGTACAACCCAAAGAACATTAAAATGACTTTGTAACTGGGCCTATAGATCCAGATTTCTTGTTTCCTAATTTCATTTACATTCAGCCCGTTGTGATGACCTAAACAAACATTAACATTTCCCGACGTTTAACCATTCGTGGTGTGACAAGAAATTTTGTATACTGAGAGAAGTTACCGACCTGACATTCCTATGTACTGGAAATCTCAAGCTATTGACACTGTGAGCACTGTTAAATTTCTTACCTAGTCTAATTAATGTGACATAAACAGAAGTCCTAAATAAAAGTAACAAAGTGAACGCTCCCCGGAGAAGTGGTATTAATCTGTCTTTGAGGAGCTGGGGTTTTCTTTGATAAAAAAACACTGGATTTGCTGAGTGCGTGTGTCCTAAAGATTGTTCCAGAAGGTGCAAACCAAGTATTAGGTAAGAACGAATGCACGTGGCCACGGTTGTCTGAGAAGAGAGGAATGATGAATGAATGATTCCCATATATATATATATATATATATATATATATATATATATATATATATATATATATATATATATATATATATATATATATATATATATATATATATATATATTGTAGAATCCATGTACTCACGTTGTTTGATTTCTTTTAGTAAGTTTTGCTAATACTGTCCCTTTCAGAATAGATTAACGTATAAACTCTGTTCTTTACTGTAGAGGGAATTCCTAGAAGATAGCTTATAAATCTTTGACTCTTTGGGGGTTAATTACTTTCTTCTAACGGGATTTTGTCTCAACAGAGGGAGGGAGGATTACACCTAAGAGTCTATGTCTTTATTAATTTCATTAACCTATGTTTATTTGTAGTTGATTGATATTCATAATATTGTTGTTGTAGAGTTTCTTTATAGTAAATAAAATTTACATAAAAACTTTATTTACATGTGTTGGTCACCTCGTCCCAAAAATATCCCTATTCCATAAATATAATTTGTCACGTCTGTGCGTCTAACTGTCGTCACTTATGTGTGTGTGTATGTGAGTGGTATATATATATATATATATATATATATATATATATATATATATATATATATATATATATATATATATATATATATATATGTAGGTATACTGTCTGACTAACAAAGTTCTGTTGTAGAGATAGGCTGACCGAGAGGATCCTCTCGAGTCCAGTGACAGACTCTACCTATTTTTCCACCATTTCACTCGTGAAAATCTATTTCTTATCATCTCTCACTGAGACACCACCTGTTCTAGTTCTATTCAGAAGGGACCAAACTATGTCTTAATTCCCCTATCGATATTCTACGACAAAGAGAAAATAAAATTTACAAATACTAGTATAAATTAAAATCAGCAACTGCAAAATGCAATAGTTATTTAAATTGAATACAAAATTAGTAAATAAAATGACACTAAATACCCCAATTATAACCAATTTTCAGGTTGAACAGGGTAGACCAAGATGGAACGTTTTCAGGGAATTGAACTCTAATCCTGAGCAAGTACGACAGAAATTTTCTCGTTTACCGGGATTTTGATCTGATAATCTTTATAGTCTAGATAGAGAAAGAGTGTGGTTGTCTCGTGAGTTTAATATCATTAAAAATAATTATCCCCAAGACAAACGGTCTGTTTGTTGGCTTGCTGACCACAAAAAAAAATATCAATTGTTTTTTCCACAGCATTGCTGAATATATACGATTTGATTTACAGGGTGATCTTTGTCGGAGTTATGTTATGTATTGATTTTGTAATACTAAGCCGCTGGTAGCGTGTGATTGTGTAACAATCACAGGTTTTTTTTTAAGCAGAAGGTGTTTTGAGCTAAGCTAAGGAGCGCGTTCGGACTATCTCGTCCAGTTAATAGCCTCCCTAACCCGAACTGACTTCAGGGGTGAACTTGTAGGTGGACTTAAAATTAAGGGAATTTTTTTTCTCTTTAAATTTTTGCCAGAAAATTTTTTTTTTTTGGTTTCCACTTTAGTAGTATAGTTTTTTTTTTTTTTTTTTTTTTTTTTTTTTTGTCAGTTGATTGGTCTAATCTACAATTTATTTGGCGTAGTCGCTTGCATTATGAGTCTTAATTGCCAGATAATAGCAGCGATAGGTTAGATAACTGATAATAGGAAGGAGAGGTATCTCAGGTTAACAACAGTATTTTCTTTTCTGTATTTTTATCTTATTAGCACGGAACCAGTGTATCCTTTTTCTTCTTTCTTTCTTGGGTAAGACTCAGTCAGATATTTACAATGGCAGAGCGTGCAAAGCTTAGGCAAATGCTCAGAGAGGAAGCAAGGGAAGAGGGATTACAGGAAGAAGAAGCGAAAGCGTTTGTCAACGAAGAACTTTACAGATATGACGCCGAAAAGAAAGAAGCGAAAGAGCGTCAACTAGAGCAAAAGAAAATTGAGGCAGAAATGGAAATTCGCGGGGCGAACGAAAGAGAGAAGGAACGACAGCGTGGGGGAAAAAGAGAGAAGGAGAGACAGCATGGGGAAAGAGAGAAGGAGAAACAGCATGAGGAAAGAGAAAATGAGCAACGACGACAGCACGAGTTGGCGCTTAAAGCTCTAGAGGTTCAAACCCATGGGGCTGCCTCTACCTCCAGCAGTGGAGAGTCTTCACCTCAGTCGCAGGTAACTGATTTTTCTAGCACCCAATCTCCCCAACTCACAGCTATGTCTTTTGCCATTGAATCTTTCCCAAACCCCAATGAGAAAATAGATTGTTATCTAGCAAAATTTGAAAGGATGGCAACTCTGTACGGTTTAGAGAGGTCGCGTTGGTGTGTAAAGCTTTCTCAGGCTTTAAAAGGTAGTGCATATGAGGTGTACGCAAAACTGAAAAGCAGCCAACAAGACGATTACGACGTGTTGAAGAAAGCTTTACTTGAGCGTTTTTAAATGAACGCTCGCAAATTTTTGCAACTGCTCCGTAACAGCAGAAAGGGGAGCACCGAAACTTTTCACCAGTTCTCTTTTCGTCTGAAGGGATACTTGACAAAGTGCCTGGAGCTTTCACAGCTTCCCTCTACCTATGAAGGACTTGAGGAATTCGTAGTAAGCGAACAGATAAAGAACCCATTATCAAGTGACACCCGTAGATTTCTAGCTGAGCAAGGCGCAGAAAAACTTGAAGACATTTTGGAAAAGTCTGAGCGATATCACAATGCGCTGGCCGAACCGCCGGCCGCAAAACGTAAACCGACAGAAGAACTGTCTCAGAAAAATAATCTAGAAGTCTCCCATTCTTCTCACCACCATAACCACAGAGAAACTGGACCCCAGAATTCCCTTCCTGAGAAATCTAAATTCTATAAAAACAAGTACCCCACCAACACCAGAAATTATGATCAACCCAACCGTTCTACATGGCAGCGCGGCCAGAAAGGACAAGGGGACAAGGGAAAGACCTCTGCAGCAGGGACGTATGATCAGAGAGAGCACACCGAGCCTAAACGCATCGAATGCTTGCAAACAGTCTCGCAAGGAAGAATTTATGTCAGTGATTCTCAGCCTGAGGGAGAGAGGCACTCTACGCGAGGTACTGTTATTTTGAACGGGACTTCAACTTATTGTCTTTTTGACACGGGGCTTTCTTTTGATTGCATTGTTGCCAGGCACTTGGTCAAACCCGGTCAAAATACAGAAGAAACCGTCAAACTTTGTGGAGTTTTCAAAGGAGATGTACCCATTTCGCTTCCCATCGCATTGGTGGAGATACACTCTGATTTTGTCAGAGGTGTGATCAAAGCGGCTATTATTAATGACCCCATCTACCCAGTCATACTTGGCTGTAGATATGTGTTTATTGGGAAATCGAAAGAGCCGATTGTGGCAGCAGTCATCACAAGAGGGAAAACCAAGAAGGAACGGGAGCCTGCGCCAAATTTCTTACCTAAGTAACTTGAAGAGGCGCAACAAAAGGACCCTACTTTGGAGCCATGCTTTAGGAAATTGCCCATGGCCAAGGCCCCCAGACACAACGGGAACATTTTTTCTAAGGATGGTGTACTTTATTGTAGAACGGGCAACCCTGAACAAGGGCATAACCAGCTCCTAGTACCGAAACAGTACAGAGACCAAATCTTAGGAATGGGCCACTCTCTTCCCTTTAGCGGACATATGGGACAGAACGCCACAAATCAGCGAATACAGACTCACTATTGGTGGCCAGGAATGAACTTTGATATTATCAGGTACGTGAAATCCTGCGCCAAGTGCCAACGTGTGGCACCCATACAACGGACACGCCCAGTTTCCATGGGTGAAATGACAATTGTGGGAACACCATTTGAACGGGTTGTAATCGACATTTTAGTACCCTTAGAAAGGACTAAAAGAAGGAACAGGTTCATCCTGACCTTAGTTGACACATGCACTATGTGGGCTGAAGCTATACCGCTAACATGCACGGATTCCAAGCATGTCGCAGAAGCCCTCGTGCAGATATTTACACGGTTGGGATTCCCTCAACAAGTTTTGACGGATAACGGATCCCCATACCGTAGCCTGTTGATGGATGAGATCGTTAAGATCTTGAGGAACCAGCACATCTACACAAGCCCTTATAATCCGGCCGGAAGTGGGTTAGTAGAACGTGTCAACGGAAGCCTCAACATGATGTTAAGTAAACTGGGACAAGAGAAACCTGAAGATTGGGACCTTTTTATTCCTGCAGCCTTATTCGCTTACAGGGAAGCCCCACATACTTCCACAGGATTTCCCCCAGCTACTCTTTTATTCGGCAGACCTATTAAGGGGCCGCTAGAAGCCTTACTTCGGTCCCTGACAGACCAGAAGGCTGATGAGACAGTCGTCTCAGCCAGTAAATATGTGTCGGAATTAAAGGAAAGGTTAAAACTAGGATGGGATCTAGC
Organism: Oreohelix idahoensis; assembly: GCA_024509875.1. Lineage (NCBI taxonomy): Eukaryota > Metazoa > Mollusca > Gastropoda > Stylommatophora > Oreohelicidae > Oreohelix > Oreohelix idahoensis. Next base: position 934,898 of record JAMPIV010009521.1, on the reverse strand, counting down.
AACGACCAACCTTAAGCGAGCACGCGCAAAGCACGCTAACCGAAACAGGAAAGCTGCGAAAGAAAGAGAATTGCAACCAGGAGAGAGAGTTTTGTTGCTACTCCCAACCGGAAACAACAAACTACGTATCGGATGGCAAGGGCCGTTTACCGTCCTGAAGAAGATCTCAAAGGCTAACTACCAGATCTCTATTAAAGGAAAGGAGAAGGTCTACCATGTAAACCTGTTAAAGATAAGCTTGGAAAGACCAGTGCTGTCCTCCGAACATCTCCTGGTGGTCGCCATAATTGACGAAGATGACGATAGTTGCAGGAAATTTCCACTGCAAACACACGGAATCTTTCAACGATGTCAAACTCGGCGACACTTTTCAAGCGCACACGGAAAACATTCCAGAGAAAGAAAACGTTGGAGCAGACTTCATGAGTAGGCATTGGACAGTGAAGGAGGAGGAAGATGAGAGTGAGGAAAACAGTCACCCGGAAGCTACTGATATAGGACATCTATTTCCATAACGTAGACATGAAAATGGTTTCATATCTTTAAGCAGGGACGTCTGTGACATATTATGATAACAGCTTTCACATATCTATTTCATTATCTACATTTTTTTTCACCTGGCTTTCACATGCACACGTTTTGTTAACATAAAACCCTCCTACACTCAGAGATCTGTCTCTTTTTCAAATTTAGCACGCCTATTTTATTTTTTGTTCTCTATTTCCTTAGGAATATTTACCAACAGACCTATTTAGCTAACATTGAGCCGGTTACCTGTAATTATAAAGCCAGCGATTGGAAATCGTCGTAATAGGATCAAACAGGGAGAGACGGAACGCGTAGAAAGGGGCGACTATTTCAAAAGAGTCGTAATTTTGGCTCAGGGGAAGATAAGCTAATTGAGTTGAAACGTATTTCTCGTTAGACAGTGATCAGGGGATATAATTTGAGTAGAAGGAGTAGATCATTTGGAACCAAGGGCAGATAATCACAGTTACTCCCCCTGAATCCGTTCGTTCGAAAGGTAATTAAACACGGTGAGAATCGCCAGATCAAAGGACGGGCTTCGCTCGATTGCCAGAGCCTGCAAGCGGTAAAAGCGTGAATTTTCCCTCTGATTCACAGATCGACCGAGGAAAAGCCCGAAATCTGAGCGAAGGCATTAAAAGTAACTAGTCTGAGCGAAGTTCTGCAAATTTAATATATATATATCTCTGCCTTTAAACTCAATTTATCCAGTACCGACAGAATTTCAGAGAACATCTAGCTTCGAATTCTAAGATCCCTTATAACAGTGGAATTACTTAGTTTTTTGATTGGAGATCGTTAATTCTGTGTTTGTGGTAAATACTTTACTAGAAGTTTGCGCGATTAATGGTTAAGTCCGTATTTTATTTCACTAAGATTTTTCTGTGTAGAGTGATTTAATTGTAAATCCGTCATTTTTATTTCACTAGGAGTTTTGTGCAAAGTGACTAGTGAATTAATATAATCTATATCTAAATTGTTCCAGCTGTAGCGTAAATCTAACTAACTGATATTAACCAGTAATAGTTATTTTAATCGTCTAGTAAATGCACTATTCATTATGAGTACTGACGAAATATATATTTATTTCTAATTCATGATGATTAAAAATATAAATGACTAGCGCTTATTTTACGGAGACTTTTATTAAACGATTCAATATGAGATACACGTTTAGTTCTATTCAAAGTTAAATAACTGAGTGTATGAATACATTATATTTTACGCGGGTTAAGGATAGGATTGAGAATACTATATTATCGTTAAACATTTGTATTTTTTTCTCCTTTACACAGTGTTGGGTCAAACCCAAAATCTACAAGCGGGTTCCATATCAATCTGAGAATAACCTTACAAAAGAAAATTTTACTTAGTATCTGGGTCTTCAAGGTGAACCTGTCTGGCTTCGTGTTTACAACCAGAAAGAGACAGAGTAGCAACCCAAAGAACATTAAGAGTGACTTTGTAACTGGGCCTATAGATCCAGATTTCTTTTTTAGAATTTCATTTACATTCAGCCCGTTGTGGTGACCTAAACAAACATAACATTTCCCGACGTTTAACCATTCGTGGTGTGACAAGGAATTTTATACTGAGAGAATTTAGCGACCTGACATTCCTATGTTCTGGAAATCTCAAGCTATTGACACTGTGAGCACTGTTAAATTTCTTACCTGGTCTAATTAATGTGACATAAACAGAAGTCCTAAATAAAAGTAACAAAGTGAACGCTCCCCGGAGAAGTGGATTTAATCTGTCTTTGAGGAGCTGGGGTTTTCTTTGCCAAAATAACACTGGATTTGCTGAGTGCGTGTGTCCTAAAGATTGTTCCAGAAGGTGCAAACCAAGTATTAGGTTAGAACGAATGCACGTGGCCACGGTTGTCTGAGAAGAGAGGAATGATGAATGACTGATTCCCATATCCCTGGTCGACGACACTCCTTCAAATGTCCTCGCCAGGTCTCGAGTTAATTCAGTCCAAATCCCGGTCGACGAAAAATCCTCAAATGCCGTCGCCCGGGTTTGATCCTGTATCACCCGGTCGCCAGAGCGGTGTTGTAACCACAACGCTAGCGCGGCTCCCTATATATATATATATATATATATATATATATATATATATATATATATATATATATATATATATATATATAATATATATATATATATATATATATATATATATATATATATATATATATATCTTGTAGAATCCATGTACTCAAGTTGTTTTATTTCTTTTAGTAAGTTTTGCTAATACTGTCCCTTTCAGAATAGATTAACGTATAAACTCTGTTCTTTACTGTAGAGGAAAATCCTAGACCATAGCGTATAAATCTTTGACTCTTTGGGGGTTCATAACTTTCTTCTAACGGGATCTTGTCTCAACAGAGGGAGGGAGGATTACACCTGTGAGTCTATTTCTTTATTAATTTCATTAACCTATGTTTATTTGTAGTTGATTGATATTCATAATATTGCTGTTGTAGAGTTTCTTTATAGTAAATAAAATTTACATAAAAACTTTATTTACATGTGTTGGTCAGCTCGTCCCAAAAATATCCCTATTCCATAAATATAATTTGTCACATCTGTGCGTCTAACTGTCGTCACTTATGTGTGAGTGTGTATGTGAGTGGTTGATATATATATATATATATATATATATATATATATATATATATATATATATATATATATATATATATGTGTGTGTGTGTGTGTGTGTGTGTGTGTGTGTGTAGGTATACTGTCTGACTAACAAAGTTCTGTTGTAGAGATAGGCTGACCGAGAGGATCTTCTCGAGTCCAGGGACAGACTCTACCTATTTTTCCACCATTTCACTCGTGAAAATCTATTTCTTATCATCTCTCACTGAGTCACCATCTGTTCTAGTTCTATTCAGAAGGGACCAAACTATGTCTTAATTCCCCTATCGATAATCTACGACAAAGAAAAAATAAAATTTACAACTACTAGTATAAATTAAAATTAGCAACTGCAAAAGGCAATAGTTATTTAAATTGAATACAAAATTAGTAAATAAAATGACACTAAATACCCCAATTATAACCAATTTTCAGGTTGAACAGGGTAGACCAAGATGGAACGAGAAGAGGCAATAACGGTCAGCTGTTAAGTTCCCGCTCTATACCCATCGCCTCTTCAAAACAACAACAACTTTTCTTTGCACCCCTTACAGAGCATGGAGCCTCCACTGTAGCTAGTTCAATTACATGAAGCCTACGCCAAGTAGTTACGTGCTCTAGCATCGGTTTTTTCTGTGTCATTTAGTTTTACACAATGAAGATGCCAGCTCTATGCATAAACTCATATAAGTCGCCTCGGACGACGAGCCCGACGGAGCTGTGTGCCTGTTCTTTCTTTGTCTTGTCAGAAACCTTGTTAACTACACGAGGTATAAATACAGTATGTTAATTTTAACATGAAATACAGTAAATACAATTATTAATTAGTATTGTTGTTAAGGAGCCGCGGTAGCATAGTGGTTAGTGCACTGGCTTCCTAGCGCAGTGGTCTATGGTTCGATCCCCAGATGAGGTGGGATTTTTTTAGGCCACAAACGGCTCCTGGGTCGACCCAGACCCAATTGGGTACCAGAGCAACTCTGGGAAAGTTAAGGCGGCCGGCGTGATGCCGAACACTTTACCCCTAGTGTGCCGACGGTCAAGATAATATGGGCCTAACACCATATTCCCAATATGCCTCAATGGGCGTGTAACGGGTTCCTTTACCTTTGCCTTATTGTTGTTAATAATGTCTGCAGAATGGGAGAAGATCGGCTACCACGACAAGCAAGGAAACGAAGAGCCAGGTATTCAGACCTCTAGGACGACCCAAAGTCCGCTGGGAGGACAATATTACACAGTCTTTGAAGGACCGAGGACTAGAGTGGAACCAAGCCAGGAGGAAGACAGCAGATAGGATAGTCTGACGCTCTCTCTTACAAACCTCTACACCTCACGGTAGAAGAGGAACGAATAAGTAAGTAAGTTAATAATGTACAGTATTAATTCAATACCCTTTAGCTTCCCCAGGAGCATTGGCCTTCAATAACGCATGTCAAGTCCTCCTGTCACGTGCCGTCAGCTCAAGCTCTTTCCTCATTTCCCTCACCATTTTCACTTCTGTCTCCAGCTCTCTTCTCCGTGTGTTTTTTGGTCTACCCCTGCCTCTCTTCTCTGGGGATTCCACAACAAGGACTGCCTTGTAATACTATCAGCAGGTTTCTTCAGTGTGTCTCGTCTCCATCGCTAGCGTCTTCTTCTCATCTCTTCTTTCACTGGCACTTGTCTGGTTCTTGTCATCATTTCCACATTGGTTGATTTGTCATACCATTTCAATCTTTCTATTCTACGCAAGCACCCATTTATGAATGTCTGTAACTTTTTTGTTGTTGATTTTGTAGTTGTCCATGTTTCAGAGCCATACAATAGGACTAACTAGACATTTGAGTTCCTATTTTTGTGTTGGACGATTTGTCTTGGTCTCCATTATGTTTCCCAATGCAATGAAAGCTCTTCTTGCTTTTTTTATTCTTATGTTCATATCATTGTCTGTCCCTCCAATGTGTTTATTTTGCTGTCAAGATATGTGTATGATTCCACACCTTGTGGTGTTTCTTCACGTTTGACCTTGTTATCTTTTCATGCATTTACTCTCATTGTTTCTGTCTTTTCCATGTGTGTATTCGGACTTTTTGTGACCCCAAGTATTTTCATTTTGGTTTTTTTCTTACCAGAAAAACTTGCACAAACAGTATTCATTACTGACTAATTAATACAGGCATATTTATATATATATATATATTCCTTTTGGTTCACCTTAACTCTAGGTTTTGATTTCACTTCTATGCAGGACTGACGTCCAAACGTTACATTCGGAATCCAGACAACCAAACAGTGACTGAGACCTAAACAATAGCGAATATGGCTGCCTCGCGGCAAAGCTGTCAGCCGATGTTAATACTATAATGGGTAGGCTTTAGAAATTACGACCAAACGCCGGAGGTAGAAAATTATACAATGTGGTTAATGGGACGGCCGTCTTAAGTCCTAGTCGTTGTAAGACGCTTATGTCGTAACTCAAGCAAGTACTGTAGTTTTTACTGCGTTACTTAATTTTTTAATGGCCGGTTGCACTTCAAAACAATATTTCTTTTTGGAAGGGTAGAACGCACTGAACGTCCGATTAGAGCGTTGGTACTCAGTGGTAAAGTTGCGTGGTTCCGAGATCGATACCTGACAACGCCACGTTCCAGTCTAACCAATTTTAAATGGGTGCCTAACTCCACTCTACCGTTAGGGAAAGTGAAGGCAGCGAGGAAGGGAAATGGCCACTTCAACTCATAAAGCTGGACCTAGCATATTGTGGTCTCTAACATTTCACTCATCTACGACTGTGTCTGCTAAGCTCCGGTCTACCTAGTTTTAAATGGGTACCTGACTCAATTCTAGAGTTAGGGAAAGTAAAGGCAGCGAGGACAGGAAATGGCCAACTCACCATGAATAAAGCTGGACCTGGTATAGTGTTGTCTCTAACACTTCACTCCTTTACGACAGTTTCTGCTAAGCGACCATCTTTAAGACAATACCTGAGACAGGAAGTTATGGAGAGACATGATCGCCGCCAGGCGTAGTATGTGAAGAAGAATATGTCATATTCTTGAGTACACTTCTGACCTTCTCTGTTCACTTGTGGCCCCAGCTACACATTTGCCAACCTCTATTATTATGTAATCGAGATATAAGAATAATTTAACTTATTTCAATATCTACATTTATTCTTATATTGAATTTAGGCGGATTATTTCCATTATTGGATCGTGGATCATGGGTTTCTTCATGACATCTTATGCGTGGGTTGTATCTGAAAGTAGGAGCTGGTCTGATAGAGAACCTGATGGAGAAAGACCTCAAAGAGCTGCTGTACATTTTCATTTATCTTGCAAACTCCAAACGCGCCCAGAAATGAGGGCCATGAACTGACGCATTGGTAAAGCTGCAGTGCTTAGTTGGCAGGGAGGGTAGTGTGATTCGCTTCCGTTCGGAAGGACCTGGGTTCGATTCTCCGGTAAGCCACTCACTTCTGTTGTTTTTCTGTTGTCTAGTTTTCTACTTCTTTATTTCTCAAGAGTGCATGAAACATACCTTTATGTGTGTAATATGTTTTTATTTACTGTTTACAGGCCTCGGGTTACCCCTCTTTATTTGTTTAAAGCTACAACCAGCTTTGCCCACCTCATAATGCGGTTCTGGGGAAAGTCCAAACTCACAATAAAGACATCATGCGTGCGTCACCAGTACACTCCTACGTGGCAGCGAGACATGAACAACCTATGCTAGGCAAGAAAAAAGGTTCGATACCTCCCATATACGATGTCTAAACCACATCCAAGATGTTTAGTGGAAGGACAAATGTCGACTTGCTGTCACGTGCAGGCCTCCAAACTATGTTTAGACCCCGCAGACTATGCTGGCTTGGCCATGTTCGCCTCATTAAAGATTGTCGCACCCACACAAACATTTTCTACAGAAACTGACAGATGATAAAATAACAGCTGGGCGACCGCATCTGAGGTTCAAAGACGTGTGCAGGAGCGACATGAAGGCAATGGACATAAGTCCAGCAACCTGGGAGTACGAAGCTCCAGATCGCTTGTGGAGATGCTTCCTACGGCGGCGCTTCAGATTGGGAGAAAAGAAATGTTTACAACAAGCAGAAGAAAACATACACTCAAAAAAAAAAAACACATCGTAAGGAACCCCAGGCAAACCGCAGTTGAGGGATATCACCATAATCCCCATAGTCAATTTTAGCTGGAGGTGGCTACTACTGATCTTTCGTATTTTATTATACTTTTTGTTTTCCAACAAAGTAGAATATCTAATTCTGTCAAATTAATGTCAAGCCACGGAACCGATCTATTGTTTTGTTGTTTTTTTTTTTTTAATTCCCTGATATGGTCTTTGTGTGTTTTTATGTATTTTTTCCGTATCAACGGAAACAGTAATGTTTTTATGAATTTTTTACATAATCAACTGAAGTATGTTTTTGAGTAACAACTGACGTATGTTTGTTTGTTTGTTTCCTTTTTTTTTTTTCTTTTTTTAAGTATAAACTAATGTGTGTGTTTTCGAGTATTATTCAGTACCAACTAAAGTTTTAACAAATTGTGTTTTTGTGTCTTTTCAGCAACAACAAAATATTTTTGTGTTTTTGTTTATTTTTTAGTATCAACGAAAATGTTACTTTTTTATGTCTTTTGTTTTACATAAATCAACTGAAGTGTGAGTACTTTTGTGCGGTTTTATTTTTCAGTCACCTTTTTCAACGTTCAGTTCGTTAGTCATGCTCAATCTGCAGGTCTGTCTTCACGACGAAATCCACGATCTTTTCCAGGTCCATAGCAGCCCATATCTTGTGTCTGAGCTCATCGCCCTTTGGCCAAGTCTGGCTTCGTAGGTCATCGTGGGCTGGGCAATTTTGGAGAATGTGCTCAGTGGGTCTGGATTCTGAAAATAACTGGAGTGTTTGCGAGTGTTAGCGTGTTTGTGTATTTTTCAGCGTCAATTAAAGTTCCTTGACTCTTCCACTTCTGACAAAGCAGTCAGTGGCCATCACGCCTAGTGGCGTCTTGTAGGGTAGCAACAAACTGTTCCAATTTTGCTCAATCAGTGGCCATCCATCGTGCCGTGCCTCAACCCTGGTTCATGCTTTGCATCTCGGCCTCCACTGTTCTCCGCCAGGTTGTCTTTGGTCTGCCCATCTTTCGCCGGCCTTCTGTGGTCCATAGCATAGCAGTTCTGATGATGGTGTCAGGGTCCCTTCAGAGAACATAGCCAACCCAGTTCCAGCGTCTGCTTGCAATAATGGTGTGCTTGCCTTTTTGACTGCAGGGTGTAAGCAGTTGCTAGTTGGAGATGGTATTCGGCAAAAAAATTCGAAGATTCCTTGACTCATACACTTTGTATTCACAAACTTCTTTTATGTCCCATAATAATGTTCCAAAAATCGAACTTTGGGTCTTCTGTCAAAACTTTTGGTAACAACTGCAGCACAATACGTTGCTGATGTTTAAACAAAGAACAACCCTCCCGCTTAAGACGAAATTATAACGTTGGAAGTAAGTGATCGCAGTTTATTTGGCAATGTTAGTATTAATGGTGGCCCGAGACATCCTGTAGAGCTATTGTTGTCGTGACTACCAAGTACGGCTCATTCCCAATAGACAAACATCATTAATCTTTTCGGCAGAGGATGAGCCTGGGTCGCGAATTGACGTTCAAGTGATACTGAAGAGTGATGAGGGTCGATGAGCAACCGAGGGATGGGGGGGTTGAGAGAGGTTGAGAGGTGTTAAGAGGTGAAAGAAGTGAAAAGGGATAGAAATTGAGAGAGGGGAAGATTGGAAGATGTAGTGGATGATAGAAGAAAGGATTGAGTGAAAGGTGGATGAAGAGAGCTACAGAGAAGAGCGATGGCATGGAAGAAGCGGCGGAAATGAACCTGTCAGTAGAGACAGAAAACTGTCAATACATATAGAAATTGTTGGTACACATAGAAACTGTTAGCACATATAGAAAACTGTGCAGATAGCAACTGTTAGTACAGATAGAAAACTGTTAGTACAGATAGAAAACTGTTAGTACAGATAGAAAATGTAAGTACATATGGAAAACCTTAGTACAGATAGAAAACTGTTAGTGCATACTGAAAACGTTAATACAGACAGAAAACTGTTAGTACACATAGAAAATGTTATTACGGATATAAAACTATTAGTACAGATAGAAAACTGTTAATACAGATAGAAAACTGTTACTACAGATAGAAAATGATAGTAAAGGGAAAAAAAAAGGAACCCGTTACACGCCCATTGAGGCATATTGGGAATATGGTGTTAGGCCCATATTTTCTTGACCATCGGCACACGAGGGGTGATGTGGTCGGCATCACGCCGGCCGCCTTAACCTTCCCAGAAGTTGCTCTGGTACCCATTTGGGGCTGGGTCGACCCAGGAGCCGTTTGTGGCCTAAAAAATTCCCGCCTCATCTGGGGATCGAACCATAGACCACTGCGCTAGGAAGCCAGTGCACTAACCACTATGCTACCACGGCTCCCAAAATGATAGTACTTACTTACTTAGTCGTTCCCCTTCTACCGTGAGGTGTAGAGGTTTGGAAGAGAGAGCGCCAGACTATTCTATCAGCTGTCGTCTTCCTGGCCTGGTTCCATTCCAGTCCTCGGTCCTTCAAAGATTGTCTAATGTTGTCCTCCCAGCGGACTCTCGGTCGTCCTGGGGGTCTGGATCCCTGGCTCTTTGTTTCCCATGCTTGTCGTGGTAGCCGATCTTCTCCTATTCTACAGACATGGCCAAACCATCTTAGTTGGGCCTGTTTACTTGGCCAAAATGATAGTACAGATAGAAAACTGTTTCTACAGATAGAACATGTTAGTACAGATAAGAAACTGGTAGTGTGAATAGAAAATTGTTACTACAGATATAAAAAATTATAGTACAGATAGAAAAATGTTTCTACAAATAGAAAATAATGGTACAGATAGGACACTGTTTCTACAGATAGAACATGTTAGTACAGATAGGAAACTGTTAGTATGAATAGAAAACTGTTACTACAGATAGGAAATGTTAGTACAGGTAGAAGCTGTTAGTATATATATTGAGAGGCACAATGCGTAATGACCTAAATTAATCTAACATATAGCATGTGCAAAATTAAACACGCGACTCGCTATTAATGCCCACCCCCAACAAGCGTAACGCGATACACAATTACTACTATCACGCGTGTAAGGCCACATGCACTAACTTTTTTTTCAGACGGACAGTGATAAATTCACTACCCTTCCCAGAGTTAGATTTTTAAATCCTGAAAAATTCTTATTAGGAAAGATGACAATAGATGGGTTTACGTTTGAAAACATTACAGTACCCAGACAGCACATCTTCGAAACAGGAGGTAGAAGAAATTGCATATTTTGAACGCAGCCACTTAGCTCTTTCAAATTTGTATATTTGGGTTCCTTAGGGCTTGCTGACAAAGAATATGTAAAACGTTACGCAAATAGTCTAGGAATTAACCAGTTATAGCCAAAATAAAATGATGGTGCTGTCAGACAACACCCAAAATCAGAATCGCTCAGTGGTAGATTTTTTAAACCTTCATTGTACGGGAAATGGGCCACAAGTTACATTTGAACTGATTGGCTGGAATGATATGTAAGGCTAAATACGATTAGTCGGACTATAAATGCTATCCTTGGTTGTTAGGGGAGACGTAGGAAGGTAAAATTTTTTCAAACACTTGTCGAAACGTGGCTCCATTGGCCAGACTCGCTGATATAATCACTTAGGAGCGTTAGTTCGAGACCACTAGTTCAAATAAGCTTGATAAAGCAACAGTGCGTTGAAGCCAGCTCACATTTTTGCCAAATAAAAGCCTGGAACATAAGCAGATGGGAATTTGTGCCAGTAATTGTGCCAGAATTCATTGCTAGTCAACGTATCTGTGTTTATTCCATGAATTGTGGTAAGCTTGAAACATTCAGTATCTTTTAATGAAAATTGAATGTGAATTGTTAATTTATGCCTGTATATATGTGTAGTTCAGTAGCAAACATGATGTAAAGCCTATAATGCTCCAGCCTGAACAGAAGGTGTCGGAGGAAAGTAAAACGGCATGGAATGGCCAAACAGTACACTGACACCTAGATGATTGACTAGAAAGAAATAATGCTGGAATTGCAGAGGCGTAGTAACCATTAAGGAGGTTAATACTGGTATAAAGTATTTCAGATGAAGCTGACAGTTGGCCTAACGCTCTGAACTCAATGTGTGTGATGTATTGTGCTCAGTGTAGAACTAGAGTATCAATTAGTTATGAAGTAGAAGGTACATCCTTCTTGTTTTCAGGGACCGTGGTCTTGACGTTATTGAGCAGCACCTGGTCAGAGCTTTGCTGAATCCAGAGTCGGACAGCATACTCCTTGGTCCATTTAGCTATCAGTGAGGTGTCTCCAGAGCCCAGGGGAGAAATCGAGCAGAGGAGTCTTTTCCTGCCGCCATCACGCAAGATAAGCTGATGTGGCCAGCTGAGCTCAAAATTATGTACCCCCATCTTAAAATAACATTGTAACATAAACTTAAGAGGGGAAGTAAATTGTTTTAATATCAGGAACTGAGAACATCTCCAATACTAGTTCCAATAAAGACAAACTATTGAAGTCATGATGACAAATACCAACAGAGCTTGAACAAAACAAACCAGTATTACCTCATATTACTACTACACAACTGACACACATAGGATACTTTTAATAATATATGTCACTACAATATTCAAATTGATAAATTCTGTACATATAACTTGTAAGTAAAATTGATTGTGATTCCTGGTTCCCTTTGTATTTGAATCAGGACACATATTCATTCATGACAGCAATGAATACATATTGTTATTTGAAAAGTTATCAGTGACTCCTTTAAGATATCCTTGTAGAGTGTTTTATGTATGTGAGTGTCACAGTGTTGTCAAGTGTGGTGGAATAAATTAAATTGTTTATCTGTCTGTTGTTGTTATGACTTACACTTCATCATACACATACCCTAGACATACAACGTAGTCATCACACTATTCCAGAATAATTCTGACTGAGATATATATATATGTGGCAGCAAGTAAGGTTATCTATAATACACTACTCTTATTAGATATAGATACCTTCACAGCTGATCTCAGTCAGTACACTAAGTCCCCTATACATATTTATAACATCCCACTTCACCACATATATATATAAAATATTAGTACGGGTAGAAAACTGTTACTACAGATAGGAAATGTTAGTACAAGTAGAAGCTGTTAGTATATATATATATATATATATATATATATATATATATAATATATATATATATATATATATATATATATATATATATATATATATATATATATATACAGTAGAACTCCATTTATCCGAACCCCATGGGACCGAGCATCGTTCGGATAATCAAATGTTCGGATAATTGGATTACATAATGTATCGAGTACATGTACACATATTTCTAAAAATAATTAACCATCACAAGGAAAATACACTATAAAACATATTTACTTGTACTGTAATAATAATACCCACACTGTATTAGATCACTGTATCACCAAAATCTTTTATTACACTGCAGTGCATGTACTACTTGTATTAATTATTTTTGTTAAGAAAGAGAAATGTTTTCAAAATAACATTACAAACGATTCAAAACCAGGCGCAACTTACGTATATATGTACTTGCACAGATGTAGCCCACTATTTAAAATAATGAGGAATCCTCTTTTGCACCAAACTGGATAGTCTCCTTTTGGCTGCTAAGTCCCGCATTCTCTTCAACAGCAGAAGCTGTGTAGGACAGCTGTCATCTTCTTGCTCGTACCAAGCCATCGCTGTATCTAGTGCTATGAAGGCCTCTTCAGGACTTGGTCGACGTTTTGGTTTTTCTTCATAGTCTACAAGTACATCATGTACTTCTGAGGAGTCTTCATCATCGGTCACTACATGTATTTGGTTTTCTTCTTGCACAAAAGACAAAATTTCTTCGACATTCAAAAACTGAAAACCAGAATCATTATCATCTTCTAGCCACATGTGTGCATCATCTTTGTCACAGTCCGAAAATCCGGGCATTGCTCGAAACAGTTCCACAACTTCATTTATACAATCATCATTTGTGTCCACTGCAGTAGTTTCATTTCCTCCTTTTTTCCCAAGCAATCTACTCCAAGCCTTGTTGAGATTATCTTGTGACAGGGTGGTCCAAGCATCAGCTAACATATAGCAGCAGTCTTTGAGATTAAGCTTTTTGGAAAATGCCACCACACTTTCTTCATCTTCAGCCAACAATAAACGACGCAGGACTTCCAGTACATTTATAGTATCATTGGCTGTTACATGGGAGCAGAAAAATTACTTTAAAATTTGCATCAACTGCATTCAATGTATCCGTCTCTGGATGAGATGGTGCATTGTCCAGTAGAAGAATTACTTTTCCAGTTTTCTTTTCCTGTTCTCTCAACCTCTTCACATTTGGGATGAACTGATTTGTATACCAATCAAGAAATATTTCACTATTCATCCAAGCACTCTTCTGTGCTTTGTAACACAATGGGAGACACGTCACATTCTTTAAACAACGTGGTTTTTTGGCTTTGCCGATCATTAGCACCGGTAAACGATGACTTCCACTGGCATTCGCGGCTACCAAAATTGTTACTCTCTCTTTGCACTTTTTAAACCCAGGGGCAGCTGCTTCGCGCTGAGATGCAAGTGATTTTTGAGGCAATGATTTCCAGTATAAGCCAGTCTCATCGCATTATACACATCATCGAGTAATAATCTTCTTCTTCCAAAAAAAGCCAAGAATGTTTCTTTAAAATTTTTAGCGGCAGTTGCATCGCTAGATAAAGATTCCCCTTGAATCTCCAATTCTTGTATGCCATGACGAGATTTAAAGTTTCTTAACCATCCCTGGCTAGCCTTAAAGTCAGGAGGACCGTCAAGTTGATTGTTGAACTGAAGTGCCTTTTCATACAACAGAGAACCAGAGATAGGTTCCCCTTTGCTTCTTCTTTGCACAAACCATATATACAAAGCCTCTTCCAATTTCACATCTTTCGCATTTCTCATGGTTTTACGTTTCTTCGACCCATTTTCACTATCAAATTTCGATGCAAACTCATAATTTTATCCTTGTTACTTTTGATGTCAGAGACGGTAGCTTTCCCAATTGAAAATCCTCGCAAGTGAAGACACAGTTTCACCTTGTCCTAGTCTCTTGATAATTTCTGTTTTCGTTTCAATTGACAAAACATTGCGGTTCCTTTTATATGCTTTAGGCCTACTGGAAGATGCCATATCGCACATAGAAATACTTGTACACCAAAATTATTCTGCTGTAGTAGCAGACACAATTATTTTAAGTTGAACTGTCTGTTTAGCCAGTGTTCTACCTAGAACGCAAACGTACACTGGATTGGTAAACCAGATATTAACTGACTTTATGATCTAACTGACTTCCTGTACGTAAGCGACCGACCATTAACCATCCCATTCTCTACAAATTGTTCGCACACATTTGAAGTTTGCCGCATCAAAAGATTCAGAATTTTAGTCTAACGTGACTGTGGCATCTGATTTTTTTTTTTTCTGGAAAAAGTGTTCGGATAATTGGATGTTCGGATAATTGGGGTTCGGATAAATGGAGTTCTACTGTATATATATAAAATATTAGTATGCATAGAAAACTGTTATTACAGATAGAAACTGTTACAACAGTGAGAAAACTGTTAGTACAGGTAGAAAACTATTAGTGCAGGCAGAAAACTGTTAGTACACATAGAAAATTTATAGTATAGATAGAAAACTATAAGTACAGATAGTAAATTGTTAGTATAAATAGAAAATTTATAATACGGATAGAAAACTGTTAGTACAGATAGAAAACTGTATGTACAGATAGAAAACTGTTAGTACAGGTAGAAAGCTATTAGCATAGGCAGAAAACTGTCAGTACAGACAAAGAAAGTATTAGTACAGATATAAAACTGATAGTACAGATATAAAACTGAAAGTACAGATAGAAAATTATTAGTACAGATAGAACATGTTAGTTTGTATTTACATCTGATCATATTTTGGCCGGTGTTTGCTAGTTACTGAGGAGGTGGTAGCGGCGTTGGCGTGTCTAGCAGACCTTTTCAGTGCTTCGTCATGCAGGGATACAGTTTATCCCTTTCAGGACTTAGTATCTAGCGCTGTACTCGAGTTAAGAGGGTTCACCTATTTTTTAATGACAAACTGTTCTCTGATATAATCAGCTAACTTATGTCTAGGTCGAAAGGGAAGTGCCTCGCCACAAGAAGGCAAAACCTGCTAGGAAGGAACAAATTGTTAGTACATATGTTCAGTGCACTCCGGCTATAAATTATCATGTGTCCTGTGAGGAATGACAGTGCCTTTCTTCTGTTTACCTTTCTCGCGTATGCATTAATCATCCCCCCCTTTCCCATCACACTCTCTTCGTGTTTATCTCTCTCTTTCTCTCACACATATATCTTTCACAACCCCGTCGCCTGAGGTTAAACGTGACATGCGACTTTCTTTCTTGTCAGTCAATGGCTGCAGGTGATTGTGACTTCACTCACAATGGAGTATCGCCCACGAGAAGGCCTCGTCAATTCATATCCAATCCCTTGATAGTTTACGAGCATTCACGTCCAAAAGTACCTGTCTCTATTTTTATTCGGAATTTCGAGACCGATCCTCAACCAGTGGGTGTCGCATTATAGAGTTGTTGTTAAATTCAAACAAACAAGAAACAGAAGTCAAATCAACCTGCCCATGAACCAGTCATAGGAGCGTGACATCTAGACGCCTTTCTAAAAAAAAAACTCTTTCCAGTTTTGCCTACATGTGACGAGGAACGTACCTTTCTAATTAGACTTACGACCATTGGTTATATCAGAGAGCAATTTTCCATTCAAAAATAAGTGGTCTGTGTTAACTAAACTACAGCATTGTTAGATACCAATTCCTGAAAAAAAGACTAATAGTGAGGGCAAAGGTAGCGAGGAACAGATCAACCACCTCATTTCCTAAAGTAGAGACCTAGAACACTTTAGTCCGTTTGTAAAAACTACTGCAGGGGAGTGAGGTATTAGAGACTACGCTATACTGTCCTTTCCTCGCTGCCTTTGCCTTCCCTAACACAAGAGTAGAGCAAGGTACCCATTTACAGCTGGGTAGACTGTACCGCTACGCTACCAGGTTTTGGTCCTGGAACTCTTTATTTTTGCCACGAAAGGCAAGCGCTGTAACCGCTTAGCCAATGGGAAACTAACATAGGATAGGTACGTATATTCATGAATATAAGATATGTTTGTTTGTTTGTGTGTTTGTTGTTTAACAAGGGCTGCTGAGTTTCTCTCTCTTTTGTTGCCAATGTCAAGTTGAAGACTCCTTGGTATCATCTACTACACTGTTGATATAGGCTTTTCTTGTGGCTTGTCTGCCATTCTGAAACGTGTTGAGTTGAAGTCATGAGCTCTAGTTTCTCCAGCTTGGCTTGCATTTAAAGGATCGTCACATCTGGTCCCAAGCTAGGAGGAAGAAGCGCGTGACATAATGTGCATTCCCCGCCATCCAAGGGGACTCTCCAAATCTGCAGAGCGAGAATACTGTGCACTGGTTCTGGGCTCTACCAAGGAATTTTCACGGCCTACACAGAGCCACTTCTCAGCTCTACCAGCCTATAATGGGTCCTTTGTGAGATCCTCATGCACGCAGCCAGCCGGGTAAAAGCCAGAGTTACATCTGGGGCTCAAGTGACTCCTCCAAGCTTAGTGTGTAATGCTGGGTTTTCATCAAGTTTCACCGCAGAGGGAATCCCTGGAAGTATGTGGTTTATTTGAAGAGTCAATGCGGGTGTAATTAGCTTTACAGACACCTGTATAACTATAGCATTGTGCTAATCTTGTGGTCATATAAGGATTACTCCGGATATGCCTCCAGAGATATATGATAAATATGTTATTAAAGTGTATACCTACAGGCTAATAAAATAATAAATGAAATAAAAAATGATAATAAATAAAAGTATGTCTTAATAAAGTGTATACTCTCCGTCTCCCCGTCTCTCCGTCTCCCCGTCTCCCGTCTCCCCGTCTCCCCGTATAGTTCCCGAGGGTCTCCAAAGAGACAAAGACAGAATAGAATTACTGCGCTCTCAAGCATGTCGTACAATGCAACAAAAATGAGGTTGGGTACAGGGCTGACAACGTCATCATGTAAAACAAGTTGCCACACAAATCACTACTGCACGAGCATGTGACTACTTGACGCAGGCTTCCTGCAGGGACCAGTAGCAGTGGTGGCTAATTGCTGTGTAAGGAAGCAATGGAAAATGATGATGATGCACGATGATAATAATACCAACTTTTAGCACCAACTATTTCCAGCCGTAGAAGTGGTCGGACAACGAAATTAAAACACACATCACACAGAAAGAAGAACCGAAACAATTACTGCACGAGGAATTTTAGTGTTTAAGTTGTGTTTGCAAAGTCAACAATGGCCTTAAGACGTTTGTTTTTAAGACCTTTCGTCTCAGCTGTAGACTGTAATTAGAAAGAGAAGGTAATCTTTCTTTCTTGGGTAGTTAACAACATTTAAGACAGATTTTGTTTGCAGTCTTTGTAGCCAACTTCAGATAATTAGACCACCCTTCCAGTCTTTTTATTTGAAATAATTAGACATCGCCTTTAGTCTCTGTTTTGATGAAAAAAAAAACATTAGACAATTCTGTCCGTCTCTGAAAGAATTAGGCCATGCCTTCAGTCTCTGAAAGAATTAGATCGTGCCTTCAGTCTCTGAAAGAATTAGATCGTGCCTTCAGTCTCTAAAAGAATTAGATCGTGCCTTCAATCTTTGAAAGAATTAGATCGTGTCTTCAGTCTCTGAAAGAATTAGATCGTGTCTTCAGTCTCTGAAAGAATTAGATCGTACCTTCAGTCTCTGAAAGAATTAGATCGTGTCTTCAGTCTCTGAAAGAATTAGATCGTGCCTTCAGACTCTGAAAGAATTAGATCGTGTCTTCAGTCTCTGAAAGAATTAGATCGTGCCTTCAGTCTCTGAAAGAATTAGATCGTGCCTTCAGTCTCTGAAAGAATTAGATCGTGCCTTCAGTCTCTGAAAGAATTAGATCGTGCCTTCAGTCTCTGAAAGAATTAGATCGTGTCTTCAGTCTCTGAAAGAATTAGACAACGCCTTCTGTCTCTGTTTTGAAGAAACAAAAAACATTAATCCATGCTTTCAGTCTCTGAAAAAAACAGAGCATGCTTTCAGTCTCTGAAAACTACAGACGTTCAGTCTCTGAACAAATTAGACCGCGCCTTCAGTCTCTGTGCATGAAATAATTAGACCGCGCCTTCAGTTTCTGTTTTGAAAAAAATTAGACCATGCCTTGAGTCTTTGAAAAAATTAGACCATGCCTTCAGTCTCTGAAAAAATTAGACCATGCCTTCAGTCTTTGAAAAATTAAGAACCATGCCTTCAGTCTCTGAAAATAATAGACCATGCCTTCAGTCTCTGAAAAAATTAGACCATGCCTTCAGCATCTGAAAGAAAAAGATCCTGCTTTCAGTTTCAGTATTTTTAAGAATTAGACCACGTTTTCAGTCTCTGTAGTCTGCTTTAATGAATTAGCCCATGCTCTCAATCACTGTATTTGAAAGAATTAAACCATCTCTGAAGCCGGGTATTTGAAAGCATCATCTCCTTATTTGAAAGCGTGATCTTCGTATTTGAAATCATGATCTCCGTATTTGAAAGCAGGATCTCCGTATTTGAAACCATGATCTCCGTATTTGAAACCATGATCTCTGTATTTAAAACCATGATCTTCGTATTTGAAAGCATGATCTTCGTATTTGAAACCATGATCTTCGTATTCGAAATCATGATCTCCATATCTGAAACCATGATCTTCGTATTTGAAATCATGAATCATGATCTCCATATCTGAAAGCATGATCTCCATATTTGAAACCATGATCTTCGTATTCGAAATCATGATCTCCATATCTGAAACCATGATCTTCGTATTTGAAATCATGAATCATGATCTCCATATCTGAAAGCATGATCTCCATATCTGAAAGCATGATCTTCGTATTTGAAACCATGATCTTCGTATTCGAAAGCATGATCTCCATATCTGAAACCATGATCTTCGTATTTGAAATCATGAATCATGATCTCCATATCTGAAAGCATGATCTCCATATCTGAAACCATGATCTTCGTATTTGAAATCATGAATCATGATCTCCATATCTGAAAGCATGATCTCCATATTTGAAACCATGATCTCCGTATTTGAAAGCATGATCTCCGTTTTCGAAACCATTTAACCATGACTGTATTTGAGAGAATCAGAGCTATTCTCTCTGCCCATCTGTCTGTCAGTCTGACTTGCATACGCTTTTCTAAATGTAATAATTTATACAGGTATACCTCGCAGATATTGCGGGTTCGGTTCCAGACTACCGCAATAAAGCGAATATCGCAATAAAGCAGGACACCCCGATTTTTTGGCTTCCCAGTGCATAAAAAGCCTAAAATCATGTTTATACTATGTCTATTAAGTGCGCAATAGTGTTAGGTCTAAAAAAACAATGTACTGTAAAATTAAAAATACTTTATTGCTAAAACAAATGCTAATCTTCATCATCTGAGTCTTCATCGAATCGTAATCTTTTTGGTGATGGAGAGCCAAAATCTGTCGGAAGAAGAATGCACGTTCTAATAAATAAACATGAATAATGGGAAAAAAAGCGCAATATCTGCGAAGCGCAATAAAGCGAAGCGCAATAAAGCGAGTTATACCTGTATGTATAAGAGTAAGTAGTCCCGTCGAGAATTGTAAAGCGGAGTGGGGAGGGGAAGCAACGCAACGCCCGCGCCTATCTGGGCTTTAATAAATCCACACACAAACAAAAAGAAATATTTTTTTTAAGTTCTTTTGAACTTTTTCAATGTAAAATATACAGGATGGTGCGAATTGACGTCATCAGCATAATTCGAGTTATAGAGTGTAATTCTGAAGTGATTCTTTATTTTGACCTTAATCTGAGTTGTCTTATTCTTCATAGATCTTAGCCGGGGGTGTTGGGAAGTCAGGTATTGGTAGTACCTCTGGTGAAGGAGCTGTCATGCCCTTTTTAGGGCAGCTCTGCCACCTTTGGTCCAAACCTGGCATCCAGCTCTCACCTGTGGCTCCTCGTAGCTGTCAGCATGCGACAGCGGCCACCCCCGGACAACGGCTTTGACAGGCCGGCTAAACTAGGTGAGGGTAGCCGAATGGTTATAAACCTTCGGTGAGTTAGGGTCTGCCTACCCATGCATGCGAAGACTGGATTCGATAGACTGCGCGGAAGAAACCACCTGTTGGTTCAACGGGCATGACGGCGATTACCAGCAACGCGCTGTGGAGCGTAAGGAGCACGGCGAGGCACGTAGAAAGCCCTGGTCATCCACTGCACCTGACTTCATCTCCAGTCGTCTTGACTTGTCTTGCCACTGGATTGAGATGGACCCAGGCGAGAGAGTGAGGTCGACGAATTGCGCAACTCTTCCTCACTTTAATCCAAATCACCGCGCAAGTCACTCTTTCATCCATTCATCCATTCATCCATCCACTCACAACAAGTCCTGTGGCGATGGGCGAGCGGCGAAGCGGCAGGCGTGGGTACGCTGGCAGTCGTAGTCGCAGACCTACACACAGGCGGCTCAGGCCATATGGTCGTCTTCCACTGATCGGAGCAGCAGTGGGATTCGGCAGCCCCCTGAGTGTCTGAGCAGCCCTCTTTAGGAAAGCACTGCTCACCTCCATGGCATGAGGAAGGGGCTAGAAAAGGTGCCCTAAACATTGCCTGCTTCACCATTACCTAACCAGCTTACCGCGGTTGGTGGGTACCCTACTTTGGCGGTCGACATATAAGAAAAAGAAAGGACAGATTTTTCCCCCTCATTCTAGGCGCATGGAATGTGCGCACTTTACTTGACAAAGACTTTAATGCAAACAGACCTGAGAGACGAACTGCCCTGATTGGGAGAGAACTGGCCAGGTACAACATTGACATAGCAGCACTGAGTGAAACTCGACTTGCAGGCGAGGGCCAACTTTGCGAAAAGGGTGCAGGTTATACATTCTTTTGGAGCGGAAGAGGAACTGAAGAAAGACGAGAAGCAGGGGTTGGATTTGCAATCAAAACAGCAATTGTCAGCAAGTTAGCGGGGCCCCCAAAGGGAATAAATGACCGACTCATGACGGTCAAGATCCCTCTGTTCTATGGAAGAAAACATGCCACCATCATTAGCGCGTATGCACCAACTATGACAAACCAGGATGATGTCAAGGATAAGTTTTACGAAGAACTACATGCAGTCATTGCATCAATTCCTAAAGCAGATAAGCTCATCATTCTTGGTGACTTTAATGCAAGAGTAGGCTCAGATAACATCTCCTGGAATGGCACTATTGGTAGGTACGGCGTGGGTCGCTGTAACAGTAATGGACTTCGTCTCCTCCAGACTTGCGCAGAACATGACCTCCTTGTCACCAACACCATTTTTCGACTTCCTACCCGCAACAGGACCTCCTGGATGCACCCTCGCTCAAAGCATTGGCACCTAATTGACTATGTAATTGTTAGGAAGAAGGACAGGCAAGATGTCCGGGTGACCAAGTCCATGTGTGGTGCCGAATGCTGGACTGATCATCGCCTCATTGTATCTAAACTTAAAGTTCGTATCCAACCAGCCAGGCGCCCTCAGGGGAAGAAAACTCAAAAGAGGCTGGATGTCACCAAACTAAAGAAGACAACAATCAAACAGTCATTTACTGACACCTTAGAAGACCGTCTCAAATCTATCTCGCTAGACGGCCAAAGTGTGGAAACAAATTGGGCAGCCCTAAGTGAGCAGATCTACAACACTGCTACAGAGGTCCTGGGTCCTTCCATCAAGAAACAAAATGACTGGTTTGATGAGAACTCAGATGATATAAAGCAGATGTTGGCTGAGAAACACCATCTCCATAAAGCATATTTAAATGATCCAAAATCTACATCCAAGAAAGACGCTTTCAACAACATGCGTAGAATCGTCCAACATAAACTACGCCAGATGCGGGATTCATGGCTGAGTAATAAAGCAGATGAGATCCAAGGCTTTGCTGACAGCCATGACTTGAAAAACTTTTACCTTGCACTCAAAGCGGTCTATGGTCCAACATCATCAGGATCATTTCCCCTCCTTAATGCAGATGGAAAAACACTAATTACAGACAAGGAAAAAATTCTCCAACGCTGGGCTGAACATTTTAATAATATCTTGAACCAGCCATCATCTATTAACGACGAAGCCATCATCCGCCTGCCCCAAGTTCCTATAAATGAAGCATTAGATGATGTACCAACTCTGGAGGAAACTAAAAAAGCGATTCGTCAACTGTCTAGTGGAAAGGCCCCTGGCTCCGATTCAATTCCTGTTGAGGTTTATAAAGATGGCGGTGCAGTTCTGATAGAGAAACTTCATATGATCTTCCAGCAAATGTGGCAGAGTGAAACCATCCCACACGATCTCAAAGATGCCTCAATTATACATCTATATAAAACGTAAAGGTAATCGCCAAGACTGCAACAATCATCGAGGCATCTCTCTTTTATCAATCGCTGGGAAGATATTCGCCAGAATCCTTTTGAATCGCCTTACGGCTCATCTTGACAAAGGTCTTTTACCTGAAAGTCAGTGTGGATTCCGGAAAGAACGTGGAACCACAGATATGGTGTTCGCTGCAAGACAGCTACAAGAAAAATGCCAAGAACAGCACTGTGACCTGTACACAGCTTTCATCGACTTGACAAAGGCGTTCGACACGGTCAGTAGAGAGGGTCTATGGAAGATCATGGCAAAATACGGCTGCCCAAAGAAATTTATCACAATAGTGCAGCAACTGCATGATGGAATGCAGGCTAGAGTTCAGGAAAACGGTGAGCTATCAGAGCCTTTCCCCGTCTCAAATGGAGTTAAACAAGGGTGCGTACTTGCACCGACTCTGTTCAGTATCATGTTTTCTGCTATGCTGACTGATGCTTTTAGAGACGGGGACACAGGAATCGACATTAGTTATCGTATTGATGGAAAATTGTTTAACCTTAGGAGGCTTCAAGCAAAAACCAAGGTCAAATCACACACCATCAGAGATCTTCTGTTTGCTGATGATTGTGCCCTCAATTCCTTCTCAGAGGCTGATCTGCAGCATAGTGTGGATAGATTCTCCGAAGCCTGCGCCAACTTTGGGCTTACCATCAACACGAAGAAAACAGAAATCATGTACCAACCAGCTCCTGGCACAGTTTATACTGAGCCAGTCATCAAGGTTAATGGTGAGAAACTGAATGTTGTGAACAGATTCACATACCTTGGTAGCACACTATCCCAGAACATTGTCATTGATGATGAGGTGAACACCAGGATCTCCAAAGCCAGCAGCACATTTGGCAGACTATACACCAACGTTTGGCATCGAAGTGGCATTAGTCTACAGACAAAGCTGAAGGTATACAGAGCTGCGGTGCTTCCAGTGCTGCTATATGCATGTGAAACATGGACTGTATACAGGCGCCACGTAAAGAAGCTAAACCACTTCCATACAGTCTGTCTCAGGAAGATAATGAACATCAAATGGCAAGACAAGATCCCGGATACCGCCGTTCTTGACAGAGCTGGTATCCCTAGTATTGATACTATTCTGATGCAGTCACAAATTCGCTGGGCAGGTCATGTAGTCCGCATGCCAGACCATCGACTGCCAAAGATACTCTTTTATGGTGAGATGCAGAAGGGTAAACGCTCCCATGGTGGCCAAAAGAAGCGCTTCAAAGACACGTTAAAGACGTCATTGAAAACCTTTGACATAAACCCAGACACATGGGAAGCTGCTGCGCAAGACCGAACTGCTTGGCGCACATCTCTTCGTAAAGGTGCAGCAGCATGCGAATCATCCAGAAGAGCAGCAGCAGAACAGCGGAGACAAGCTAGAAAGGACCGTGAAATAAAACCTTCACATGAAGCAAACATTCCCTGCCCACACTGTCCAAGATCTTTCCAGGCCCGCATCGGGCTCTTCAGTCACCTTCGTACCCATAGACTAACCTAACATATTCTTAAATAATTGGATGAACAGAGTGGTCTTCATCACCCGTGATGGACGAACAACCAGACAACCAACCAGATCTTAGCCTCTGACTAACAAAGCCGTCAGTGGCCGTCACGCCTAGTGGCTTTTTGTGCGGCAGTAACAAACGGTCTCCACTTTGCTGGGTCGGTGGCCATCCTTCGTGATCTTAGTTGTCTCCAAATTATCAGTTGTGTTTGTTAACTCATTGTGTTTGTTAACTCATTGTGTTTGTTAACTCATTGTGTTTGTTATATCATTGTATTAGTTATTTTTAAAGGCGTGATTTTCCTAAATCAAAATATTCCTTATATTTCCTGATAAAAGTGATCTACCTATTATCATAGAAGCGTTTATTACGGTTTACGATAAGGTTTCATGCATGTCGTAAGAGCTGGTTACTGTAAGGTTCTGTGCGGGTCTGGGAACCTCATCATGTAAAACATATTGCAGCAGAAAACGCCGTTACAAGAGCGTCGGGAATATGACGCAGTAAGCAGGCCTGCAGAAGTGGTGGATCTAGGGCCGGCCCTGGGTGGATCCTTGCTCGTCTAGGAGTGAAAAAAGGAAATGAATGAATGAGTGAACGAACGAACGAACGAATGAATGAATGCATTGTCCTTTATCCCTTAACAACAGACGAGTTTCACTACACGTTCGAACATAAGCTCTACATAGAGACACAAATTCATGTAAGCACTGGTAATGCCAAATCCTTATTCCCATGAGTTTTGTCTATCCAGGAAGCCCTGAATGAGTCAACGCAATAAAGGTCCCTTGTTACAGAAACGAACTCATAAGGAATGTCTCCTTTTCAAGTCGCCAGTGAAGGAGATTAGCCTGTAAGATCGTTAAGTGAACACTGTTGTCAGTGGAATCAATGGGTTATTCAAATTCTACTTAACGACAGATTGGTCCTAAGTATTTGATTGAGTCGTTTACCTGCACCTCATTGCTGTCGATATATTTTTGTGTCCTTGTAATCGATTTAATATGTGTAAGAAATGTTTTACAAATTTGTTTCTCTTTATATTTTCATCAGTTTTCTTTTTCTTAACTTTAAAAATAAATGTAAAACCCGAATAGAGAGGGCAAGGAACGCTGCAATAATTTTTTTTTATTTTTTTTTTTTGGGGGGGGGGGGGGGGGGGGGAGGAGGAGGAGGAGGAGAGAAGAGAAGGGGGGGGGAAGGGACGGGGGACGGGGGAAGGGGGGGGGAATTCTTTTAACAGATGTTTCATTGCTTCTGTAGATGTGATTCTTATGTTTGTTGTTCTATGCTGTTATTTTTGCGCATTTGTGATGAACAGACAGAGCATCACCAAAGTTATCTATAAATCTGATATAAATTCTGTCTTTTGGTGTTCTTTTGTGTGTATGCCTTTATTTCAAAGCAAGTTTTGCTGCTGTATCGATGTATGCTCTCTACTTCTTCTACAATATGTTTACATAATTAAAAGGTGTTTACGATTACAATAATTTTTATTTTTTATTTAATGATAAACAAGTCTTGTTCAAACCACGATAAGTTATAATTATTATATATATTGTGCCTATGATTTTTAACAGTTATACTCAACAGGTACTGTTTGCTTATGGCATCATATCCAGAGCTGGCCTATGGGATTTTCAGGGTAGTACTGAGGTTCACAGATGTGTGCAAGAGAGACATGAGGACACAGGACATAAATCAAGCAACCTGGGAGGATGAACCTGCCGATCGCAGCAAGTGGCGATGCTTTCTACGGCGCTACCTGAGATTGGGCGAAAATAAGCTCTCATGGCAAACAGAAGAGAGGAGAAAACGTCGAAAGAAACACAAGGAAAATAAGCAGCTGAGGGCTGTCACCTCAGGGGCGCATTCCCACAGTTAGTTATGACTGAAGGGGCTTTAATTATTATTATTACTGTAGTGAAATTGACAGAGATACAACGGTAAAATCCCTCCAAAGATAACATTTAAGGATAAAAACATAATGCGTAGGCTGCTGATGTACATGATCGCCTAGACCGCGGGTCATCATCCTCCATAATAATTGACTTGCTAGACAGGAGGGGAACGGCGGATCAAAAAGAAAAAAAAATATGACTGGAAAGGCTAAGGAGACGCAATTGGGGGGGAAACGGAGAAAAGTCACGTTTCCCAAGTTGACATAAAAAGTAAGCAACTCGACAGAAGGGACCTTAGATATAATACGCCACAGTCATTTATTGGACGCTTTTGCGATACCAAGCTTTTGATTTGAATGGAGCGGTAAAACGCAGATGTTAGGAATATTACAAAAATTAAAAAGTAATTTTTTCTTAATATTAATGTTAGGAATATAAAAATTAGCTGGCCGGATGGCCTATTCTGAGCAGTGAACTAAGATGGTCTTAATTTTACAAACGGATAGATAATATTGAAGATAATGACAAAAGACAGTGTAGTTCACATCATCGACAGACTGTGTTGAATAAAAAAGTGTCGCAATTTGCACACAAAAAAACACGACCTTGGACGCAGGTGTTCAAATTTACTTAGTATGGAGGAGAGGGTTTTTGAGCGGTAGCTGTGTCTAAATATAACTTTTAACGACAAAATTTTGGAGGGGAGAGAAAGGTTGGTTCAAAAATCAAGCACATTTTTTTTTTAGAAACACAAGTAGAGACGGACAGACTAACAGATAAACATCCATACTTGACTGAAGCATGACTGAAATGACTTTATGGTAGGAAATTTGAAATTTAAAATAAACCGAGGCAGTGATTGGCCACAGACAATCATATCATTAGCGCTCAGACGCGAAAGTGGGGCCATTCTTCAATAGTTGTTCAGTGATAGACACAGATTTTAAAGTGTGGTGATTCCATATGAAAGCAAGTGAAATAAATTTAGGGACGCCATACTATAGCCAGCAGCTCAGCTGAGTTTTGCTAGCAATTCTGTGTTATTTATTCATAATCTGGTAAGATTGAAATTATTTCCTTATATATTTTGAATATTGTTTCATGTTTGAGTGATTTGATACTGCCATATCGAAATCTAGCCTTACAAACAAGTAGGGATTTGCTCTAGACCCCCCGCCCTAGTCAGGGTCTAGGGACCAACAATGTACATAAACTCCAGCAAGGATTATGCAAGACAGATCAAGTGTTGAGAATAATGATACATATTACCTATCCTCTTTTAGGGCCGAAAACTAATAAACATTTTTCAGGATCTATGGTCTGGGAGGATCTAGCTGATGTAAAACCACCATGGTAAATGTGCTGTTTGGTCAGAGAGATCTGACCTGTCTGTATGATGTGGTTGTTGTGTCACTGTTGTGTCCAGACGTGGGTAGAGAATAGATTTTGACACATGGCCCATACTTTGATTGCAGAGCTGCGAGTTTCTGTCGTCAACAAAGCAGGGTCTATTCAGTTGGTGACTTTACTCGAGTGTATCTGTGCAGTATTTGTGACAGAGACCACCATTATTGCCCGCCAGCACGGAGAGGTGGGACCACCTGATTTCAGCACCAGAGCGACAACTACCAGATGAGTGAGCCTCTGGTCTGCTGGACTTTCACCAACGCCCTTTAGTTACTAAGAACCCCATAAAGATTCCCACCATTTTCTGGACACTGTGTAGTCAATATAGACAGGTGTGATGAGGCCACCCCAACAGCACAAACAGTACTATCCTCCCAAGTAGATGAATACTAGAACATTTTAATAAAACTAACTAGTATAGTACATATCTTCTTCTTCTTCTTCCGTCCTTAGCCACCAACCGACGAAGCAGTCCGTGGCCAGTACGCCTAGTGGCGTCTTAGGGCAACAACAAATTGATCAATCTATCGCTTCCACCACGCCTATGGCGTCTTTGTGGGACAACAACAGACCAAACAATCTATCGTTGTTTCCGTAATCAGAGTAACTAGCAAGCAGGTGATCAGCCCACTGTGCGAAGTTTTTACGGGACGGGGTAAACAGCCCCATGCCCAACCCTCCTTAGTCGCTTTTTACGACATGCATGGTAGGGTGCAGTGTTACTATTCTTTGCTCCCCTTTCGGGTCCCGGTAACACACGGGTGTATAGTACATATATATGTACACTATTGCATTTATGATATAATATTCTATGCATTTCTTTTCATAATCTCTAAATCCTTTTAAGTTCTGGTCAACCTAAAAAATTGACACAGAACAAAAAAAAATGTAATATACTTATATCAAAAAATTTTACACACGTGAGTTAGTTCAGTGTATTTTAACATTTATTAATATTATTAGTCTTGTTAATATCTGTGGTGGATCTCTCAACACCACTACAATTACTAGCAATAACCCGTCAATAATGAGGGAAGTAAATCAAAAACTGTAATATATTTTTTAAATATGTTTTAATGCAATATAAAAGTTCTTTGATGACAACATTTTTTGTGACAGTGCGTGGATTTGTTTCAAAGAATGTTCCCTGATAAAAAGTGTTTATAACAAAAACATGATTTGTTCCTTGGGTGAGGGTGACAAAGAGCTGGCCGTGTCCGAAAATAGGTTCAGTGTTTTGCAGCCATCTTATCATTTTGATCCATAATAATAAGTCTGCAATACTTTAAATTAAAATTTTGTCTCGAAGAAACAATCAAAAACTTACATTTTAAGGTTATTTTTAACAAAATGATGAGTTAAATCCGTTTCCGGAATGAAACTGGGTTCAACACCGACTTTTCTTCGTTGAGTGTTACTATTTTCGGGAGGGTACATATAAAGGAAACAATACAACTAATGTCTAACTTTCAACTACAGTTGCATCCCTTAGATGTGACCGACGTACAAACGGCGAGAATTATAGATTTTGATTATTAGTGCGAGCTCTCGTTATGATGCCCACTTTCTTATAAGCAAATAATTATTTACTGTAAAATGTTTTTGTTTCATCTTGTTATTTTACAATTTTGATGTTTTTATTAGTTTGAAATGCATTTCGGCTGCACGCTCGCACCGCGCGTGAGCCAGCTCTGGTTGTATTTCCTCAACATTTATTCTACATTAACAAGGTAAAGGTAGTCAAATAACAGGCGTAGAGAGTGAGGTGTTAGAGACTTCACTACACTAGGTCTTAGCTTTATGGGGGGGGGGGGGGAACCACTTCCTTTCCTGGCTGATTTAGCGTCCCCTAACTCAAGAGCCGAGTTAGGGACCCATTTACAGCTGGGTAGACTGGAGCGTGACGCTACCAGGTTTCAAACACGGAAACTAATCCTCGAGAAACAAGCTCTGTATCTACTCTACACTCTCTTCTAAATATAATTAAGTTCAGATTTCAAATTGTGAGGGGTTTTCCAAATTGTTGATTCTTCATATTTTATTGCGCAATCTATTTTATTTTTTTTGATATTTAAAAAAGGTTGGGGTAGGAGAGAACCTGGTTGTAGGTAGGTTTCTATTTTGTATACATAATTTCTACTCTTCTACTCCACGCTCTCTTCTAAATATAGTTAAGTTCAGATTTCGAATTGTGAGGGGTTTCCCCCCTCGTAAAATTGTTGATTCTTTGTATTTTACTGCTCAATTTATCTTTGGACATTTAAAAAGGTTTGGGTAGGGAAGAGCCTGGTTGTATGTGGGTTTCTTTTTTTTAATACATACTTTTAGCTGGGCTAATTTTTTTTTCCTATGTGTGGTCCGTTGTCTTCCTTAGTTTTGATGTATTTTAATATTTTTTTAAATATTTATATTTTGTTCACCACTAGTACTCTATTTTTTTTAATTAATATTTTCATCATCATAACCATTTAACTCCCCAGGGAGCAGGTTTTCAACAAGTATTTACCGTGTATTCTTATCCGCCGCCATCTGCTCCAGTTTTTCCATATCTTCCACATCATTATTTCCTTACTTTTTCTATTTTTGAATAATTATTTTTATATCAATATCTGAGACCGAAGACGCAGCAAAAGAGATGAATGTAGTCAGCGCCTCGTAGCTTGACTGCTTGCGTCAGTGTCGTGCTTAGATAGGTTTTAAAGTTATTTAAGGTCCCGCCTGAGTATAGGAGATGGCGATAATACGTGAGAAGTAAAGGTGTAAGAAATGGAGTTTTCACGAGTGAATAGTTAAGGAGAAGATCTGTCTCTGGATTGAGTAGTTTCTCTAGTCCAGCCTATCTATACGACTATAGTTTAGTGTAAGACAACCTTGCACCCCCTTATATTGAGGAATATAAGTTTACTAAACACATACACACACACAAACAGCTATGTGACAACAAGAAACACTACGTGAAAAAAAAACTATTGTAAATTGGGTTTGGGTCTGACCAACACACATAAAGTTAGTTATTTTGTTGTTTATTATCACTAAACTTTACAACATCCAATATCTAAAAGAGAAAGATCAAATACATCAGAATTACATATATAGAAAAATATACAAAATACCTGTGTCCTACCCTCCTTGAAAATATAAGAACCCAACCAGTTAATAACCCCAAAAGGTTAAAGGTTAGCACTAGGTTACAGTATAGACAGTAAAGAAAGAACACAGTTCCCACTAAACGTTATCCAATAAAAATTAAACAATAGTCAGACAGTATGCATATGATATAATGTTTCCTGTACTAAAGAAAAGATTTCACTCTCTCTCCCTCTGTCATACGTGGCCACACAATCTCGCTTCTTACCCTATTCTTGGTGGAACAATCTGTTCGACGTAAAAATCCGTGAATATACGCCAGAGTAATTATCGTCTGAATTGGGCCCCAGTCCCCCCTGTCAATAATTAAATTTTGTAAGGGGAACGCCTAATTTGGTGGTTGATTTCTTGGATACACAATGTCACCTTGGATAGTTAATGCCGAGACTCTCTGAGATCTGGTAGGAAAACATCTGATTGCTAAAACTGTTAATTATTGTTACTTGATGCTGATGGTAAATCCTATCGGCTGACTCTGGTGAGTGCCGGTTCTGAAATAGCGTAGCTCTTCTGGATAAATATCCACTTGGAAACGACTATCAAATGTCAGGAGATATTTTACATCTTGCACACCCCAGTGTGCTGATAAAAATGCAAAAAAAATATATCTGGGTATTTTGTAAGTCCAGTTAAAATTTACTATTAAAATGTTCGTTAGTCTCTGTGGCCCGTCCTGTTCACCCACTGAAACTTGGAGACGCGTAAGCCAACAGAAGACAACTTTAATCCAATCAGTAAAATGGAGACAACGCCCAAGATAAAGCCAAATAAAAAAATAACCGCTGGTCGCCGTTGATCAGGTCAGGCCCTAAAGGATATAGGAACATTATGAAAAAATTACTGCTAATAATATCTACATATAAGCACGCGTTGTCTCTAGCCTATTCCTATCTGGTCGGTTATCATTTAATTTATCTATAAGCGCACTTTAACAAATATCGCCTGTCATTAATAACTATTTGATTGTCGGCGTCTGTTTGTTTAGTCGCATAATAGTCAAACACAGTCACTTACTAAATTATGCACAATGAAATAAAAGTGAATTGTATTACATAAATTATCCGTCGCCTAGTGTATTAGTCAGCTAAACCGTCTCTTTCTGTGTGTTAGCGGGTGATAAAATTTACATTACAACTGAAACATCTGGAATAAAATAGCTACGCGTTATTTAATTCACTAGTTTTAACGCTAGAAAGTCACCGTGAATTATAATGGTAAACTTAACACATTAAATCGCTTAAGCACAAATTTATATTACCAGAAATCCAGAAAGAAACACCACGAGTTATTAACACACCTTTTACCAATGGTTCTAGATAACGTGTTTAGACTCTCAGAAAATTGTGAGCGACTCTGATAACTGATTTGAGAAAGACGCAGTGTATATACGATCATGTTGTTATGATCTCTAGAAGACGTGAATTTTCACACTCTGCTTCTGTAGTAGTCGTTCTTCTTGGTGGTTACTGATGACTACTAGTTCGTGCTGATAGACGCGAATTCAAATAAACTGTCGAAAATTAGCACAACAGGTAATGGTGTATAAATTCAGGCATGTCAACAAAGGCCTGTTGTGAACTAAGTAAACTGCAAGGCGTGTAGCACAGTTTAACGTATTTATTGACGGAGACGATCAACGGTACAGAACACTTGTTACTGACGTACGACTTGGTTATTGACAGTTGACGTAACGAGATACATGAATTTCAGTTTCATTTCAATTATGCATTTAAAAATAGTTCCATATTAAAATCCTTGCATAGTATAAGGCCCGATATTATAATTCAATACAAGAGTGTTCAAACAAGGAACAATCAGTTCAGATTGTCACTACTACGTTGACAGTTGACTTTGGTCCAAGGACAGATGCCATGTGGTCACTTATCCTATTCCTTGGTAATACATAGATAAAACTCTGTCCTCCTTAATTGACTTCTTCAATAACATACTAGGACAGTTGAATACAGTTAGTCCAAATATTCTTTCAGCAAAACAATACAGGTTAGGTACTCTACTTGACTAACCTCTCGGTACATGCCGTGACATAGATGACGGCGATCCGCAATTACATATTATGAAATACATTTTTATAATCAATCACTTCTGTATGATACGAATACGCTTCTTCGGTGATTCGTTCAGCTCATTTGATCCATTCATGGAACCCTAGAGTGTGGATTCCAGTTAGATTCCAACATGAGTGAAGACGTCACGAAAATCATATATAAAAAAATCGCTTCTTAAAAGGCGGGAACAAGACTTACGTTTAATGAATCGACCATGGCTTCTGACAAGAAGTCAAGTCACCAACTTCAAATATATCCCTGATACATAGGACGCAAATTATAACAACAACAGACCACCAGTCTGGCTTGTCCCTTGAAGCTCTTACGTCACCCTCCTTTGTTTGGCAACTAGCGCGCCAGACCAAATCTTTTCCCAAAAATTGTGCGCATTCGTGCGCCATAAATTAAATATACAATTATCTTATTCATACATACGCTGGTGCGTACCAACTTAACTGTAGCCAGACACAAGTCCCCTTTATCTACAGTTGAGGTACCCAAAACGTACGCAACAGCTTCCCAGCAGAGAAATCTGAAACTACGTTTCCCGATAAAAGGTTTTTACGGTCGCTTCTGTCGGTCGTTGTTAATACGACAACAAAAGCTTAACTCCTGTAGCGGGCTCCGTCAGAGATTTTCCCTGTTTCTCGAGATCAAAGGATTAGCTCCCCGTACAGAGAATTTTCAAAGGCCGTTACACTTCCACGTGTTTCCCACGTGCGATCTGCCAGTTATCGTAATTTTGACAGATCAGCTCGCGTGAGAAACTTGCGTAAACGAACGTGGTTCGTCCCCTGCTATAAATGACAGGTTGCGAAAGTTGGTAAACAAGCTCTTTGATATGGTCAAGTAAAAAGAGGCGTGGATTAAATGGTGAGTCGGACAGGCAGAGAAATGCGTGACTTAGTTAGCGAATCTTAAAACTACGCCGAGGTCACAAAAGGCTTTAGGATACAGGAGGCTATATTTCCATTATACGTCACAGTCAGGGTCAGCTAACCAGAGCTGATCAAGACCCTACGCCACCTCCAAGTGGTGGACCTGGAAACAGGCTGAATCATTGCAGTCTGGCCGAGAGAGTAGGGATCGAAAAGGGAAGGCAAACTAGGTCCAAAAAACGCCGTGCGGAAGTCGGATGTGTAATGCCGAAAGGCGCAAATATCGCAGCTCCGCTGTAAACGGCGACACAACGCAACCGTCCTTTTCAGGACGACCACAGAAGAAGAAGATATCAATATATTACACACAACTATATTTCTATTTTTATACTAATATTTTACTCACTATATGTACTATTACTCTAGTGTACCTTTTTCAGTGAATTTCTTAATTTTCCCAGCTTAGTCTACCAGACGCGCAAAACCTCAGATACCAAGAGATGACAGCCATCATTTTAAGGTATAGATATTTTTGTAATAAACACTTAGTTTCGTTCACACATTTCATTTTTTTAAATGTTTTCATACATTTTTCCCTGGCGAAGATTTAGTAATTGCAGCGTAGGTTGTTTTCTTCGTCCGTTATTCTCTTCAAGCTTTACACTATCTGTTTTCGTTGACCAGATCCACATCCAGCACCTTACAGAACTGTTATCAGCTGTTTACATGCAGCATTCCCTATTTTGTAGAGACAATGCTGAAGACCATCTTCATATCGCCAATTTCAAATTCATCAGGTCGGAGTAGCATTTGGCAACAATCTATTTCACTCCACGAAAAACTGTTTGGAGATGTCAGGAATCTTGAGCTGACTACTGCCTACATTAGAGTCATTAATGTTGAAGTCTGAAGAAGAAGGAGAAAAGAAGACGAAGAAAAAGAAGAGGAGGAGGAAATTCATCAGGTGAATACTTATTTAACGCGTTGAAGCAGGGATTCTCAACCCTTGTTTTGTTCATGACCCCCTTCTGAGCTCTAATTACCTCTGTCGTCCCATTTCCCCCCCCCCCCCACTTTCCCATTGAAAAAAGTACTTTACCAACTTACTGTGCCCCCTCCCTTCCCCTATAAATATTGCATAGCCCCCCCCCCCCCCTCGGGCGGGCCATGTGGTCCGAGTTGAGAATCATTGGCCTGAAGGATTACTTGGGTTTGTTATTAACGCAAGAACATGTTTATTTTCAGAGTCTGTATTTATACACTGACAAATCAGGCTTTGAAGGAATAAAGTATTCATCATCAATCTTCAGCACCCCACTGAGCATAGACTACGAGTTCTCAAACTTTTTTTAAAATCCCGTGCCCTCTCGTTGCTTAGTAAACCTTTCCGTACCCCATATTTAATATGATCTTACTTATTTACTTACTTAATCATTCCATTTCTACCCCTTACTTAATCATTCCTTTTCTACCCTGGGGTGTAGAGATTTTCCAGAGAGAGCGCCATACTATCCCATCAGCTGTCTTCTTCCGGACGTGGTTCCAATCTAGTCCTCTCTCTCAGTTAGAGAATGTCTAATATTGTTATCCCAGCGAACTCTGGGTCGTACTGCAGGTCTGGATCCCTGGTTTTTGGTTTTCCATACTTGTGGTGGTAATCGATCTGCTCCCACTCTGCAAACAAGACCAAATCATCGTAACTTGGACTGTTCCATTTTGATCTGTAGGGACTGGGTTCTGAGGCCTTGCCGTATCGTCTGGTTGCATGAACTATATTCAGTATGAACTGAAATAAATGATAGAGTTTACCATGTAGCCTATATCATCATCCCCATGTTATTCTGTGCTCCTTACAGAGCATACAACCATCATTGTAGCAGATCTTCTTGCAGACAGCCTGCACTCAGCATTCACGTGTTTGCTCTTGCAGCTGTGGTTGCTGTAGCACTGTCTTTGTCATGATGATGTTGCCAGCGCCATGCACAACCTCAAGCCCAGAACAAAGACTACCTTGTAATGCTATCAACAGGCGTCCCTCAATATGTGTCCTCTCCATCGCCAGCGTCTTCTTCTCATCTCTGGTTATGCTATCTGGTTCTTGTCATCAGTTCCACACTGGTGACCTTGCCCTACCATTTCAATCCTTCTATTATATATGCCAGGACCCATTTATGAAAGTCCGTAGATTCTTTGTTGTTCTTTCTGAATAGAGTGTAATGAACTGATAAACAATTTTGTGTAAAGGACGGACAGAAATAAAACCTATTTACACCCAATATTCGCAGTCGTTATCTGCTACGGGACAAACATATTTACTGTTTAATATACATACAGCGTCCGATTGGCAGAGTTAGAGCTCTTGCCTGTGGCGGCAAAAGTTACTAGGCTCCGGGTTCAAAATATGGCAGTACCACGCTCCGGTCATGTGGGTTCTTGACTTTCTTTTTTGAGTTAGGGAAGGCAAAGGCGGCGATGAAAGAAACAGATCACCCCGCCTCATAAAACGGGACCTGGTACAATACTCAAACTGGTAGGCGTCCGACTGGCAGAGTGGTTAGAGCGCTGGTCTCTCGAGGCAAAAGTGCCGGGATTGAATCACGGTACCAACACGCTCCAGTCTACCCAGCTGTAAATGGGTACCTAACTTTGAGGTAGGAAAGGAAAAGACAGCGAGGAAGGGAACTGGTCACCCCACCTCTCGATGCTGGACCTAGTATGGTGAAGTCTCTAACACTTCACTCCCCTACGGCAGTATCTGCTATGGGACCACCTTTACCTTTTTTAATGCTTAACTCCCCTACGCCAGTATCCGTTATGGGAGTGTGGCGCTAGTTAAGTTCCGATCCCGCAATCCGATAACTTTGCCGCCGAATGGTCAGCACTTGAAGACACTTGCTTGCGGTATTACACAAAAGAAAACACAATACACATAGAGATTAGGGGAAAAAATGCAAGATTATCTTAAAGATTTGAAAACAGCAACTCCAATTGGAAACACATCTTCTGCTCATACTGTCACTCTTTGGAGATTGGAATGAGGAGGGGGGAAGAGGGGGAAAATGCATCAGATGAAGGCGGTGAAGTCACGCGCGCTCTGGCACAGTGTAATTGTAAACCCCGCCTCCTCACGGGATTGTAAACGTTTTGATTGACGTCTGCCTGGCTGACTGAGGGTGCCCCACTGTGAACATAGTGGGAAAAGTGCTATCGCTGTGTACACGCATGCCGGCCTGAGAATTCACTCAACGAGGTTCGCATTGCGATCAAGTCTTGACTAAGTCATGAGAACCCGTGAACGCTTGTAGAGTGCCAATACTTAGAGGAAATATCGCGTGGAGAACTGTTGTGCCAGCCGAGTGTCTGGAATCCCCTGGGTAAAAAGGATGGTTATCTGCGGATGGTTTCATCGCTTTGATATTATCATCTTGATCTGAGTGACAAGGATAATGTAGCAGTATCACTTGCAGTTTACTCAAGTAAGGAATATTAATATTTTGTTGAATTTTGTCATAATTTGACCTGTTTCTTTAGTCTTCAAATACTAAGAAAGTAGCACTATTTATTTTATTTATTTATTTATTTATTATTATTATTATTATTCGAGATCAAGAGACATCAAGTCCAGTTCCAACACAAAAATCTGAATAATCAGAATCTTCAACACAGATCTTACGTCAGTCCTATTGTATGGCTGTGAAACACGGAGAACAACAAAAACGGCAACCAAAAAGCTAGACTTCCATAAATGGGTGCTTGCGTAGAATAAAATAATGGAAGTGGGATTGCAAGATCACCCATGTGGAACTGATGATACACCAGACAAGTGCTAGACATGATATGAATGAAAAAGACATGAAAAGACCTTGAGCTGGTGGCATAGGACACGAACAGGTTGCATACATTTGTGGAAGGTCTATGCTCCTTGGTAGCTGAAGGATGGTAGTGGTGATGATGATGATTTATTTCGGTCAAATGATCATCTGGACAGCAAAGTTTAGGCCTACCCTTATTTGATGCATATCCGTTTGGCACATAATGAGACATTGCTTTCCATCAGTCTCTTGATATTTACTCTCCATTTAAAACGAGTTTAATACATTGTATATATTTTTTTTTGGTCCCATCATTTCCATTGACAGCAGTTACTGTATATGTTTAAAAAACAGTAGACACTACATACCATCCGATTGTTGGTCGAGTGGTTAGAGCGCTGGTCTCTTGTGGCAAAGGTACCGGGTTCGATTCACGGTATCGACACTCTCAATCCAGCTTACCCAGCTGTAAATGCGTACCTGACTTTGCTATTGAGTTAAGGAGGAAAAAGGCAACGCGGAATTGAACTGGTCACCCCCAGCTCGCGATGCTGGACCTAGTATAAAGAAGTCTAACACCTCACTGCCCTACGGCAGTATCTGCTATGTTACAACCTCTACCGCTAGGACCTTCGTGCCTGCTTGTAATGTCTTTTTTTCTTAATTTAAAATATTTATTCTCAATGTTTTGGTGAGCTCTTCGTGTGTTTGATGTTGCGTCCGTTTAATAACATTTTGTTTTTAACTCGCGTGCAATAAAAAATGCTGCCGTGTAGGTCTGGTGGCTCTCTGAAAAGACGTGGAAAGAACAGGTCTACTGTTCCCTCAAGCATGTCGTATGAGGCGATTAATTTGAGGTTGTGTATGATGGTCACCCCATCTTGTAAAATAAATATGTTACAGAAATCACTGCTGCAAGAAGGCATGATCGCTTTGGTGCAGACTTCCTGCAGTGATCATGATCGCTTTGGTGCAGACTTCCTGCAGTGGTCATGGTCGCTTTGGTGCAGACTTCCTGCAGTGGTCATGATCGCTTTGGTGCAGACTTCCTGCAGTGGTCATGATCGCTTTGGTGCAGACTTCCTGTAGTGATCATGATCGCTTTGGTGCAGACTTCCTGCAGTGATCATGATCGCTTTGGTGCAGACTTCCTGCAGTGGTCATGATCGCTTTGATGCAGACTTCCTGCAGTGGTCATGATCGCTTTGGTGCAGACTTCCTGCAGTGGTCATGATCGCTTTGGTGCAGACTTCCTGCAGTGGTCATGATCGCTTTGGTGCAGACTTCCTGCAGTGGTTGCTCGGTGCTTTGTAGGGAGTAGAATGATGATAATGACGGCGACGATGATGATGATGACAGAAACCAAAAATAGGAGGCATACTCTCGTTCTTGAATCTTCGAATTTTTCACCATCCCAATTCTTGACCTCCCGGTCTTTCATATTTGGACATGCGCCCTAATATAATCGATGAACCATATGTCTACGTTTAACAGGTCGCGCCTTGTCAAAACGAGACAAAAGTCATATTTAAAAACAAAAATTGGATCCTCGATTAACGTGTACCCTTAAGGCCCCTGACAACTCGTGCACCAGTCAGTGGCGGATAAATAAGAAAAGCACAAAATAACTAACGACATAATTTGATTGGTAATGTATCAAAGCTTATGCTGTCGAAAAGATCAGTAACCTCAGCCATGAGTGGGCCGCGGAATGTGGTGGTCAGAAGGGACCTTCGTCTTTATTTTGTTATACAATATATCCTTTTAATTTCCTTTGATCTTGTGCTACACGTGATAGTATGTCCCAGTTTCTGGAGACTGAAATTAGAAACGTCTTGAGCGGATGGCACAGTACAGGAGGACATGGAACAAATTTGTTGAAGGCCTCTGCTCCTTGGCGCAGTGGTTAGTGCACTAGCATCCTAGCTCGGTGGTCCATGGTTCGATCCTCAGTTGAAGTGGGAAATTTTATACCGCAAACGGCTCCGGGTCGACCCAGCTTCATGAATTGGGTACCAGAGCAACTCTGGGAAGGTTAAGGAGGCCGGCGTGATGCTGACCACATCACCCCTAGTGTGTCGATGGTCAAGTAAATATGGGCCTAACACCATATTCCCAAAATGCCTCAATGGGCATGTAACAGGATCCTTTACCTTACCTCTGCTCCTTGGCGAGCTTAAGATTGGTGTTGATGAAGTAAGTAGTTAACATTTTTATACAGATTTACCGTATATTGATTACTGTTTATGAAACCATTATCTGAAAAAGGGCTTTACTTAATGTGTGCCCAAGGGTACTTCTCATTGTAGTTACGCCACTGGAAAAGACATAAAAGAAAATAATAGTAATGAACAAACACAAGTATTGTTTCGATGAAAACCTTTTTTCAGTCAACTACAGCACACGAAAACAACTCAACAAGACCTCAATAAAAGTAACAATCAAAGCTAAATACACACGTACACACAAACAATGGTCTTCAACTCTCTCAGGACCTCTTCAACGTTGGAGTAAATTTTAAGAAATGAAAGGTTTTTTTCTTTAATTAATGAATTTTTTAATGCGTATTTCTTATGTGGGAGCGTCCAGTTTGCAGAGTGGTTACAACGCTGGCCTCGCGCGGCAAAGATACTAGGTTCGAAATACGGTGACTTCAGGCTCTAGTTTACCCAGCAGTAAATGGACACCTGACTCTACTCATGAATTCTTGAAGGGAAAAGCAATGAGGACAGGAACTGGTCATCCCCACCTCATAAAGCTAGGCCTAGTTTAGTGGCGTCTCTAACACTCTACTCCCCTGCGGCCGTATCTGTTATGGGACTGCCTTTACTTTTTTTTTTTTTTTTTTTTTTTTGATATATAACAACCGTCTACATATTCTATTCTTGATTTCGTCTTGGATAATAATATTATATTACACGTATGTTACTTGTGTTGTGTGCTTGATTATTTCTATCAGATCAGAAGGCTTTTTCTTACAGAATGAATGCGCCATCAAATCTCTTTTATAGACGCGAATCATTGCAATATCTTTTATGGTGTACACTGAGTTGGCGTCTAAATCAAAGTTTGGTCTCTCCACGATGATCTATTTTCTTGCTTCATTGTGCGTTATCCAAACTCCTTAAAGTTGCATTTATGTTCAGGTTGTTCATTCTTTGTTGGAAGAACAACAATAACCAGTAGATAAATAGAAGACTAGCCAGGACAACGGACACGTAAGGATAATCTAACCCCACCAAGACTGTCCTACTTAACTATTCTCCGTCTCCAATTTCTGGGCTGTCACGCATAGATTGTTTCAGTCGGGATTATACGGATTAAACGTTTCAAAAGAATACAATTATTCGAGGGAACATTCAGGAATTAATGTACCATACACGTCTCGAACGTCTTTCTTTTTGTCAGACGGTAACGTCTAGCTTCACTGGTGTCTAAAACAGCCCGCACGCGACTTCAGGTCTCCTGGTAGAAGTGCTCTGGGATCCACCCATTTGAGATCGGAAAGTGTGGTATATATATATCTTGCATGGGCCGTCAATTTCGCGTTGTTTAGCCGCGTGGGTGCAAGTGGTGTGTATTCATTAAATTCACGTAAAGGAAAATTTACAAATGTGTGCTGTCATTTTCATCTGCATCAACATGTTGCAAAAAAACTTTGGAGAAATAGTGTTCCTTGTGTGTAAAACTAAAAAAAGCAAAATCGTTACAAAAAATTACTTCAGAGACATTATATTCTTTGTTGGACGGTAATAAGGTAAGTAGGCTATTTGCCGTTCGGAGAGACGGAGAGTGAAAGAGCATCCTATATATCTATCTATCTATCTATCTATCTATCTATCTATCTATCTATCTATCTATCTATCTATCTATCTATCTATCTATCTATTTGTTTGTCTGTCTGTCTGTCTGTACCTATCTATGTTCCAATTGCATACGTTTCTTTCTATCTACCTACCTAGCCATGTGTCTGTCTGACTATATTTTCAACTATCTGTTTGTCTATTTAGCTATCTGCAAATCTCTGTCTTTGTCAGCGTATGCGTATATCGTCCTTTTCTCTTCAAGTCTAAGCAGATACATTAATCTATCATTGTTTCCTAGCTCCTTAAAGTCAGATCCGACAATCATAAAAAAACGTATTTATGTCTCTCTCAGCCCACTTCTCCCATGAACAACTGTAACAACTAAATAACATATTTAGTGTTTGTGCACTGTCACTGGGGCAATTATTACTCGTCTTAAAAAAAACATGAGGGCTTTTCTAAACCAGATGGTATCAATTCTTCGCTAGATTTCTCATATCTCACCATCTGGCCAAATGATCTTTCTGCATATATGTATTTCTCTTGTCAGCGATACCGTTATTTTCGAGCGACCAATAAATATAGCTTTTACTTTTGCAAGCGGGTTTTTGGAATACGTATTTCTTGGATAGGAAACGAATGTTTATTTTCTAAAGATTGTACATACGGAAGGGTATATAACGGAGTGATATGCTATACGCCTAATTATATTAATCAAATATTATAATTCCTGAACGTCAAAAAATAAATTTTTAAGAGATAAAGTGCGAAAGAAAAATCAGTGCGTAGAGACGAACCTGTTTCATTGCAACCTGCAGACGGCGTGCTTCCATCACCACTCTTTCTTTCATTCTCTTACGCCTCACCTCCCATGCAATTAATATATCAAAGAAATGAATAAAGAAAAGTAGTAGATAGATAGACAGACAGACAGACAGACAGACAGACAGACAGACAGACAGACAGATAGATAGATAGATAGATAGATAGATAGATAGATAGATAGATAGATAGATAGATAGATAGATAGACAGACAGACAGACAGACAGACAGACAGATAGACAGATAGACAGATAGATAGATAGATAGATAGATAGATAGATAGATAGATAGATAGATAGATAGATAGA
Source organism: Oreohelix idahoensis (assembly GCA_024509875.1). Classification (NCBI taxonomy): domain Eukaryota; kingdom Metazoa; phylum Mollusca; class Gastropoda; order Stylommatophora; family Oreohelicidae; genus Oreohelix; species Oreohelix idahoensis. The sequence goes on along the minus strand of JAMPIV010009521.1, from coordinate 892,393 downwards.
TAGATAGATAGATAGATAGGTGGATGGATGGATGGATGGATGGATGGATAGATATTAGATAGATGGATAGATATTAGATAGATGGATAGATGGATAGATGGATAGATAGATAGATAGATAGATAGATAGATAGATAGATAGATAGATAGATAGATAGATAGATAGATAGATAGATAGATAGATAGATAGATAGATAGATAGATAGATAGGCAGGCAGGCAGGCAGGCAGACAGACAGACAGACAGACAGACAGACAGACAGACAGACAGACAGACAGACAGACAGACAGACAGACAGACAGATAGATAGATAGATAGATAGACAGACAGACAGACAGATAGATAGATAGATAGATAGATAGATAGATAGATAGATAGATAGATAGATAGATAGATAGATAGATAGATAGATAGATAGATAGATAGATAGATAGATAGATAGATAGATAGATAGATAGATAGATAGATAGATAGATAGAGCGCGAGCAGCAGAGACTGAAGTAAAAAAAAAAGGATACCGTTACACGCCCATTGAGGCATATTGGAAATATGGTGTTAGGCCCATATTTTCTTGACCGTCGGCACGCTAGGGGTGATGTGGTCAGCATCACGTCGGCCGCCTTAACCTTCCCAGAGTTGCTCTGGTACCCAGTTGGGGCTGGGTCGACCCAGGAGCCGTTTGCGGCCTAAAAAATTTCCACCTCATCTGGGGATCGAACCATAGACCACTGAGCTAGGATGCCAGTGCACTAACCACTATTCTACCGCGGCTGCCAAGAGACTGTCGTGGGGAAGTGAATTGACTATACTAGAACCAGCGTTATGATGTGGTGTTACCATCTCTCTTCCTCAGTGCACTTGCCATCCCCAACTCAATAACATAGGCAGGTACCCATGTAGTAGAATGAAAGGTGGCGCTATCAGATTTCGATTCCAGAACCCGGAAGCTTTGCCTCGAGAGGTAAGAGCACTAACGACTCGGCCAATCGGACGCTTCTGTTTGACGTAACTTCCTAAGCTCTAAATGTGCCATAATTTCTGACCTCGTGACGCTCGTAACCCGGAAGCTATTCCGTCCCTATAGAAATAACCAGCCACCACCCGTTATTGAGATGGGCTTTGTTTGTTCAATAGTATCAACAGGTATAGATATCCTGTCAACGCAAATTGACAACTCTCTTAAGTGTCATCTCATCCATCAGCTGGAAGATCTACTCGGCCAGGTTGATTTGTCGCTCGAGGTCACTAACGGTCCACCTGGAAGACTCACTACTAACCCTCAGGGGGTCAAGGCTCATACTTCGGACAATACATTTTAACCGAGATAAATAAATAAATTGTAGTCCAGCTGCCCCAAGCCATGAAGTACTGTAATAAGTCAATTAAAACAAGACACGTTTTATTAATTACTTTTATGGACTAAGACTGTTGGAATCTGGCATCAAAAGGAAGACTAGCAGGGATAGACGTATAAGAGGGTGCATCCGTCGTGTATACAACCATTGAACTATATGAGTAGTTAACATTTATACTCTTCAACATTTACTGAGGGAGACCGAGCGCCTATGGGTTTGCCCAGAGTGCAGTGATGTCGATTCTGATCAACAATCAACTTTTATTGTTGTTACAAGATGCACTATAACTACGAGATTACATTGCGTGGAATAAAAGTAGACGCCCATTTATTATTACTTCGTTATATCGTTGGCAGAGTGGATAGAGAGCTAGTCTCTCGCGGCCAACTTTGCCGGGTTCGACTCACGGTATCGACACGCTCCAGTCTTCCCAGCTGTAAATGGCTACCAGACTTTGCTCTTGAGTTATGGATGGAAAAAGTAACGCGGAAGGGAACTAGTCATCCCATCTCTCGATGCTGGGCCTAGTATAGTGAAGCCTTTAACACTTCACTCCCCTACAGCAGTATATGTAATGGGGCAATTGTTTTTAAATCGTTCACCAAATAAAAATATAAATTTGTAAGCGATATGACGAATTACTGATTAATGATAATTGGCTATTAACTTTTATCCCATGCAATAGAATGTATGGACCATTTAATTATCTGTGTTGTTTTGTTTATTTGTTTAGATTTTTAGTGGATCAGTACCGGCCAAATGTAGAAACTGTTCTCCTTTCACACAATCTGCCTACGGAAAGTTCTCCGAATCTTATGGCCCAATACTATCACTAACAAAGAACTGCTTACTCGGAGTAACCAAGAGGACATGCACATCATCATAGCTGGCAGACGCTGAAGTTGGTTTGGCCACGTCCTCAGAAGAGACCCCGATGCCATTACAAGAACAGATATGCTATGGACCCCCCAGGAAAGCGAATGAGAGGCCGACCAAAAAATACTTGGCGGAGAACTGTGGAGGCCGAGATGCACAGAATGAACCAGAGCTGGGGCACTGTACAAAGGATGGCTGCCGACCGAAAAAAGTGGAAGCAGTTTGTTGCTGCCCTACAAGACGCCACCAAGCGTGATGGCCACTGACTGCTTTGACAGTCGGTGGCTCGGGATCAAAAAAGAAGAAGTACCGGCCAAAACAGCACACATGAAAACTTACCAACAAAGTGAGCTGCTTGCAAAATGTCCGCTCTCTACAATGTCGCTGCAAAATTTCAGCTCTCTACGATGTCACGCGGGTGCAACTTATGTGTATTCATTAAGTTCACGTAAAGGAAAATCTACAAATGGTGCAATAAAACTCCTTGTGTGTAAAACTAAAAAAAAAAAAAAAAAAAAACCTCCGTTACACATAATTATTTCAGAGACTTTATATTAAATAGGGACGGCAATAAGGTACGTATTTGCCGTTCGGAGCGACACAGACCCGGGCCGGATTATCCATTAGGATGATTAGGCTAAGTAGGCTGAAGCTAGAGGCCCGAAGCTCTTGTGGGCCAGTGCTTACGTTAAAAAAAATTTTAATGTATAGATTTTTCAATAAAATGTGCTTATTGTGAATACTCTTAATATTGATCAAAATAATACTAATAAACATTAATAAATAAAAATAATTACTAATAAAAGATGCAAGCAATGCTAATAAACTAACATAACAGTCTATCAATAATACTAGTATATACCATCACCATGCTAAGGGGTTTTTTAAAAAAATATTAAAATTATTGCCTATTAGTTGAAAAAAGGTCCAAACACCAAAACGCCTAGAGGCCCTTCTTGACTTAATCCGGACCTGACAGTGAAAATATTATATCTATCTATCTATCTATCTATCTATCTATCTATCTATCTATCTATCTATCTATCTATCTATCTATCTATCTATCTATCTATCCACCAAACATTTGAGCGTCAAAACATTTTGAAACGGAACAAATATCAAATATGATTAATCTGTACAGATCCCCAAGCCAAATATATGTCACCAACAGAATATAGGTCACCCCTTTGTTGTTCCGTAAGGAGAATAGGGTTACTCGCTGTTTATCGTTGATCTATGTTTCAGTCGTTCTTTTTATTTTCCAGTTCTGCCTATGATATCTCTGTTACCAAGGCTTTCCCTTCCATCTTTATCCTACCAGTTCTCGTTGGCTTCCACGCTCTTCTCATTCCTAGTTGTTTCTAATCAATCGCATGTCTGGCTATTGTCCCGTGTAGTTCGCTTATGTCTGGCTATTGTCCCGTGTAGTTCGCTTATGTCTGGTTATTGTCCCGTGTAGTTCGCTTATGTCTGGCTATTGTCCCGTGTAGTTCACTTATGTCTGGCTATTGTCCCGTGTAGTTCACTTATGTCTGGCTATTGTCCCGTGTAGTTCACTTATGTCCGGCTATTGTCCCGTGTAGTTCACTTATGACTCTGAGGAGAAAATGAACAATAGAATAACTGCTTCATCAGGCATGTCGCAGAAGGCGACTAATTAAGGTGACCAGACGTCCCGGTTTTTCCGGGACAGTCCCGGTTTACGACCATTTTTTATAATTTGTCCCGACTTTTTTTCGATGCAATCCGGGACGCCAATTTGTCCCGGTTTTGGACGAATTTGCCAATTTGGCATAAATCTCACAGATTTAAAAAAAAAAAAATATTATTCCGTGGCTGACTTGACGGAATTTTTAATTATTAGTGAACTGGCGCCGAAACAGCACAAGAGGTTGTCAGGACCGCGAATTAGTTTTGTAGTTCCAATGTGATATTCGCAGTTATTTGACCAAGATTTTGCGTACCGTATACGTTTATTTAATTTAAACGGTGAACTATTTGTGCATATTTTGTTATTGTTGTAAGAAAATGGTACCAAAGCGTAAATGCAGTTTCAATGAAGATTTACAAAAGGAATATCCGTTTATTAAAAAGAGTACATCAAACTTCATTGTACGATGCCATATATGTGCCTCCGGGTTTTCGATAAGCAATAGTGGACGTGGTGATATTAAGAACCACATAAGCAGTGAGAAACATAAGAGAGCCGTCGTTACAGCTGCATCAAGCTCGTCGTTAACCACTTTCTTCAGAGCTGATAAAATTGGTGACCAAGAAGAGCAATTAGCTGCTATAGTAGGCGCCTTTGCATAACATACAGTGCTACACAATCATACTTTCAGGTCTATGGATTGCACATCAAAATTACTTCAGGTTACTTTAGAGCCAAAATTTGCATGTGCACGTACGAAAACAGAAGCCATTATTCGAAATGTCTTGGCACCCTATATTCTAAATGAGTTAATGTATGACCTAGAAAAGTCTACATTTTATTTCTGTACTGACAGATGCATCCAACCACAAAGAATTCAAGATTTTTCCTTTGCTTGTCAGATACTTTGATCACAGTAATGGGGTGAAAATTAAAATATTAGAGTTAAAGTCGTTGACAGGTGAAACATCAGATATTGTAAGTAGTTTTCTTAATGACTGCATAACTGAAAATGGTTTAGACAGGAAAGTAGTTAGATTATGCGCAGAGAACACAAATTCCAATTTTTGAGGTGCTGAAAGGAAAGGACAGAACAATGTTTTCAAAAAACTGCAAGAAAACCTTGGACATGGTCTTACAGGAGCTGGGTGTGCAGGTCATATTTTCCACAACACTGTTCGAAAAGCTGCAGATGTACTGCCTGTTGATGTCGAGCTGATTATTGCTAAAATTGATCTACTCTTCAAATCATACACAGTACGAGTTGAAAGACTCAAGGAGTTTTGCCAGTTTGTGGAAACAGACTTCCAGATGATCTTAGGTTATGCTCAGACTAGGTGGCTTGCTCTGCTGCCTGCTGTTGAAAGGGTTCTTCAGATGTTCCTGCCTCTAAAATCATATTTTCGATCTCAAGACAGATGCCCAGTTTTTATACAGACATTCTTTGAAAATCCTCTATCTGAGGCATGGCTTGTTTTTGTTCACAGTCAGGCCTCTCCATTCCACGAAGCTGTGCAAAAAATAGAGGGACAGTCACTGTGTTTTGAAGTCATTGACAGCATCAACAGGTTGAAAACTATTTTGAAGTTCAAACTGGAAGAATGTTTCTTGCCATCAAGAGTTAAGCTAATCCTTGAAAAGCTGAAAATGGAAGTACTTCCAAAGGAGGATGTGAAAAAGTTTCATGCTAGCGTTTCTTCGTTCTATGAAACAGCTTTCAATTATTTGAATAAATGGGCTGCAAAAAATTTTCAAGACCTAGAATCTTACAGCTGGGTAACGCTGAACAGAATATCAATTTGGGCAGATATTGAGATATCATCATCACTAGTGATTCAAACATTACCTTCAGCCCACTTTACAGAAACTGAAATTTATGACGAATATGTCTATATGAAGCAGTTTGTTACTTCTCAGAAAATTAGTGAATCGAGTGCCAAAAAAACGTTGCCACCACAATGTTGGATTGACATGGTTTCCCACTTCAAAAACAATAATGTGACATTTTCAAATATTTTGAAGTTGGCAGAGTTTTTTTTCTGTCTACCTGGAACAAATGCTTCCACAGAAAGAGTGTTTTCTTTGATGAACAACTTATGGGCAAGTGATAAAACACAGCTAGGTGTTGAAACTTTGAAAGCTATGTTGACAACCAAAGTGAACAGTGAGGAAACATGTGTCGAGTTTTTTAAGATGCTGCTTGCAAAGAAGGACCTATTGATAAAAATCCACTCATCTGAAAAGTACAGTAACTCAGCTTCACCTTAAGTAAGGATTATTGATGTTTTTCTCTCTTATTAGTTTAACTGTTAAACTTATACAGTAAAATGTATGTTATTCAATGTTATTCAAATGTATATATAAAATGTATATTATTTTAAATTGATATCAACTTGATTTTTCCGGGACATGTCCCGACTTTTGACCGTTTCTTCACCCTTTTGTCCCGATTTTTTGCATTGAAATAGGTCAAATCTACTATATTGTCCCGGATTAGGGTTTTGAAAATATGGTTACCTTAGACTAATAAGAAACTACATTACAAGAACACATTATTGGTGCAAGTTTCTTGCAAGGGAGTCAACGGCAGTGACGGCTCTATGCTCCATATAGAGTGAAAAAAGGAATGATGATAATGATGTCCTGTTACACTGGTTTGTTTGTTTTCTGATGACGCCTTCAACCCATCTTCATTGTCTGTCTTTAATCTCCAGATGTGTTGTGTGTTGTCTGGTTCTGTTACATAAGTCTGAGATTGTGACCACATTTGGCGGTTTCCAACCAAAGATGCAATGGAGGTGACTGTTGTTGAATGACGTAACATTTTTGGTGACAAGTCCGCCACGTCTGTGAACGGCGGAATCGATTTTATATTTATGTTAGAAGAGCCTAATTTAATTATCTTTAGGCCTCAGAAGTTTTATGTTGGCCGGAGAAAACTGAAGGCATAATTGGCCGGAGATAACTGAAGGCATAATTGGCCGGAGATAACTGAAGGCATAATTGGCCGGAGATAACTGAAGGCATAATTGGCCGGAGATAACTGAAGGCATAATTGGCCGGAGATAACTGAAGGCATAATTGGCCGGAGATAACTGAAGGCATAACTGAAGGCATAATTGGCCGGAGATAACTGAAGGCATAATTGGCCGGAGATAACTGAAGGCATAATTGACCGGAGATAACTGAAGGCATAATTGGCCGGAGATAACTGAAGACATAATTGGCCGGAGATAACTGAAGGCATAATTGGCCGGAGATAACTGAAGGCATAATTGGCCGGAGACAACTGAAGGCATAATTGGCCGGAGATAACTGAAGGCATAATTGGCTTTATTTATCCTGGAACTGATCTATTTTCTTTTCGCTCCCTGTGGAGTATGGAAGCACCTCTGGAGATGACCCCATTACAGGATACCTGGATCACCTCGTCCATGTGCTGTTTAAGTGGTGGTTTCTATACAAAATTGTTTTACAAGATCAGGTTGCACAGTCTCATTGACGTCTTTCAGGACATGCATGAGAAAGCAGTAGTCAAACTATTTTTTTGTTTCTTCAGAGGAATTGGTCTGGTATTAATACTTGTTAATTATTCTACTTTGTAGCAAGTATTGTATTTTTTTTCGGCATTAGTAATTATTAATTATGTTACTCCGCTGCATGGGTTTTGTTTTCAGTGTGGCATCAACCTTTGTTACTTAAATTTTCTTTGCGGCAGGCGGTTTTTTTTTAAATGTTTTTCACAATCATATTTTACCATTTATCTTCTTCTTCTTCTTTCTCGTTCGCCTTCACACTTCCACATTAATGACTCTAATAAAGACAGTAGTCAACTCAAGGTTCCCGACATCACCAAACAGTTTTTCGTGGACAGAAGACCATTTATCTGAAACAAATATTTCATACTATGAAAAACGCAAGCAGTTGTGAGCCGTCAGTTTAAGACCGTAATGTCGTTTATATTTGGACATACGCTAATGCTATAACCGATGGACCTTCTGTCGAGTTGAATGAAATGTGAATAAACTAGATTTTTTTTTAATGAATCCATACGACCCGTGACAGCAGTACGCGACAAAGCAGAACATATGCTGTTGTTGTTGTTGTTGTTTAACTAGAGCTGCTGAGCTTCTCGCTCTTTAGCAGCCAATACCAAGTTGAAGACTCCTTGGTATTATCAACACTGTAGATCTAGGCTTTTACTGTGGCTTTTCTGACATTTCGAAACGTGCTGAGTTGAAGTCATGAGCTCCAGTTTCTCCAGGTTGGCTTGCATTTAATGGATCGTTACATCTGGTCCCAAGCTAGGAGTAAGAAGCGCGTCGCATACTGTGCATTCCCCGCCATCCAAAAGGTCAATGTCCATCTAGTGGTATGTAAGTGACCCCGCACACAGCCGTATTCTCCAACATAAAAAATACTGTCAAAGGCCAGGCTGGACAATTCCAAATAGACAGTTTTATTGAACACAGCGATGCTCCGTAGAGATATATGTCATATGCAGACTAGATTATAACGTCAACTAGGCAGTCCTTAGTGTCGCTGTACAGTCTGCAACTGGAACAATGTCATCCCCTCAATATCTAGTCCTTTTCCTTATCCTACCCTGAGTCTTTATATATATATATTTGTTCTGGGCAGAAGCTGTAACAAAACACTGATATTAAATATATACTTCTATATTAAAAAGCCTTGGCCTTTGTATAAATGTTGTCTACATATTGTGAAATATATATTGTATGTCTTCTTCTTCTTCCGTCCTCAGCCAACGACCGGCAAAGCAGTCAGTGGCCATTACGCCTAGTGGCGTCTTAAGGGCAACAGCGAATAGATTTTCTCTGCCGTTGTTCCCATCACGCCTAATGGCGTCTTTATGGCAACGGCAAATCAATCCGTTTGTCGTTGTTTCCGTAATCAAAGTGACTGGCAAACGGGTGATCAGCCCGTTGGGATATTGTATGTATATATGTATATATTGTATAAATGTTGTATGAATAAAGAAACATAACAACACACTGCTGAGTCATATACAATACATCCTACTTACTAACCATTATCGATCGGAGTATTTCCTTATATAAATGTCACGCTCCACCTGCAGAATCGATTGGTATATTTTACTATATAAAAGTCACGCTCCACCTGCAGAATACTAACCGAAACGTGCATGATATACTACTGATCTGACTTTACGGCAAGAGGATGGATGGAAATAAGACAGTAATCAAAGCCTGTTGAAACGTTTTAGAAGGCTAGGAATGATAACACATCTGGAAAAACTGAAGCTGGATCTTTCATTGACGCTTGCGACCACAAGTGGAACAGAAACGTACAGATAAACAAAGGCATTCTTCAATATTAAATTGTAATTTAAGCGATTAAAGAGCCTCCACACACAAAATTAAAGAGAGTATCCAAGCCGTTAGAAAAATGATGTACATTACCAGCTCAACAGAATTGAACAAGTGGTAATCTTCAGACTTCGGAGAGATGACAGTAGATTAAGATACCAACTATTCAACAAGGTGACGATATAAACTATTGATGAACTTAACTGTGGCACTGAAGATATGAACAACTGATGGCACTAATAAAATTACCACTGAACATCTGCTGCAAAGTGTCAAACATAATTAGGAACAGAGAAAGCACATCTGGCCTTTACAAGTACCATTACTGGACATCCTCTCTATGGAGATACCCTCAGACTTGCTACCGCTTTTTTTAAACATATTCAGTTTGACGTTTGCAATTGAATGAAGAAAAAGACGAAAAATATGAAGATAAAAAAGATTTTATGCACAGAAATTTAGCAGTCAGGGTCCTGTATTTCATACACATGATTCGAAAGGGCCAATCCTCGAGTCTGGTGTCTAGATCACATGACTTCTCACAAGACGTTTCGTATTACCAGTCACAAACGCCAAGGTATTTTAACAAACACGATTTTAAGAGCCAGCGAAAGTTGACATGTCACCGCCAAATAACACCTGACAGGAAAAGCTTTGCAAATGTCATTTCGTGACTCAGCCATACCTGTTATAATAACGGCAAGCTCTGACACAAATGTTCAGGTCAAACTCTGTTACACGCCGCGTGTGGCAATATCTTACCTTGATATGATCGATGCACAGGTATCTAGGTCCAATATGTAATACTGTCTTCAGTATAGATAGATGGGCGGACAGACGGACGGATAGATAGATAGATAGATAGATAGATAGATAGATAGATAGATAGATAGATAGATAGATAGATAGATAGATAGATAGATAGATAGATAGATAGATAGATAGATAGATAGATAGATAGACAGACAGACAGACAGACAGACAGACTGACTGACTGACTGACTGACTGACTGACTGACACACCTAGTGATGAATGTTATGTCTTCAGGGAACGACACCCGTCTGTCAAGATGGACCGTGAGTAACGGACAATGAGCCACATTCTATAAATGTACGAAGCCCTCGAGGCCCTGCGGTGGTCAGAAAAGTTAGAGCACTTATCTGTCAACATTAGGGTCTCTTTGAGACAGGTTTAGGTTCAATATTTTGTTAATACGGTCCGTGTTAACGGTGTGGTGACCCCGGGCTATTTGGAGATAGTGTCAACTCATAAACAGGTCAATGATAGGTAGAAGGATAAGTGAAATTTACTATTAGTGTCAGAAGGTAGTAGTTTGATTCCCACATGGCCTTTCTTCTGTGATTCAGTGTTGTAATTTAAGATGGCTCCGGAGATTAAAAACTTTTGCAAAAAGTAAGAAATATGAGTTTTATGTATTTATTTACTTACGAGCGAGTATACTCGTCAAAACAATGGCTGGATGAAAACGCGAACCCAAAGACTTTATCTTTGCTGTAGCACATTTAGAAGACTGAAGACCTTGCTTGTAAGTCATTTTGTTGACTCTGAATGAAGTTAATCTTACAATTTGTAAAGTTTCGAACAAGAATTTTTAATAGTTCTTAGGTCTTTTCAATTAGAATTGTATAGTATGTATACAACCTCCTGTTTTCAGAAATAAATTTGACAAATATCATGCTAGTGATTCTCACCTCCATAAACTTATGAGTTCATCATCGTCATCATCATCAAGTACAATATCTGGTGGCGCAGGAAATCAAGTGCCTCCACAATTTCCTGTCTCAAATACGAGTACTATTTATCGATTCCGCTGTTGACTTCTTCCCATGCTAAGACTGTCAAACTATCCAGTATCCTCTCTCTTTGTCGTCCTATGTCAACTTTTCCTACAGCCTTTTCTGTTGTCATGAAATACTCAAATTTTCTTCTTCTGCTCATTACACAGCTAAAGAAAGTAGACCGCTGCCTTCTAACAATTTTAGTCAGAAAACTTTCCCAGCTGGTCTTGATTCTGTCTTTCAGTTTTGTATTTTAAGATGTCCACGAGGTTTAGAACTACTGCAAACAGTAAGAAATATAGTTTGTTTGATTTATTTCTAAATCTACTTACATATTTATTTATTTATGTATATCTTCATCTATTTATTTACTTATTTATTTATTTATTTATGTCCTTATCTATTTATTTATATCTTTATTTATTTATATCTTTATCTATTTATGTATTTATTTATATCTTTATATTTACTTATTTATATATTTATATATTTATTTATATCTTTATCTATTTAATTATTTATTTATTTATATCTTTGTCTATTTATTCATTTATTTACTTATTTATTTCCTTATTTCGTTATTTATTTGTCTACTTATTTCTTTACTTATATTTCACAAGCTATATGTATGGACAATATTTTTTAAAAACAGGTTGAGATGGATTTGATTTAGTGAAGTATTTAGAGTACTAATATTAAAGGAGATGGGGTACTTCCCGGCTTCTGTGGATATTCTTCCTAGAATGGTGAAGTCTCTAACAATTCACGGCTACGAGACTATCTTTACATTTTTTTAAACAATGTTTGAGAATGAATAAGAGAGGAAAGTCAGAGAGACAAAGAATGAGAAGAAATTAATGTACAAGGTTAACGTTTCTGTAGCTATTTGTAAGCGAAACATTTTTATTTGGAATTCACCCACCGTCCTATGTTGTCAACCCTTCGCTCCCTTATCGATCTCTGACCCCCTGTTTGCTATTGTTGTTCTCTGGCTGTTCTACAATCAGGTCTTGTCCAGTAATGAGATGAGAAAGCCGTGACATCTCATTCAGTGACCGGATATAGCAAACTACCTCTCCCCTTTCATCACACTCCCCCCAAGTAGCCATTTTCTATTCTAGTTCTAGGCGGTGCGACATCTGTTTACTGCAGCAACGAAAGAACGCCATTTTGTTAGTACCATTTTTACAGCAGTTCGTCTTCATATGGTGGCTTGTCTTGTTCCCGAGGGTTTCGTAAAGATACGAAGAAAGAATAGGATTAGTGAACCCTCCGGCATATCGTACATGAGGTTATGTATGTGGCTGGCAAATTAATTACGCATAATAAATTGCTACAGAAACTACTGAGGAAAGCATATGTGAATGATTGGTGCAGTCTTCTTGCAAGGGACCAGCTGTAGTGGTTGGGGGTCCAAGCTACGAGAGGGGCGAAAAAATATGTAGTGATGATGATATTCGTATGCTGTTTTTTATGTTGTTGTTGTTGACGTGAGAACGGCGGTATTGTTGATGCTGTCCTTCCTTCTATCCTTTTGTTTTTTGGGTTTTTTTTTTTTTTTTGGTCACTCGTTATTGATCATCCGATCACCGTTGCAGTGGCATCCATGTTAGAAAACCTCCACCAAAGTATTGAGTTAGGTGCGTACATATGAAAAAATTTTTAAAATCGAAAAAGGTGATACCTCTTACTACGAGAATAGACAAAGAAAATAGCCAACGTTGCGGATACCAGACCTTCGTCGGGGAAAGGAAAGAAAGTGAGAGTTAAGTAGGACACATAAGAAAATTTATTTTTAAAATGGGTACTGCCTGCAAAAAGCGGCTAAGACCGAACATGCCCGCCGAAAAGAGAGCGCGCTACAAAAAACATGAAATGGCTGCCACTTCCAGGTGTAAATATTAGATGCTAAGCAGGGAAACGGAACAAGATACAACCCAAATAGAATAATAATTATGAGTTATGGAGATAGAAGAGAGTTAGGGAACACACGTCAACGAGGAAGGTAACTGGTCACTCGACCTCATAAAGCTGGACATAGTAAAGTGAAGTCTCTAACATTTCACCCCCCTACGACAGTACCTGCTTGTAAGACTTCATTTATCTTTAATAACAATATACATGTATATTCATCATTTTTATCTGCGTGCCTTAGGAAGCAAACATCCATCAGTGCAGCAGGTCCACTTGCCGGAACTTATGGCAGTGGCGACTTGATTCATGTTGTCAGCACCATGCACAACCACATATTAGTCGCTTCATACGACATGCTTGAAGGTGCAGTAGGTATATTTGTTCTGTGTCTCTTCAGAGACCTCTGGTAATTACATAGAACGTACATGTATATTAAGTATTTTATTGTACATGTTTCCAGTCTCCGTCCATTGTGAACTTACTTTGGGTGTTCGATTCATAGTTCTACAAACAGCTGAAACTTCACAAATCATCAACGTGTGATCAAGCTGCCAAAGACAACAGGCCTCGTCCTAGGAAAGGTGATTTACGTATTGATCCAAGTTTTGGTGCGTGATCTCGGCCTCGGTCACGAAGAGTTCTCTTCTTCCTCGTCTGCTCAGTCGTGAAGATTGATAGAGGCCGACTGTAACAGTTTTTTCCTCCTTGTGACTCCCATCTTTTTTTCTTATTATCTTTTTTTTTAAATAAACTCTGCTTTGTCTTTCACTCTTTCACATACATCCACTCTCTCTCTCTCTGTCTCTCAGCCTCTCTCTCTCTCTCTGTCTGTCTGTCTCTCTCTCTTTCTGACAACACAGATAAAAGATATAAATAGAGACACAATAGATGGACAGATATACACAAAGAAACAGAGAAGGATTAAAACAAACTTTATGTTCAAAGGGTTGAGAATTGGATGCGCCGGTCGATCTAACATGCTGTCGTTCCTTTTTTTTATCTTTTATACGGAATCCATTTATTATCAGTTGCATTTTAAGAGACAGACACAAATAGATAGACAGATGTATGAAAGATAGATAGAGACACAATAGATAGGCAGCCAGACGTACAAAACCACAGATACAGCTTGAGAGAATTAACTAAATATAGAGCTAGATAGAATTAACTAAAGTTACAGCTAAATAGAATCAACAAAAGATACATCCAGATGGAATCAATTAAAAATAGAGCTAGATGGAATAAACGAAAGATACAGCTAGATGGAATAACCGAAACATACACCTAGATACAATCAACTAAAGATACACCTAGATAGAATTAACTAAAGATACAGTTAGATAGAATCAACTATAGATACAGTTAGATAGAATCAACTAAAGATACAGCTAGATAGAATCAACTGAAGATACAGTTAGAATCAACTAAAGATACAGCTAGTTAGAATCAACCAGAGATAAGGCTAGATAGAATCAACTAAAGATACAGTTAGAATCAACTAAAGATACAGCTAGTTAGAATCAGCCAGAGATACAGCTAGATAGAATCAATTAAAGATACAGTTAGATAAAATCATCCAAAGATACAGCTAAATAGAATCAACTCAAGATACAGCTAGATAGAATCAATTAAAGATACAGTTAGATAGAATCAACTAAATATACAGCTAGATGGAATCAACAAAAGATACAGCTAGATAGAATCAACTCAAGATACAGTTAGATAGAATCAACAAAGATACAGCTAGATAGAATCAACTCAAGATACAGCTAGATAGAATCAACTCAAGATACAGCTAGATAGAATCAACTCAAGATACAGCTAGATAGAATCAACTCAAGATACAGCTAGATAGAATCAACCAAAGATACAGCTAGATAGAATCAACTCAAGATACAGTTAGATAGAATCAACCAAATATACAGCTAGATAGAATCAACTCAAGATACAGCTAGATAGAATCAACTCAAGATACAGCTAGACAGAATCAACTAAAGATACAGTTAGATAGAATCAACCAAAGATACAGCTAGATAGAATCAACTCAAGATACAGCTAGATAGAATCAACTAAAGATACAACTAGATAGAATCAACTAAGCATACAGCTAGATAGAATCAACTAAAGATACAGCTAGATAGAATCAACCAAAGATACAGCTAAAAAGAATCAACTCAAGATACAGTTAGATAGAATCAACTCAAAATACAGCTAGATAGAATCAACTCAATATACAGCTAGATAGAATCAACTAAAGAAACTGTTAGATAGAATCAACCAAAGATACAGCTAAAAAGAATCAACTCAAGATACAGTTAGATATAATTAACCAAATACACAGCTATATAGAATCAACTCAAGATACAGCTAGATAGAATCAACTCAAGATACAGCTAGATAGAATCAACCAAAGATACAGCTAGATAGAATCAACTCAAGATACAGCTAGATATAGTCAACTAAAGATACAACTAGATAGAATCAACTAAAGATACAGCTAAATAGAATCAACTAAACATACAGCTAGATAGAATCAACTAAAGATGCAGGTAGATAGAATCATCTAAAAATACAGCTAGATAGAATCAATTAAACATACAGCTAGATAGAATCAACTAAAGATACGGCTAGATAGAATCAACTGAAGATACAGCTAGACAGAATCGACTAAAGATACAGCTAGATAGAATCATCTAAAGATACAGCTAGATAGAATCATCTAAAGATACAGCTAGATAGAATCAACTAAAAATACAGCTAGATAGAATCAACTAAAGATACAGTTGACGAAAAGCTTTTTGTAATCATCATCGCCATCATCATTTTCCGTTGCGCTCCTTACGAAGCATGGGACCACCTTGTAGGTAGCCTGCACCAAACAATCATATACTCTTGCAGCCATGGTTCATGTGTTAACTTGTTTGAAATGATGAGGTTGCCAAACCACGTGCACAACATCACATCAGTCGCCCGAGGGTACAGTAGTCCTGTTTTTTCTTTGTTTCATCTGTCCCCCGGGAACTACGCGGGACTTTATGTAATCAGATTGAAGAAAATTCATTTCATCTGCTCTTGTTTTTAAACTCTTCTGCAACTACGTTGGCACTTGTTGTCTCTGTGATGCAGTTATAAACGTTTTCCTATTTTTATGTTTAATAACCATACGTCTTCCCGCTTCTATAATTCAATGTGTCTTTATAATTTAAATGTACAAGAACCAAGGAAAGAAAAGAGTCAACGCTAAGTTTTTAATTATTATTATTTTTTTTTTGGGGGGGGGGGTGGAAACTTGCTACCTTCATCTATCTATCTATCTATCTATCTATCTATCTATCTATCTATCTATCTATCTATCTATCTATCTATCTATCTATCTATCTATCTATCTATCTAACTATCTATTGATCAACCGATTTATCTATCTATCTATCTGTCTATCTGTCTGTCTGTCTTGTCTGTCTACTACCTATCTATTTACCTATCTGTCGGTCGGTCTGTCTATCAATCTGTCTATCTATCTGTCTGTCTGTCTGTCTGTCTCTATCTGCCTGTCTATATCTGCCTATCTATATATCTGTCTGTCTGTCTACCTACTTAAATATTTACCTATCTATCTGTCGGTTGGGGCTGTCTGTCTGTCTATCTGTTTATCTTATCTTCAACTCTTCTAACCACTGTTCATTTCTGTAATAATGTTATTCAATTGTTTTTGCGTCAAGCTTTCCATTATCTAAACCTTTCTTCTCTCTCACATTATCAAACCACTCCTTCACCTTCCTCATCTCCACCAGTTATCACTGTTCTCCTCCCGCAAGCATTTCTTTAACCATCATAGTTTTAAACAGATGTCCATAAAATACATTTCTCTTTTCCCCGAACTATTTCCCGTTCAAGTATGGCCCTGACATACCACAAACTCAGGCACCCGTAAGTCTTGAGATAAGAGTAAACATCCAAGGTTCTTCACAAAACAGATCTATGAATCCGTGACACAATTTTCCCTTCTAGCGACAAAAATGGTTGCTATTTTTATAGTTATACATTTTTTATTTTTTTATTGTAATCCTTACCACCTGTGGTTTCCTATTGCGATTTATCCTGCTAGTGGGGGCGTGTAGTTAGTTTAAAAACAGAATTTGCAATAGTTTAATTAAACAAATTAATTCATGACTTTTTTTTTAGAAATTTGTTTGCACCAAGAAAAATGTTTGAGGAAGTATTTTTATTTCAGTGTAAACTCTTGAACATCTAAGTGGAAGTTTCCGCCTGTTATTTAACACTCTAGCCACACTTCTATACAACACCTGTTAGTATTAAATCAACGTAAGCGGCTTGCATTTTTTATTAAACGTAATCAAACGAAATTACATCCATTTATTTAAAGCAATCACTTTGAAGACATCTAAGATTACGCTGTTAGTCATTTATTATGCGCATACTAACTATGTCAGATTAAAACTAGTATTAAATTATGTTTGCTTAGGGGTAAGTTGTCCCAAAGAAATGTTTACCGCTTTAGTTATGGTTAACAAACAAATGAGCGTTATTCTTGTAACTTAGTTAATATTAGAATAGATAGAGGTAGTCCCATATAAGATAATATCGTAGTGGAGCGAAGTGTTAGAGACTTCACTATACTAGTCTGCAGCTTTTATGAGGTGGAGTGATCAGTTATCTTCATTTGCTGCATTTGCCTCACCTAACTCAAAAGCCGAGTCAGGTACTCATTTACAGCTGTGTAGGCTGGAGTCTGACACTACCAGATCTTGATCCCGGATCCTGATAACTGTGCTGCGAAAGTCAAGAGCTCTAACCGCTTAGCCAATCGGACGTTCTTTAGCTAAGGAGAATTAGAGTATTTTCAATCGCTGCTTGTCTGTTCTTGTATATAATCCAGTGCAGTGTTTCTCAATATGTTAGAAAGTCGGGGCACCATGACGCTAATTTTGGTAACACTCTCACTCTAAGAAAAAACAATATGACGTGAATAATTTAGACTTTAAAAAAAAACACACACACACAAGAAGTTAACTACTTTCATAAATGATAAGGTCACCAATGTAGCTCCTCCCCTGGCAGAGGCCTGGGTCAAAGTGCACGCTCCAGCAATGGTTTCTGTCTCAGTGTATTTTATATGATGAGGTTACCAGCCCGATTAACAATATAACACGCCTTTTACGAGGTATCATTAGTCATAATCTCTCTTCGCCTCCTTAGAGACCCTTCCCCCCTCTCCCCGGGAGTATACGGGCCTCACACTGTACATACATGCGTACACATACATCAGCAACACACAGATACACACACATACATCACCAACACACAGACACACACCAACCACCATCAGTAAATCCAATAAAATTTCAGCACATTTTTTTTTACAACCAAAGCTAGTATTATGTTGCACGAGTCCCTCCAGACGTAAAGGTTTTTTTTCAAACACGTTATAAAAAAAAAAATTTTAATGAGGCAGAAATGATTTTAATGCTGTCAGGCCTACGCACCCCAAATATTTTTATTTTGGTAATCAAGTGTGGACCTTTTCATACCCTTTAATAAAGTAATTTCGACCAAATGTCTGGTCTGTTTGCCTCCCGGAGTTCACTTTGTCGGGCTTCTGCTTCCAATCAAGTAGTTCTCTTGAAATTTTTACAAAAAGAGGAACCAAGGTTTGAGAGCGTGGACCAAAAAAATGAATGACCGAAATTAATTTACAAACGATTTTCTAGGGTTGAAGAGATGCCAATGAAGTTCAGTCGTACTGTAGATTAATCTGAGAAGAATATTCCAACGTGATAAAATTGCAATGTCACAATTTGAGCAAATTTAGTCTTCTAAATTACTTTGACGCGCGAATAAAATACTTCGGTTGGAAGGATTTAAACGCTGTTACCAACTGAAGAACTTTAGTTAATAAATAACATTTGTGGCAGTGCGCTGCTCGTACTGACTGTGCCACGCGTAATCTTTTTATGATATAGGGTGTAGAAAATCTTATATACATTAAGACCCCACCAGAAAGACAAAAATAAAATACCATATTACAAAAACAAAAGCTAACGTATTAAAAAATAATAAATAAATAAGGATGCTAGCCAGTAGTGGTAGATTCCCTGCCCCCCACTCAGAAAAATACGGATTGACTATAAATAAACCTCCCATTAATATTAAATGCATACCAGTATAGACACGACCGTTTTTCTGAACAATAAAATAAAATGAACTAAATTTAATACTAAAATGTAAAATTACCTATAGAAAAATAATACAGCACAGAGTATAAAATAAATACAAACAAGAAAATATTACAATAAATGAAACGCGTCCTGATATAACCAACAGCTGCATGCATGTATATGGTAGATGGTTGAAAGGGCCTGCTACCCAAAAAAAAAAGTAGCAAACACCCAAAAAATATCGCGGTCTTCTTTTGTGAATAGTTCTTTCGTGCACAGCTCATGTTGTACTCACCACGATGTAGTCGTGCAAGGTTCTACGTCATGTGCTGAAGATGAAGAGATAGTCAGCTTTCTTCACAATCTATGTTGAGGCTGTGATTACGCACTCATAGTAATAATAATAGCCCCTTCAGTCATAACTAACTATGGGAATGCGCCCCTGAGGTAACAGCCCTCAGCTGCTTATTTTCCTGGCGTTCCTTTCAACGTTTTCTCCTCTCTTCTGCTTGTTGCTTATGCTTCTGTTTGCCCAATCTGGGGTGGCGTCGTAGATAGCATTGCCACTTGGTGCGATCGACATCCTTAAGAAGAATGGATATCTGAAAGTTTTTCGACATTCAAGAAGACAGAGCAGTAATCTAATTTTGGAGAAGTCTCTAACCCTTCACTACCCTATGGCAGTATCTGCTATGAGATTACCTTTACATGTTTTTTTTTTTTTTTTAAGAGAGAGTGAACATGTGCACAACAGAAGATGAGAGAAAGAAAGAAATGCCAGAAATTCAAATTAGCCTGTGCCCCCAGTTATCGTCTGCTTGGAAATAAAGTTCATTCGTTCAGTCCCTATTTTGACATGTCATGTGTTTTCATTCATTCATTCATAACCCTCCACTCCCAAAGGAGCATAGGCCTTCAACAAACACATGCCAAGTCCTCCTGTCACGTGCCATCATCTCAAGTTCTTTCCACGTTCTCCTCATCATTTTCACCTCTGTTTCCAGCTCTCTTCTCCGTGTGCTTCTTGGTCTACCTCTGCCTCTCTTGCCCTGGGGGTTTCAGAACAAGGACTGCCTTGTAATGCTATCAACAGGTTTCCTCAGTGTGTGTCCTATTCATCGCCATCGTCTTCTTCTTATCTCTTGTTCCACTGGCACTTGTCTAGTTCTTGTCATCAGTTCCACGTTGGTAACCTTGTCATACCATTTTAATCCCTCTATTCTACGCAAGCACCCATTTATGAAAGTCTGTAGCTTTTTGGTTGTTGTCACAACAACAGTTGTTGTTCTCCATGTCTCTGAGCCATACAATAGGACAGACTTCACATTTGAGTTGAAGATTCTTATTTTCGTGTTGGATCCTATTTCTCTTGATCTCCATATATTTCCCAATGCAATGAAAGCTCCTCTTGCCTTTTGTATTCTTATTTTGATATCGCTGTCTGTCCCTCCAACGTTGTCTATATTACTGCCAAGATATGTGTACGATTCTACATCTTGTATTGGTGTTTCTTCAAGTTCAACCCTGTTATCATTACCTGCATTTATTCTCATTATTTTTGTCTTTTCCCTGTGTATTTTCAGACCCAATTGCTGTGACCTCTCATCGAGTGTTTTCAATTTGTCCTGCATCTGGTTACGGTTATGGGACAGAAGAGCCCCTAAGGAACCCAAAAATCTATCAGCAAAAGAGTCAAAAATCTTCCTGTTTAGAAAGATGTGCTAGTCCTGGTAACTGTTATATGTGTTTTTTTTTTTCAAACGTAAAACCCATATAATGGTTGTCTATTGTTTCTTATAAGATCTTGATTTATAATAACCAGATCATCCAACTGCTTAGTCAGAGTCCACTGGATTCCATTTCTGTTGTGTGTTGTCGGTGATCTCATAATCCAGTCTATTGCTAGTAAGAAAAGAAATGGAGACAAGAGGCATCCCTGTCGCACTCC
Source organism: Oreohelix idahoensis (assembly GCA_024509875.1). Taxonomy (NCBI): domain Eukaryota; kingdom Metazoa; phylum Mollusca; class Gastropoda; order Stylommatophora; family Oreohelicidae; genus Oreohelix; species Oreohelix idahoensis. The sequence goes on along the minus strand of JAMPIV010009521.1, from coordinate 871,323 downwards.
TGTTCTTATCCCAAACGGTTCTGTATTCATGTCACCCATCAAAATTGTGATGTCTCTTCTTTTTACTTTATCCATAATTTCCTGTATTCTAGTATAAAATGCTTCTTTCACCCACTCTTCTTTGTCATTAGTTGGTGCATAACATTGGATGACATTTACATTTATTTTCCTTTTTAGCTGTTTTAAAAGTGGCTGTTATTATTCTGGGTCCAACAGCTTCCCATTCAATGAGTGCTTTCTGTGCTTCTTTAGATAACATAAGAGCTACCCCTTCACTGTGGTGTGAACTTTCGTCTTCATGTCCTGAGGACAGCACCAATTCACCTGTGATGAGTTTCTTCCTGTCTACCCCCTTCCACTTTGTTTCACACATTCCCAGAACCTCGATTTTATATTCCCTCATTTCTGCTGCTACTTGTGTCACTTTCCCTTGTTCGTTTAATGTCCGAACATTCCAGGTGCCAAATCTGGAAGTTCTCCTAGAAGAAAGAAGGTTAGTCAGCAACACAGACTCCTTTCGGCTTTCTCTTTGTTGCATCATACGCCTCTCTGCGAGAGGACCTTCCTCTGTCTTGGATGGCTGTGTTTTATTTTCTTTAATTGACTTGTCCATGTTTGTTGAAGTTTTTGTGGTTTAAATTTTTTTACAGGATGGGGTAACCAGCCCCATGCCCAACCCTCCTTAGTCGCTTTCTACGACATGCATGGAAGGGAACAGTGTTATTATTCTTTGCTCCCCTTTCGGGCCCCGGTAACACACGGGTGATGTCATGTGTTTACCAACCCAATTAATTCTAGGTTTTTGCCACTTACTCCTATCAGCCCTCTTTCTCTCTCTGTGCCTCTCTCTATTCCCCCCCCCCCCCCAACCCCCATAGTTTTTGACAGGACCGTCCATCATTTCTCTAACCAAAAATGTCGTAGCCAAGTGATGACGTCGTTCTTGTGAATTTTTATTTTGCCCAAGATTGTTTCTCTTCTTTAATTTGTTTATAAAGACACATAAATTTCTCATAAATTTTGTAGACGACCACCCCTTTTAATATTTGGTGTTACGGTAGTATTTTGTCAGTAATAATATTGATGACTGACTTATAATGACTGTTTGTAATCCTGGTTGTATTTTCTTGTTATTTATTTATTTATTTTGTTCAATACATTGACTTGTGATTGTATAATATCTTCATTTTTGTATTTATTTATTATCGGCCATTTTCTCAATTTAATTAGAGTTTGCGCGAATAGTAAGCGTACAGACAGGAATCGTAATTTATTTTCTCTATATGATGGTTAATGATTGGATCAATACAAAGCAGGTCTTAGTGCATTTATAAGCCTAGAGCAGCGGTTTTCAACCTGTGCGCCGCGGTGCCCTGGAGCACCATGACTGACGGTCAGGGGCGCCGTTGATGGGCGTGGATTTTTTTCGTATTTAGCTGTAAAGAAAACACAGAGCTGTGGGAAATTTCAATTTTTGGTGTTTGTCAACCTGCGTGACCCCGGAGAAATTACTTTGTTTAAAAGCCTTTCCAAAGCTCCCCTGCTCAAAAAAAAGTTAGGCTAAATGTCGAAACATCGCTAGAGTTTTTACCAGTTATCCCACAGGGGAGCCGCAGAAAGAATGTAGTTGGTCAGGGGAGTCATGGACTCAAAAAGGTTGAGAACCGCTGGCCTAGAGCAAGTTAATTATTTCACATACCTCTCTCCTGTCCCCAATTAAATTTCCTCTTCCAGTGTAGGACAAGTGAAACTGCATGACCCATCCCCATGCCAAATATGACGCCCTGAGCAACCTGTTTCCTATTTTGGCTGTAATCCCAATGTCAATGTTATCGGATTACAGTATTAATAATTGTGATGCTGGTTATAGTTATAGTTTTGGTGATACAATTACAGTGGATGGAACTGACGATAGCGATTATAATTAGCGACAGTGGTGATGATGGTGGTAATAATGGTAAGGATGATGATGCTGATGATAAAATGTTAATGAGAGACAGTGAGGATGGCGATGATGAATGCCAATGATAATAACGATTGACAATGATGAGGAAGATAATAAGTAGGATGAATATAATTAACGACAATAATGAATATGATAATGATGATGATGATCGTACTAATGATGATAAAATCAGCAAGGACATTCTAAATCTACCATCTTAGCTGCCATTCGTGGAATTTTTTTCTTTGTTCCGTTATTTAGTTCTAATTTAAGGCATTCTATTAAATGGAAACTTGAAATATCTTTTTGCGTCCATCTTTTCAGATCACAAGATCTTTACTCTCGACCCAGTACAGAATTAAGTGTCATTAGAAACTGGGAACACGACACCCTATTTCTGACTTGAAAAGAAACATTTCAAAGCTCTTGCCGAGGAAAACGCAGAGACGAGGAATAGTCTCCAAATAGACGCTAAAATTCATTCTTCGATCTGAAACCTCATCAGAGAATGCTGCAAGAATTAATCATTGTCCTAGCTCTGATAACAACATTGTGTCTAGGAGACATAGAAGTGAGCATTGATGAAGAGGTGTCTCCTGGGACGGAAGTGACAAGACTCCCAGCTCACCGGTCCATTTATGGCAACTTATCTGATGACCAGATCCAAACGATGAACTACGCCATCTTGAGCCAGAACAGTTTACCGGCCAGTTTTTTCAGAATAGATGCCAAAACTGGGGTGGTGACAGTTGCCAGTAGAATGGATAGGGAGGATATTTGTGATCCCGTAGATAAATGCTCGGTAGGTATATCTGCATGTTCTTGTTCCTTTTTTTTTTAAAGTGCACTTGAAGAAGCATGGGCCCACCACTTCATGCCCCCCCCCCCCCCTTTCCCATTCAGAACGTCTCAGCACAGTACTTTGAGTGTTTTTAGAGTAGTTGTTTCTATAGCACTCTGTTATACATAATGAGATTGTCATCAAGATTTACGTATATTAACTCTTTAAATTATGTGGTGGTGTTACCATGTTTGACGCAAGCAATTTCCTTTCACTTTGAGTTTACATATTATGTTATAGTTTAAGGGTCGGCTCTTTCCAAGTTTTTGTTTTTTTAAGTATGACCGTGTTGTATATTCAAATACCTGGGCACATTAATAGCAACAGATGGACGACGCATCTCAGAAGTGACGAGCAGAATAGCCCAGGCAAAAACAGCATTCTGTTAAATTAAAAGAGTATTTTATGCAACAATTCTTTGTCAATGGAAGTAAGAAAGAGAGTTCTTCAGTGTTATATGTATCCACTCCTGACATATGAGAGTGAGTCAATGACAGTAAACAAGTAAGAAAGGCACTAGAGGCCACAGAGATGTGGTTTTACAGAAGAATGTTAAAAATACCATGGACAGCCAAAAAGAGTAAGGAGGATGTCATGAAAGAGGCCAATGCGCATAGGAAACTTATATCACAAGTTAGACAGACGCAATCCACTTTTGGGGACATGTTATGAGAAGAGGAACGTTGGAATATAACTTAAACAGGTAGGATTAAAGGTAAAAGAGATAGGGGAAGACAAAGAGAGCAAATGCTGGACAGTTTGACTGACATCATGTCATGGAAAGAAGTAAACAGCAGAATTGATAAATTGTACGGAAGACAGGAAGTTGTGGAGAGACATGATCTCCTACGTCAGTAGGCTTGGTACTTGAAGAAGAATGTTGTATGTAGTTGTAAAGGAAATTGATTGGATTAATAAAATACAAAATTGCGGAAACACAAAATAAAAACAATTCAAATATACCAACCCCAAAAACTAGTTTCCCGACACAATCATCTGGGAAAACTGGCCTTGGATATTGAACTCTCGTCCTCGAAGAGTTAATGTGGATATTTGTAATGTCGCTTATATCAGCGTCTCCTGTAGTTCCGAGGGCTTCTGAGAAGATCAACAAAGAATGATGCTGCTGCTCACTCAAGCATGTCTCATAATGCGACTAAGATGAGGTTTTGATATGACCTTAAACATATATTGTTGTTTTAAAAATCCAGCTCATACCAGGAAGAAGAGAGATGGCGACAATAGGTACTCCTGCTGCATTCCATTTCTCATCTCAGTTGGTTTTGTAAGTTGTCCATCTTGGGAAAATAAATGCTGCTTTTCATGCTTTCATATGTTTTCATCACTGGGTCATTGAGCTAATGGAAACTTCATAATCCCTTGCTTTTAAAACGAGTTTTTTTTTTTTTTAATGATTCTCTGTCTATACAGTCAAAGGCCTTATTATTGCCCACAAACCCACTGTAAAGTGGTGCACTCACTTCCAAGCTCGAAGAAAAGGAGGTGTCCATAACAGTCATCTTGTCACACAACTCGCGTAAGGAAAATTCTCCGAATTATTTTTCGCCGAACGCCATCACTATCCAAGAACTACTTACTCGGAGTAATCAAAAAGATATGCACGCTATCATAGCAGATCGACGCTAGAATTAGGTTGGCTATGTACTCGATAGACGCTAGAATTTGGTTGGCCATGTCCTCAAAAGATAGCCCAACACCCTCACCTAGTGCCCCTAGATCTATAGAGAGTTACGCCAACTATGTCAGAATCTAAAAAGGAGGCTGAACGACGTAGACGCCATTTTCGGCTGGACAATACCAGGGCTAGTAGCGAGAATAAGCATCGAGTAAGACTTTTTTTTTTTTTTTTTAATTAATGAAAATAAATATCCCGTTCAACTTCTAATAGGTTATAATTAGGATATATATTGTTTTCAATTCAAAATAATATGAACAACTGCCGATAAGAGAAAGTGGCATCACATTTGTCAAATCATTGTAAATAGGGACAATCACAATTATGATTTTACGTTAAATAAATAAACAAACAAACAAAAAATTTAAAAAAAAAATAAAGAAGAAACTCTGAACAAGAATAATATTAAAATGGAGGGGTGTAAAGGCCTGGTGGTTCCAGTTATATAACTGACTTTAACAGATATTTAATTGACTTTCACCTATTAAAAGTCATATGTATTGTAAGAACAGCATTAGACCTTCACATTCCCAGCCACTATATATTAACATTTGTTCGTACTAAATATTGTTTTACTATATTATGCAGTTCCTTAGGACTGTCTATTCTTAACACCTCGTCTATATTTATAAGATTATATTTATATATATTTAGATTTATAAATATATTATAAATATAATATATAATTATAAATTTTTATATATATATATAATTATTTAATATAAATTATATAATTTTATAATTATGTAATTGTATTATATAAAATTATAAAAAATTATATAATAAAAATTATATAATATAATGAAATTTTATATTTGTCTCTATTTTGGCTTCCTTATCTTCTATGTTTTGTTTAATCTTTTCAATAAGTGAGTAGTCTATGATTCGTCTATGATCTCATATTATATATATATGAAACTCGCGATTGGGTCCATTTTCCTGCTATTTGGGTACAGCCGAAAATGGCGGCCAAATTTTAGTTGGCGTAACTCTTATATGATAAAGGGGCACTACCCTCACCAGAACAACTATGATAAGATTCCCAGACGGAAGGCGGAAGCAGACTTGGCATAGAACTGGGGTTGCCGAGATGAAAAGATTGACCACTTTTGTGCGCCGCACGAATGATGGCCCAGACCGAGTTTTAGCTGGCGCCGCACGAATGATGGCCCAGACCGAGTTTTAGCTGGCGCCGCATGAATGATGGCCACAGGCCGAGTTTTAGCTGGCGCCGCACGAATGATGGCCACAGACCGAGTTTTAGCTGGCGCCGCACGAATGATGGCCCAGACCGAGTTTTAGCTGGCGCCGCATGAATGATGGCCACAGACCGAGTTTTAGCTGGCGCCGCATGAATGATGGCCACAGACCGAGTTTTAGCTGGCGCCTCATGAATGATGGCCACAGACCGAGTTTTAGCTGGCACCGCATGAATGATGGCCACAGACCGAGTTTTAGCTGGCGCCTCATGAATGATGGCCACAGACTGGGTCTTAGCTGGCGCCACATGAATGATGGCCACAGACTGAGTTTTAGCTGGCGCCGCATGAATGATGGCCACAGACTGAGTTTTAGCTGGCGTCGCATGAATGATGGCCACAGACTGAGTTTTTGCTGGCGCCGCATGAATGATGGCCACAGACCGAGTTTTAGCTGGCGTCGCATGAATGATGGCCACATACTGAATTTTAGCTGGCGCCGCATGAATGATGGCCACAGACTGAGTTTTAGCTGGCGTCGCATGAATGATGGCCACAGACCGAGTTTTAGCTGGCGTCGCATGAATGATGGCCACAGACTGAGTTTTAGCTGGCGCCGCATGAATGATGGCCACAGACTGAGTTCTAGCTGGCGCCGCATGAATGATGGCCACAGACTGAGACTTAGCTGCCCTACAATTCAATAGGAGCGTGCGATTAGAGCGCTGGTCTCTCACGGCAAAAATACCGGGTTCGAAACACGGTAGCGTCACCCTGCAGTACACCCGGCTGCAAATTGGTACCTGGCTCTGCTTTTGAGTTAGGGAAGGCAAAGGCAGCGAAGAAAGGGACTAGTCATTCCACCTCTCGAAACTGGACCTAGTATAGTGAAGCCTCGAGCACTTCACTCCCCTACGGCAGTATTTGCTAGCAGTGCTCAGCAACCCTTTTTTCACTTCCCGACACACTTAAAGTGCCTTTAACAATTCCACGGCACATTACAATATTTAAATAGGTGAGAGTAACAAATATTTTAAAACTAGCAACAACCCGCCAAAATTGGCAGGTTTTTAATTATAGTGTGTTGTTTCTGTTACATGTATTACATTGCTGCTTCTGCTATAGTCTCGCTTGTTCGCTGTGAATGACGCGATCGTCTCTTCCTTTAAGCAACTTATCATTTTGATCCATAATAATAAGTCTGCAATACTTTAAATTAAGAGAACCACAGATGTAAGAATACAATCTATTAAAAATGAATCATGACAGATAAAAGATAACCATGAACAGGCAGTGCGTTTATAAAGAATTACATTTACATGCATTGGGTTTTCAAACCTCACCGATCGTTGATAAATTAAAGAAGAGACCACACAGCTAGCTGATGCTGTGAACACTCGGCGTTCCCCTCTTTTCTTGACTTAGTTATCAACAACTTTATGATGAACAAGATGTAACCAAGACTTCACTTGTAGCCAGGGCCTGATTTAGCTAAACAAGCTACAAGTTAGAGCCTCACAATGAAGGGGCCTTTAACAGTGGTGTAGCGAGTGGGGGGAGGGGGGGGGGCACAAAAATGTATAGAAATAGTTATAGTAAGTCTAATGTTAATTTTCACTTATAACGACGATACAGCCGTACATCATACATGATATGCGTAAATGAGTTTTTAAATGTAACTATGCTAAGTTCAGTTGTTTACACACACGGCCTTATTCTCTGTTTCAAATTGCCAAATATGGCCTCCACAGCTTCCTATAGCTTAGTGCCTCATGTCTAAATCCGGCCCTGCATATAGAGTTGCATCCCATTCTGCAGGTTTTTCTAGTAGCTTCTGTGTCATGAAATGTGAAATGTTCTCAACGAGAATTTCTTTTATCTAAACCAGCGTTGGACCCTTTACAAAACTGGGTGATTTGGCTAATTTTATATTGTACATTCATGTTTTGCCTCGTTATATTAGTCTAATTTTGTAACCTAAATAAATTCAACCAGCGGTTCTGCAAACCCAGCAAACTGTAACACCCGGTTCGGACGAACAGATGCGAACTGGCTGAATGACACAACATCATATATATTATTATTGTTTTTGTTCTCGCGTCCAGTGTATGGTTAGTTATGCGTGCTGCTCATTACCTTCACAAAGCTATTTTTTTTTTCTTTTTTAACATCGTCTAGATGAGATTTCAAATTATAAAAACATTACGTACACATTTTACTTCCAGGTCATGGTTAACATAGCTATCCAAGCTGGAAGTCAAGCGCGTGTTCCCTTCTCTACAGTGGTGACGCTGAACGTTGTAATTAATGACGTCAACGATAATCCCCCGAGATTTCCGGCCATGGACGTCACACTGGAAATTCCCGAAGGAGCAAAGGTAATTATTAATAGCTTTGTAGATCAGTGGTTAAAGAATAAGTTAACTGCTTACTCAGGCATGTCGTAACGTGCGACCAAAATAAGGCTGTGCGTGTTGTTGGTACCTCATCATGTAAAACAAATTGCAATAGAAAACACCACTGCAGGAAGATATGAATGCTTTGACGTAGCAAGAGGTTCAACTTAAGGAGTTACTACATGATCCATATGGAACAAAGGGGGAAAGTAGTAGTAGTTTTGTGGTTAGAGACGTGAGTGGAAAATCCGGTGAAATACGAGAGAAAAGATGAGAAAGGGATGCTGAGGTGGCTGTGATGCATAGGTAGGAAGCCCTTGAAAGAACATATTGGAGCAATATATTTGTGGGTTCTGAAACCACTTTAGTTATGGTTAACACGCCAAAGAGCATTAATTTTATAACTTTGGAAGTAATTTAAAATGTAAAGGTAGTCATATAGCATAGTTCTCCTCAACCTTTTTTACTTTACGGCACACTTAAAGTGCCATTCAAAATTCCACGGCACACTATTAATATTAAAATTGGTGGGTAAATACTTCTATCCTCCCAAATTTTTAATTTTTTTTTGGCTGGTTGGTGGATGACGGTAACTCAACTTATTATTTGTCAAACTGTAATGTGGGATTCTTTCGTAATATTTTACCATAACGTATAATTTTATATACGATTATATGATGTATTCTGTCTGCTGTGACGGTTCATCAGACAGACACCAGCGGCACACCGGTTGCGCAGCACTGTTATTGCAAATACTGCAGTTAGGGAGAAAGGAAAAGGATCCCGTTACACGCCCTATTGAGGCATACTGGGGAATATGGTGTTAGCAGGGCCGGATTAAGCTAGTGCGGGGCCTGTAGCATATGTTAAGAAAGGGGTCCTTTATTTAAAAAAAAACAATAAAACAACACAAACATATTTGAACACATACATTTTTAATTTGCATAGTAATTATCAATTAATTCGTACTTGTAATCCTATAAACTTGCCACTCATGTTGCTGGCGTTGTCATAACTTTGACAACGGCAGTCTTTAATATCAATGTCATTTGCCTTTAAAAAATTAAGTAGACTTTTAGTAAGCTGTTCAGCACTATGACCTTCCATATCCAAAAACGTCACAAATCTTTCAACTGGTCCAGATGGCAAAACATAGCGCAGAGTCAAAGTCAGCTGGTCCATATTAGATATATCTGGAGTAGAATCCAATGAAACGGAATAATACTTGTATTTCTTCACTTCACAGAGAATGTGATCCAGTATGCTGGATCCAATCAGATTGATGAATTCCTCACACGTTGTTTTAGATAGATATGATGTATGTCCAAATCCTTTGTTTGCATGAGTACTTATATGCTCTGCCAGAAAAGGGTCAAACTTGGCCAGTAATTCTAACAACCGTAAGTAATTCCCGTTATAAGGGTACCCAACAATTTCATCCCTGCCACGAAATGAAAGGCCTCGTATGTCCATTTGTTTCACAAGATGGGAATACACGTTCACCTTTGTTTTTACGCATCAACAGTGAAATTAAAGCATGTCAATGTGAGTAGCTTTCTTCATGTCGACGCTATAGATTGCTTGCATTTTTCCAGTCATTATACTATATTGTTCGGCCAGTCACCAATATCATTAGAGTACTTCTTCGTTTCACTTATTCTTTCACATTCAGACTCATTGTATACTGGGTTTTGCTGTATGTTTTCTGCTGCACAGCCTGCACTAGTACTAGTTATTCCTGTACTTCCAGCTTCTGCGGTTAGAGTACCACCACCATGAACATCAAAATATTCTGTCAGCTTACGTGTTTTTTATATCACAAGTTGATCTCTTCTTTCTTTTTCTTCCTTCGCTTTACGTTTTTCACTTCCAGAAGCATAATTACGTCCAATATCTCTGTGTCTACTGCTCATTTTTTGAGTTTTCAAAACTTACAAATCAAGAAATTTTAATCAAGATCGAAAGAGAGTGCGAGCATGCCGTATACCTGAATTAAAACAGGAAGTATCCGTTTCCTAAATTCTAGTTTTTATTGTTAATGCAAATTCATTTCACAAAGAACGAAACAAAATTAGAGGGGCAGTCGCCTAGAGCCAAAAAAGTGGCTTCCGTCCAAACGTGACCAAATTTTCAACGCCACTTAAATGGCTCCCGTCCGCAAACAGTTAAGATTAAAATAATGAAGAGTCACACTAAGTCACCCTCTTATGCTCTTTCTCTCACAATTTCGTGACACCAAATGAAAAGGCGCTAAAGATGGCATAAATCACAAGATCATTGGTTTAACGCTCGCATTTTTTTTTCTTCTCTCTAACCAGCGGCACTCGAGCTTTCCAGCTCTTTTGGCCCAATGACATGTCATTGCGAGGCTGGGGGGTCAGTGGACTTTCCTTCCAACCCGGTCAGGAGCCTCGCTCCTTCCCATCAACGCTCGTATTAGAAGATGACCAAAAAATTATGTACATATTTATTGGCGCGGGGCCCCTAAAAGCGCGGGGCCCGTAGCATATGCTACTTGTGCTACTACGTTAATCCGGCTCTGGGTGTTAGGCCCATATTTTCTTGACCATCGGCACACTAGGGGCGATGTGGTCATCATCACGTCGGCCGCAGCCATCTGGGGAGTGAAGTATGAGAAATTTCATCATGCCAGGTCCAGCTTTATGAGCCGGGGTGACCAGGTCCCTGCCTTCTCCGCCTTTACCGTCCCTAATTCATGAGCAGAGGCAGATACCCAATTTACAGTTGGGTAGACTATAGTTTGCCGCTACCAGGTTTAGATCCTGTAACCCAGGGGTTCTCAACCTTTTTTTGCTCAAGGCTCCCTTTTTAGCCTTATTTACTTCTTTGGTCCCTCATAGTCGCTGTTAGCTGGGAAAAAAAGGTACTTTACCAGGAATATTGTACTTACTATATGGTCCACGTTGACAACCACTACTGTAACCCGATAACTTCACCGCGATATGAAAATGTTCTAAAAGCTTAAGCCAATTATAGGTAAAAAGGTAAAGGAACCCGTTACACGCCCATTGAGGCATATTGGGAATATGGTGTTAGGCCCATATTATCTTGACCGTCGGCACACGAGGGGTGATGTGGTCGGCATCACGCCGGCCGCCTTAACCTTCCCAGGGTAGCCCTGGTACCCATTTGGGGCTAAGCCAATTATAGAGGCTCAGTTAATGTTTAACTTCTGATTGTTTTTGTTTTTCTTTTTGTATTTATACGTTTTGAGGTTACCTTGTTTTGTTCCCGTGGGTCTCTGGGGCGACAAAGACAGACTACTGCTCTCTCATGTATGGCGTAAGAGGTGACTAACATGAGGTTGGCAACGTCATCATGTCAAACAAATTGCCACTACTACAAGAACATGTGACTGCTTGGTGCAGGCTTCCTGTAATGGGACCAGCTGTAGTAGTAGTTCCATGTTTCATAAGGAGAGAAAAGGAAGATGATGATGATTGTGTAGCCGCCCCATGTTGTTCTAGGGGGTTTCTAAGAAGACATAAAGAATAGGAAGACTGTTCCTTCAGGCATGTCGTAACAGGTGATTACTATGCTGTTGGCAACCTCATCATTTTAAAAAAATTAGCATAGAAACCTCCGCTACAAGAACAATGGGGGTTGTGGCGCCGGGGCGCTGCAATAAGACCAGATGTAGTGGTGGCTATGGTGTTCCATTAAAAAAATACCAAGGTAGTCCTTTAGTAGATACTGCCGTATGGAGAGTGAAGTGTTAAAGACTTCACCATTCTAGGTCCAGCATCGAGAGGTGGGGTGACCCGTTCCCTTCCTCGCTCCTTTTTCCTTCCCTAACTCACCAGGAGAGTCAGGTACCCATTTACAGCTGGGCAGACTGGAGCATGACGACATCTTGTTTTGAACGCGACACCTTTGCCTCGAGAGGCCGGCGCTTTAATAACTTTGCCACTTGGACGCTTATGTGTTCCATAAAGAACAAAAACAAATTAATTAATTAATCAATGGACTTCTACTTTTCAGGTGGGAACAGAGCTGAAGATTAGCGGTGCAGTTGACCGCGACTTCAGGAGAGAGTTTACCGTCCAGCACTACAACATAACTCCAGCTATGACCACCTTCAGCATCAGACCGATCATCAAACTGGACGGTAGCAGCACTGTCAACCTGCGCCTAGAAAGAGAGCTGGACCGGGAGACGACTGACCAGTATCTCTTCAACATCATGGCCTTTGACGGTGGCAACAACCCACAGAGCGACTACTTGACTGTGACGGTTAGAGTCACGGATGACAATGACAATATTCCTAAGTTTGACCAGTCCAGATATGAGATGACCGTTAACACGAACGAGGTGACCGGTGCGAAAATTGGACAGGTACTGACTCAGCATATATTGTACTGTTATTTTTTTACTTGGGTCAATAGAACTAAATGTAAATATGATGATACACGTATCTTCTTAGATCCTTATCTCTTAACTGACAAAGCAGTCACTGGCCATCACACCTAGTGGCGTCTTGTAGGGCAGCAACAAACTGCTCCGATTTTTCCCGGTCGGTGGTCATAATTCGTGCCTTCCCCAACTCTGGTTCATACTTTGCATCTCAGCCTCTACTGTTCTCCGCCAGGTTGTCTTTGGTCTGCCTCTCTTTCGTCGTCCTTCTGGGATCCATAGTATAGCAGTTCTGGGGATGGTGTCAGGGTCCCTTCTGAGGACATGGCCAACCCAGTTACAGAGTCTGCCTGCAATGATGATGTGCATGCCTTTGTGACCGCACCGTGTAAAAAGTTCCTGGCTGGAGATGGTATTCGGCCAAAAAATTAGAAGAATTTTCCTTCGGCAGGTTTTGTGGAATGAGAATAATTTGGACATTTCCTTTTATGTAACTCTCCAGCACTCCGCACCATACACAAGTACAGTAACTCTCTTATAATCTTAATTTTGTGTTTGTGCTCAACTGAGAAGATTTCCAAATGTTGTTTAGATTTGCCATAATGATGATTTGCATTCATTCTTTCATTGATTCATGATCTTTGCACTCCGAAAAAGAGCACAGGCTTCAACAAATTCGTGATGAATATTCCTTGCACTGTGAGATTCGATCAAGACATTGGAGTCAATCGTTGCTGTCCACCCTGCAAACTAGGTTATTTACGGTTTACAGGCCTCGTGTTTCCCTCTACTTTTATTTAAATGTTTATACAATACAAAACCTACCCTCTATCCTGTACTGTTCTCATTCTTCTATCATTTACTAGACACAATATTAAGGTCTTTGTCTTGTGTAGTGTGACCTATACTGTTAAATAGGGAAGCTGCAGAAGTGATTGCGTTTATAATTAGTCTGGATCGTTCCTAGGTCTTCATCTGGAGTTAAGCGGGGAGGTCGTGCTAATGACCCCTGTCAATGAAGCATTATTATTGTGGTGCTAGTTGGGGTACCTGGCTCTGCTCTTTGAGTTAGGGAAGGAAAAGGCAGTGAGGAAAGGAAGGGGTCACCCCACCTCTTGATGCTGAACCTAGAATGGTGAAGTCTCAAACACTTCACTCCCTATGGCAGTATCTGCAATAGGACTATCTTTTTTAAAACCTGGTGGGCAGGGGGATAGTAACGATACACTCCCGTTGCGAGGCAGTGTTGCCGTTCGAATTTTCTTGGGTTCGAGTCTCCGGTAAGCCAATCACGTCTTTTGTTTTTCTGTTGTCTAGTTTTCTATGTCTTTATTTCTCACGAGTGCCTGCAACATACTTGTATGTGTGTTATTTATTTACGACTCAAACAAACAAACAAACACACATGATATTCTGTCACATATGTTATTCTTCTTGTTCTTTTCCCTATGGGCTCCTTATCTAGCATGGAACCACCTCAGTAGCTTGTCCCCTTGCTGGAAAGCTCAATCTAAAGTCTTATATATTTGGACATGCGTCCAAATATAACCGACGGACCTTATGTCTTAGTAAAACAGGGAGCACCTCACCAAAACTAGGGACTATTTTGGAAAAAAGGATTCAAGTATTCCTGCAGCAGTTTTTTTGCCTGTAGTAATTTGTTTTATGTGATCAGGTGACCAGTCACGTGCACAACATTAAGTTAGTCAACTCTTACGAATTACCTGGGGTCTCAGTAGTCATATTATTTCTTTGTGACCATAGTTACCCCCGGGAACTAAACGCGACAAATTTTATTATTTCTGGAATAGTATCATAAATGCTTCATTTTACACGATGGATGGATGTTATGTCGGAAGTATGTATGTGTGTGTGTGTTTTTTTTTCAAATTGCTGTTTTGTCTCGTTTTTGGCTAGTCGCGTCTTGTACAACCTAGACACACGGTCTATGGGTTATTTTAGAGGGCCTGTTGAAATGTAAAAGACTTTGGGGTCTGGTTGTGAAGATCTGTTCTATAATATGTCTTTTTCTATAAATCTGATATCGCTGTGTTTGTGTTCCCAGGTGACAGCAACTGACGAAGACATCGGTGAATTTGGTCGCATTACATACAGCTTTAGTTCAAACAGTGAGTCCGCAATAAAGGGAGTCTTTGCCATCGACCCAGCAACTGGCTGGATAACTCTGAAAGGAGACTTAAGAACAATCCGGAGATCTTCTCCATTCCTCATCTTTGTGGACGCCAAAGACAACGGAGAACCCCCTTTGAGTAGCCAGGCACTTGTCTCTATACTTATAATTAATTCTGAAAACAATGCACCGTTTGTGACAGTGAACACAGTAGCCGCTGGTGACGTGTCAACGTTGACCATCCCAGAATCCGCAGCCCTTGACCACTTTGTGGCCTTCGTGGACATCAATGACAACGATGATGGGGAGAATGGGAAGGTGGTTTGCCACATTTTAACGGGTTCGGATTTTAAACTGAGCCCAGTTCCAAATAAAGGCTATACTCTGTTACTGAACGCAGAGGTCGACCGCGAGAAGAAGAGTTCTTATCAGATCATGATAAGCTGTAAAGATGGCGGCACTCCTCCGCTGGAAACACAAGTCAGCTTAACAGTGAATATTACAGATATCAATGACAACACGCCAAAATTCACCAACAATCTTTATACAGGCAGTGTTGACGAAAACCGTGATCCTGGACAGTTCGTTGTTCAGGTGATGGCGCAAGATGCTGATGTAGGAATAAATTCTGAAATTATTTACTCTCTTCCGCAGGAGGCGTTGGATTTCATTCGAATTCATTCTAAAACTGGCGTCATATCAACTAGTAGTTCTCTAGATCGAGAAAAGAATTCAACGCTTCGGTTTAAAGTGTTTGCTGCAGATGGAGCAGAGACGCCAAGAACTGGTGTAGCTGAGGTTTCTATTGTTGTGAAAGATGTAAACGATAATAATCCACGTTTCAATCAATCAAAATTTGTGTTTTCTATTTCCGAGCAAGCTCCAAACAACATCACTGTTGGCGATCTTACGGCATATGACTCGGACATTGGCTCTAACGGCCAATTTGATTTCTACTTTGGGGGGTCAACAACTGGCGAAGTTCCTCTACCATTTGCTGTCCTGAAAAACGGTTCCATTCAAGTAACAGGGTTACTCGATAGAGAGACCAAGGGAAACTATTCTTTCACCGCAATTGTTCGAGACAGAGGGGATGTTCCCCGGTCAAATACAGTTCATGTCGAAATAAAAGTACTCGATGAAAACGACAATGATCCAGTTATTCTTTTTCCAACTTCAAGAAACCACACTATCGTCATTTCCAGTTTCCCTGAAAATGGAATGGTCCTGGGCCGAATAATTGCATATGATATGGATGATGGGGACGCCGCAGAGTTGCGTTATTTCCTGTACGAGGGCAATGATGATGAGGCATTTTCGATGAGTTTGAATAATGGAGAACTCATTATTCAAAACATGGCGAGACTTCAAAACCCGAAGGAATATTACTTGTCCATCAAAGTTGAAGACGCTTCGGCAAGACCCAGAAATACAACGACGCAGCTAAGAATCGAAGTAATGTTTGATAATGCAACCGGCGCAGTTACTACACCACAGAGCGGAAACTCACGTGATCAATACGTCATCATTGTCGGGGTCATTGGTGGAGCAACTATTGTCCTGTCTATTATTATCATCACGGCTATAATTCTCATTCTTCGTTCGGAGAGGAACAGGCGGGGTGCTTCCAATGATCTATCAGCAAAGAACAAGTTCTTCGGTGGAGCCCCAACCGACAGTGTTCCAAATCAGAAACAGGTGGACAAGCTGGGTGCCACAAAGTCCCAGAGCAGTTCATCACTGGGCAGTGACGCCCATGGGATGATTCTCAGCCCGGGGTCTCTTGGGAAGAAACATGAAGATGTTCAAAAGAAGGTCAGTTTCAGTCTTCAGAATGAACCCCATGACGAAGGTCAAGTTCAACTACCAGATAAGCAGCTGCGTTTGAATCTTTCACCCTCTGTTGATGACAATGTTCAGTGGAAGAAATTTAACAATGTAAGTGGTGTTATTTAACTTGTCTTTGTTTAGTTTAGAGGGTACGGTGGTAGAAGTTATGTATGGTGTTGTTCAGTAGATGACTGGTATATTTAACTAAGTTAAGAGAATAAATGGAGCATAAGATCTGACATATATACATACATGCAGACAGACAAGACTAGATAAGATAAGGCAAGAGTAGAAACGATGGGATGGGTAGGTAGGTAGCAAGATAGACAGATATTTGGATGGACATACAGACAAATAGAGAGACAGACAAGATAGATAGATAAATAGATGGATGGATGGATGGATGGATAGATGGATGGATGGATAGATGGATAGATAGATAGATAGATAGATAGATAGATAGATAGATAGATAGATAGATAGATAGATAGATAGATAGATAGATAGATAGATAGATAGATAGATAGATAGATAGATAGATAGATAGATAGATAGATAGATAGATAGATAGATAGATAGATAGATAGATAGATAGATAGATAGATAGATAGATAGATAGATAGATGCGCACATTTCAGTAGGACTATATTTTTATATTTCATTTCCTGTAACAAATACTTGCATTTCTGTTCTATGTGCAGCCGGATGATATAAGCAGTGACACTTCCGGCGAGTCAGGCACGTGTGACAGTGGGCGTGGCACGAGTGAAGAAGACATCAAATTCGATTATCTAGTTAATAGAGGTATGTCACCGCAACCTCCAAAACAAATCTCTTCTTTATTTGGTATTAATATTTTCCATTAAACTTCTTCACAAGCTTGGGTTAGGACCAGGGACTGACTGGATGGTCGGGCATTCGAGGAGTAACCGTGGGCCTTCAGCAGCAGGGCACCTATTCTCCTGTAGCCTCCATCTAGCTTAATCAACTGGACGGGTGGTTAGGGGCAAATGGCCTTCATTGCCTCATGTCACACTGATCCTTACTGCTCAGGGGTCCAATGACCTTATTGCCCGTGGGGGCCCAATGACCCTTATTGCCCAGGGGTCCAATGACCTTTCTTCCCAGGGGCCAATGGCTCTTTTTGCTCAATGATCCAATGACCCTTATTTCTGGAGAGAAAAAAGGGGGGGGGGGCGGCAGATCACCATCAGTTCGCCCCTGATTAGGACGATGATTTTCAAACTTTGTTTACAGGCGACCCTATGCTTTTATTTATTTATCTTACTTTTTCCGAGATCTCCCCGGTGCCCTACTTTTCCAGTGTTTGCTCTGTTTGGAGCTACAACTGCAGCTGGTTTTCTTGCAGGAAACCTGGCAAGTATTCGTGTACTCTTTCAGCTGTGGTTTCTGTAGCACTTTGTCTTACATGACGTGTTTGCCAGCCTCATACAACTGAAGACCTTCTCGGCCCTAATAAGGGTCACGACACTGGGTTAGGGACTTTTTCTTTAGGCTTTTATTTGCTTGTTACGTTTATTGCCAGGATGTTTCTGAAGAGACAAAGAAAGAACATGACTCAGACGTGTCGTAGAAGACGACTGATATGAGGTTGTGCACATGGCTAACAACTTCATGACGAAAAACAACTTGCTACAGAAACAAACTGCTGAGCATGTTCTACAGGATTGTCCTCTGTACGACCAGTTAAGAAAGATATACTGGCCCAATGACTCAACACTAAACTCAAAGCTGTAAGCTGTATGGAGCTAAAGAGGAACTTCAGACAACGGTCGAATTCATCATGAGAACTCGTCTGACGGTGTAAACATCAAAGATGCGATCGCAAGAAGAAGAAGCTACAGAAACGACATCTGCAAGATCACGTGACTTGGTGCAGGCTGCCTGCAAAGGGACCAGCGACAATAGGGGCTCCATGCTCTGTAAGGAACGTAACGTGAAAGGATGGTGGATGATTTATTTGCCTAAAAGACTTACGGCAGCACAGCCTTCTAACAAACCCATCTTCATTGTTAATTAATATATTTCATAAATTTCCTTTCCAAAATTGGTTTACTGACTATTTTATAAGCGTCTTCTGTCTTTGATTTATCTTTCTTTTTCTTCTTCTTCTTCTACTACTTCTTCTTCTTATTCTTATTCTTCGTACACTTTCAGACGTCGACTTGAATATTTTCAAAGAAAGTAGCGGTCAGTTTGAAGCTGTTGGTATCTCAGAAGAGTTTTTCCAGGAACGGTAAAAGTGATGGCCATATCCGCTTTCTCTGTTCCTCATATGTTGGGAAACTTTTGACGCAGACGTTCAGCAGTCAATTGTATCAGTGCCATAGTTACAATCATCGGTAGTTCATACCTTTAGCTTGATAATAGATGGTCATCCTATCTGTTATGGCCTGTGTGCCTTTTTTTAAAATTTAATTGCTCAAGATACTGTTTTATTCTGTTGTACTCTTTGTTTTTTTTTGTTTTTTTTTTTTTCATGTCAAAGATTTACTGTTGTAGATTGCTGTCTACAATGTTCCCAAAGCAGTGTCTGTGGCTGGAGTGGACTTTTCTCTACAATATGTTCTTGAGAATGTATAATTTGTTAGGATCCTTTATGCTTAATTTAGAACCCTTGCAGTTACTGTTTGATGTATTCTTTTTTTGGAATCCTTATAGTTACTGTTTCCTTCATTCTTTATTTAGAATCGTTACAGTACTATGTCCTTCATTCTTTATTTAGAATCGTTACAGTACTATGTCCTTCATTCTTTATTTAGAATCGTTACAGTACTATGTCCTTCATTCTTTATTTAGAATCGTTACAGTACTATGTCCTTCATTCTTTATTTAGAATCGTTACAGTACTATGTCCTTCATTCTTTATTTAGAATCCTTACAGCTAAAATTTTTTTCATTCTTTATTTAGAATCCTCACAGATATTGTCTCTTTCATTCTTTATTTGGAGTCCTTACAGTTACTATTTCTTTCATTCTTTTTTTAGAACCCTTACAATTACTATTTCCTTCCCTCTTTACTTAGAATTAGAAGTTACTGCCTTTTTCATTCTTTATTTACAATCCTTACAGTTACTGTTTGCTTCCTTCTTACATTGTTTCGAAATCACTGAATGACAGTTTCAGTAACTCATTTCTACTTTATTTAGAATCCTTAGTGTTAATGTTTGCTTCCTTCTTACATTGTTTCGAATCCTCCGAATGACAATTTCGGCAACTCACTTTTACTTTATTTAGAATCCTTACAGTTACTGTTTGCTTCCTTCTTACATTGTTTCGAATCCTCCGAATGACAGTTTCGGTAACTCATTTCTACTTTATTTAGAATCCAAAGTGTTAACGTTTCAGTCTCTGTTGATGCCTTCTTAGTTTCTTCTTCTTGCTTTCATCTATTTTCCTTGCTTCTTCCTTCTCTTAAATATACTGCACTCGCTTTCATTTGTTTTTGTTTTTTCAACTTTGTCTTAATGATAGTTTTATTCTACACGGTTTGTTTTTTTCTGTTACAGGTCCATCGCGTGTAGGTGACCCATTTCTAACCGTTAGAGATAGATCTTTTGATCAACTCCTACCGCCTAACGCAACCACCATGCGGACAATCCCAAGCATCCAAGGTCAAGCCAACTTGCGCATGCACACCCCCATTCAACCACTAAAACCAGGTCCGCCACGTTTCTTAGAACCTGGTTCAGGACCCTACGGGGTATCTAATACGAGAAACAGTTATCACGTGCAGCGTCAACCCCCTCTTTCCTCTTTCGCTCCTGGCATGTCTTCCTCGCTGAGGCAACCCAATCATCAAAGAGCATACAATTTAAGCAAACAGAATGGTGCCAACCCCGATATGCTGAGACCTTCAGCCCTGGCATACAAACAGCAAGACTCAGTTCTTTCTTTTGACGATGACGTCAGCACGACCACTTCCGGAAGTTACGTCATAAACCCAGAGGAAATCAGACTTGAAGGGTTCATGAACAAGGATGTTGTGGTGTAGTTTTGGGATACCCTTAACTAGTAAAAAAATTGATTCGAAAAAAACATTTTATTTACTGACGCTGCGTTTTGTGCCAGTTTATGCGCTGTACCTACTTCGACATATGTGGAATGTACTATCCAGGTGGGCAATAGGATTTTGAGCCGAGCCACAGGTGTGACGAACTTCACGATTCATTCGCCACGTCAGTTTAAAAAGGTTCTTAACTACAACAAAAAAAGGGGGAAATTCGAAATTCTTCTCTTTTTTCAAACCCCAGGTGTTTAAGTTTTCACTTTTTACCCTTGTGCAATTGGGGGTGAGTTATAGGGCTCACTTGCAAACCCAGAGGGCTTCCCCAACTTAGCGGGTTCAACATTGTTAAGAGTTCGTAAAACATGCCATACCCAGTAATTGGTGGGTGATGCTATGCCACTTATTGGATGGTCCTCTGCCCTAGAGGAGAGCATCCAACATTCTGTAAACCGGCTTTATTCAAGCATTATTTTTGCTTATAAGATCAAATACAAATCATGGAAGATCAATGATAACACAAATCAAAGTGAAACCTTCTAGTCTTTCTGTCTGACCGACTGCTCAAAATTTGGCTGAATACCTGAACTCAGCCCACATCCCAGCTCTACCTTAAAATTCAGTTGATGTATTCCTTCTGGTTTGCCGCCTTGGTTTAAAAGCACTGACGAAGTCTCAGTATTAGAAAGGAAAAGGGCAAGTGGAGACCTGCAGAATTGCATCATCCATCAGACAGGAAGTGTCAAAGTTACTGTACATACGTCATTATGTGTGTCATGATTCCAAATTTCCTTGCACCGCGAAAGCTAAAGTGAACACCTATTAAAAAAGCACGCAGGCTTTTCAATTTTTTTCGTGGTGCATTGACCGTAAGTCATAAGTTTGTCTACGAAAATTGAAAAAGATATGCATCAGACCACAAGGTCTTTTATATTTGAAGATGCACCTTAATATAACCGACAGAACTTGTGTATCGTTTGAACAGGACGCGCCTCACCAAAACGAGGCCCAACTCCTATTTAAAATGTTTGTTTAAAAGACTACAAAAATGAAATGAAGTTGAAATGGAATAAACGGAATGAAATGACCTCGGTAGAATTAGTGTCGTCATCAGGACATGCAGCAGAATGACCACAACTTAATTATTCCATGTCTTGTTTTGGCGCGTTACTTGATCGTTAAAAATATAAAAGTTTAACTATGGCTCTTGATCAGTGGTAAACAATGAAACAAATAAAGAGGCCTGCAAACAGTAAATAAATAAATATTACTCGCATAAAGGTATGTTTCGGGCATTCGTGAGATATAAATTTCGACTTCTTTATTCCTCACGAGTGCCTGATACATACCTTTATGTGTGTAATATTTATTTATAGATAATTGGTATTCAACAGGGATGCGTAAAAGGGTGCGCGACATAAAAATTGTAAATAGGAGTGCACTGCACAGATACACTTTTTATAAGAAAGATAAGGGAGCCGCGCTGGTGTAATGGCTTCGGCGTTGTACTGGCGACCAGGTGTTCATGGTTCAAACCCGGGCGTCGGCGTTTGAAGAAATGTTTACGGCCGGAAATTTGACTGAATAGCCTGAACGGCTCCTGTGATAAACCCTCTGTGGATGGGAAGGAGCGAAGCTCCTGACCGGGTTGGAAGGAAAGTCCTCAGGTTCCCCAGCCTCGCAATGACATGTCATTGGGCCGAAGGGCTGAAAGCCCAAGTGCCGCTGGTTAAGGAAAAAAAAAAAAAAAAAATAAAATAAAATAAGAGAGTATGAACTAATATAAATACTCTACATTGAATATTATTATGGTACATGTTCTATTCACTTTGAACTTGATGTATTTATATCTGTGTATATGTATATATATATATATGTGTGTGTGTGCGCGCGATCGCTCACAGTACAGTACAAATGAACTTTTTATAAGAAAAATATATAACTATGAAGTAATAAATGCATTGAAAATCATAAATTTACGTGTTTAATTTACTTTACGCTTAATGTGTGTTTATGTGTGCGGTGTGTAATATTAATTTCATGTTGTTTAAAAAAAAAACAATAGAATGTCAAGCTAACCTGCCAATCTATAAGAAAAAGCTTGTGCCGATGTTCACTCATACTTGGCGGAGAGCGAGTTTTCCAGTTTATAGTAGATATAAAAATAAATCTCTTGATTCTTTGATGAGGGGAACACTGGAATAAGAAATAATGCCTCGCTTTGAGAAGATTGTAAACGAAATTCCGCAGCACGCAGCCAATGAAATTGTAGATTTTCATTACAAATTCTTTCTTTCTCTGGGTAATGAATGATTGCTTTATTAGGATTATGACTAAGTTTAGGAGTACCGGGATGTAAAACATTTTTTGGGACTAATTTTACATGAATATTCTGGCCTAATTTAAGATAATTTGAAGTATGTTCCAGGGTATTATTCAATACATTTTATTACGTTAGACTGGTAAGATTTATTATTGTTCTTTAAACTGTATCAGGCTATTTATTGTGCTCTACATTTGTAAGCGGGTGTGGACAATTATAACTCGTATTTTGAGAGCAGTTGCCCCATAAATTATCAATGCAATTTTTTTTTTAATGTAAATTTAATGTGCGGTGTAGATGAGAAGAAGGTGAGCGGAAATAAAGTGACTGGAAAAAATAAGTCATGGAAAAAAAGTCCCGATTTTGGCTAGTTACAGGAAAAAACAGACACACTTTATACGAAATAAAAAAACAAGATCTATTTAATTTCTTTGTCAATCATGCGTCCGATTGACAGAGTGGTTAGAGCGGCAAAGGTGTCGGGTTCGATTCACGGTATCATGACGCTCCAGTCAACCCAGCTTTAAATGGGTACCTAACTTTGCTGTTAAGTTAGGGAAGGAAAAGGCGGCGAGGAAGGGAACTGGTCACCCCCCCCCCCCTCGATGCATGACCTAGTATAGTGAATTCTCTAACACTTTACTCCCCTACGACATGATCTACTATGGGACTACCTTTAGCTTTAAGTCAATCATTTACTGAACACTATTCAGAAGTACTTTGTCAAGATGGATTTGCGACTGGTCTGGAGCATGGTTATGAGGCTGGCCTATCTGTAGATTTGTAGCCATACTGGCCCAACAGTGACCACCGGATTTTTTTAACACACTTTGTTGCGAGAGGTTCAGATGCTATTGAAAATAAGAAGGTATCCTGGACATATAGGTGCGAAGATTTTCAAACCTGAGTTCTTTATGCGTCTGTCAGTCTGTCAAGATTTCTATTTTCTACCATATATCTGTTATTTGTGGAGCGATTTTAAAGACAGAAAGTAATTCTTACTCAGACCGTTATCCTCAACATTTCTAGATAAGTTTTATGTACTTCTTTATCATTATTTGCATCTTTATATTTTTCTCGTTATTTATGGTTTTCTTGTACTGTACCACCATATTAATGAAATAAGTCTTCTAAGGTTCATCTAAGTTATTATAAAGGAATATGAATGATATTATATTCAATAATATTTATTCTATCTTTCAAGATCTTAGTTGTAGTTTATACAGAAAGCCATTTCCTAAAATTCACTTTTGCCACTTGCAGCCCTGCCCCATAGTGTCAATTTCAAATTTACAAGTAGGCGAGATATTTTTTTCTTTTCTCCCCCTTGTCCCTTCGCTCTGTCCTTTGAAGACCAAGCAATGCGTTAACAAGGTTAGTTTTGCACGCTATTTTCGGATTTCGTCAGAAAAAACAACTAGAGGCAGGAAACGCGGGCTGCAGTGTGTTTTTGCGAAAGTGACTTCAACGCTGTGTGTTTATACCTTCGCATCTGCGTCGATCGTTTGCAGTTTTGGAAAAAGGCGATCCTTAGTTATTCCAATGCTAAAACGTATTACTCGCTTCGTTTGTCTATCGTTAGTTTCATTTTGGCAACAATCGTCAATAATTAATAGGATGGGGGGTGGGTAAATGATTTTAGTAGGGGATTTGTACCGCTTTTTTCCAAATATGCTAGCAGAAAAAGTCACACATTTGCCAATGTTTATTGGAAGTTATATATATATTTTGCCCCTTTACAATTTTTTTAAATCTAAGGAGGTTTATAACTTGTAAAATGCGTTTTATAGATTTTGGAGGGGGGGGGGGGGTGAGAGGAGGGTGAAGATGGAGTGAACTTTATCACAGTTTCCCATGATTCGCCTCCCTACAATAATTTGGTCACGAATAAAACTACTAAGTAATAGGTCAAATTATACAGTACTTCAATCCCTTTCATCCTTCCTTATGTTCCTGATAGGTGTCTCATTCCATTCAAGAAATACTTCTTTAAATACATTTCTAAACTCATAGACATACTTGGCCATCATTCTTACTTACTTACTTAGTCGTTCCCCTTCTACCGTGAGGTGTAGAGGTTTGGAAGAGAGAGCGCCAGACTATTCTATCAGCTGTCTTCTTCCTGGCCTGGTTCCATTCTAGTCCTCGGTCCTTCAAAGATTGTCTAATGTTGTCCTCCCAGCGGACTCTGGGTCGTCCTGGAGGTCTGGATCCCTGGCTCTTTGTTTCCCATGCTTGTCGTGGTAGCCGATCTTCTCCCATTCTGCAGACATGGCCAAACCATCTTAGTTGGGACTGTTCTATTTGGGTCTGCAACGGGTGGGATTTTAGGCCTTGACGTATCGTCTGGTTGCGGACCATGTCTCTTTTTGTTACTTCAACCACCTTCCTCAGATACCTCATTTCTGAGGTTTGGATCTGGATTTTGTGGGTTGTAGTCATTGCCCATGACTCGCATCCATATGTCAAGACTGGGACATAGGTGGAGCGGTATACAGCCATCTTCATTTTCTTACCAACCTCTTTCTTGCTGAGGAATCCTCGATTTATGGCCTGATAAAGTCTCCCAGCCGCTGCTTTTCGAGTGGCCAACTCTTCTTTGATGCCCCCCTTTCGGTCTATAATAGCTCCGAGATATTTAAAGTGGTCGACCCGCTCCAGGACCTGTTCTCCCAACTAAATCTGATGTTTTCTTTCTTCTCGTGATATCACCATGGATTTTGTTTTAGAGCTGCTTATGACCATCCCTCTCTTCTCCAGCTCTTCCTTTACAGACTTGCAGGTTGGATTGGAGATGTGTCTCTGATTTAGCAATCAGGACAACATCATCAGCAAATGCTAGCTCTGAAATACAGACCTGTCTCATCTTCCAGTACCCCACTGAATCTTGCTCTCTCCCTACATGCCTTGATGGCATCGTCCATGAGGAGTATGAAAAGACAAGGTGACAGGACATCGCCCCATCCCACACCAGTGGTGGTCCTGAACTCTACTGACTTATAGTTTGCTGTCCTTACATAATTTCTGCAAGACCTGTAGAAGCTCTGTATAGCATGAATCAGAGGTGCTGGAATGTTCTTCCTTGCCAAACAGTCCCAAAGTTTGCTCCAGGGGACCCTGTCAAACGCCTTTTCCAGATCTATGAAACAAAGATGGATCTCACTCTTGTACTCAGGGGCCTTTTCATTGTCGATTGTCACCCTTTTTGGAAATCGGTGTTATGATGGCAATCTCCCAATCCTTTGGTATGGCCTTGTTGCACCACGCTGCCTGTAGGACCCTTAGGCCATCATTCTCAATATTTTAAATATTTCCGAAGGCAGGCTTTGCCTTTAGAATTACACATGAGCCTGTAAGTTTCACCAGTACACACTGTCCATTCCTAACACATCTATACACATCTTATCGCACAGATGGATTAATCAATAGAATTACGCACACACACACACACACACACATATATATATATATATATATATATATATATATATATATATATATATATATATATATATTCGTTCTTACCCTCAGGCACACACAGCCGAGCCCTTAATGGTTGTTTAAGGTCTGCCAAAAGGTACAGAAGGCAAACACTTGCATTAACATAATCTCCTTTTTTGCCGCTCTCTGTATATTCAAATAATAGTGACTGACCCGAGTTTGTTAGGCAAGTCTATTTATAGTGTGACCTCGGACGTACGAGATGGGAACCCCGAGGAATGTAATCACGATCAGAAAATATGGGTATGTTTTTGCCTATCGTTCAATGTAGGAAAACTACTTTTTTTAATTATCTCCGTTATTCCTGATGCGATTTTATTCCCCCAAAGCTTAAATTATACCTGGAATTAGGCTTTATATATCTATGTAATAATCTTTTAATTTCCTTTTGCATTTTATGTTATGCATAGTTTAAACTGCTAAATTGGGAGCCGCGCTGGTGTAATGGCTTCGGCGTTGTACTGGTGACCAGGTGTTCATGGTTCAAACTCGGGCGTCAGCGTTTGAAGAAATGTTTACGGCCGGAAATTTGACTGAATAGCCTGAACGGCTCCTGTGATAAACCCTCTGTGGATGGGAAGGAGCGAAGCTCCTGACCGGGTTTGAAGGAAAGTCCTCAGGTTCCCCAGCCTCGCAATGACATGTCATTGGGCCGAAGGGCTGAAAGCCCAAGTACCGCTGGTTAAGAAAAAAAAAAGAAAAAAAAAACTGCTAAATTGAGGACAACCTGAAGCGTCGAATGCATTCAACCCAGATTTCTCCCGTCCTATATTAGTATTAGTAAAAGTATTATTACTTACGGGTAGAGTAACATCCCTAATACTGTGTTGGTACCCTCTTTCAAGTGGTACTTCTTCCAAAATGCTGTAGTAAAATTCCGAAGTTAATCAGGTTACACAGATTGGGTCTTGCCATCTTTATTTTCCCAGCGGTAGTAAACACAGGACCAAGAAAGCGTTTTCATTGGTTAGTGTATCATATCTTTCTATAATGTATGGCGCGCGGTATGGTCAGAATTATTTAGAATTCGTGATGTGAGACAGACGTCATTTCACGACACACTTCCACCACAACTTGTTTTACGAGTGACACGTTTGGTATGCATGTACCCATTGTAGCAGCTTTATGAACCACGCTTATTACTGTGGATAGGGAGCAGCGCTGGTGTAATGGTTACCACACTGCGCTGACGATCGGGTGATCCATGTTCAAGCCCGGGCTAGGACATTTGAAAGAGTGTCGTCGACCAGGAACTGGAATAACCTGAACGGCTCCTGAGACGACCCAGCTCTAATGGGTACTCTCCGAAGACGGCGAGTATCTGCCTGAATGGCGAGATGACACTTGTCAGCGTACATGGAAAATAGGATACGCAAGTACAATCAGTGTCAGGTTAGACATACTAACCTAAGATTTCGCCTCGAGAAATAGCGTGCGTACGTTTAAAAAAAAACTGGATAATTTCCATGGCTGGAAGCGTTAAAATGTGTGCCAAATTAGTGTGAATGTTGTATCCAAACAATACGGTTTCTACTTATTTTTCTTGTTACTTTTTTACCTGTTACTTTTTTTTCCCTTCAATCGAAAAGAAGACGCTGGCGATGGATGGAACATACATTGAGAAAACCTGATGATAGTATTACGAGGTAGTACGTGCTGCAATCCACGTGGTAAGAGAAGTTGAGGTCGATCAAAGAACACGCGGGCAAGTGAATTGTACACGGAAGTGATAATAATAATGAAGACAATGGAAAGACCTTACGCTGATGGCACGCGATAGGAGGACTTGGCGTGTGCTTGTTCAGGGCCTATGTTCCTTGGGGAGCTAGAGGGTATTGATTGATTGATTTATTGATTGATTGATTGATTGATGTAGTGCACTAAGACTTCTTATGTGCATGAGTGCAAGGGCACTTGAGTTTCTCAAAGCCCGGTGTAAGGGTGTATGAGTTTCTCAAAGCCCGGTGTAAGGGTGTACGAGTTTCTCAGTCAGGTGTAAGGGTGTATAAGTTTCTCAAAGGCATGTGTAAGGGTGTATGACTGTCTCAAAGCCCAGTGTAAGGGTACATGAGTTTCTGTAGTGGATTTTGATGGTATTGTATGGGTGTGATGTACCTAGTGTAATGAATGAGGTCAGCTGTGAAGGCTCCTGAGATAAATGTTGATGCGAGTTACAGAAGGCCCTTCTTACTACCACTTATGACCTCAAACATATCTTTTTTTACTAATGAATGTAGCTACGTTAAAAGTCTAGGGTACTGAAATGTAATGTGTTGTAGTAGATTACCTACACACACAGAGATATTTAATAAGTCTAATAATAATAATAAAATTTTATAACACACTGAACTAACTCAGGCTGTTTTAGTTTTAAATATTAAATCTTTTGTTAAATTTATTTGTTCTGAACCAAATGTTTGTTGGTCAGAACATATGAAATATTATGGAGTTATAAATGGAATGCATAATTAAATGACATAATAAAATGGGAGGTGATTACAAAGGTATGTATAAGTCTGGTTAATATTAATTATATTAGATTGTCCCAGGAGAACTTTTACTGAATGTACTGTTGGGGTGGTATCATCACTCCCAGTCTATGACTACCAAACATTGTCCATTGACTTATGGGATGAATACATGGTTTATTTGCCCACAATGGTATGTCTTTATTTGATGGTGAGTTTGTTGATAATTTAGTTGGTAAATCAGTTGGTGAACTTCCAGCAGGCCAGATCTCACTTATCTCGACTGCGTCGATCTTGTACAGGAGTCTGGTGGCCCCTCCTCTCCGTGCTGGGGGATAATATACGGCTGCTCTGACACAATGTTAGACTGCACTGGTCCACGCTTGTGTATATCACAGCAGCATTTGGCACCTCTTCGGTGCCAAACAGAAACTCACAATTCTGAAATAAAAGTTTTGTGGCATGTGTCAGAACTCTACCTACTGAGCCACTTCTGCACACAACACTACACAACAACACCACACAGACTGGGTCAGATCTCTCTGACCACACAGTACATCTTACCCAGTTGTTTTCACATAGTACTAGTTCCCGAAGACTACCTTGCCAGCACAGTTGGGCTTTAGCCAATCAATGAAATGTCATTGCGAGGCTGGGGAACTGAGGACTTTCCTTCCAACCTCCGGTCAGTTCGCTTTCCCATCCACAGAGGGTTTATCACAGGAGCCGTTCAGGCTATTCAGTTTCCCCGAAAACATTTCTTCAAACGCCGACTAACCATGAACCACCTGGTGCAGTCTACACCAGAGATACCTTGTTGAGAATATGTTCAATAGTTTCCTGCTATTCAATAAGATAGGTGATATGTTCCACTGATCTCAACAATAGATCCGCCTCCATAGTTTTAGTAGGCGTCCATATATTTTGTTTGTCTCTAGACCCTGAACTTGGGCTGGGGATCTGTCGTAAATTTATTTTGAGAGAAAAGAGTCGTAGAAATAGTGGTCCGGTTTAGAGTGAAAAATGATGATGGAAAGCTCAGTGATAGAAAATGTAGAGATTTAATAGTTGCTTCACAGCGAGCTGGAGGAGAGTAAAGACAGACTTATTTACGACAAATCGTTTCTCTCAATCTTCTCTTTCACTCTCCTGGTCAACCAATTAGTTGCCAGTTTTCCAGACCCGCATCTGCGCGCACACCGATTTGGTGTTTTTTTCACACACACAGGCTACGTTGATACAAACTATATTAAACGAATAAGGGGAAAAGTTGGGCTTTGGGTATATCCAACACACAGAACTAAATGAGTTTATGTGATTTTATTCACTTTAAACATCAATCACTAAAAATATCAGATATTACATAAATTATCATAAGTACCCAAATGCAAATAACAAGTTTGGAAGGGGTGAAGAAGATTGGTATCGACTAAGCCCTTCCCGCTTATTAGACAAAGATAAATTAAGTCCAAAGATAGATAATATCAGGGACATAGGTACGTTAACCTAACAGTGAAGTTAATTACTCTGAAAGAGGTGTTACAAAATTAGGTATATGTTACGGGCTCTTCCGGGACCCCAGTATATTCTGGGTGCTTCGATGACTTCTAGTATTTGTGGATGACCAAGTTATTATATGCGTATTCAGTTTATAGAGTCAAAGTCCCTCGGGTTCTTATCACTTTTGTAGGATTCCGTAATACTGTCCGTTGGTATCGATAATGTCTGCTTTAACCCTTGTGATACATTCTGTGCTGAACATGTTTCATATTAAATATTCGACCCTTGACTGACCTGTATTAGTCTCTTGTCTTATTGATTATATTGGCAGTGTGAGATGCAGCGTGTTAAGACATTAATCATCACTGGTCATGATCAGTTGAAGATAAATAGCATTTAACTCAACTCCGAATACGACAGTTGATAAGACTGTGATTTTGACGACTCAAAATATTTAATTAGTAATTTCATACCAATGATTCATGAACGCAGTTTTCTCATAATCACCAAACTGCTGCACAGTTTTGGTTAGAGGTTCAGTAGCAAATCGCTTTGGAAACAATGGTAAAAGTCCGTTCAGAAAAAGCAATCAAACATGAATGAAAAAATTGCCTAGTTGAAAAATTAATATTTCACAAACAGAATAAAAGCTTGCCACGTCCTGTAAAGGTTTATAAGCAACAAACATAATTTCATAACATGAGAGACACCAACTACATGGGGGTTCAACAAAAGTCACATCACATTCATGTACGATCTGTAAGAGTTTCTCATTAGTTCATAAGCACATGTTCACAATCTCTATCTAGAGTTCTGGTTAGAGGTCAGTTCCTTTTAACGGCCAATGTCCTTTGGCATAAATTCAGAGGCTAACTAGACTTAACTATCCTGCTAGTTCTGCAATACACTTATTATGCTAGGCTTACGTCTACTGCTAGTCGTTTAATATCCGTTACACTAGGCTTACGCTTGCCGCTAGCTGTACAATATCCATCTATACTAGTCTTACACTATTGCTAGTAACATAATGTTCCTTTGGCATACCACGCCAGGCTAATCTGCCATAATTATGCAAACTGCGTTATTCATACGACGACTTACGTTTGGTTCAAGAAATACACTGCTCAAATGGCTTCCCAGCCACACATCCATAAATAAGTGGTTGTACCACGCAATATAAGTGGCAATGGCCACACTTCTGAAACACACTGCCGTTCGGGTCAAAACCCACAAGTCGAATTATATAGTGGCAATGGCCACACATGCCATACGCTGCCGTTGGGGCCGAAGCCCACACGTCGAGTGACCTTATAAAGACATACGCGTCATGCATAGTGATATGCATACTACGTCGTTAATATATATTCAATTGCGATGTTCCACGGTGCAGCAATCCGAGTTGGCCAAACTCAAATGCCTGCACACATGCAACAATCATCGACATCGGTCGATGAGATATATCTCTATTCGTTTGAGGTGTTCCATGATACAGCCATTCGGATCGAGCACAAATCCAAATGTCTGTAAGCATGAAACAATCATCGACATCAGTCGCGGAGATATAATCATTTGAGGAATGCGCCATGCTGCAGACATGAAGCAATCCTCAACATCATCCCCCTCACTTCCAAACGTGACACTTGTGGCACGGATGATAGTGATGGAGAAGACGCCCGTCTCCCGAACATATCAATATTAGTACTACCTACTTATAACTATGATAATCTTTAAGTAGACACATTAAATTTTATAATATTAATAATAGCACTTGTCAACATGGTGACTAAAGAGTTAATTCAATTTCTTCTCAGAGACGTTGCGCGATAAAAGATCTGCCAAGTTATTGTCTGAGCCAGCAATAGGCAGGATCGTAAATGAAAATTCTTGAATCTACAAATACCATCGGTGTATTCTAGCGTTACGCATAGTTCTAACTGTTATGTAAGTAAGAGGACTGTGGTCTGTCATAATGTAAAAGTGCGTGCCGATGAGATCTTGACAGCTTCTCCAGGCACCATACCATAGACAGGAGCTCACGTTCACCTGTCGCATACTTCTGTTCAGCCGGAGTCAGTTTCCTCGACACATAGAAACATGGATGGAGTGTTTCTTTGTAACATTGCAGCAAACAACCACCCATGGAGTAACTCGAGACATCTGATTGAAGTATGAATGGAATACGTATATTTGGTAATAACAAAATTGGTGCATTACTAAATAATTTCTTAATTGTTACCAAAGCGCTTTCGCAATCTTTGTCCCAACGTACCTTATTAGGACTACCTTTGGTCAACAGTGCGGACAAAGGTGTAGATAGTTGTGCGAAATGCGGGATGAACTTATGGTAATAGTTTATCAAGCCTAAAATGCTTCTAACTTGTTTCTTAGTTGAAGGGGTAGAAATCTCTAGAATTCTTTTGACTGTATTGTCGTCAGGCTACAGTTTGTGGTTACCTATGCGGTGACCAAGAAAAGAAATTTCCTGACAACCAATTTGGACCTTTGAAGGTCGCACAGTCAAACCATGCATACGTAACGTATGTAGAAGGGAAGTTAAACCATCAATATGGTCTTCCCACGAGTCATGAAATAGGCAGATGTCATCGATGTACGTGATGACATCTTTACGATCGCCAAGAAGGCGGCGCATCATGCGCACAAACGTCGCTGGCGCATTCACTAACCCAAAACACATATAATTCCATTGGTAGAGCCCAAAAGGAGTTGTGAAAGCTGTGTAAGGTTTGGCATTTTCGGCAAGAGGAATTTGCCAGTAGCCTTTAGAGAGATCTAGTTTGCTAAAGAAGGTAGCATTAGATAATTCTGACAAAAGATCATCTAAAAGTGGCATAGGCTCACCGTCTGTGATTGTAATTTTGTTCAATCGCCTAAAATCAATACAAATACGTAAAGAATCATCCTTCTTTTTAACTATCACCATTGGGAATGCATATGGTGATTCCGAAGGAGATATCACACCTAAACGTATCATCTCTTTTAACTCTTTCTCCACCCTATCTTTGTGGTGTAAAGAAATAGGATAGGGTCTAAGTATGATAGGTTTATAATCAGTAAGAGTAATATCATGGGATATAAGCGATGTCTGACCTGGAAGGTCGGTGAGAACATCATTGAAAGAAATAAGAATATCCCGAACTTGATCTTGTTGTGACGAAGATAGTGACGAAGAAATAGTCACGTCTTTCCAAGATTCCGATGATTGCAAAGAAGGTAGTTGAAATTGTAAAGGGATAGACGAAGTAGTATCTTCTTCATGAACAACTGCAAAAGAAGCAGTATGATGTGAAGAATCATCAATAGAGTTAATGACAGGAATTAATTCCTGTGGTCTTTCAACTGCTAATTTTAGCATGTTGACATGGAAGGTTTTGATTTTACCTCTAACGTTTACCGAGTAGTCAACATCTGTGACTTGTTTGATAACATCAAATGGACCTTGCCATGATATCAGTAATTTGTTATCGTTATGAGGTAGCAACAACCAAACTTTTTCCCCTGGTTTGAATGATCTTAATATTCTCTTTTGATTATGTAATAATCTTGATCGTTGAGTGGCTGATTTTATACTCTGGGATGCATACGTGCACGCATCGATGATTCGTTGTCGGAGATCAATCACTAACTCGTAGCTGTTTCGAGTGGCTGTATCAATTGACGCTCCAATCAACAAATCTTTGAGTATCATCATTGGTCCGCGAGGATTCGAACCATAAACCAATTCGAACGGAGACCATCCCGTGCTCTCGTGAGGCACTTCACGAAAAGCGAAGAGGGCCGCCGGCAGAAGCCGATCCCATTCACGAGGGCATTCTTCAGTTATCTTAGATAACATCTGTTTTAGAGTGCTATTGTAGCGCTCGCACACACCGTTTGATTGAGGCCTATACGCACTACAAAACGAGTGGTGAACAGATAGCATGGATTCTAAATCCCTCATAATGTTGGAAGTAAATTGTGATCCTTGATCTGACAATATATCCTCCGGAAAACCGATTCGACAAAATATCGAAAATAATGCATCAGACACGGATGCAGTTGTGATGGTTTTCAACGGTATGGCTTCTGGCCAACGCGTGCAAAGATCTATGCAAGTTAAAATATAACGAAATCCATTATTTGAAACAATTGATAACGGACCCACTATATCTACTGCAATCTTTTTGAAAGGTCTCTCAGGCACGTCTGTAATCTGTAAGGGTGCCGTATGGAATCTGCCCTTACGTGCTATACCTTGGCATGTTGTACATGATTTGCAGTATAACTTTGTATCTTTATTAACCCCAGGCCAATAAAATTGTGACGTAACACGAAACAATGTTCTTTTAATCCCCATATGCCCTGCCATAGGGGAGTCATGACCTGTTTGTAGGACCAATGGTCTGTATTCTTTAGGTACTATCACTTGATGTATAATTGTTTTGCCATCATCATAATATCTAGTGAGTATTGATTTCTTTATCTTGAACCATTGTTTAGCCCCTCTTGTGTATTTAATAGTTTTTTTGTTCTGCTCGGCTAAACAATCCTTGTAAAGTTGGGTCACTCTTCTGTTTTTCTGCAAAAACAGAAGGTGAAACAGTGCCAACTTGAGACATAATTGTATCCATTATAGGAGGAGGTGGTGTAGCCATGTCCGTAGCTAACTGTTGTGCTCTCGTTACAACAGCATTTGCAGCCTGTGGGTGAGATTCAACCCACATTGCAATCTCCTCAGGAGTGCAATCTTTAACTCCTGGTATGTTTCCTATTATAATTTCAGTTATGGGTGCTCTCAAGCCGCAGGCATAGACAGTGCCTGTGTAAAAAGGAGTATCAATGTATACTCGTGCCACAGGGAATGTTTCTATATTCCCACCAAATGTGACACACTTAACTGATTTGCCTGTAAAAGCAGAGGGCTCGATAAGCGAGTGCTTAATGCCTATAGTTGAAGACCCCGTGTCACGCAGAACTCTCACTACCTTACCATCCAATATTCCGGGATAAAATGTAAGATAACCGACATTTACACATGCCGACATTGTTGGCATACAATGACCACAATCAAGTGTAATTGTAGACTTTAATCTGTTTTTCGACTGACACTCATAACATGTATCATTCATTACCATACATGCGTTCGCATGATAATTATCATCATTACCTTTTTCCTTTTTAACACTGCAACTATTTGCATGTCTCTGTTTATTTTTGTCTCTCGACGGAGATCTGGCATTACCTTTGTTATTATTGACTGACTTTTTATTGCTATAATAAAAATCAGTAGAGTCATCTTTCCTGGCATCTCTACCATAAGATGATCTCTGTTTATAGTATCCTTTTTGATGTGAACCATCATAATCCCTGCCTCTGTGATACCCACGATCATGAGGTGAATATCCTCTATAACCTCGTCGATATGAATTCGAAGGAGAGCGATGACGACGGAAGTTATAAAAACCTCTGTCAGATTGATAATAATCTGAACGACAACGTCCATCAAAGCTCTTCGATCGAGGTCTGTGATCATGTTGTGCAGCGCACACAGGCATAGGATCTCGAATAGTCGATCTATGAAGATCTTTATTCTGATGTGCGGTTTGATACTGTCTTCCGAGTTTTTCATACTCATCGATAGAATTAGGATGTCTTTCCTGTAAAAATGCTTCTAATTCAGTGCTGCATGCGGATAAAACTTTATCTCGCAGCATGAGATCTATAACACCTTCATATGTTTTATTTATACCAGATAGATATATAAGCATGCAAATCTAATAGAAGTTAACATTCACTGAAGCTTTCCTGGGAAAATTCCAGTCAATATTAAACACGACGAATATACGAATATACGAAAAACATGAATGGGGGAACACAGATGATAGTAAAAAGTAAGCCAAGTGATGATGAACTGTAGACCAAAGCTAATGCAAGGACAATATGATAATGTTCAAGCGCCCAAGTAAAATCAAGAACTTATCTGTTTAGCTGTCCTTCTGAGAAATACATGAATGCATGTAATTCTAATCTAAGTTCCGAAACGTGTCTTCAACAGCTGAAGTCCATTGATGGTAGACCTTGACCTTCGCAGCAGGGTAACCGTTTGAAAGTATTGCTTCGGTCTTGGAACGTAGTTTCTTCAATCGATCTGCGTCGCAGTCTCAGATGAATTTGATGAAGAGATACATTCTCCACTGGTTCAGGTTCTTGAGTGGAAGATTACCGTTCTATCTGCGTGAATCAGTCTCTTTGGTGGAAGAAAATTCGGATATTCTCAGGCAATGTTGTCTGCTAACGTTGACGGCATCGATGTAGTGACGTCACTTTCTGTCCTGCGCATTTCAGTTGCCGGTTAGGATTGAATGAATGATTTTGCATTTAAAACGTTCATCATCAGTTTAACTTTCTTCGATACTTGAAGGGGGGGAATCCAGTATTCACGAAATCCAGACACTTTCTGACACCAGTATGTTACGGGCTCTTCTGGGACCCCAGTATATTCTGGGTGCTTCGATGACTTCTAGTATTTGTGGATGACCAAGTTATTATATGCGTATTCAGTTTATAGAGTCAAAGTCCCTCGGGTTCTTATCACTTTTGTAGGATTCCGTAATACTGTCCGTTGGTATCGATAATGTCTGCTTTAACCCTTGTGATACATTCTGTGCTGAACATGTTTCATATTAAATATTCGACCCTTGACTGACCTGTATTAGTCTCTTGTCTTATTGATTATATTGGCAGTGTGAGATGCAGCGTGTTAAGACATTAATCATCACTGGTCATGATCAGTTGAAGATAAATAGCATTTAACTCAACTCCGAATACGACAGTTGATAAGACTGTGATTTTGACGACTCAAAATATTTAATTAGTAATTTCATACCATTAGCAGACACAAACTACATGGGAACAAAAGTCACATCACATTCATGTACGATCTGTAAGAGTTCTCATTAGTTCATAAGCACATGTTCACAATCTCTATCTAGAGTTCTGGTTAGAGGTCAGTTCCTTTTAACGGCCAATGTCCTTTGGCATAAATTCAGAGGCTAACTAGACTTAACTATCCTGCTAGTTCTGCAATACACTTATTATGCTAGGCTTACGTCTACTGCTAGTCGTTTAATATCCGTTACACTAGGCTTACGCTTGCCGCTAGCTGTACAATATCCATCTATACTAGTCTTACACTATTGCTAGTAACATAATGTTCCTTTGGCATACCACGCCAGGCTAATCTGCCATAATTATGCAAACTGCGTTATTCATACGACGACTTACGTTTGGTTCAAGAAATACACTGCTCAAATGGCTTCCCAGCCACACATCCATAAATAAGTGGTTGTACCACGCAATATAAGTGGCAATGAAACACACTTCTGAAACACACTGCCGTTCGGGTCAAAACCCACAAGTCGAATTATATAGTGGCAATGGCCACACATGCCATACGCTGCCGTTGGGGCCGAAGCCCACACGTCGAGTGACCTTATAAAGACATACGCGTCATGCATAGTGATATGCATACTACGTCGTTAATATATATTCAATTGCGATGTTCCACGGTGCAGCAATCCGAGTTGGCCAAACTCAAATGCCTGCACACATGCAACAATCATCGACATCGGTCGATGAGATATATCTCTATTCGTTTGAGGTGTTCCATGATACAGCCATTCGGATCGAGCACAAATCCAAATGTCTGTAAGCATGAAACAATCATCGACATCAGTCGCGGAGATATAATCATTTGAGGAATGCGCCATGCTGCAGACATGAAGCAATCCTCAACAGTATAGGTGATAGAAAAAACCTGTTCTTCCCAGCTGTTCTTCCCTTTACTAAGCAAATGGAAAGGAGGTGGTTTTAAACAGAGTTAACAAATTATCAACTATCCCACTTAAAGGAACAATGTAGGGTATACAGAAAAGATATATATTACCAGGTAAGCAAGTTAACAAAATGGTCACACAAAAAGAATTAATTTCCTGTCATTCATACACGCGCTAGCAAAGGCCTTCACTCATCTTGCTCTCACTTACCGATTGTGAAAAAATCTTGCACTCCATAGAATAACACAACAGCAGTTACACCTCAAACTAAATGTATGAGTGTTTGTTCAAGTTCTAGCCCCAGATTAGCGGTAGGCGGTCAGCACATAAAAGGATCCCGTAATCGCTGGAAAATGAATCTGTAGTTGTGTCTCTTTTCTTAATAACAGTTTCTATGGGAGGGCACGGTCTCTGATACCGGGGTGAGGATGGTGTGGTCTATTTGACTATGCCGCTGATAATAAAATTCTTACGCGTGCTGGTACACTTTATCCGTGAGGTATGGTTTAAGTCCAGTGAGAAACTAGTCACATCACTGTTCAGGAAATTTATGAATTATCTCTCTGTGTCAGTAAACTAACAAAGCTCGGGCCAGTGTTCTTCTTCCCGTTACGACTTAAGTTGTTTGATGGTGCGTTAAATTTGTCTTTGGGTGTGCTTTCTTTGCTATAAGTTAGATAGTGGAATTCCAAACATAGAATCGCCTCAAAGATTAAAAATTTACACAGTCTCAACAAGTTCTGCGTCAGGGGAACTCTACACACTGTTTATGCTTTGCCTTGCTTAGATTGATTTCTTTATTGCTTTCTTAATGCTGGGATCGCAGGTACGATCACTCTGTGTGAAAGAAAAAAAAGACATGTAATATACCGAAAACAAATAACCTTCTAAAGCGCGATGAATTTCCCGTTAAGCCTATAATACACTCGAGTATTTAATTATGTATTTAATAAACACTGCGCGAATTCTAGTGGTTAAAAACCCACATCTATAAAACTAAGACTTAACTGAATTTATTAATTATTGTGGCGAGAGGTTTTATTTTGGCTCTTGGATCAGTATAGTACTGACAATTACAGAAATAGGATTTCTGCAGAAAATGGTGAAGTCCCAGTGTCTGAGAGGACTACTGGTATCACAAATTAGTTACGGCTGTGAATGATCTGATCTCGAAACAATAGTATAGAGGAGACCGACATAAAGCGCCACCTCTGCTGTGTAACCAATTGTGATATTAAACAAAGCAAGGAAACAGATTTTTACTTAACAATGATAAAATTGACAAGTCGTTCAAAATACAATTTCCTTATATTTTATTTAGTATATATGTAGCGGAAGGTTTTATATGTGTGAGATGATAGTGCTAGAGTAGAAATAGTATTCTCTCCAGAATGTGTGAGGTCCCAGTGACAGAGAAGTACACTGGTATCACTCGATAGTCACGGCTGTGAAAGTATCTGGACTGAAAATATTCAGAGAACAGTCAGACCTTACTGCGCCACCTCCGCTATGTGACCACCTGTGATATTAATAAAAATTCAACCAAACTCAGTATCAACTATATTGAATGAATAAAGCTGGTGAA
Source organism: Oreohelix idahoensis (assembly GCA_024509875.1). Lineage (NCBI taxonomy): Eukaryota > Metazoa > Mollusca > Gastropoda > Stylommatophora > Oreohelicidae > Oreohelix > Oreohelix idahoensis. The sequence goes on along the minus strand of JAMPIV010009521.1, from coordinate 831,675 downwards.
TACAATTTATATCCTCTTTATTTACATCTATCTAATTGTGGTGATTGGGTGTGACTGGTGATACAACAGTTATATTTATACAAAACCAAATTGGCGAAATCAATTACAGTTTTTACAAGTTAAACTGAAATGTCATTTCTTTAGACTCTTCCAATTAGTTGGGTAATAGACTTCTTCACTGTCTTATTCACTTTATAACTTTCACTAGTTTATCACGCAAATTGTCATCACAAAACTCTGCTTGACAGTTATCACTTCTTGGGTGCACGATTGTCACAAATATCACTCATCTGTTAGGTAATCAGTGTTCATATGAGATGTACAGCTTCAGTAGGTCTTGCTTCTACCAATCCAGACACTGCCGGGGCGATTCGCATTGATCATCGAGCAATTCTTGATCATTGACCTCTGACTTTTGGTTGACAAGTATGAACCTGCAGATAATTGTAGGATATGTGGCTATTTGTGGATAAAAATTACCACATTCCTATTGTAGGTGAGATGAATTTGTTTTCAGATGTATGCGTGAAAATGCATGATTATGGATCAGTGACAAGACAGGTGTCTACTGTGGAACATTTTATAAAATCAAATAATACAAAATAATATGTACACACATATATGGTATGAGGTTATAGTATCCCCCTGCCTGACACGTTAGCTCTGTAAAGTGCAGTAACTTGATGACAGAATGAATAAGCCCTGATAATGATTGTGCTAGCCCTGATACGGACTCAGTCATGGTGGTATATTTCGGGTTCCAATCTTCAACAATCATACCAAGTAATCAATTAATATACATGATACTTTCATAACATATAGCTTAAACAAATCCTGAAATAAAGATTAAACAAATCCTGAAATAAAGTTGTAATTACTGTATTATTTTACATAGTAACTTTACATACCCTCGCAGGATCTAATTAAGATCAGTAAAGACTGGCTTTAGTGGAGTAACAGAACTGCCTGGCTGCAAATAACAAGATATTGGCCGTGACACGTTTCTCTCTCTCCAGCCGTTGTCCTTCTGTCTTGCCTCGCTGTACAAGTGAATTTGAAATCATTTCCGTCCGCCCTTATATATGCAGCTACCGGACGTACAGGAAACAAGGCTCGCAACTCCAGCAAACTTCCCAAAAAAGTTGTAACTTCGGGGGGTTTGTGCTAGAGGTGTTTCAAACCTTGGTCTCGTGCATTTCACCTTTCCCAGTTCAAGCCTTTGGAGTTATATATTTCCGTTCTCCGTGAGTTGACCTTTATATCCATATGTTGTTTTCCCATATCTGTCGTGTTAACGATTTTATATTGAATTATAAATAGGAAAAACACAGGATTTCTCAATGCACGGACACTATTCTTGCTAAATTCTTCACAACTACTTACTCCCTTCTGATTTCCTTGTACCTATACATAAATGAAGATATTCCCGTCAAAAGGAGACCATTCTCATCCTTGTCTGTCATTCCGTTCTCCTTCCCGATCGCTAATTCTAACCATGTTTCGGACGATTATTCTTCCTTATACAATCGCCGAAGTCGTTCTATCTGACCGTGGGAAACCCCTTCTCTGATTGGCTGCCCTAGATACACACAGGAAAATACCCCTGCATTCCTTTGTACAGGCCAGCACACTGGTGTCCCACTTTTCGGTCTTCAAACATTTAACTAGGCAATGCGTAACATGCGACAGAGCCTCCCTCTCTTTTAAGCTGTAGATTTCTACAGCTAACAACTGTAAGCTTTGCCGTAGTTAATGTTCTTCTTACTCTCGTTCTATCTCAGTTGGGTGTCGACTAAGAAAATCTGCTCTTACATTTTGTTTTCCTGGATATAGATTCATCCTTTGTTATCTCTCTTTTCCCAGTTCGGCTTTTCATCCAGGCCCTTACCGCTGGTGAAATGGGGTCGGTAGGTTTCCCTTGAAGTTTACCGCCCTCTTTTCGTTGATAGTTGGTTGCGGTTTTCCCTCGCAAATTCGTAGGTGTTTGATTTTGGCTACGTGATTTGTTCTTTTTGTCCAGCGCATGGGTTTTAGACTGCAATTTAACCTGTGTGGGATATTTCCTTTCCCCTCCAGTGCAAATCTCGGGAGTACCCATGATGGTTGGTTTGCTTGTAGACTTTTGAAGACTCTTCCGTCGACTTTCTAAATCTACATGGGTGCACTCTGGACAGGAATTTACATACCGATTGATGTCTTCCGTAATACCTGGCCAGTAGTACTGGGTGGCTATTCTTTGTTTTGTGGCACCATTACCCAGGTGTTCACTCAAAGTTATGTGCCCCCAGCCTATAACCTTATTTCTATAGGTGGATGGTACAACAATTTGACCATGACTGTTCGTCCCTCTGCCAGCTTTCCTGTGCAAGAGTCCATGTTCCATATAGAAATGTCCTTTGATTGAATTGTTATGTGTTTTTGACAGTTTGCCAAAACAAGGCTTCAATGTGCTGTCTGCTACTTGAGCCTTTTTCATCTCAATCGAATCAAATTTTAATTTGGTGTCCCTCTCTATGTTCCTGGAGTCAGACCTGGTCTGGATTTCTGCCATAACCGCAGGTTTTACCGGGTTTCCCAAGAAAACATATCTACGCCCCAACATCAGGGGGTAAAAGGGATCATCTAACACTGCTGCATTTATCTCCCCTTCCACATAGCGACAATTGACATGAATCTTTGCTATGGGTAAAGTTAGGGGTAATGCTCCCTTTAGTGGCCCTTGAATATCTACTGTTTCTGTGGTGATTTGTTCAGGGCGCACCAGAGATGCACACACGACCGCGTCATAGGACAAACCTGTGTCATACATTCCTGTGACTTGTTTGCCATTCACAGTCACTATCTCCTGTGTAGGTGGGTGATGGAGGCTATTCTGAATCACCGTCAGTTCCTTCCTATCAGAAGTCCTCACCTGTAAGCATGCAGCATGATGAAGAGGTTTTTTCCTTCCACAATTATCAGTGTTGTGGTTGTTCATTTTGCAGAACTTACACCATTTTTCTTCCCTTCGTGAGGGTTTATTGTTATATCCTGGAGGGTTCTTGTCTTTGTAGTGATATCTTTGGTTGTTCTTGGTTGTATTGTCCTTTTGTTCAAACTCGTTTCGGTTTTGTGGTGACTTGAAACTGTCTCCCTGCTTCCTCTTATTTCCCTGAAACAGGGGATGAGCCAGTTTGTGACTTTCTGCATAGATGATTATTTCATCTAATCTCTCTCTTTTATGTTCTACTAGGAATGTCTTCGTCTCAGGAGACATGGACTCCATGAGTTGTTCTATCAACATCATCTCCTTAATCCCTTCAAAATCCTGATTGAAGTTTCCTAACTGACACCACCTCAGCAAGTAACTTTCCAACCTTGCTGAAAACTGCTGATACGTTTCTCCTGTCTGGAGCTTAGCAGTTCTAAATCGCATTCTATAAGCTTCTGCGTTTTGTTCATAACGCACCAACAATGCTTGTTTCAAGGCTTCATAATTTTCCTGATCTTCTTTTTGCATCTTCAAGTAGACGTTATAAGATACACCTCTCAATCCCTGTGACAACTTCAAATTCCACTTTTATTTTTCTAGGCCATAAGTAGTGGCCAATCGTTCATATCTATCAAGGTAATCCTCTATTCCCTCTTCTTTCTCCACAAATGGGTCCAAGTGGAAGTTCATAGCTCCATTGGAGGTGCTTTGGCTGGCGCTGGTATCCGAATGAGATGACCTACTACCATTAGTTGTAGCCGCTGCCTGTATTTCAAGCTCTTTTATTCTCAGTTCATGGTCTCTATCAGCTTGTAGCTTCCTTTCTTCAGCCTCCAATTTCTTGGCTTGAGCCTCAACTTCCAACAGCAGCCTCTTTTCTTCAGCTTCCATTCTTTTTGGCTTCTCTCTCAGCTTCTAGTCTTTTGGCTTCTCTCTCAGCTTCTGCTTGCAGCTTCCTTTCCTCTCTATCCATATGTTTGTCCACTTCAGTTGTGACATACTGGATGAGAGCATCACCTGTCAAGTCCAGCTCTTTTCCCATTTGCATGATCGCAGTTCTGAACTTCACTAAGTCAGCCATTATATTAAGTTAAGTAGGGTATGAAAACTTACCTAAACTTACTTAAAATAATTATCAAATGGACAACACAATTAATCGTGCAACCTTGTGATAGTCAATATTTACTAAGTACTCTAAGGTACTGTTACTGAGAAAAAAAAATCTTGTTCTAGAATTTCCAAAAAAAAAAAAATTTTTTTTTTTTTTTTTCTATTGGTGGCCCAAGATAGACTAAAGATAGATGTATTAGATAGAGGATGGCTCAGGATATACGAGAATATCCCGCGATCGAGCCCCCACTGTAGCGGAAGGTTTTATATGTGTGAGATGATAGTGCTAGAGTAGAAATAGTATTCTCTCCAGAATGTGTGAGGTCCCAGTGACAGAGAAGTACACTGGTATCACTCGATAGTCACGGCTGTGAAAGTATCTGGACTGAAAATATTCAGAGAACAGTCAGACCTTACTGCGCCACCTCCGCTATGTGACCACCTGTGATATTAATAAAAATTCAACCAAACTCAGTATCAACTATATTGAATGAATAAAGCTGGTGAATACAATTTATATCCTCTTTATTTACATCTATCTAATTGTGGTGATTGGGTGTGACTGGTGATACAACAGTTATATTTATACAAAACCAAATTGGCGAAATCAATTACAGTTTTTACAAGTTAAACTGAAATGTCATTTCTTTAGACTCTTCCAATTAGTTGGGTAATAGACTTCTTCACTGTCTTATTCACTTTATAACTTTCACTAGTTTATCACGCAAATTGTCATCACAAAAAACTACTGCTTGACAGTTATCACTTCTTGGGTGCACGATTGTCACAAATATCACTCATCTGTTTAGGTAATCAGTGTTCATATGAGATGTACAGCTTCAGTAGGTCTTGCTTCTACCAATCCAGACACTGCCGGGGCGATTCGCATTGATCATCGAGCAATTCTTGATCATTGACCTCTGACTTTTGGTTGACAAGTATGAACCTGCAGATAATTGTAGGATATGTGGCTATTTGTGGATAAAAATTACCACATCCCTATTGTAGGTGAGATGAATTTGTTTTCAGATGTATGCGTGAAAATGCATAATTATGGATCAGTGACAAGACAGGTGTCTACTGTGGAACATTTTATAAAATCAAATAATACAAAATAATATGTACACACATATATGGTATGAGGTTATATGCCTGACACGTTAGCTCTGTAAAGTGCAGTAACTTGATGACAGAATGAATAAGCCCTGATAATGATTGTGCTAGCCCTGATACGGACTCAGTCATGGTGGTATATTTCGGGTTCCAATTTTAACAATCATACCAAGTAATCAATTAATATACATGATTACTTTCATAACATATAGCTTAAACAAATCCTGAAATAAAGATTAACAAATCCTGAAATATAGTTGTAATTACTGTATTATTTTACATAGTAACTTTACATACCCTCGCAGGATCTAATTAAGATCAGTAAAGACTGGCCTTAATGGCATAACAGAACTGCCTGGCGGCTAGTAACACGATAGTTGCCGTGGCACGCTTCTCTCTCTCCAGCCGTTGTCCTTCTGTCTTGCCTCGCTGTACAAGTGAATTTGAAATCATTTCCGTCCGCCCTTATATATGCAGCTACCGGACGTACAGGAAACAAGGCTCGCAACTCCAGCAAACTTCCCAAAAAAGTTGTAACTTCGGGGGGTTTGTGCTAGAGATGTTTCAAACCTTGGTCTCGTGCATTTCACCTTTCCCAGTTCAAGCCTTTGGAGTTATATATTTCCGTTCTCCGTGAGTTGACCTTTATATCCATATGTTGTTTTCCCATATCTGTCGTGTTAACGATTTTATATTGAATTATAAATAGGAAAAACACAGGATTTCTCAATGCACGGACACTATTCTTGCGAAATTCTTCACAACTACTTACTCCCTTCTGATTTCCTTGTACCTATACATAAATGAAGATATTCCCGTCAAAAGGAGACCATTCTCATCCTTGTCTGTCATTCCGTTCTCCTTCCCGATCGCTAATTCTAACCATGTTTCGGACGATTATTCTTCCTTATACAATCGCCGAAGTCGTTCTATCTGACCGTGGGAAACCCCTTCTCTGATTGGCTGCCCTAGATACACACAGAAAAATACCCCTGCATTCCTTTGTACAGGCCAGCACACTGGTGTCCCACTTTTCGGTCTTCAAACATTTAACTAGGCAATGCGTAACATGCGACAATATATACACTATCTACTCTTGTGCTGAAAGGTGAATGTTGCAAAAAAAAAATGGAATGAAATGAATTGGTAAGTTTACATATGATTTACAAATATTTATATTTATAAATATTACAACACGCTTTCCAATTATAGGAACAAAAAATTATATCAACGGTGCTGTTAATTAAGGATATAACGTTTATCAGCTATGCTGTTATTTACGTATAATTTATCCACTATGATCTTATTATTGTCTCTTGCTACGCTAATTCACGTTTTCTTCATTGACAGTTCTATGCTCACAATGCCGACAGAAATGGTACTAATGTGTACTCATCTCTCTTAAGTCTGTTCTTCTTTGTTTGGTTCACACCACCGGCAGAGTATCGTTCCTTTAGCCCACCCAAGACTGAGGGGGACCAAAGATGTAGAGTCTGGTCAACCTCTATTGCTCCTGCGGAGTTCCAGGCAGCGGGATTGACTCGAACATACGACCTCAGGTTTTTAGGACACAATTAAACCTGTAACAAAGCAAAAATAGGGGCTAATTTCTGTCCTCAAGCCCACCTATTTCTAGTGTGAGTGAAATGAGCGTGTCTCCGATGTATGCATGTGGGATGAATGACAACATGGCTCAGTATGATTTAGCAATAGCGAGACAAGACAGGTGTCTACTTGCAAAACATTCTTTCTGATAAACTAATACATGGATACATTCAATAATATAGATTCAATACATGAATACATTTTATACATGAATACATCCCATAATATAAATCAATACATGAATAAATCCAATAATATGTACACCTAGGTGTGATACAACAATGTCCTTCCCCCTATACTATATCACGCCCTCTCTGACAATAGCTGGTAACATATATCCTAACAATATTGTTATGTTCTTATGATAGGAGTATATGAGACGAGGACTGGTTGGTGATATATCAGGTTGGAGTTAAAGGAGACAATAGATTGGAGTTAGATGCGACAATAGATTGAGTCCTGACAAGGACTGTTTTGGTTATATTGCAGTTGGTCTTATCTGAGACAATAGACTGAAGTTATAGACTGACAATAGATTGAAGTATAGGAGACAATAGGTTGAAGTATGAGTCCTATTTGTCTTCGTCTATTCAATCATAATAGGAAATACAATCATTATACTTAATTCCCCCCTAAGATACAATCAGTAACCTGATAGGTAGTATAAATGACACACAACAAATACCAACGGTTATCGTAAAAATATTTACCCTCCTAAGATTTTAAACTGGCCAGGTTTTGACGCGACTTAGTGAAGTAGGTTGCAGGTCGATGCCCTCAGGTAAGTTACCATAAATCAAGGTGACAGCTTCTCCCTCTTCAGTCTGTATCTCTGGCGTCAAGTTCGGGGTTGCGTGGTTAGCATAAAATCCGCCCGATTATATAGTCAAGTAACTACTTGAGGAAAGCTTTCGATTGGTTCCTGGCGGAGCAAGTTGATTGGTTTCCTCCGGTTTTGTACCTGGTCTCATACAGCCTAATTTTATTCAGTTTTCATCGGCCATCTTGCGTGAACAAGATGGCCGTTAATTTATTCTGTCTCAGAGACTGGTGAACGTTGATCGTTGATTGGTTGAAGCAAATCTGTATCTCGACATAGTGATTAACAAAGTAGTGGGTTACACTTCGTTTCACGACATAGCCCCCTCCTTTCCTAGCTGTGACTTGTCATAGCTGACGTGTAAACCCCTGCTGTGGTTAATCCTTTTGCGTCTGTCCTTCCAGAGTACTAGGGTGTCGACTTAAAAAATCAGCTCCTACATTGTCTCTTCCCGGAATGTAATTCACGGTAAAGGAATAAGGCGCAAGAAGCAGACTCCACCTTAACAATCTCGAATTTAGCTTTTTAGATGCAGCCAAGAATGTTAAAGGTTGGTGATCGCTTTGGACAATGAAGTGTGTCCCATACAGATAAGGTGAAAATTTGTTGATGGACCAAATTAGAGCTAAACATTCCTTCTCTATGGTCGAGTAGTTCAACTCAGCTGCATTCAGCTTCCTACTGGCGTAGGCGACTGGTAAAAGTTCCTCCGGCTGGGCTTTTGATTTCTGCAAGAGAGTTGCACCAATACCTATACTGCTAGCGTCCGTTCTTAATACAAATTCCTGTGTGATATCGGGTAGTGTAAGGATGGGTTTGCTGGTGAGTTTTGCTTTTAGCTCTGTGTAAGCTTTTTCACAATCAGCATTCCATTGGATTTTGTCAGGCTGTCCTTTCTTCGTTAAGTTAGTTAATGGTGCACACAGAGAGTTAAAATGGGGTATGTACTTCTGATAGAACCCACATAAAGACACGAATGATCTCACATCTTTCTTCGTTTGAGGTCTGGTAGCCTTCTTTAGCTTCTCTATATTCTTTGGGTCAGGAGACATGACCTGTAGAAATAGTGTGACCTAAGAATTCCAACTCCTTACAACCGATATAGCACTTGGTTGGACGTGCAGTCAATCCAGTTTCTCTCAGTCTGTCAAACAACATGGAGAGCGCTACTATATGCTCTTCAAATGTGTTTGTAGCAACAAGAATGTCATCCATAAAGTTAGTGATATGGGGATTTTGTAGAGGTTCCAATAATTTCCTCATCATTCTTGAAAAGATACTTGGAGCATTTTACAGCCCAAAGGGTAGTACATTAAACTCGTAGTGTCCGTCTGATGTACTGAATGCCAGCATTTTCCTAACTTCTGGTTTCACTGGTATTTGGTAGTATCCCTTGCTTAGATCTACCTTCGATAAATACCTAGCCTTACTCAGTGTAGAGAACAGCTGGTTGGTGTCAGGTAATGGGTCCACCTGAGATTCTGTGATCGCATTAAGCTTCCGGTAGTCAATACATAACCTGTGTTCACCACTCGGTTTTCTCAATAGCACCACACTTGAGCTATAGGAAGATTCAGACTTTGAAATAATTCTCTTTTAAGAGATAGTCAATCTCATCCTTGAGTGATTGTGCTTGCTATTGTTCAGTCCATGTCCGCAGCAATGCTTCCAGTGGACTGTGTATGGGGACGGCAATACAACAACGTTGCCGGACCCACACCTATTTCTATTGTAAGGGGCAGTATACCGAAGTGGGGCCTGTCTCCCTCAACTGTTTGGTACAGCCCTGGTTCCTACCTCCTTTGGTTCGGGTTTGTTTCTGCAGCTTTTTTAATACTGGTTGCTGACTAACCAAATTTTCCAAATGATCCAGGCCATGGTGTTCCGACAAATATCTAGTCGGGGTGGGATGTCTCTCGTCCCCTCTCTGTACAATACGGAGAGTTGCCATGGTTACTGGTGTAACAGTAGACTTGTTGTGATTTCGTTTTCTCGTTATCACTGCTTCTACCTGTTGTTTTCTCTTGTGTATCTTCTTTGTGGGCCTACGTCCGCAACAATGCTTCCCTAGGTCCTGTAACTGGTCTACGCTTCTGCATGAGGTTACCTGGTTACATTCTGAACAGGATTTCATATACCGACTTATGTCTTCAATTATTCCTGGCCAGTAATATCGCAATGCTATATTTTGACCAGTGGTCCCTTTTCCTCTGTGGCCACTGCCTGATGTAGCATGCTCTTGCTCCATAATTTCCTCCCTATAGAATTTTGGCACTACCAGCTGTCCATGCCCTTTAGGTCCTTTTCCAGCTTGTCTGTAGAGTAGGCCATTTTCAATATAGTAGTCTCCTTTCTCTGGAGGGTTATGGGCCTTTGGCAATTTGCCAAAACAAGGCTTCAATGTGCTGTCTGCTGTTTGAGCCTTTTTCATCTTTGTACGATGAATGTTTGTTGGATCTCCCTCCTCCTTTTTGGTGCTTGACCTGGTATGGTTTGCTGCCATGACAACAGGTTTTATTGGGTCACCCAAAAAGACATATTTACATCCTATTACCAGCGGGTATATAGGATCATCACTTACTGCTGCTCTTATCACTCCTTCCACATAGCGAGTTCTCACATTGATCCTTGCTATGGGAAGTGTCATTGTGCCGGTTCCCTGCATTGCCCCTTGTATGTCCACTGTTTCTGTGGTAAGTTGATCAGGATGCACTAGGGTTGCACTCACGACTGAGTCGAATTCCAAACCTGAATCATATAAGCACTGAATTTTAGTGCCATTACATGTCACTTCCTCACAGACAGGGGGATGATGGAAGTCCTTCTGACTTACTGCCATTTCCTTCCTTCCCTTGTTCCCTGTTGTGAGACACGCAGCGTAATAAGGAGGGTTGTTCCTTCTGCAGTCTGCAGTATTGTGGTTACTCATTAGACAAGTTTTACACCACTTTCCTTCCTTCCGGTAAGGTGTCTTATCCGATCTTAGAGGGTTTTTGTCCTTTTGGTCAAATCTTTGTTTGTTCCTTGTGGCATGGTCCTTTTGTTCATATTTGGTATAGTTTTGTGATGATTTGAAGTTTTCACCCTGCTTCTTCTTATTTCCTAATAATTCTGCCTGAGCTGCTTGATATCTCTCAGCAACAGTTACAATATCTCCCAATCTCTCTGCTCCTTGTTCCATGATAAACTTCCTCATTTCTTGAGGCATGGACTCTTTCACTTGCTCCATCATTATCATTTCTTTCAGGTCCTGACACTTTCCTAAACTACTCCATTTTTCCAAATAGGTTTCCAATCTAGCAGAGAACTGGTGATTGTTTTCTCCTGGAAGAAGTTTAGCTGTTCGGAATTTCTTTCTATATGATTCTGAGTTCTTTTCATATCTCACAAGCAGTGCCTGTTTCAGGATTTCATAATCTTCCTGGTCATCTCTTGAGAGCTTCAAATATACATCGTAGGCAACACCTCTCAATCCCTGAGATAGTTTAAGACTCCACTTTTCTTTCACTAAGCCATAGGTAGTGGCAAGTCTTTCGTATCTATCCAGGTACGACTCAATGGCGTCTTCTTTCTCAACAAATGGGTCCATATGAAAATTCATGGCCCCACTTGAGGTGCTCTGGCTGGAGCTACTCTCAGAGTGAGGTGAGCTCCCACCATTATTGCCAGTATTTGCCTGAATTTCAAGCTCTTTTAATCTCAACTGATGGTCTCTCTCTGCTTGTAATTTCCTTTCCTCGGCTTCAATTTTCTTTGCCTCATTTTCAGCCTCCCATTTCTTGGCTTCCATTTCTAATCTTTTGTCTTCTCTCTCAGCTTCTGCTTGCAACCGCCTTTCCTCAGCCTCAAATTTCTTTGCTTCTCTATCAGCCCCTAATTTCCTTTCTTCAGTCTCTAATTGCAACTTTCTTTCTTCCCTATCCATGTGTTTGTCCACTTCTGTTGTGACATACTGAGTAAGAGCATCACCTGTCATATTTAATTCCTTACCCATCTGCATGACCGCAGTTCTGAACTTCACTAGATCTGCCATGGCGTTACTTAGAGAGGGTATGTAAATTTACTATAACCAAATTATTGTAATTAAAATTAATTACTTTAAATGAACAAAAAATTTCCGTGCAACTTTGTGAGCATCAACTATTTACTGAGTACTAAATGGTACTCCTTCTAAGAAAATATTGTTTTAAAAATCCTAAAATAGAATTATTTTTCAAAAAATAAAAATTTATTTTCTTATGTTACCTATGGGTGGCACAAGATAGAGTGTAGATAGATGAATAGACTAAGTATGGCTCAAGATATACAGAAATATCCCAGGAACGAGCCCCCAGTGTGGCGAGAGGTTTTATTTTGGCTCTTGGATCAGTATAGTACTGACAATTACAGAAATAGGATTTCTGCAGAAAATGGTGAAGTCCCAGTGTCTGAGAGGACTACTGGTATCACAAATTAGTTACGGCTGTGAATGATCTGATCTCGAAACAATAGTATAGAGGAGACCGACATAAAGCGCCACCTCTGCTGTGTAACCAATTGTGATATTAAACAAAGCAAGGAAACAGATTTTTACTTAACAATGATAAAATTGACAAGTCGTTCAAAATACAATTTCCTTATATTTTATTTAGTATATATACACTATCTACTCTTGTGCTGAAAGGTGAATGTTGCAAAAAAAAATGGAATGAAATGAATTGGTAAGTTTACATATGATTTACAAATATTTATATTTATAAATATTACAACACGCTTTCCAATTATAGGAACAAAAAATTATATCAACGGTGCTGTTAATTAAGGATATAACGTTTATCAGCTATGCTGTTATTTACGTATAATTTATCCACTATGATCTTATTATTGTCTCTTGCTACGCTAATTCACGTTTTCTTCATTGACAGTTCTATGCTCACAATGCCGACAGAAATGGTACTAATGTGTACTCATCTCTCTTAAGTCTGTTCTTCTTTGTTTGGTTCACACCACCGGCAGAGTATCGTTCCTTTAGCCCACCCAAGACTGAGGGGGACCAAAGATGTAGAGTCTGGTCAACCTCTATGCTCCTGCGGAGTTCCAGGCAGCGGGATTGACTCGAACATACGACCTCAGGTTTTTAGGACACAATTAAACCTGTAACAAAGCAAAAATAGGGGCTAATTTCTGTCCTCAAGCCCACCTATTTCTAGTGTGAGTGAAATGAGCGTGTCTCCGATGTATGCATGTGGGATGAATGACAACATGGCTCAGTATGATTTAGCAATAGCGAGACAAGACAGGTGTCTACTTGCAAAACATTCTTTCTGATAAACTAATACATGGATACATTCAATAACATAGATTCAATACATGAATACATTTTATACATGAATACATCCCATAATATAAATCAATACATGAATAAATCCAATAATATGTACACCTAGGTGTGATACAACAATGTCCTTCCCCCTATACTATATCACGCCCTCTCTGACAATAGCTGGTAACATATATCCTAACAATATTGTTATGTTCTTATGATAGGAGTATATGAGACGAGGACTGGTTGGTGATATATCAGGTTGGATTTAAAGGAGACAATAGATTGGAGTTAGATGCGACAATAGATTGAGTCCTGACAAGGACTGTTTTGGTTATATTGCAGTTGGTCTTATCTGAGACAATAGACTGAAGTTATAGACTGACAATAGATTGAAGTATAGGAGACAATAGGTTGAAGTATGAGTCCTATTTGTCTTCGTCTATTCAATCATAATAGGAAATACAATCATTATACTTAATTCCCCCCTAAGATACAATCAGTAACCTGATAGGTAGTATAAATGACACACAACAAATACCAACGGTTATCGTAAAAATATTTACCCTCCTAAGATTTTAAACTGGCCAGGTTTGACGCGACTTAGTGAAGTAGGTTGCAAGTCGATGCCCTCAGGTAAGTTACCATAAATCAAGGTGACAGCTTCTCCCTCTTCAGTCTGTATCTCTGGCGTCAAGTTCGGGGTTGCGTGGTTAGCATAAAATCCGCCCGATTATATAGTCAAGTAACTACTTGAGGAAAGCTTTCGGTTGGTTCCTGGCGGAGCAAGTTGATTGGTTTCCTCCGGTTTTGTACCTGGTCTCATACAGCCTAATTTTATTCAGTTTTCATCGGCCATCTTGCGTGAACAAGATGGCCGTTAATTTATTCTGTCTCAGAGACTGGTGAACGTTGATCGTTGATTGGTTGAAGCAAATCTGTATCTCGACATAGTGATTAACAAAGTAGTGGGTTACACTTCGTTTCACGACAATTATAAATTCCTTCGCGACTTTAAAAGTTAATTTAAGCATCTATTATCTTTTGAAATAATATGATAGATAGATCATTATATTTACCACTGGAACTATTGAGATGGTTTAATTTAATAGATTTAAATTAACAGAAAATCCATTGAAATAGAATGACTGAACTAGACCACTGATCACTTTACACAATATATATTACCGCTCTGCACAGAATAGAAAACACTGCAAATATATATATAAAATCCAGGGGAAAATCTATAACAAGATTTCAATAAAGCTAGTGCTTCTGTAAAAGTCTGGCCAGCGAGTGATAACGTGTCTAGTCCTAATGGTCTATTTAGCTAAAATGGAATGTAAGTTGAGTGGGACATGATAAACTTGACAGCTTATTTGATCTCACGAACTTTTGGGGATCTGACCGCCAAATCAAGAGAAGAAACCGCCCCCTGGTCTTCGTATCCGCTCGCTGCTGCCCGTTTCGCTTTCCCCCGTTCGCTCGGTTGCGATTGACACCGAGACGCGAAAATAGCGGCAAGCAACTGCGTCTCGTATCAGGGACCACTACTGTCTTTGATAGCGCCGATAGTCTCCCCTAAAATCCCTCAGTTCGTCTCTTTGATCTCGTGCCGCCTACTAAATGAGTCCCGGTGGAATGAGTTCTGGCAAACGAAAAGTTACAACAAATGTTCAGGGGTTCTAATGTTATGAAAAGCTAAAAGTCCCTTTCAAATAACAATCAAGTATCGTAAAAGTCCAAGAAATGACTGTTTCTGACACGAGCTAATGTCGTTTTTGTCCATTTCCTTACATTGTGTCAACTAGTGACGTGAATTTTTTTCTTTTACTACCAATTGCGTCTTTTAGCCTTGCGATCTTCAAACACGTGTTCAGTCATATTTTTCCTTTTGTGTGTCCTCCGTTTCTCTCCCGTCTACAAAGGGTAAACGTTTCGTCTGCACGTCTAACTCGTTAGTTTTAAATGGCGGTGGGAAAGGCTGGCATGGGCGAGCATGTCTCCTAGTATCTTACGCATTATTTTTAACCCTACATTTTATCGTTAAATTTGGAGATATTTTAACGTTGTATCATGGTAAATTCATCACAGTTTCTCAAAGCCCGATGTAAGGGATCTGCATGAGTTTATCAGTCAGGTGTAAGGGTGTATGAATGCCTCACAGCCCGGTGTAAGGGTACGTGAGTTTCTCAGAGTCCGGTATAAGGGTACGTGAGTTTCTCAGAGTCAGGTATAAGGGTACATGAGTTTCTAAAAGCCTGGTGTAAGAGTGCTAGAGTTTCTCAAAGCTCAGTGAAAGGGTACATGAGTTTCTCAAAGCCCGCTTGTAAGGGTGTACTAGATTTAAAGAGTCACCAAACTAAACACACGAAACTGCACATAAAACCACCGGTGTTAATATAATATATTATGTATGGGAAACTAAGAGCCAGGAATCCAGACCTCCAGGACGACCCAGAGTTCGCTGGGAGGACGTCATTAGACAGTCTCTGAAGGACCGAGGACTTTATTGGAACCAGGTCAACAGAAAGACAGCCGATAGGACAGTGTGGCGCTGTCTCTCTCTGACAAACTTCTACAAACCAGGGTAGAAGAGGAACGACTAAGTATAACTTATTATAATTATTATTAGTATCACAATTGCAAGTCCTGAAACATATTATTGAAATCTAAAAGCCATAACTCATAATTTTTTTTTTTTTAAATAGAAGTTTTGGCGAGAAGCACTGCATTCAACCTAGACACATTGTCCGTATGTTATATTAGGGTACATGTCCAAAACAAAAAAAATGTTATGGTCTGGTACCCTAAATCCCAAAATCTACTCTGTATTATCAAAGTATAACAGGGTTAATAACAGATCTGCACTGTAAGATTCAGCTCGACTCAAAAATAGTTATTCGAGAAACGAAGTGAAGTAGTATCTTCTCCAGATGGGAACTCGACTCCGCACTCTGGCTTTGCACATAGTACAATTAATAATAACGGGGGATCAGAGTGGCTAAGAGGTATGGCTTCCGCCTCTAATTCTAAAGGTACTGGGTTCCCTCCCAGTACAGGGAATTTAATTGATGCTATTTTTTTCAGAACCAGTGGTGTATAATGTCATAATACTCCCCCCACCCATCTCCTGCGTAGTGAGATCGGATGACTAGCCTTTTCGGATAAGGGCAACAAAAACAGGTGGTCCCGTGTGCAAGTTGCTCATGTTAAAAATCCTTCGGCAGTTGGAAATCGTAAAGAGTGGGCCATACGGCCGCTGCCCTGGCAAAAATTAAAAATTAGGAAACCTACCCACCACAAAAATATTTATAGAATGTGTGATTCATGTATACACTCATTGGGATCCTAGCCGATGCTACGAAGTTCGTGCACTGAGAACCTCCTTATGTGATCTAAGGGAGAAGACTGGAGCTCTGATGGAGTTGTCGTGTGCAATGCAGATGGTCCTTAGAACCAATACAAACACTTTTATTATCTGTAACTATAAGGATATACGGCTTGATAGCCAGGGCGGGGACTACTGTAGGATAGACAAGTCATACATAAGAGTCCATTCATTCCTTACCACCCGGCTACACATGAGTTATAGGCCCTCAACAAATCAATGCCAGGTCATCCTCTTTTGTGTTATCCTATCAAGGTCTTTCTCATCATCAGCTGTCATCTCCACAACGACGGTTGGCTGTAATGGATCTCCAACGTCTTCTGTCTCTTGTCTTGGTGGTGCACTCTGATAGACTCTTTCCTGTCCATCTCTTGATGTTATCTTCCCACTTATAGCGCTGTCTTCCCCTTGCACGTTTGCCTTCACTTCTCCCTTCTATTATGGTCTTCTGCAAGGTGTTATGTCTTTTTACTTATAGCGCGCTGTCTTCCCCTTGCACGTTTGCCTTCACTTCTCCCTTCTATTATGGTCTTCTGCAAGGTGTTATGTCTTTTTATGTGGCGAAAGTATTTTAGCTGCCGAGTAGCACTATATCCTGTAGATTGCAGTCAATTGTTCATGATCAAATCTACAGAGCAATGAAATGTTTATGAATGACTAACTTTAGGACAGATTCATTATCTGTACCCAAACGTGAGTGACAGCTCACGAGTGAAGCCATCTTGGAACCAAAACATGTAGGGACTTTCAAGAAGAGAAAAGGGATGCCCGTATTATCGCTTGATCAGTCCAGAGATCACTGCTACACATGAGAACCCATTGCTAGCGGTTCAATATTATTATATGAGAAAAATATGTGCTGAACATTATGTTGAAGAATCGTCGCTAGACGAGATTAGGTTTAGAAGCCATCTGAAATATTGTTTATAAGCTGACGTGCTCAGTCAGTGAAGTCAGATGATTTATATGTATGGGCGATGCTGAGGGCTTGGCTACTGACAGTCCATTATACACTTATTCTACATGAGTGCCCATGTAACATTGCAAGACCATTTATCCACTGTACTATGATGTATTATGGCAACCTGTGATTTGTCACTATCTGTGCTGTCGAGTGTGTACGTCCAATTAAACTTTAGAAAAGGTACACAGTCGTTGGTGTCGATGACTTCCAGTCATACATGAGTGTGAGAAAAGAACATTTGTCAACAACACGAACCCTTATCATCATTCGCACATTGTACACTCAATCCATGTCTACACACCACTGCGTAGGTCAAGTTGACATTCCATACACTACAGTGGAGCGAACAACACCATAGAGATCTTATCAACTGATGATGATGATGATGTCTGCTTCCATCCACTTATATCTATCTTTTGGTGGATATCATTAACGGGAATAAAAAATCCAACGGTATCAACTTTATCAACTTTATCAACTGGTGGCCAGTATGGGGAAGATAACTGAGGATCATCCTCAAGACTGGGACAGAGTTTTACCTGCGGCCCTCTTCGCTTACAGAGAGGTACCCAATGAACATACGGGATTTTCTCCCTTTGAACTCGTCTTTGGCGCGCGTCCGCGTGGCCCTATGTCGTTGCTTCACGATCTCATAACATCTGACAATATTGACGATGACACAAAGTCATCCTACGAATATGTCATCACGTTGAGACAAAAAATTATCGAAGCATGCAAATTAGCAACTTCTTCTTCTGAATTTGCGAAACAGAAGGCAAGGCAATTTGCCAATAAGAAAAGATGCTTACGACAACTTTGTCCTGGTGACAAAGCATTTGTATTACTACCTTGTAGGGAAAACAGATTACTTATTTCTTGGAAAGGTCCGTACGATATAATATCGAAAATTTCCGATGTCGAATATATTGTCGATATTGATGGGAAGCATAAAACCTTCCACATCAATATGCTTACTGAATTCCATGAACGTCCGGATTATTTGCAACCCATTTTCCAAGCAACGGACAATTCTCCAGTACAACATGGTCATTACTCATCACTGTCCGTGATACAGGATGAGGAAACAAGTTTTTCAGATGTAAATCTTCCTCTTCCAATGATCCCACTTCATTCCAGTGAATCATGGAAGAACGTTACTGTCTCTCCTGATTTGTCTCTAGGAGAACAGCGACAAGTTTCAACTATGTTGCAAACATTTCAGGATGTACTCACTGACATCCCTGGACAAACGAATGTCATTCAACATGACATTGTTCTAACTGACCATACTCCTATTAGGATTAGACCTTATCCTATACCTATACATTTTCAAGCACAGGTCGAGAAAGAGTTGGATGAGATGATAGATTTGAAAATAATCGAACCATCCACCTCTGCATATTCTTCGCCGATGGTTATTGTGCGTAAAAAAACAATAACATACGTCTTTGCGTTGACTATCGAAAATTGAATCAAGTAACGAAGTTCGATGCCGAACCTATGCCTTTACTGGAAGAGCTACTTACTCGACTCTCCAAATCTCATTTTTTCACTAAACTTGATTTGTCTAAAGGATATTGGCAAGTTCCTTTATCTGAACGCGCCAAACCTCTCACGGCTTTTTCAACACCTAGAGGTTTGTTCCAATGGAATTTTATGCCTTTCGGTCTTATGAACGCACCAGCTACGTTTCGTACGCATGATGCGCCGAATCCTATCTTATCGGTCAGATGTCATTGCATATCTAGACGACATCTGTCTTTTCAGCGATACTTGGGAAGATCACTATTCAGGGTTAGATGAATTGCTGTCTACTTTGCGTGAGCACAACCTGACAGCGAAACCCTCTAAAGCCTATATTGGTTTTAGCGAAATTTCTTTCCTAGGCCACCGAGTTGGTCATGGTTTCCTAAAGACAGAGGACCATAATACTAGTAAGATACTTAACATCTCAATCCCTAAGACTAAAAAACAGGTGAGAAGTCTGTTAGGTCTTATTCAATTTTATGGCAGATTCATTCAGAATCTATCCTCTATCATGGCACCTCTCTCAACACTTCTAAAGAAAGGTTCGCCTAATGTGGTCCACTGGTCTCAGGAATGCCAATGCTCTCTGGATAAGATTAAAACATTGTTTTCAACACCACCTATTTTAGTGCTACCTACTAAAGATAAGACATTCGTTCTTCGTAGTGACGCTTCATCCACTGGGATTGGAGCGGCACTAATGCAAGAGTACTCTGGAACTCTGCATCCTGTAATGTATATTTCCAGAAAACTTAATGCGGCAGAAAGGAATTATTCGGTTTTAGACCGTGAGCTATTAGCTATGGTTTGGTCGATCCTCAAACTACAGAGATTCCTTCTAGGCGCACATTTCATAGTAGAAACCGACCAAAAAAAAGCTCTTACTGCTATACAGAGTAAGAATTTGAAGAGCTCGAGGTCTACTCGATATGCAATTGCTCTTCAACCTTTTCATTTCTCTGTGCGAGCTATTCGTGGATCAGATAATGTGATGGCAGACATTCTGTCAAGATGCCCACATGATTCCACATAACTATTAGGGCTTAGACTTCTTGATATGTCTAGTTCTATAGTAGTTCCTTTTCTATATCATGATAGATACACATTTGTAATTTAATAATATAATGATTGTATCACTACATAGCGGTTCATTGATGTTTATTCACCGCTGTGCTTTGATGATTTTTTCTTCATAAATCATAAATTTAAGATATCTAATACGAAATGATGATATGAATTTTTTAGGCATTGTGTAATTGCCAGAATTGTATTATACTTTGATGACACCTTCCTGGAAAAATATACTTGTAGAGAAATAATTTCTCTCAGTTTATGAGACACATTCTCACCAGTCGCTCCATAAGTCGACTTAGCCTCATATTAGGCGTTATAGGTATTCCTGATATTTTCATCTGCGCATTATTCATGCGTTGTGAGCCTATTGTACGTTGCTCCTAGATGTATTTCAAAAAGAAAAAGAAAAAAATGTTCCATTTTTTTTTTCCCGGGAGGTGTGGTAAGACTGTTACGTGCAGTCTTTGATATCTTACAATATTATACATTGGTATTCTTGTTATCTTCGCAAATATTTTGAAAGCAAAATAGTGCTTAAGGGAAAGTCATTATTGAGTTACTTCCCTTGAAAGTTGTGTCGGCTCTTTCGATCAAACTCCGCGGATAAATCCATTTTACTGCGATTTATTCGTTGTTTGGGTAATAATAGATTGTTCTTGCTTCAGAATATCTATGGCCTGAATTTATGTGTATTGTTTGTCTGAGTAGGACGAGTCTGTCTTATATCTGTATATCTTTACATATCTAAGTCGAACTATATGTTCTGTTGTCTCTAGAGAGGTCGAAGGCTATTCGGCGGATGTGTCGCTAGAGTGTGGTGTGATTTGGCTTCGTCCTGATAGGGACTGTGTGTTTTCCATGTCGGCCTGTCGCCGGGAAAAAGTGATCTCAGTATTTGTGGGGAAGGTGATAGTCGTCTAAACCTATCGTGTATGCTTTACCCCAGTGTTTAGTCGTATTGCCAAGGAATGGCAGTTTCATATTTCCTATACCAAGGTAATCAAAGATACTCTTATGAACTCTCGATCGAAGCCACCATTTTTCGATAGTTACGATTTGAATGTCTAAGAGAATATATTTGACTCGATGAAAACGACTTCGATTCCTAGCAGCACTATATCCTGTAGATTGCAGTCAATTGTTCATGATCAAATCTACAGAGCAATGAAATGTTTTATGAATGACTAACTTTAGGACAGATTCATTATCTGTACCCAAACGTGAGTGACAGCTCACGAGTGAAGCCATCTTGGAACCAAAACATGTAGTGACTTTCAAGAAGAGAAAAGGGATGCCCGTATTATCGCTTGATCAGTCCAGAGATCACTGCTACACATGAGAACCCATTGCTAGCGGTTCAATATTATTATATGAAAAAATATGTGCTGAACATTATGTTGAAGAATCGTCGCTAGACGAGATTAGGTTTAGAAGCCATCTGAAATATTGTTTATAAGCTGACGTGCTCAGTCAGTGAAGTCAGATGATTTATATGTATGGGCGATGCTGAGTGCTTGGCTACTGACAGTCCATTATACACTTATTCTACATGAGTGCCCATGTAACATTGCAAGACCATTTATCCACTGTACTATGATGTATTATGGCAACCTGTGATTTGTCACTATCTGTGCTGTCGAGTGTGTACGTCCAATTAAACTTTAGAAAAGGTACACAGTCGTTGGTGTCGATGACTTCCAGTCATACATGAGTGTGAGAAAAGAACATTTGTCAACAACACGAACCCTTATCATCATTCGCACATTGTACACTCAATCCATGTCTACACACCACTGCGTAGGTCAAGTTGACATTCCATACACTACAGTGGAGCAAACAACACCATAGAGATCTTATCAACTGATGATGATGATTATGTCTGCTTCCATCCACTTATATCTATCTTTTGGTGGATATCATTAACGGGAATAAAAAATCCAACGGTATCAACTTTATCAACTTTATCAACCTCCTTATTTGTTTTCTTCTCTTTCCATGAGATGCGCCCCATTCTTCTATATATCCACATTTCAAGAGCCTCAATTCTTTCTTCCAATTGCTTAACAAACAGCCGTGGCTTATTCATCGTCCATGTTTCTACACCATACAGTAATGCAGAATATGCATATAACACTTTATGATTCTCAGTTTTAATTTGTGAGATAACTGTTTCATGTTGTTGAATGTAGCTTTGGCCATTCCTATTCTCTTCTTGATTTCTGTTTCACATCTGCCATCTTCAAGGTCTTTCTATATCTTCTATATCCATTTTATTTCTGTCTGCAGTTGGCTTTTCTATATGTTTTCTGTCTCCCTCTATCTATTTTACCCTGGGAATTCCAGAACAGGACTGTCATGTAAAGCTATCCACAGGTTTCCTCGTGGTTTGTTCTATACATCTTAAACGTTATTCACCCATAACAGAATGACTGTACGACGGTTCTCTGATCTGAACCGCCGACCCGCTGACTTTCGCTATCTGATCTCACGTCGTAAGCTTTGATATCGCGATCCGTGGTAATGCTTAGCTCGCATGTCTGGCTGCGGTCTTCGTTCACACCCATTTGCCAGCCTGCCACTTCAAAGAGTATTAGCACGGCAATGCTTCGTCGCCAAAAACAAATTACGTACAACCACACACATCGTAACTTGGTCACATGGGTGTTAAGACAAGACATCTGCCTCGGGAAATCCAAATCTGAATTAGGACAAATCAATTAGCGCGACCGATTAAAAAAAGAAAAAAAATTATAGTTAACTCAAATCGAACTGAATTCTTTAAACGAAATCAAAAAATATAAAAGACAATTGACAGAACCGCTAGAGTTCCTTCGAGTTAAGTGAAAATCCACGTTAGCCAATTCGAGTTCTGTGACCTGCACTGTAATAATGTTCTCACAGTAAATTTCTATTGTAATCTCATTAATCTGATACTTATTGGTAGGCCATAATCAGTGGGCGGTACCCATAAGTTTCGCAGCCAGTGACGGGGTTTAATTAAAATATCATCACGTGCAAGTCATGAAGATAGAGAACTGAAGAGTTGCGCTGAGCGGAAAGAACGTCGACCACTCCTGAATCGAAACGATAACGGCCTCGTTGCTTTAACAAAAAAACTAATAATAATAATAAAATGAAATAAATTTATCAATGCTGTCAGTACAGGAAATTCATAATCATGTTATTAAGCAAGTTAAAATTTTTCAATCCTGGGCAAGCAAAAATTGTGCATTTTAATTTGTTGAAAAATGTTCAGTTATAAATCGAGATTCTTTTAATTACTGGAAAACTCATGTTTCCATGCTCTGACTGGATGTACTAGGTACAAGTAGCAGTAGCCCCCTTCAGTCGTAACTGACTGCGGAATGCGCCCCTGAGGTGATAGTCATCTTCTGATTTGTTTTCCTGGTGTTCCTTTCGGCGGCGCGTTTTTCCCATCTTCTACTTGTTGTGAGAGCTTCTTTTCGCCCAATCTGAGGTGGAGCCATTGAGAGCATCGCCACTTGGTGCGATCTGCAGCTTAATCCTCCCAGGTTGCTGGATTTATATCCAGTGCTTTCATGTCTCTTTTGCACACATCTTTGAACCTCAGCTGCGATCGCCCAACTGTTCTTTTGCCTTCTGCCAGTTATCCGTAGAAAATATCTTTGGGGGTGCGACCATCGTTCATGCGGCACTGAGCTGTCTAAGCAGTGTATACATGCTTTGAAGACCAGCACCTTGACATTTGTCACTTTGTCCTTCCACGAAATACTAAGGACGTGGCGTAGACACCGTAGATGGAAGGTACTGAGCCTTCTATAGATAAAAGTAGACACACTGTAGTGATCACAATATTTGTGCTTCATGTAAAATTTAGAAAAGTTGGTATACTGGGTTACCATACTATATTTACAAGAGTTCTGTAATTAACGACATGTGAGAGTGTATTTATTGATGTAGCTATTACACAATAATGGGAAGACAAAGAAAGCAAATACTGGACAGTTTGACATCGTGACATGGAAAGAAGTCCACAGCAGAATTGATAAATTGAACTGAAGACGTTGTGGAGAGTCATGATCTTCTGCGCCACTAGCCATGGCACCTGAAGAAGAAGAAGCTATTACATGTTTACATGAAGAGTTTTAATAAAAAAAAAGGTAAAGAGAGTCCCATAGTAGATATTGCCGTAGGGAGGTGAATGTTAAAGACACTTTGCTATACTAGGTCCAACATCGTTAGGCGGGGGTGACCAGTTCCCTTGCCCGCTGCCTTTTCCTTCCCTAATTCAAGAGCAGAGTCAGGTACGTTATGAGAATAGCAATGTTGACGGAAGAAAAAAAGCAAAATTATTTTAAGCTACAAAAACTTTAGCAACAATATGGACTAGGAGACATAGAAGGGAGAAAAAACATGGTGAAGAGAACTAGAGACATATATGACAGGGAGGTAGACGATGGTGAACGTTATTGAAGCGACAAAAAACTCAAAAGTAGTATCTATTTAGGTCAAGGTAAAGGTGAAGGTAGCCCGATATCTGATACTGTTGTTGGGGAATGGGGTTGTAAAGACTTCACTATACTAGTCCCGGCGTTATGAGGTTACCTTTCTCGCCACCTTTACCTTCCCTAACTCAAGAGATGAGTCGGGTATCCTTTTACATGTGGATTGACTGGATCGTGACATTACCAGGTTTTGAGCTAGGAACCCGGTAACTTTGCCACGAGAGTCAAGCGCTCTAAATCACTCTGCCAAATGGACGCTCAATATCTATTCACCGGCTTAATTGTAGTCCGAACACGAATCCCTTCGTGCTGGACTAAGCTTCATCAGATTCAATACAGTATCGCCAAACAAAGTACAATTCACACGGGAGTGAATACAGCTCTTAGAGCAAGCATAAACCACTGCGGAATTAACAAAGGATTTCGCTGAATGGTTCCGGCAGACAACACAGTTCTCACTGGACTTAACACTGGACTTAATGCTCCTTGTGCGGATCTGGACTACACGCATTATTCTAGATCAGTGATTCCCAAAGTGCGTGGTCCAATGGACGATAAGGGAAAATTGTGCGGCCGGGGGGCGATCAGTTGTAAGATGGTGGTCGAGGATTTTGCAAGCTAAATTCAACAATATTACTCAGTGTAACACTTACATGTAAAAGGGTTTTGATTACACAGGGCCGTGGTGTGAGCGCTTAAAAGGAGAACGTAGCCTGAACAAACCCTAACCCACCACTCCTTCCTAACTTCCGAGTTTCTCATACACCTTATAGCAGAGGTTCCCAACATCAGTGAGGCGAGGACGAGATAGGAAAGATAGATTGTGGGTTATTTGTATTACTAGGACTATTAAGCAAGGCATAGTGTAGGGGAAGCACTATATTTCTATATTTGCAATCATGAGCTAAAGTAACTATCCCTGATCATACATTCTAACCGTAATCGACTGCAAAAAAGCCAGTGATGAACGAACGAAGATGTGGTTCTGCACTGGCAAGGTGTGTCCGACTGTACTTTTCGCTGGAGGCTGAAGACATTAGATATCTGCTGGTGTTTCAAAAAATATTAACTTTGCTTTGCTGCAGATTTGATTGTCTCAGTATTTTACCATCCCCCCCCCTTTTCCCCCCTATAGAGGGGGGGGGGAGAGAATGGCATTGATAACACTGACAAACAACATTTTTCTTTCTTATATAAGAATAAGTGTTCTTAGGTCAGTTTCTTGCGCTGATTTCAAATCTGAAATCCGTTTATCTCTATCACGTCGGGTTCTTAAGATATTTGTGAATAAATATATTTTTGGGAAACCGTTATTTGCTCCGTTTCATTTTTACTATATAACTTATTAAAAATTAATAAAAAGCAACATAATTCTACTTTTTATACTGCTAAAAGATGCATGACATATGTTACGCGATTTTTCAAATAGTTACTGTATTTTGAAATAATTCTGAGCAAAATATGGCTTCTAGAAGTTGTAGAAATTCGGCTGATCTGTTCTGTTACGTGTGCGGATATTTTACCGATCGTGTTGACCAGAAAAACTTTATACCATTACTAAAGAAAGCATATGAACTTTATCTCGATTCGAAAGTTGATGATGCAAATAAATCTTGGAAGCCAAATGCAGTTTGTTCGATACATTGGCAGGTTGGTTACGAAAATCGCCGAAGCATAAGTCGATGCCTTTTGGAGTGCCAGTAATATGGCGTGAACATACAAATCACACTACTGATTGTTACTTCTGCTTGACAAATATCCATGGTTTCACTTTTGAAACTAGAAAGTCTGTGGTTTATCCAAATATTGAATCGGTTTCGAAACCAGTGCCTCATGATCCAATCACGTGTCTGATCCAAGTACCACCAAAACAATATCCGTTGGACGTAAATGAACCATCAGAAAGTGATAGTTTACCTGCTTTAGAAACTAATTCTGACTCAGATTACATACCGGGGAATGATGGTGTTTACTTAATTAACCATTCAGAACTTTCAGATCTAATACGTGATCTCGCTCTTACCAAAGGACAAGCGGAATTACTCGGTTCGCGACTCAAAGAATGGAATCTTTTAGCGCCCAATACTCCGATATCTAAATTTCGTCATAGACACAGAGAACTTGTTCAATACTTTGAGATGGATGATGACATTTGCTATTGCAAAGATGTAAACGGTCATGAGCACATAGTCAACGAATGGCGATTTTTCATCGATTCTTCCAAGACTAGTGTAAAAGCCGTGTTATTGCATAACAGAAATTTTTTTTCATCAATTCCAGTCGCCTACTCTGTTCATATGAAAGAAACTTATGACAATATGGCTATACGTTTGGAAAAAATAAAGTACAATGACTACCAATGGCGGATTTGTGGAGACCTAAAGGTCATTGCAATTCTCACGGGCATGCAGACTGGGTATACTAAATTTTGTTGCTTCCGATGTGAATGGGACAGCCGCAACAGACAGGAACATTATGCAAGAAAGGTGTGGCCTATCCAGGATCGTATGCAGCTCGGGCATAAAAATGTAATACGCGAGCCATTAGTTAACAAAGACAGCTTCATTTTACCACTGTTACATATAAAGTTGGGGCCCATGAAGAATTTTGTAAAAGCGTTAGATAAAACGAGCAAAGCTTTCACTTATCTTCGAGAAAAGTTTCCGCAAGTTAGCGATGCAAAGATAAAGGAAGGTATCTTTGTAGGACCTCAGATTAGGAAAGTTATTGCAGACAAACAATTCGAGAACTTGTTACATGGTAGTGAACTTCGCGCATGGATTGCATTCAAATCGATCGTCGATAACTTTCTGGAAAATCACAAATCTGTCGACTATGTTGCATATTGTTAAGCAGTGCATAGATGCATACAGAATTATGGGCTGTAAGATGTCCCTCAAAATCCATTTCCCTGACAACCTTGGCGAAGTCAGCGATGAACATGGAGAACGATTCCATCAAGATATCGCCGTAATGGAGTCACGTTATCAAGGACGGTGGAGTGTGACCATGCTTGCCGATTATTGTTGGATGCTTCATCGCGATGTACCACATGCCATTCACCGACGAAAGTCGACTGCAAAGAAATTCAAGCCTACATAACTGTTATACTTCTTGTACGAATGATGTTGTAATACTGTATGCGTTGTTAAAAAACTTCAATTGCGTATTTCTAGAGATCCTGACCTGATAGAGAAAAACGGTTTGCAGATTTAAAAACAGCGCATTAAAATTGACCAGAAAAATATAGAAATGTTAGAGAAAGAAAAAAAAAGTTTTTTTTTTTGTTAGTCAGTGTAATTTGATGTCTGTGATACGTTAATAAGCAAAAGGAAAGTTTCAATACAGGCAAGTGTATGTCCAAAGGTGCTATTTATAGCTTTTCTTTAACTTTGGGAATGAACATCTTCATTTTTAGGTGAGTAAGACAGGCAGTATTGGTCCTTTGTCTCCATGGTGACCAGGAGTTCCCAACTTTTTTTCTTTGGCCTGTACCCACCTGGTTTTTAGTACACTTGCCCGAACTCTCTATTCCAAATGAAAGAAAATAAATTATAACGTTTACCGCGAATACGCACTTTAAAAAAAAAAATCATAAATTAACTTTTCATAAAAACAATTTTATTCGTGAAGACGCTCTTTAAGTTAGGGAAGGAAAAAGCAGAAAGGAAGGGAACTGGTCCCCCCCCCCCCCCAACCTCTTGATGCTGGACTTAGTATGGTGAAGTCTCTAACACTTCACTCCCCTACGGCAGTATCTGCGACTGGACTACCTTTCCCTTACGTATAAAGAATGTTTAGATCATAAATGAGCTAAATGCTTATCAGTAACACAGTCGTCTGCTTCAAAGATGCCTAACGTCTGACGAACATAGAAAGCACATATGACCGTTACCAGTACCATTCCTGGAAAAGCTCTATGGATATAGATCGGAGCACTGATGGAGTTGTCTTTGTGCAGTGAAGATAGTCCTTGACTTTGATCCACTGTCACTGAGCTTCAGCTCTTGGTGAGAAGATAGTCCTTGACTTTCATCCACTGTCACTGAGCGTCAACTCTTGGTGAAAAGATAGTCCTTGACTTTCATCCACTGTCACTGAGCGTCAGCTCTGGGTGAAAAGATAGTCCTTGACTTTCATCCACTGTCACTGAGCGTCAGCTCTTGGTGAGAAGATAGTCCTTGACTTTCATCCACTGTCACTGAGCGTCAGCTCTTGGTGAAAAGATAGTCCTTGACTTTCATCCACTGTCACTGAGCGTCAGCTCTTGGTGAAAAGATAGTCCTTGACTTTCATCCACTGTCACTGAGCGTCAGCTCTTGGTGAGAAGATAGTCCTTGACTTTCATCCACTGTCACTGAGCGTCAGCTCTTGGTGAGAAGATAGTCCTTGACTTTCATCCACTGTCACTGAGCGTCAGCTCTTGGTGAGAAGATAGTCCTTGACTTTCATCCAATGTCACTGAGCGTCAGCTCTTGGTAAGAAGATAGTTCTTAAAACCAAACCAAATGTAAATGATGATTCCTCTGTAAGTTCACATGTTGAAGACGTGCACAGGTTTTTTTTTTTAATGTGCTAGTTATTACATTCAGATAAAAATTATGGAATGGTAGTATCATATAAGACATTGCCATACAGGAGTGAAGTGTTAGAGACTTCATTATACTAGACCTCAGTTTTATTAGGTTGAGAGACTGCTTTCCTTCCTCACGGCCTGTGCCTTCCCTAACTAAATGGTAGAATCAGGTACCCATTTACAGTTGGATAGACAATCGTGACGCTACCAAGTCACGATCCCAGAACCCAGTAACTATCCTGGGGGAGGAATGCTTTCTAACCGGTTAGGCAAAACAAAAGAGAGAGAGACAGAGAAAGAGAGAGACAGTGCTGAGGAAACAACAGACATAACTCAAACTCGCCTGTTTATTTGTCAATCACATCTGAACATGCACACATAAATGCACAAACAGGCACACAGATAACTACAACAAAATCTCTACAACTCCAATTAACATAAACAAACTCGGGAACATATGGGTTAACATGAGCAACAGAAAAGTGTGAATAGCTCTGCTCGGTGACACTGAAAATAGGATCACCCCTAAATTTTCTTCGGGGACGTGTGGCATGCAGAGTGTACGACCTCTTGTCTAATAAATCCGGACGGCGTGAATGCGTGACAAGATTTGGGGTGTGGTAAATTTTGTGATGGAGACCGGCCGTTGGGGAAGTAAAGGTTAATGCGGACGAAAAGAATGCACAAGTGCATACAATAGGGAAAACAAGCCTTAGCACTCCGGCTGTCCATAATAACCATCATTTCCTATTTCGTTCCAAATGGAGCATCGAGCAACTACTACGTCTGTCTCTCGTGCAGGAAGCTACAAGAAAAGCGTTCATATGCTCTTGCAGCGTCTGGCTTCTGTAGCTATTTGTTGCATATAAGGTCACCAGCCCCAAACACAACCTTCTATATGCGCCTCTTACGACATGCCTGAGAAAGCAGGAGTCTATTAATTTTTTATTTTTACTTCACTGAGATTCAAGAGCACTGTACGGTGCACTTTTTTTTCGTTTAGATCTGTTTCTGTTTTTCAATGAAGTATGTAGATGTATGTTGCTGTTTTTCAATGAAGTATGTAGATGTATGTTGCTGTTTTTCAATGAAGTATGTAGATGTATGTTGCTGTTTTTTATTTTGTCCTTTTCTTCTTTTGCTTTGATTTTTCTGTAAACGTGTGAAGCTCCTTCGTGGATTTAAAAAAAAAAAAAGTTTATGCTAATAATTACCTTCGGTTGTTGTAAGAAACATTAAATATACAAGTAAAAGCTACTAATACTTTCTGTCAAGGAGACTGAAGGTCCATCATTAGTTTATATCAGTTCTCCGCAAATATTCTTTTTTTCCTCCTTCCTCCGAGGTCAGATAAGTAGAACGCCTTGTACGGAGAATAAAAACAACTTGCGAAAACATGCAGATATCAGTCAATACATGGCATTGGGCTGAAGGGCGAGAGCCCAAACGCCGCTAGATCAATAACAACAACAACAACATAACTTCACGGCACACTTCAGAATGTCACGGCACACTATAATAATTAAGTAGATTGGTATGGTAAATATTTAAAACTTGACTTCAATCATAAGAGAATGTTTTTGTAATGGATAGGTTGATGATTATTCTCATTTCATTTGTAAAATGGTTCGTGTGAGGTTCTTTCGGAAAAGTTTTACTATAAAATATAAACTGTGTATACCATTAATAGAAGGAGTGTAAAGGAGCTACAGGAAATGATTGATACAATAGTGACAGA
This sequence comes from Oreohelix idahoensis, assembly GCA_024509875.1. Taxonomy (NCBI): domain Eukaryota; kingdom Metazoa; phylum Mollusca; class Gastropoda; order Stylommatophora; family Oreohelicidae; genus Oreohelix; species Oreohelix idahoensis. The sequence continues at coordinate 800,997 of JAMPIV010009521.1, read as the reverse complement.
AAGTGAAAATAAAGGCCTCAGCCTTAACTCTTTGACTCAGCAATTATTTTCCACCCTGTGCCGTAATTTTAATTCGTGATAGACTAAAAACAACGCTCAGAGAGTTGTTTGGCACGGGTGTCAAATCTGACCAACGCTCTGAGCGTTGTTCCGGAGTCAAAGAGTTTTAATAGCAAAACGACAGAAGTAATGGTCGTCTCAAAGAAAAGGGCTTCCCCAGAATGTACTATCATAGTAAATGGAACAGTTTTAAAACGGGTCAGTAGATTCAAATAGCTGGGCACATTAATAACAGCGGATAGAAGATGCATCTCAGAAGTGGAGAGCAGAATAGCTCAGGCAAAAACAGCATTCTATAAAATGAAGAGTATTTTATTCAACAATTCTTTGTCATTGGAAGCAAGAAAGAGAGTTCTTCAGTGTTACATAGAACCAATCCTGACATATGGGAGTGAGTCATGGACAATTAGTAAACAAGTAGGGAAGACACTAGAGGCCACAGAGATGTGGTTTTACAGAAGAATGTTAAAATACCATGGACAGCCGAAACGAGTAATAAGGATGTCCTGAAAGAGGCCAATGCACAAAGGAAACTTATTTCACAAGTTAGACAGAAACAATCCACTTTTGGGACATGTTATGAGGGGAGGAAAGCTGGAATATATCGTAACAACAGGTAAGATTAAGGGAAAAAGAGATAGGGCAAGACAAAGAGAGCAAATACTGGACAATTTGACATCGTGGCATGGAAGGAAGTCAACAGCAGAACTGATAAATTATACTGGAGACAGGAAGTTGTGGAGAGACATGATATCCTACGCCACTAGGTATGTTATTAATGAATACCATTATACGATGTATTCTGCCTGGTGCCACGGCACACCAGACGAACACCAGTGCGCTGATGGACATTGATTGCAGAGCACTGTTATATTAATTCAAGAACCTTGTACAGATAATAGAGGCATCCAATTTTGAAATTAAGGAAAATACGATGGGTGTCTGGAGATGCACTGTCGAACATATTTATTTTCTTTGAGATGTTTCCCTTCTTATGGCGAGGCATGCTTCTTTCAGCCTTGGCCGAAGTCCGTCGGTTACATCAGAGCGCAGGTGCCATTTAAAAATGTGTGAAGTCTTGTCAACTTAAGTGCAGCGTTGGTAAATAGTAAACCCGAAAAAGATTACTAATTGCTATTACCTGGCATGGGGAAGCTCTGAAAAGTATGACAAATTTATATCAGCTAGCATGCATGGAGGAATATCTGGAGTCATCCTTGTATGACCACCAGCTATGCACAATGCTACAATATATGTACGTGGAAGTGAACCTATGTCTGTGAGGTTAATTGTATCCTCATTGACTCTTGAAATCATCCACACACTTCCACGGATTCCCCCTGCCGTGAAACTTAAGAAACCCAGCATTGCCCTCTAAGCTTGGAGAAGTCACTAGAGCCTGAGGCGTAATTCTTTGGCTTTGACTTGGTTGACTGCATGCAGAAGGATCTCACTATGGGACCCAGTGATAGGCAGCGGAAGCTGAGAAGTGGCTCTGTGCAGGACGTGACAATTCCTTGGGCGAGCCTAGAACCATAGTACAGTATTTTAGCTCTGCATAGTTGGAGAGCCCCCTTGGATGGCGTGGAATGCACAGTATGCCACGCATTTCTTACTGTACCTTGGGACCAGATATGACAATCCTTTAAATGTAAACCACAACAACAACAATATAAGCTAGCATGGGAAAGACCTTGTTGTTGTTGTTGTTGTTGTTTAACTAAGGCTGCTGAGCTTCTCGCTCTTTAGCAGCCAATACCAAGTTGAAGACTCCTTGGTATTATCTACACTGTAGATCTAGGCTTTTCCTGTGGCTTTTCTGCCATTCCGAAACGTGTTGAGTTGAAGTCATGAGCTCCAGTTTCTCCAGCTTGGCTTGCATTTAAAGGATCATCTCATATGGTCCCAAGCTATGAGTAAAAAGTGTGTGGCACACTATGCATTCCAATCACCCAAGCGGGCTCTCCAACTATGCAGAGCTAAAATTCTGTACGGGATCGAAGGCTCAGCAAAAAAGATGAATGCAGTCAGCGACTCATAGCGTGACTGCTTGCGTCAGGGTCAGCGAACCAGAACTGACCAAGACCCTACTCCACCTCCAAGTGGTGGTCCTGGAAACAGGCTGCATAACTGCAGTCTGGCCGAGAGAGTAGGGATCAGCTTCTACGAATGCCAAGTCATCCAATGCATGCCAAACTCCATAGCTCGACAAAGAACAGGCTGAAAAGAACCAGCTTCCTAAACATCTCCAAACATCTGCATCGATGCCATGAAGACCTCCTCCCAAAACAACCTACTGAGATTGAAATGTTAATTGATTATGAGGAGCCAGACGAAAGCCATGGAAATATATCTATCTTCACAGAAGTCCCTGAAATAAAAAAGAAAGGCCACCAGACCCCTCAACAACTTAAAACTTTGGCTCAAGAAATGATTGAAGAAAAGTACAACCCGAAGGAGTGGACACACGCATACACAGATGGATCCGCTGAGGGGGCAGTAAAGAACGGTGGTGGGGGCATTTTTATAAGATTCCTAAATGGAAAGATCATCCTAAAGGCCTTCCCAACTGGAAAGATCTCCTCCAATTTCAGGGCAGAAGATATGGCACTACTGCAAGCCCTGAAAATCTTCACCAGACCCGAACAACAACCACCAGCTAAGATAGTAATCTTCACTGACTGCAGATCATTACTGGAATCAATACAAAACACCAGAAATGATAACATGATGAATGAGATCAGATCTGAGCTTAACATCATCCAAAGGTCACAACCATTGCCCTTCAGTGGCTACCCTCCCATTGTGGAATTGCTGGTAATGAGAAAGCAGATGCTCTATCAAGAAGTGGCAGTAAAATGGAACAATACAGCCATCCATTGCCGTATCGGGAAGCAAAAACCATCATCCACAACAAGTACAAAAACCAGTGGAAGGAGGAAGGGGATATATACAGCAGAGATGACCCAATACACCATCTAAACAGATACCAACAGACCACAATGTTCCGCCTGAGAACCGGCCACTGCAGATTATTAGGACACCTCTATCGCCTCAAGATATCCCACACAAATGAATGCCCATGCGGAACAGGAATCCAGATCCCAGAACACATTCTCCAGAACTGTCCGACCCATGATGAACCGCGACGTGCGACCTGGCCAAAGGGTGCTGAGCTCCAGCAGAAGCTATGGGGCTGCCGCGCCGACCTGGTAAAGACTGTGGACTTTGTCCTGGCGACAGGCCTGCAGATTTAGCATGACTACAAACTGAACGCAGAAGAAGAAGTAGGGATCGAAAAGGGAAGGCACACCTGGTCCCAAAAAATGCCGTGCGGAAGTCGGATGTGTCGGGCCGAAAGGCGCAAATATCGCAGCTTCGCTGTAAACGGCGACACAACGCAACCAACGTCCTTTTCAGGACGAACGAGGAAGAAGAAAATACTGTACTCTGGTTCTGGGCTCTCCCAAGGAATTGTCACGTCATGCACAGAGCCACTTCTCAGCTTCCTCTGCCTATCACTGGGTCCATAGTGAGATCCTTCTTCATGCAGTGAACCAAGTAAAAGCCAAAGAATTACGCCTGAGAGTCAAGTGACTTCTCCAAGCTAAGTGTGCAATGATGGGTTCTCAACAAGTCTCACCACAAAGGGAATCCCAGAAAAATATTACAAATTTATATCAGCTTGCATGGGAAATCCCTGAAAATCATTACTAATTTATATCAGCTAGCATGGGAGACCAACGGGCTGATCACCCGTTTGCCAGTCACTTCGATTACGGAAACAAAAGCAAATGGATTGATTTGCCGTTGCCCTAAAGACGCCAATAGGCGTGATGGGAAACAATGGCAAAGAAAACCTATCTGCTGTTGCCCTAAGACGCCACTAGGCGTAATGGCCACTGACTGCTTTGACGGTCGGTGGCTAAGGACGGAAGAAGAAGAAGAAGCATGGGAGAGCCCTGAAAAGTATTACAAATTAATATCAGCTAACATGGGAAAGCTCGGAAAAGTGTTACAAATTTATATCACCTGGCATTGGAGAGCCCTGAAAAGTATTACAAATTTATATCAACTATCATGGGAAAACTTTGGAAAGTATTACAAATTTATATCAGCTAGCATGGGAAAGCTCTTTGAGAAGTATTACAAATTTATATTACCTAGCATAGGAAAACTTTGGAAAGCATTACAAATTTATATCAGCTAGCATGGGAAAGCTCTCTGAGAAGTATTACAAATTTATATCACCTAGCATAGGAAAACTTTGGAAAGCATTACAAATTTATATCAGCTAGCATGGGAAAGCTCTCTGAGAAGTATTACAAATTTATATCACCTAGCATAGGAAAACTTTGGAAAGCATTACAAATTTATTTCAGCTAGCATGGGAAAGCTCTCTGAGAAGTATTACAAATTTATATCAGCTAGCATAGGAAAGCTCTGAAAAGGACTGCTAGCACGTCACTTAAATTACATATCAAGCAAGCTAGAATCCTCTTTGCTACTGTACTTTTGAGCGTCCGATTGGCTAAGCGGGCAGAACGCTTTTGTCTCGCGCGACAGTTACCGGATTCCGGGATCAAAAGCTGGTGGTGTGATACTGCAGTCTACCCAGCTGTAAATGGGTACGTGAGTCTGTTCTAGAGTTAGGGTAGGAAAAAGCGATGAGGAAAGGAACTGATAACCCTACCTCATTAAGCAGGACCTAGTACAGTGAAGTCTCTTACACTTCACTCCCCTAAGCAGAATCTTCTACATGGCTACCTTTACCATTTTTGTTAAATGTAAACTAGGGCTGCAGCTAAAGTGGTGCCTACACGTGGTAAGAACATACATATTCTCAGCCCGTCGCGTTCCTGCACTTCCGAGTCAATGGTGAATATACAACGTCTGCTATTCACCCACGCCATAACTAATTTCCCACCTTCGTAAGTAACGATTGGATATCGCTACAGTAGCTGTCAGTTGTTGTTGTTGTTGTTTAACTGGGGCTGCTGAGCTTCTCACTCTTTAGCAGCCAATACCAGGTTGAAGACTCCTTGGTATTATCTACATTGTAGATCTAGGCTTTTCCTGTGGCTTTTCTGCCATTCCGAAACGTGCTGAGTTGAAGTCATGAGCTCCAGTTTCTCCAGCTTGGCTTGCATTTAAAGGATCGTCACATCTGGTCCCAAGCTAGGAGTAAGAAGTGAGTGGCATACTGTGCATTCCCCGCCATCCAAGGGGGCTCTCCAACTATGCAGAGCTAAAATAATGTACTCTGGTTCTGGTCTCTCCCAAAGAATTGTCACGTCCTGCACAGAGCCACTTCTCAGCTTCCCTTGCCTATCACTGGGTCCACAATGAGATCCTTCTGCATGCAGTCAACCAAGTCAAAGTCAAAGAAGTGACTTCTCCAAGCTTAATGTGCAATGCTGGTTCTCACCAAGTTTCACTAGAGGGGGAATTCTTAAAAGTGTGTGGATGATTTCAAGAATCAGTGAGGATGTAATTAACCTCACAGACATAGGTTCACTTCCACGTACATATATTGTAGCTTTGTGCATAGCGGTGGCCATTTAAAGATGACTCCAGAAATGCCTCCATGCATAGTAGCTGACAATAGAAATTTATCTGAAATTAAAAATTATTTTGTGTAGGAAAAAAGTCACAGGAAAAGTGACAAAACACACACACACACACACACACACACACACACACACACACACACACACACACACACACACACACACACACACACGCGCGCGCGCACACACACAATTACACACATACACACACACACATGCCTACAAGTTTAGCTCCGTTCCTGCGTATTCCTCTAACGGAACGGTATTTGTTGAATTCTCTGTTTTTACAACATATGTCAATCAGTCTCAATAAATTAATGTACAGAACTGATGGTAAATTAATGAAAGTGTTGCTTGATCACTTCAAAATAAAACAGAATTGTTAAAGTTTTGTATAAATGGGTAACATCCACCTGAATGATTAATGTACGTCAGGTGAAGTCGTTGTTGTGAATATGAATTATGAGAAGGTTACGTTTCACGATATTATGTCAGGTGTTTTCAATCAGTACAATCATGCATTGTCAATAAACTACTGATTTTTGTTTCGTTATCTTACTTTGATTAAGACATTGAATAAATCTTGTATTTTTTCACATAAAGCGTTACTGTTTGTTCCAGTGACGTTTACTCCCAGAAAAAATTGGGACTTTTTTTCTGTGACTTTTCTTCCCTGTGACTTTATTTCCGCTGACCTTTATTATACCGCCCCGCGTATTTCCAGGGCGATAATGTCACGATATCGTCTGTCCAATCATTGTAAATATGGAAGAAAAAAATGGTCGAAAAATATGTGTACGTAAAATAAAAAACAAAACAAAAGAGACACACACACAAAGCCAAACAAAACGAAAAATAGCGGGAAAGGTGTAAAGGCCTGGGATCCTTAAGTTGATTTAATCAACTTTAATTTGTCAAAAGTAATATGTTTTACTTGCAATAACCGTCAAACTTGACGGGTTTTAAATTATAGTGCGGGACCAAAAGATGCAGCAATAGAGAATGCAGTCAGCGACCCATAGCTTGACTGCTTGCATCAGGGTCAGCGAACCAGAGCTGACCAAGACCGTACTCCACCTCCACGTGGTGGTCCTGGAAACAGTCTGCAGCAGTGCAGTCTGGCTGAGCGAGTACGGATCGAAGAGGGAAGGCAAACCCGGTCCCAAAAAATGACGTGCTAAAGTCGAATGTGTCGACCGAAAGGTGCAGATATCACAGCTACGGCGTAAACAGACAGAACGCAACCACCGTCCTTTTCAGGGCGAACGAGGAAGAAGAAGAAGAAGAACGAACGAACGAACGAACGAACTTTATTTTCAAAGGGTTGAGAATTGGGCACGAAGGCCCGTCTGACATTCTGCCCTTCCTTTCTCTCGTCTTTTATACTGGTTTCATTTATTCTCACATACATTTTACCCATCAATTCAAGGAATTCAACGTTGTAAAGGCAAAATAATAGCATACTCACATTCATAGTATCTAATTATAAACATGAAATAAAGTATTGTTGAAAAATACAAACTAAGTATCACCATGAAACAAAATATGTTGAAAAACACTATCATCATCATTAAACCTACATTCGATATTATATCATTTGTTCGGAAAAATAATCACATTGGGGGGGGGGGGGGGGTAGATAATCAGAACTCATAAAGTAATCGAAAAGTTTACGATTGTATGAATAGGGACTGAGGTTGTTATCTTTCAGATAATGTGGAAGATAGTTCCAGAGATGAGCAGCAGAGTAAGCTAAGCTTTTCTTGAATAAGTCAAGCCTAGGCTTGGGCACTTGTATTTTGTTAAGGCGTTGACTGCGTCTTTCACTGTATTTGAACATAGGCCACAGATATGTTGGAGCATTCTGTGACAGGATTTTGTGAACAAATTTAGCTTTGTTGAACAGAAAGCGCTTTCTTAGAGGCAGTATTTTGAGATCTTTATATAGATCTACACATTGTGCTTGGCAGTTGTCAGAAACTAGACGCACTGCACGCTTTTGTAGTGAATGGAGTCTTTTTGTATTGGACATAGAACAACCATCCCAGATTGTGGAGCAATAGTCAAGGTTTGTCTGTATGTGAGATATATAGAACAATTTACGTGCATCTTCATCTAGGAAATGTTTGATTTTAGCTAACTGGTAAACTTTCTGTGCCGTTTGCTTGGTCAGTGCATGAACATGTGAGTTCCAATTTAGATGCTGGTCAACGACTATTCCTAGAGTTTTATGTTCATTAACGTTTTCAATTGGTAAGGTACCAATATAGATCTGAAGTGTGGTTTTCTCTGAATTTTGTAATTTTTGTCTAGTTGATATTAACATGCACTTTGTTTTAATTATATTAATTAGCATGCGATTTCCGATGCTCCACCTAATCAGATTGTCTGTATCTTTTTGTAACGATAGTTCGAGTGTGTTGCAACTTGTATCACTCGTGTAGACAGTACAGTCATCAGCAAATAGGTCACAGGATGCGTGCTCGAAGAAGAAGAAATTATAGTGCGCTGTTTTCGTTCCCAGATGAGCAAATAGAAGTACATTCTTAGTGTTTTTGGTTTCTTTCCATTATGCAGTGTAATCAAACTGTTCATGAACACCGTCATTTGAACGCTTTTCTGTGTTGATTAAAACTATTTTCGGGAGAGTATATATAATGGAAAAAATACAATTTTTCAACACGGTTGCATTCCTCAGCTGTGACCAATGAACACACGACGAGAATTATGTTATTTTAGATTCAATTTAAAAGTTCTTTGATGACAAGATTGTCGCGAGAGGTTTGGATGTTATGACTTACAGATATCCTGGACAAATAGGTGTATCAGAGGATACCAGGATAGTGCCAGACAAGAGACTGATTTTATAAGTAATACCCCCTTCTCTGAAAAGAGCAAGGGTGTATAGACATCAAAGTGGGGTCAAGCTATGTAAGTTCCCAGAGAAGATGATGATGATGTACTCTGAGTCCCTAACTGCTACCTCTCAAGATCCCACAAAGATTAATGATTAATTGTTGTTGTTATGTTTTGACTAGTTGTCTAGGGTTAATTTAAATACAATATGTAATAAATTCCAACACAGAACTTTAAACTTAATAAAAATTATCAAGCAAGTCTGAATGAAATTATTTACAATTTAATTGTCCTGCACCGTAATATGTTTTCGGGCAGGAATGATCAAAAGAAGTGAAATGATATTTACAGATCAAAATGAATAAACTGGAAATTCTTTTCCATATTGATAATGTTCCAAGGAATAAACTAAAATACACTTTCTGTTCTTCTTGATGTTAACTTCAATATACTGTTCTGTAGGTTTTTAATAAGATAATCAATGTCCTATCTAGTTTTCGTCCTTGAGAGTGTTATTTGTTGTACGTTTTAATTGTGGTAATAAGCTGGATGGGTTGTTTCGTGGACCTTAATGGCCACTCATCTTGCTATGCTGCTGATCTTTCTTCACAAACAAGTCTCCACAACTTGCCGCTTCTGGTTAAGAATTAGGGAGTACAGCTCAAATTTTATGCAGAGCTTTCGTCTCCAACAGTCTTCTTCCAGAATAGATGCAGCTTCAATGGTACGGTCGAGACAGAACCTGGAATAAAGGATAACCCTTTCCCTATAGGTATATGCATCAATCCATATACACATATACAATATCACAACTTACTCCCTCTGGTCTGGTGCTAACAGGTTGCACAGGACATATAACTTCTTTTCCTACAGCCAGTTTCATGTGAATATTCTTTTTCCATGCTTATTCTATGATAGAGTCCTTAGCCCATGCTTGGCTTCCATACTATGATTTGGTTAAGTACATAATCATAAGTGACAACTTGCTTCATGCCAACAATTCCTGTACTCCTATCTTATGTGCATGATCAATGTGTAACTCCAGGAGAAAATACTCAATCAAACACACTAACAGACTTACAATGCTCACTTGTGCCATAATTTGCAAATATCTTATACTGTTTCCATTTCTGGCCTGTCATATTTAAAACTACACACTTTTACAACTGGGCCAATATGGCAGCACAAATACTGGTTTCACTTTCTACACATTTCCGAACACACACTCAGGAATACACAAGTCGTGTAATTAATATTATATACATATCTTTCTTACCATCAAGCAAACAATACATAGGCTGAACCAGCCCTCAAAGGCAATCTTAAAGCCGCTTTCAGGTCAGATCGGCAAAGGAATCTGCATGTACTGTGCTCTAGGTTCAAACCGCTTGGTACTGTTTTTTTTTTTTTTTAAATTGTGGCAAAACTTCTTAGGTCTCCGGTCTATTCATAGCGATATGTCGTAGATTTTTGATAGGAAAATTAAGATTTGGGTTGGTCCCTTCTGAATAGACTTCAATAAGTGATATACACAGTGAGAGGTAGTAAATAGAAATAGATTTCCACGATTGAGATGGTAGAAATTTATAGAGGCTGTCCCGGAAATCGAGAATCTCTCTCTCTCTTTCCGCCTATCTTCTACAACAGATCCAGAGGAGTCAGACAGTCTATAAAAAATTATGTATATATTAATATATCTCTATCCACTCACGTGCCCGCACATACAAGTGACGACAGTTAGACACACAGGCGTGGGAAAACTATAACAAGGATTGTATAGATATTATGGGAACGAACTGACCACCACACTGAAATAAATGTAGCTATAGTTTAATTATCATAGTAAACTTACATCACAACATATAAAATACATCAAAAGCATGTACACATAGTCATAAAAATCAAGGAATGCTACAATAGTGATAGACCCGTTTGTATCCTCCCCCTGGATATATAGCTCACAGTCCCGTTAGAAGAAAGTGATAACCCCAAAGAGTTACAGATACATAGGATTGAGTCTATGGTTTCCCCCTTTTAAGATATGGACAGACTTGATACTCTGCTTTATTCTAAGGGAAAATATTGTTAGCAATAACTTGCATAAAGGAAATTACAACGTGGGTGACTTAACAAAGAACATCCTTCAGTCTACTTTCACTCGGTTCTTTCATCAGGGCCCTGACTCACTCAACCTTACCTAAACTCGTGCTGTTGTTCGCCGTCTGGCGCAAACTTTGGGACACTCACACACGTTTTATTTGTTTCTTTCGGTTAATGAAGCGGATCCCAGCTCTGCAGATTTGTTTGTTGGTTTCATCAAAATGGATCCGGGGAGCGTCTGCTTCATGCGATAGTTATTTCAGACTAAAGTTAGTGTCACTTGACTCACGAGGTAAGAATTAGGCTTAAGCGGGCACACAGTGTCAGAACACGAGGTTTCCCGTAATTAGGGAGATAACCGGTGGACAACTTCTCTCAACAGATAATCTAGGTTCACCACACACTTTGTCAACAATGTCGGAAAGTTAATGTTTTAGATTTCTGTAATTATTCTCGCCACAAAGTAGCCTCAACACAGAGTTCGAGGAGAATATGATCTGCCTCAAAGGCCCAGTATAAACATTTATTCTTTAAAAAAAACTGTTAGTGGGATTGGTATTCTGTCTATCTCTGAAGGCACACGCACTGTCAGACAGGTGGTACTTGAAAAAACCCACGTGGTTAAAGATATAAAATGTTTATATTTCTCACAGGTATGTCTCTGTACTAAACGCCGGCAAAATTTGGCTTACCCCAGTATTCACTGAATAAAGAAAAACACATATGAAATAGTTTACATATTATGTACTCAATATAACTTACGTTTTGAACTGCAAGCATAGAGCTTGACTTATCGTGTAAAACTTCCCGTGAAATAAGTTATATAAATAAAAATCCATCATCATGAATTAGGAATACCTACGTATTCCGTCAACACTCATGAGGTATCTAGCATTTATAAGTTATTTGGAAAAATTATTCTCGTCTGATTATTTAGCAGTAAAATTAAATTCCTTCATAGCCGACTGAGTTTAAGCTAGAAATTATAATTTCTGTTTTCCACTGTAACTCGTCACTATAAAATAATACAGACTATATAAATTAAGCACTCTGCACCAAATCTAACTAGTGAAATATGAAATAAGCGATTATCACTTAATCACTCACAAAATCTAGATATATATTAATATTTACCTCAACACAGAACTACAGGTGGTCGCACAACTTTAGAATCATACGCTGATATATTTATTGAAGTCTAGAAGTTCGACAAATTGTCGAAACAAACTGAGAAACTTCGCTATACAGCTTATTCTATTCACGGGCAACCTGTCTTCTGCGAATTTTGAGGACTGAATGAAAATAAAGTTTAACATTCTGGTTATATCTATTACCAGACAAAGGGGTCCCAACTTATTTCGCAAAACGAAATAATCTCCCCTTCTCATTCTTACACCTTACATAAACTAGAAGACTACCATGAACTGACACTCACGCGTTTTCACACCTCACGCTGACCAGGGCCAACAGTGAGTGCCTTGTCAGCTGGGATTTCCAGACAAATGTCACAAACTGCGCCGAGGAGATGTCGGTTATCGCGCCTCACCTAAGCGCTCAGCCGATGCGATTCGTTGTGGAAGGTGAAAATGCAGACAAAATGTCGCCTATAGGTCTGGCGAAAGCGAATATTCACAGTTTCGTCTACAACGCAATAACCTCCCGAGCCTGGCATCTACGTAATAACATCACTAGTGCGTTTCTAAATGAGAACAGACACTCGGCGAAAGTTTAAATGGGAAAATAGTAATGTTAAAGTCGCAAACGAACGAATGCGAAAAATTACAAAAAGGATAAAAGAGTGATAATAAAATAGAGGACACGGGTGAAGAAAAGAAGAGTATATAGAGAATTTAATGATCATAACTCTCTGTGACACGATACGACTGGCCAATCAGAGCACAGTCCAAAAATATTTTGAGATTTTACTTTAAACGGTTTCTACAGCTTGCGTGTACAATGTGCCTAACTTTTAATATTTAATATTACAGTTATTAATGGACCGATTTTAATTATTAAAAGTGATAATTAAACGGCCAATTGCTCTCTATCGTACTATATGGATATTCGTTAGTTATTTCCTTGCATTCCAATCTAGGTAATTTTTAAGTAATTAAATCGTGTACCACCCTGATATAAAAATATCACTAAAATCAATTTTTCTCTTTAATTAACTTACTGTTATGAGATCGGCTTGGTACCTATTTATTAAGTGATATATCAGGTGTATTAATAGCTATGTATTTATTTTCATCTCTCGCTATTCTTAAAGAAATAAAATAACTCCTTCCCGTCAAAAACACAGAATAGGTTCTTTCTGCCTACTATAAAAGGTTTCTTTATAATAATAATAAATTCTTTAAGCGCCAAACACGGCGCATAAGGCAGAAACCAGTGCTCTCCAGGTTGTTCGTTGTGACGCCACTCCTCTTAGCTCTTGCACATTATTTAGGCCCAACGTTCTTCCTTCTCTTATTATTGTTCTTCTGAGTGTTTCTTTTGGTCTTCCTTTTTTTCCGCTTACCCTCAGGAACCCAAGTGAGCGCCTGTAGTGGTATTCTGTTGTTTTGCATTCGTAGGACATGACCGATATATGACCATCGTCTTTTCCTTATATAGTCGGAGACATATTTCTGTCTAGAGTCTTCTCTTATTTGTCGATTAGTCTTGAATTCTTTCCAACTGATGTTCATGAGTTTTCTAAGACATTTGTTCTCGAATGTATTCAGCTTGTTCTCCAATGATTTTGTTATTTTCCAACTCTCACAGCCGTATGTTAACACTGAGATAACATTTGAATTAAACAGACGAAGCTTGGTATGTATATTCAATGATCGTAATTTCCAAATGTATAGATAATCTATTGAAGGCGCTAGCTGCCAAAGCAATTCTAGTATGGATTTCTCTTGTTGTGTCACCATCCTGAGTCATTTTACTGCCTAAATAATTGAAACTTTCAACTTTCTGTAGTTTTTCCCCCCGTTCAAGATGATATCAAAGGTCTCGTTAGAAAAGTTCATAGCTTTAGTTTTAGAGGCATTTTGGAGACCAATTTTTAACCGAGAGATGACACAAATTATTTATTGCTTCTTGGGATTGTCTTGGTGTTGAACTTAAGAATTCTGCTTCATCTGCAAAATCCAGGTCCCCCAGGAATTTTCCATTTGTCCATTTTATACCCAATTGTTCATTGTGGGTATAGTTTCTCATAACGCGATCAATAGCTATTCCAAAAAGTAGTGGTGACATAATACAGCCTTGTTTCACCCCTGTTTCTACTGTAAACCATTCTGTATTCCCTTTATTTGTTCTAACACAACATCTTGCATTGTCATATAGCGCTTTGATTATATTCACATATTTTGTTGAAAACCCATAGATTGTAAGTATCTTCCACAATGATGGGCGGTGTAGACTATCAAAGGCTTTTTGAAAATCGACGAAGGTGATAATAAGTGGCGATTGCCTTTCCACTGATTCTTCTATAATTGTTCTTAGTGTGAATATTTGATCAATACATGATCGTTTCGGCCTGAAACCCGCTTGTTCTTCTCTGATCTTTTCGTCAGCATGCAATTTAAGTCTTTCTAACATCATGCAACATAATAATTTCCAGGTACTGATAATAGAGATATACCACGCCAGTTATTACAGTCTGATAGATCACCTTTCTTCGGTAACTTTACAATAATACTGTCTTTCCATTGTTGTGGTGGTTGTTCTTCTCTCCATACTTCATTTATAATATCTAAAATTCTCAAGAGGTTGTTGTCATTAACTGCTTTAATGGATTGGCCATTATATTTGGACCATTTATCCTAGATTGAGCGCGGAAAATATGACCGTGTTGTTTATACAGATTCAAATTACGACAAACATTTCGTGTGAAAGTGCGGGGATTGTTTTCAAACAGTGTTCCCTGATAATAAATTAATATGAAACAAATATAAAGGTATGTTATCAGGCACTCGCAGGAAATAAAGAAGTAGAACACCAGACAACAGAAAAACAACAGACATGAGTGGCTTACCCAGGATTTGAACACTGGACCTTCCGTGCGACAACCCCGCCTAGCCATGCAAGCGAATCACACTATCCGCTCTGCCGTCTACGCATCATCAAAAAATGATGTTTCAATGGCAGGTCAATAGTGCGAACCACAATACACGACACCAGAAGTCCTCCATGGGCAGTTCAGCCTATTAATCCTGATAATAAGTGGTTTTCTTTGTCGAGCGCTACTAATTTCGTGAAAGAATAAAAAAATAAAACCAAAGTATTTGTTTTAATTTCATCGCAGATGATGTAGCATTCTTAAGTTCAACACCAAGACAATCCCAAGAAGCAATAAATAATTTGTGTCATCTCTCGGTTAAAATAGGTCTCCAAATAAATGCCTCTAAAACTATGAACTTTTCTAACGAGACCTTTGATATCATCTTGAACGGGGAAAAACTACAGAAAGTTGAAAGTTTCAATTATTTAGGCAGTAAAATGACTCAGGATGGTGACACAACAAGAGAAATCCATACTAGAATTGCTTTGGCAGCTAGCGCCTTCAATAGATTATCTAACATTTGGAAATTACGATCATTGAATATACATACCAAGCTTCGTCTGTTTAATTCAAATGTTATCTCAGTGTTAACATACGGCTGTGAGAGTTGGAAAATAACAAAATCATTGGAGAACAAGCGAATACATTCGAGAACAAATGTCTTAGAAAACTCATGAACATCAGTTGGAAAGAATTCAAGACTAATCGACAAATAAGAGAAGACTCTAGGCAGAAATATGTCTCCGACTATATAAGGAAAAGACGATGGTCATATATCGGTCATGTCCTACGAATGCAAAACAACAGAATACCACTACAGGCGCTCACTTGGGTTCCTGAGGGTAAGAGGAAAAAAAGGAAGACCAAAAGAAACACTCAGAAGAACAATAATAAGAGAAGGAAGAACGTTGGGCCTAAATAATGTGCAAGAGCTAAGAGGAGTGGCGTCACAACGAACAACCTGGAGAGCACTGGTTTCTGCCTTATGCGCCGTGTTTGGTGCTTAAAGAATTTATTATTATTATTATTATTTGTTTTATATAACACCCACGCCGCGCGTTGCACACCGTGCATTGCGCACTTCTTTTTCTGGCGCGAGTTACTATTTTGAGTGAGACCGACCGACGTAACATACATCGGTAATTATGTTAGTTGGGATGGGATACGAACACTACTAGACTTTCACAACCTGCCATTTACCCACCTATTTCTATATATTAACTTTAGTTGTTAAATACTGTTTAACTATACTGTGCAGTTCCCTAGGTCTGTCTATTCTTAACACCTGTTCTATATTTATGGGTGGATTTGTAGCTGAGGTAGAAATTTTATTATTTTTCTTCAGTTTGCCACAGATGCATGGTGAAATTCTGTCTCCTTACTACAAACAAGAATGCACACCTCTACGGATTAACTATCGCCGGAAGTCAAAAATGGCGCGTGAGGTATTCAAAACGATCCGGTCCCATGAGAATTTGACACCCTCTTCAATTTTGACTCTGCTGTCGGGTGTCCTCTTATATTCCGGTAAAAATAAATAAAGGCGCACAGAAATGTCCAGCAAAGACAAGGCTGGACACCAAAAGTCAGGTTTGTTTTTCATCTCCCTCCATTAACAGGCTTGAAAATTGACACCTACAGCAGCGGATGTTCAGAAACCACGGCAGACAGGAATTGAATGAAAGTTTCCAGGTTGGCAGAGCATATGGCCTAACCCGATGACCCTTTGTATTTGAATGTTCGTCTTGTTTAAGTAGAGACGTGTTTGATTTTATCTCGTGTCACCAAGTTAAACTGTTAGCATTTAACGTTGCAGTTATTAAAAATAAACAGAAGGTATCAATAATAATAATCTCTACTTGTTATAGCCCAAAGATGTAGAATCATACATATACCTTGGCAGCAATATAAAAACAGTTCGAGGGACAGACAATGATATCAAAATAAAAATTCAAAAGGCGAAAGAACCTTTCATTGCGTTGGGAAATATAAAAGATTTTTTTTTTAAATCACGTCCAACAACAAAAATTGGAATTTTCAATTCAAACGTCAAGTCAATCCGATTGTATGGCTCTGAAACGTGGAAAAAAAAAATAACCAAATAGCTACAGACTTTCAAAAATGGATGCTTGTGTAGAATAGAAGGATTGAAGTGGTATAACAAGATCATCAATGTGGAACTGAATGAGACAGACGACAGTGAAACAAGATATGAGAAGAAGACGCAGGAAATGAATAAGACATACATTGAGAGTACTTCCCGTTAGAACTACCAGACAGTCCTTGTTCTTGTTACGGTAGATTATTTGGCATGGTCTGCTAGAGGTTAGCAGCATGCGATTTTAGGGGTTACAACGTGTAATGTAATGTAAAAGTATTATTAGTCTAGTGAACGCTGTGACGTTTCAGCGTTAGTAGTCACGCACGGTGACCAAGAGACGGGACCCTTTTCTAGACGACCGTCGAACCGAGAAGACGTATCCTTGGAATGTTATATTGCCGGGCATGTATTGCCGCACAATTATATTGTATTAAATAATGGACATGGGTCAGTCCAATGTGATGATGAAGAAAGATGAAGTTACAGGTTAGTAAGTGACTAAACCTTGTCAAGATGGATTAACAGTCCCCTTTAGTTATTCTAATGCCAGACGCATAATCTCACTGTCGGTCGTTGGAATTACCAACCACGCGTGCATACAGTTATGTTGTTCTGACTATTATGTTTTCAAGCTACGAGACAAAGGACTGATTTTGTAAAGGAATAATATATGAAATATGAACTGCAACTTATTATGTATAATTCTTCATGATGACCATATGTGAACTGTTCGTGTATGGAATTGATATAATAAATGTATGTGGACTCAAGGAATGACTTATCAAGTCTCTAACGTTGGAATTTGATTATATTATGAAGTCGACCAATATTCTATCCCACCTTCGCGTAATTTACCATCACTAGCACGATGTCATAATTGACTGAGAAAGACAAGGGATAAATGGAAGTAAACGTAAATAGAAGAGCCAGTATAAACAGTCTGAAACAATAATCATTAAGGACCCCCTTGTATCAACAAGCAAACTCTCGCATCAACTGGGAACAACACCCCAGTAACAGTTCTGGAACTCTCAGGGTCAGAGAGGTAGATGAAGACAAAAGAACACGCGGAGAAGAGAGTCGGAGACAGACATGAACAAGATGAAGACATGGAAAGACCATGAGCTGATGGCACGTGATAGGAAGATTTGACATAAGTTTGTTGATGGCACGTGACAGGAAGATTTGGCATAAGTTTGTTGAAGGCTTTTGCTCCTTAGGAAGTTGTAAGGTGAAAGCAGAAGATGATAGTCAATACATTCTAATTTCTTTTAAGCCGTTTTGACTCTATGTTGTTGATTAAGGACATTTTTTTGGTTGGTATAAAATATTCTCTCGTTTTACAATTCTCAGGACACTATATATATATATATTCCTTTCTGGAAGGCCGCTGCCCTGGCAAAAAATTTAAAAATTAGAAACCTACCCACCATAAAAATATTTATAGAATGTGTGATTCCTATATACTCACACACTGGGATTCTTGCAGGTACTATGGAGTTCGTGCTCTGTGCTGAGATCCTCCTTGTGTGATGTAAGGGAGGAGATCGGAGCACTGATGGAGTTGTCCATGTGCAATGAAGATAGTCCTTAAAACCAAACCAAACCACACCAAACCAAACCAAACCACACCAAACCAAACCACACCAAACCAAACCAAACCACACCAAACCAAACCACACCAAACCAAACCACACCAAACCAAACCAAACCACACCAAACCAAACCACACCAAACCAAACCACACCAAACCAAACCACACCAAACCAAACCACACCAAACCACACCACACCAAACCAAACCACACCAAACCAAACCACACCAAACCAAACCAAACCACACCAAACCAAACCAAACCACACCAAACCAAACCACACCAAACCACACCAAACCAAACCACACCAAACCAAACCACACCACACCAAACCACACCAAACCAAACCACACCAAACCATACCACACCAAACCACACCACACCAAACCAAACCACACCAAACCAAACCACACCACACCAAACCAAACCACACCAAACCAAACCAAACCACACCAAACCAAACCACACCAAACCACACCACACCAAACCAAACCACACCAAACCAAACCACACCAAACCAAACCAAACCACACCACACCACACCAAACCAAACCAAACCAAACCAAACCAAACCACACCACACCACACCAAACCAAACCACACCAAACCAAACCACACCAAACCACACCACACCAAACCAAACCACACCAAACCAAACCACACCAAACCACACCACACCAAACCAAACCACACCAAACCAAACCACACCAAACCAAACCAAACCACACCACACCAAACCAAACCAAACCAAACCAAACCACACCACACCACACCAAACCAAACCAAACCACACCACACCACACCAAACCAAACCACACCAAACCAAACCCCACCAAACCAAACCAAGGAGTACAAAGCTTCAACCCAATTCATACGTCTCATGTCCGGTGCCATCCATTCAAGCTCGTTCCATGTTTTCGTTATCCTTTTCATTTCTGTCTTCAGGTCTTCTCTCCGCGTGTTTTTTGTTTGGTGTTCCTCTATCACACAGCCCTAGGGGTTCCAGAATAAGGATTAGATACTCGGTGAATTAAAACATGAAAATAAGAATAACAAGAACAGGGAGCAAAAAAATAACAAGCAAAGAAGAATAACAGACAGGAAAAAACCAAAAAGAAAGGAAAGACCATCAACAGAAATTACGAAGTTTATAAGAATAGATGCAGGAAATTATAATTGGACTGCACCTTGATAAATATCTCTGCAACATCTGGACTCATTCACATCCTTACAGAAATAGGGGCTTGCGTAGAATAGAAGAATCGAAACGACATGACAAGATCACAATGTAGAACTGATGACAAGAGCCATACAAATGCCAGTGCAACAAGAGAAGACAAGAAAACGCTGGCGATGAATTGGACACACATTGAGGAGACCTACTGATAACGTTACCAAGCAAACCTTGTTCTGGAATACCCACGAGGCAAGAGAAGTACGGATATATCAAAGAGCACTCGGAGAAGAGTGTCGTAGATTTTTGATAGGTATTTATGATCGATTTTGGTCCCGTCTGAATAGAACTAGAACAGGTGATAACTCAGTGAGAGATAAGGTTCAGAAAATAGATTTCATGAGTGAAATGGTGAAAGGTAGAGTCTGTCCCTGGATTTGAGAAGATACTCTAGTCCAGCCTATCTCTACAACAGAAATTTGTTGATCAGACAGTCTACTTTCTATATATATATATATATATATATATATATATATATATATATATATATATATTATATATATATATATATATATATATATATATATATATATATATATATATATCAACCACTCACACACACCCACACACAGATAATTAAGTGACGACAATTAGACGCACAAACGTGAAAACTATATTAGATGGAGTAGGGATATTGTGACAAGCTGACCGATACGGTTAATAAGTTTTATGTTCATTTTATTTATCATGAGGAACTTCACAACAATTATCAAAATATCAAAACATAAAAATCATAGGTTATAAAATTAATAAGGAATAGACCCATAAGTGTAATCCCCCCTCCTTCTGTTGAGACAAGATCCCGTTAGAAGAAGTTATTAAACCTCCCACAAAAAGGTCAAAAGGATTTGCGTTATGGTCTAGAATTTGCCTATGCTGTAAAGAACAGAGTTTCTCAGTTAATCTATTCTGAAATGAACAGTATTAGCAAAACATAAGAAAGGCACAACAAAGTGGGTATGTTAGTTATACAAATTTAAGAATTATTCATTCCTTCTTTCTCTCGCTCTGACAAACATGTGATCACATTTCATTCTCACTTACCAAATAAGTGCTTTCACCACATCTGGAACATATCTCCATAATACATCCACAAATCCAAGGTTGGGTTATTTGGCAAAACCAGCCCCAGTTTCTCCAAGACTGATTAATTCTCTTATTGGGAAACACTTGCTTCGTTACTGTTACTAGGATTCTGTTTATGACACATCAATGAGTCCAGGTAGGAAATTACTTAAGAGATTTAATGGTCACAGTGTCAGTAGCTGATAAATTTGATACTAGAAGGAAATGTCAGGTATTAAAATCTCTCAGGATCAAGAATCCTCGTCACACCACAAATGGTCGATAGTCGGAAAATGTCAATGTTTGATTATTTCGCCACAACGGGCTGAATGTATATGAAAATTGGGAAAAAGAATTCTGGATATCTCTAGGCCCAGTTACAATTTATTCTTAATATTCTTTGGGTTGGTACTCTGTCTCTTTCTGGGTGTAAACAAGAGGCCAGACCGGTCCACCTTGAAGACCCGATAGTTATAAAAGAATGTTCTTTTTGTACTCTAGGACTTAGACCCGTTATTCTCAGATTAGACTTTTTCACAGATTAAGGCCGCTGGTAGATTTTGGGTTTGTGACCCGTACGCAGCACAGAAATTAAAACAACTCCAACGAAAAACTAAGTAATTCCAATGATATAGTGGATCTAGAAATCGCAGCTAGATGTTCCAAAACTTCTGTGGGTACTGAATAATCTAAGTTTGAAAGCTGGAATATATATATTAAATAGACAAAAAGTCGCTGACCAGTGTGAGACATAACACCTTTGGGAATTTCTGAGGTTAGATTTTGAATCAAAGTCTATTTTATCACTTAAGCCGCCCGTAGACGTGGTCCCACGGGCAAATCGTCTCTTTGATCTCGTTGTTCTGTAGCTTAATTTACCTTCACGAACGAACGGATGTGGGCGTGGGGGGGGGGTGTAACTAAGATTGATTATCTCCCCTTGACCAATGTCTACCGAAAGTACGTCTTAACTTATCGACCTTGATTTCCTTCATTAGCTTATCTCCCCCTTCCCTCTTTCTACGTGCATCTATCAAAAGGTACAACTTTTGAATTATCCCTCTTGATTCTACAAATATACGACCCGTCCCCTCTCTCTACACGTGAAACGGTCTGATTTTAAACATTCCTAGTGCCTGTTAAGATAATAGAGAAAAGAAAAAAATAGGCGTGGCTAAATTATTGAGACAGATATCAAGTTCAAAGGTTCTGCATTAACAAAACTAATAAGCAAGAAAAGGTGGAAAACAGGTGGAAGCAAAACGTGTAGATATCATGTAATGTATTTACATACTTCTGTCACAGAGAGAGCTTGAGATAGAAATGAAAATTATGAGGAAGACATTTACAGAACCTGAAATAGCACAGGATAGCAAGACTTGGCATACGTTTGTTGAAGGCACCTTGGTAAACTAAAGGGTAGTGACTGATTGATTGATCGATTGATTAAGTGATTTGTTGGTTGGTTAATCCATTGACTAACTAATTGACATCCTCTCAGCAAAACATAAAATGTGGAAGCACGGAAATTGATATTAAAATAGGATTTAAGAATAAGTAGCTCTTTCAACGCGATTTTAAATGTATAGCACTCAAACATGGGGAACAACTAGACAACAAAAAACAAAAAAACCACGAACCTTTACGTACAGATTTTCATAAATGGATGCTTGCACAGATAAAAAAGGATTAAAATGTTATGACAAGATCACCAATGTAGAACAGATTACCAGAAACAGACACACACAAGTGAAACAAGATGTGAGGGAAAGATCCTAGCACTGATATGACACGCATTGAGGAAACCAGTTAATAGTGTTTCAAGACAGTCACTTCTCTGACCACGCCTAAGGTAACAGAAGAAGGGGCAGACCCACAAACACTTGGTGAAGGAAATTGGGGACAGACGTAAAAAAAAAGATAAAGGTGACATAAAAGCAACGTGAAATGGTGGCGGAGAACAGGATGGAACAAAAATGGACGGCGTGGAACAGGATAGCTTGATGTGAATTAGTTGAGAGCCTTTCCTCCACAGGGGCTGAACAGAGGCGGATCTATTATGAAGCTAATAGAAGCTTGAGCTTCAGGACCCCCCCCCCCCCCCCCCCAAGTTCAGGTTCTCTGTAATACTTCTTTTTTTCTTCTTCTTTGTTCGTCCTGAAAAGGACGTTGGTTGCGTTGTGTCCGTTTAGAGCGAAGCTGCGATATTTGCGCCTTTCGGCCGACACATCCGACTTCAGCTAAGCATTTTTGGGACCGGTTTAGCCTTCCCTCTTTGATCCCTACTCCCTCAGCCAGACTGCAGTGATGCAGCCTGTTTCCAGGACCACCACTTGGAGGTGGAGTAGGGTCTTGGTCAGCTCTGGTTCGCTGACCCTGACGCAGGCAGTCTAGCTATGGGTCGCTAACTGCATTCCTCACTGTTAACGCGTCTTAGGTCCCCTCTGTAATACAGTTCTTTCTCATACATCAACAGGGACCCAAAGATGCAGCAGTAGAGAATGCAGTCAGCGACCCATAGCTTGACTGCTTGCGTCAGGGTCAGCGAACCAGAGCTGACTAAGACCCTACTCCACCTCCAAGTGGTGGTCCTGGAAACAGGCTGCATCACTGCAGTCTTGCTGAGAGAGTAGGGATCGCAGAGGGAAGGCAAACCCGGTCCCAAAAAATGCCGTGCTGAAGTAGGTTGTGTCGGCCGAAAGGCGCAGATATCGGAGCTCCGATGTAAACAGACACAACGCAACCAACGTCCTTTTTAGGACGAACGAGGAAGAAGAGGAAGAAGAAAAATACACCAACAATAAAAGGGGCCCCACCAAGAGTTCAAGCTTCAGGGCCCCCAAAAGGTAGACCCTCCAATGGGGCTGACTGGTGATAATGATAATAATGGCCCACCATATTTTGCCCTAAAGTGCAATGGATAGTTGTACTCCATTTTTTGTTTCACCGTATTAAACTGCCTACTGCAAAGATCTGTCCCAAACAGTGTTGCCACCCTGAATTTTGAAGAAAAAAAAACTAGATGGCCTTAACAAACACTAGATACACCTAGATTTTGAATTTTGGGCTACTTTTGGGCTACTTAAAGGCGGTTTTATGGCTACTTTGAGCTATTTTTGGGCTACTTTGGGCGAAAGACAAAAAACTGAAAGTTCATCTAGATGGCGTTCTTCAACTAATGAAGGAAAATTACACCAATCATCATCATCATCAGTTGCCATCTCCACAACGAAGGTTGGCTATAATGGATCTCCAACGTCTTCTGTCTCTTGTCTTGGCGGTGCACTCTGATAGACTAAGTAAATAAATTAAGGGGCTGCTGTAAAACTGGTAAGGAATATAAGTTTATAAACTAATAAAACGGTATTGAATCAGTTTTACAAATAACAGTTCACATGAGACAAGGGACGTTTCGGGTTTTACCCTTCGTCAGCCACAAACAGGTGACAAAGACAAAAATTACATATAGGTACTACAAAACTATACGATGATGAGAAATAAACAACAAATGGGTGATACGAGCAGATGGAAAAAGTAAACAACAACAGTGATGAGAGAAAAAAAGAACAATAACAATACAAGAAAACCGTAAAATCTAAAAGAAATACTGAAACAAGAAAGTAAATAATCCAACGAAACGAAAAAAAGAAGAATAAACAATTCTTTGCATCGAGCTATTTTGCATAAATTCTGGTAGCTTTTCTCTTTTTCATTCTTTATTCGTTGTCTTTATGATCTATCTTCTTGTGTTTTTGCTTTGGTTCGTTTCGTATCTTTTTATATCTCTTGTTTTGTCGCTATCGTACGTCACTTCCTTGTGAATTCTGTGACAAAAGACTACCGCTTTCTTCCACGGATTCTTTGCATCGAGCTAGTTCCACAGTTTTGTTTATTCTTCTTTTTTTCGTTTCGTTGGATTATTTACTTTCTTGTTTCAGTATTTCTTTTAGATTTTACGGTTTTCTTGTATTGTTATTGTTCTTTTTTTCTCTCATCACTGTTGTTGCTTACTTTTTCCATCTGCTTGTATCACCCATTTGTTGTTTATTTCTCATCATCGTATAGTTTTGTAGTACCTATATGTAATTTTTGTCTTTGTCACCTGTTTGTGGCTGACGAAGGGTAAAACCCGAAACGTCCCTTGTCTCATGTGAACTGTTATTTGTAAAACTTATTCAATACCGTTTTATTAGTTTATAAACTTATACTCTGATAGACTCTTTCCTGTCCATCTCTTGATGTTATCTTCCCACTTATAGCGCTATACACCAATACGGGACCGAAAAATCCTAGATCTAGGCGAATCCACCTAGGAGTGGCAACGCTAATCCCACGTGGTTGCTGATGGAAACTGATTACGGTCTTCTGCTACCACCGAAAGCTTTGATCACCCCTTAAATCCCGCTCCCAAAATCATTTCGCATGCGCCAATCAAAAGGTCAGATATCCAGGGCGCGTGATCGATCTATTTGCATACGGGTCAGATTCGAAATATTTGCATTCCCTATGTCAGCGTCTGACTGGCAGAGTTTCGGGGTTCTGGGTTCGAACCTGATGGCGTGCACTCCAGTTTATCCAGCTGTAAATAGGTACCAGACTCTGACACAGAGTTAAGGTAAAGGGGTAAAGGATCAGCATTACGCCGGCCGCCCTTCCCAGAGTTGCTCTGGTGCCAAATTCATGAGGCTGAGTCGACCCCGGAGCCGTTTGCGGTCTAAAAAATCCCACCTCAACTGGGGATCAAACCATGGACCCCCGAGATAGGAAGCCAGTGCACTAACCACTGTGTTTCCGCGGCTCCGATATTGAGTTAGGGAAAACAAATTTAAAGAGGAAGGTAACCGGTCACTCTGACCTCATGAAAGCTGAATCTAGTATGATGGAGTCTTTAACACTTCACTCCCTTTCGGTAGTATCTGCCATAGGACTACATGTAACTTTTGCTGCCCTAGGAATTACACGACAAATAATGAATGTGATAGACGGACAACAGATAAGACACTGAATGTGATAGACGGACAACAGATAAGACACTGAATGTGATAGTCGGACAACAGATAAGACACTGAATGTGATAGACGGACAACAGATAAGACACTGAATGTGATAGACGGACAACAGATAAGACACTGAATGTGATAGACGGACAACAGATAAGACACTGAATGTGATTGATAGACGGACAACAGATAAGACACTGAATGTGATAGACGGACAACAGATAAGACACTGAATGTGATAGACGGACAACAGATAAGACACTTTGGTCATTTAAAAAGGCCCATCCGTGTGTTGCCGGGGTCCGAAGGGGGAGCAAAGAACTGTACCCTACCATGCATGTCGTAAAAGGTGAATAAGGAAGGTAGGGGCATTGGGCTGACTACTACATCCTGTAAAAACGTGAAGCCCACAAACACTTTAACAACAATAGGCAGGTCAAGTAAAGAAAATAATTTACCGCGGCCATCCAAGATAGAAGAAAGTTCGCTGACTAGAAAGATCATGACGCAATCCGGAGAGAGCTGAAAACAGCAGGGCTGTAGAGACGGTCGTTTTTTTTAAGTGGAAACGGAATCGGTTTTTAAAAAATGACCAGACTCCGACTCAGAATTTTATACCATATGACTAGTAACAAACTGTAGTCGGAGTCGAGAGTCAGAATCGCGGGAGTCGAACTTCTAACATTTCAGGAGTCGGAAAATGTTTTGGCCTACACAACAACCCTTGACAAAAGTCTGGATTGCTAACTCAGAGAAGTGGAGATAGAAGTGATAGGGATTAGGAAAACACAGTCCATCCAGCTATAAATGGGTGACTGGCTCTGCTCTTGAGTTAGAGAAGGCAACAGCCGCAAGGAGGGGCACTGGTCATCATCATTTTCTTATTTTTTCACTCTATATGAAGCCACCACTATAAAGGAGAAGAGAACTGGATCAGAGGTGAAAAGATGATGAAAACGTGGAAAGAACTTGAGCGGATGGCACAGGACAGGAAGACTTGGCATGTGTTTGTTGAAGGCCTATGCTCCTTGGGGAGCTAAAGGGTATTGACTATAAAGGGCCCTATATGAGGAAGCCTACATGAAAGCGCAAACGTTTGCATCTGTGGTTTCTGTAGCATTTGTTTAGCATGATGAGATTGCCAGGCCTACACCTAACTTCAATCGCTTTTTATTACTCCTTTAGGACCTGTAGCCTTATTCTTTAATTGCCACTTCAGATACCCACAGCAAATACACGAAACAGATCTAGCCACCCCACCTCATAAAACCTGACCTAGTATAGTGAAGTCTCTAACACTTAACTCCCTACGGCAGTGCTATGGGACTAAGTTTATCATTTTTTTCCCAACACAAGTCGTCAGGACTGTTAGATTTAAGACAAATTGAACTTTTCTTTTTTTTGTCTTTTATCTGCTGCTTATGTCGAGAAGCGTCCTAGGAGGAGTTGATAATCAGTTTTCCATTACAGTGCACGTACTGCGGCCGGGTGTGCTAAAATACAAAGGTTAGTCTCATAGCACATACTGCCATAGGGGAATTAAGTGTGAGAGACTTCGATATATTATCTCTTAGCTTTATGAGGTTCCTTTGCTCGCTGACAGCCTTCCTTAACTCATAATCACAGTCGTGTACCTATTTCCGACTGGATAGACTGGAGCGCGACGCTTCTAAGTTATGAACCTGGTAACTTTCCCATTTATAACCAAGCGGTCTAACTACTCTGCCAGTATTCTATCCGTATAAATATTTCACGAATTAGCTTAGTTTTCTCCTGGATTATCCACTATTCTCCATCGCTTCTGCTATGAGTTTGTATGTTCAAATTCCGGTTATCCAGGTTTCAGTCTCGCAAGGTGTCCAAACCAGCCTATTCTTGACTATTTTCTCAAATTATTCCTTCAGCTGATGTTGTTTTCGACTATTCCAATCCTGCTTTCCCTGAAAATCGACAGATGTGATAAGAGATGTGTGTAAACATAAATATTCTGACCTTACATCGGATTCACTAGCAAGGTCACGTCGTGACCTCTTGTAATCCTCTTCTGTGTCAGCCGCCCACTGTTGCAGACGACAAGAGCTCATTAAAAATGGTGGCTAAGCAAATGTTTGCAAACACCACTCGTGCCGATTCCAAAGACTGCGGGATTTATCCTTGACAACCCGGCTCCTAAATATTAAAGGCATTCGGATGAAAAAGTGCAGGAACCTTTAGCTGTATTTTGATAACGAAGAGTACCGGTGAATTATTTGCTCAACACTTGAGAAAAAAACAAAACAGGGGTAAACAATTTGAATGATGCAGGTGTAGTGACAGATTCAGAAAGTTGGCAAACAGTAGACGCGATAAATTTAGGCTTATGTTATTATCTCCACTTTCCCCTTACGAGCAAGTTTTTGGAATGTATATGAAGAGAGATACCAGAGGCATATGAACAGTAAATAATATGGCAGGAAGGTAACACAAATAATTATTGGCGGGGGGGGGGGGGGGGGTCTGATGACATCATAGGGCTAACCTCTAAGAAATACCGGAAAAGGGAAATGAATGTCGGAAATGACGGACTTTAGTTTCTAAGTGATGCAAAACAAAATTATAGTAAATAGCATTTTTGTGACGTGTTACCCGTTACAATTGGGACTATAGAAACCCCTAAGCTGTGGATTAGTTGTAAAATCTCCGCTAAAGAAGATGGAACCACTGAAAATTTTCGTTGTCAAGATCAAAGTTTGGAATCAAATGTTATATCAGTCCACAAGTTAGACAATAGAAGAAATTCAACAACTAAATGTTATCCCAGATAAAGAATCTACTTGAATATAAAATAATTTCAAAAGGTCAAGCTGAATCCCAAATAAATTGTTAAACGCTATTGTAAGAATCAGAGCTGAACTGTTGCTTTCGAAAAAATGTTGTAAGGATTTCACTGCATCGTCAAAAATTTTAAAAGACTACTTCTAACAAAGTATATGGCGAGGTTACAGCGGAGATGACATTGATGACCTTGATCTGGAGCTATGTGTGTGTGTGTGTGTGTGTGTGTGTGTGTGTGTGCGCGCGCGCGCGCGCGCGTGTGTGTGTGTGTGTGTGTGTGTGTGTGTGTGTGTGTGTGTGTGTGTGTGTGTGTGTGTGTGTGTGTGTGTGTGTGTGTGTGTGTGTGTGTGTGTGTGTGTGTGTGTGTGTGATGAGAGTATGTGTGTGTGTGTGTGTGATGAGAGTATGCATAATCTAATTAATTAAATAATTTGGCTTTTTTGTAAAAGTGTTTGGCTTATGTTTTGGCATTTTTGTGATAGTGTTTGGCTTTTTTCCCCACAATTTTTATCTGGCAACCCTGATGGTGACGTAACACTGATAACAGCAATGGCTTTTTAAATATACGAGATTCGGCAAGAAAGCACTTTGAAACACAATAAAACAGATCTCTCTCAACATCAGGATAAGAAAATGGTACTCGCGACAGATACCGCGTTCTTCCTCTTCGTTCAATCTGTTGTTGTCGTTTGCGTTCGCTCTCAGCAATATCTCTCTCTTACAATGCTGACCGTTAGTTTTGAGATGTAAGTACGTTGTGTCGTAGTTTACAACTAGGCTACGATATGTGCGGCCTTTCGGCCCGATTTCAGCAAGCAGTTTGTTCGATCTCATGCAGCCTGTTCTGTTTCTCTCACAAATGGGATGTCCGTCTCAAGCTTCTCATTACAATACAGTTTCTCCCTTAAGTAGCTGGTAAGGATCAACCTGTCACTTTGCTACTGTCGTGGACAGCCTTTCAGAAGCATTAATGAAAAGCAGTTATAAATGTAACAAACTAACAGCACAGTAGATTCCTGATCATTACAAAATATAAGAAAATGAGAGATAAACTCGCACAACAATGGGGGACGCAAAGTTTAAACTGAAAACAACTCAACGCCTTTTTTCTTTAAGTACCATACCTGGTGGCGCAGGTGATTATTTCTCTCCACAACTTCCTGTCTACAGTACTTTTTTTTTTTTTTTTCGTACGCCCGCTAATACTCGAGTCGAAATATAAGGTTATTATTAATGTCTAACCTGACATTGATTTTACGTGAGTATCCCTTTTTTCTTGTACAGGTGTCCCTCGCCATTCAGGCAGATACTCGCCGATTTCGGAGGTACCCATTAGAGCTGGGTCGGCTCAGGAGCCGCCAATCCCTGGTCGACGACACTTCTTCAAATGTCTTCGCCAGGTCTCGAGTTAATCCAGTCCAAATCCCGGTCGACGAAAAATCCTCAAATGCCGTCGCCCGGGTTTGATCCTGGATCACCCGGTCGCCAGAGCGGTGTTGTAACCACTACGCTAGCGCGGCTCCTTCTACAGTACTAAATATCAATTCTGTTGTTGACTTCTTTCCAAGCCACGATGTCAAACTGTCCAGGACCTTCTCTCTTTGTCATCCTATCTCTTTTTCCTTTAATCTTTCCTGTTGTCATGATATATTCCATCTTTCATTTTCCAGGTCAACATAATAAGATACAACAACAGGAATTTTAAGAAAAAACGTCAAAGAAATATGGCACAGAGAACAACTACATCCAGATATCACAGAACCATACTACTCATTACTACTCATTACTACTCATTACTACTCGTTACTACTCATTACTACTCATTATCAAGAAGAGATCAAGCGATAATTTTCAGACTGTGGCAATGCAGACTCAAATACAGTACTATCTCTTAGAAGATTAAAAAAATTGGGCAGATAGGTGTGTGTCCTTGTGATGAAGACCACTGCGCACTGGAGAGGATACGCCAGCTTCGCAAGCAGAGGAGAAGAGAACACCCCCCCCCCTTCCCCCCGCGTTGCAGTAGTGGTACAACACTCGCCAAAACTCAAGAGTATCTAATATGAGACTTCAAATGTGTCTACCTTCGCACAAGATTACTCTTGGCAGAGTTGTAGATAGAAGGATAATGATGCTTCTATCTCAAGGTAATTTTCATAAGATATTTCAGAAATGAAGAACAATGCTGCATTGGGCATGGCAATTGTTAAATTATATCTGATCCGCCGCCTTTTACGAAGAATTAAGTAATTATTAATTTCAGCTCGTTCAAGCCCCCACCCGGATTTACTCTGTGGAATTCTCTTTATTCTGGTATAGCTCTATTAAGAGTGTATTTAGTAAATTGACTGACACAAACATGCAGTACATTCAAAATGACTAAATCTACGTTAAATTTATATATTTACAAATAACAGATTTAATAATCATTTAGGTGTTAACAAGATTTTTAAAAAATGAAGAACTGTTTATCAGAAAGTTATCATCACTGTTGTAATGTACTGGAAATTTGTAAAGAAGGTCACTTGGCAGCTTTTATATGTTACTTAGCTGTCAATGACGGTTCTGCTCCTTCTGATGGTTTAGTTCTTGGTAGAATGTGTTGCTTATCACGCTCGTCGCTGGTCAAGGTTGTAGGGCACAGCACGTTCCCAGAATGAAAGTAGATTTTATGAAAAAAGGTCACTTTGGCAGCTTATGGGTTTCACTAAGCTGCCAATAGTAGTTTCTGCTCCCACTGATGGGTTATGTGCAGATAGGTCACTGGAGTTCTCACGTGTCTGGTCAAGATTACAGGTGCAGCAAGTTTCAAGTACAATCAAGAAGTAACTGCCAAGCTGGTCCCGCGTTTCTACGTCAGTCCACTTCTACCCTCACTTTGTTCCAGAGATTAGTACCTTCACTGGTACCACCACCAACAACTATGGTAAAAGAATAGAAACGAAACGCTCTCCTGAGTATTGCGTTTTCCCGACACGTACTTATGTGTCCCCTTTCTTATTTCACCATCCCATTTAACTCAGAATTTACCCTCGATGAGAATTAAACTTAATCACTCGAGCGAAAACTTTCTTTACATTTAATATGAATAGCATTCTCCTTATTTTACACTTAAATGAAAAGGTTAATAGTACATTTACACTGGTTTGACAATGTAAATATTATAATTAAAATGTACATCATTTCTTTCATCTTTCCTTCCCTGCTCCATCTGGAACTTGGGACTACTTATGCTTTTCGTTCTCTTTAAGAAACCAGTGATAAAGCAGTCACCAGCTCTTGCAGTGATGGTTCATGAAATCATCATTCTATGCGCTGAGGTTGCCAGCCTCAAATGACTTGGACATCCACTAGGCAATTTTCACATATTAATTTTTTACATGGCAATATATAATATTAGTTCACATGTTAGTAACGAAAATTATAGAATGTAAAATATACCACTTACGCCAATCTTGGCCCACAGACTGTTTGCTCAGAGAAATAAAGGCACTTGTAGAGGCCTTTATGCACGTGTTCTTGGGGGTCGTTACCTAATCAATAAATTTACACTATGAGTCCGTGTTTTCAGTTTCCTCAGATCCCCGTTTTCCTTATTAAAATGATAGAGTTTTCCTGGGCTGTTTAATTCCTTCAAAATACTCCAACAAAAGTCCGGTCTAATAAATGGAATTCTGATTCTAACTTCTGGCAGTCGGGTGGTCGTCTTTGTAAGCGATTCTCACAGTGAACTAAACTTGAAAAAAGCCATGTTATATTGCCTGTCTTCCCCCGCATTTGTTTGTTAAGAAGAGTGCTAATCGTTTCAAACATGCGTGTTTTGTGGGGCAATTCAAAATTATTTCCGCCTGAAATTCTGTGCAAAAGGTCACCTCTCACATATATGGCAATAAAGCATCCGACTGCATTCTCTGCAATGCGTACAAATGCACCATCTTACTTTTATCTAAAATAACCTGTTTATCCGTCGCTTGTGCACACAAAATCCGTCTCTTTACCATCTTGGCAAGTGCGAAACGTTTCTCCTTATCAATGCTTAACCAACGTGGCTGGGGCGATTTTAGTGTTAATCTGTAGTCTGATGTCGGCCCCACCCGAGATTAACCAACATGACTGTCGGTTGATATTTTCTCGCCGTTCCTTGCAAAGCAGGGAGGAACGGGTAACCAAACAGACTTATCACTGAGAGGAGTGTAAGAATGTTTGAAAATACAAAATATCTGCTATATAGGAGAGAAAGAAAGAGGCGCAGACCATTGAAAAGCACGTAATTAGTCAGTATAACAAATGTCACAGAACACGGCCGTAGTGAAGCAGAGATTGACCCAAAATTTTGTCATATCACCTCCAGTGCGCATCATTCCCGTATTCAGTTATGACTCGAGGAGAGGAAAACCAGCAAATAGTTGAACGTTTCATCCACGACTGTTGGCTCTACGAGAGTCTCAAATTGACAGCATGTCCGTCAAGAACTGAGGATAGTCTGAGAACAACAATCCGAATCATAACTGGACGGCAAGAACAAGATGGCGCTTGAGAGCATTGAATTTTCGCATACAGAGCTGGAATTTGTTGAACATAACGTATTAGGTGTCGAGAAAAAGACTTGATGATATCGTTGACGCCGTTACAGTAACTACCCGCTGATGAGGTCCTTAATGTAAGAGAATCGAGATAGTAGATTTATTCATCATCATTAATATCTTTGTGCTTCTTTTACGCATCTTAAGAAGATCGGGACTACCACCGCAGTTGACCCACTTGCAAGAAGGATGTGTCAAATCTCTTCATGTGTTCTTACAGCGGTGATCCAAGAAACAGTTTGTTGACAGCTTATCTTTAGTCGTTGTTTACGGCATGTCTGAAGGGGGAAATGGTTACACTTTTCTTATATATCTTCAAAGCACCCATATAAACTGCGGAGGGAACATTCATTAAACATCATCATGTTCCACTACGCTCTTTGCGGAGCATGAAGCCACGCTGTAGCTAGTCCCCTTGCAGGAAGCCTGCACCAAGCATTCACATGCTCCTGCAGCAGTGGTTTCTGTGGCTATTTGTTTTACATGATAAGGTTGCCAGCCACAAACACAACCTCATATTAGTGGCCTTGTACGACATGCTTGATGATGCAGTAGTCCTATTCTTTATTAGTCTCTTCAGAGACAACCCCCCTTTCCCCCCCCCCCCACCCAAATAATTAAAATTCATTTCTTCGTCTTCTCCTTCGTCCACCCTCAGACGTCAACTTGAATATGTTCAAAGAAAGCAGTGGTCTTCGCCAGAACTGCTATGCTATGGACCTTAGAAGGACGGCGAAAGAGAGGCAGACCAAAGACAACCTGGCGGAGAACATTGAAAGCTAAGATGCAAAGCGGGAACCTGAGTTGGGGCACGGCACTAAGGATGGCCACTGACCGAGCAAAATGGTGACAGTTTGTTGCTGCCCTACAAGACGCCACTGGGCGTGATGACCACTGACTGCAGTGTCAGTCAGGGGCTAAGTATCCAAGAATAAGAAGCAGTGGTCAGCTTGAGGCTGGTGATATCTCCGTAGAGTTTTTCAAGGAATGGAACAAATGATGGACAGAAGCACTTTCTCTGTTACTCATATGTTGGGCATCTTTGAAGCAGACTTTCAGCATTCATTTTATCGGTGCCACAGTTACACTCATCGGTAGTTCACACCCTTTAACACCTGACTCATGTTATCGTCGAAGATATCAACGCGGAAAATAAATGCGAAGACATTTAGCACAGAGCTTAGACAGGTCACTCATTATAATGGCCACACAACTGGTGATGACCTACCAAGGCTTGTCAAAGTTCCAAGCCAATAAACCAAGTTCTCAGAGTCGGCAAACTTCAATGTATTTATTTTATTTGCAGTGATGGGAGGAAACTGACCGGATCATTGTAATAGGAGGAAATCTGATAGTCAGTAACTGTTCTCTCCGCGTCAGACGAGCATTTAGGCTCTTTCCACTTCGTGGAAGGCGGGGTTGGACCCAGCCCATTTGGGTTATGGCTTCGTTATCCTGTGCTGGCGTGTTAAATTAGTCCTTTTAACTTTAAAGTTGTCAATTCGAAATGTAGAGTCTAATAGTAAGGGAATTATCTGGCACTATCCTGGTATCATCTGATACATCTTTTTGGTCCAGGATATCTTACATTTTAATACCATCGGAACCTCTCGCGACACTTGGCATGATTTCGTGGCAAGATTTATTGGCAAGATTTATTGTCAACACTTCTACAGAGACTGTTCAGTGGATGTCCCCAAAAGGATATTGTTTTTCTTTGTTACTTCATTTTTATATTTTCGTTGTTTGTTGTATTTCTTGAGTTGATACACTATTTTGCTTGTTCCGTAGTTTTACAATTTTTCATCTTTCTGTACCAAACATCAAATTGTTTTTAATTCCTTCTTTCCACGTATTTACAGAGTCCATCTATTGCCCTGTCTATATTTTTCTTTGTCGCCTGTTTGCAATTGTAGCTGTCGAAGGGTGAATCCCGAAACGTCTTGTGTTTCCTGTATACATTAATTTGTAAAACTGATTCTTTACTACTTTATTCTATATCTTTTAATTTTGTATATTCCCATAAGGTAACGTAATGGGTAAAGGATCCCGTTACACGCCCATTGAGGCATATTGGCAATTTGGTGTTAGGCCCATATTTTCTTGACCACGGCACACTAGGGGTGATGTGGTCAGCATCACGCCGGCCGCCTTAACCTTCCCAGAGTTGCTCTGGTACCCAATTCATGAGGCTGGGTCAACCCGGAGCCGTTTGCAGTCTAAAATATCTCACCTCAACTGGGGATCGAACCATGGACCACCGAGCTAGGAAGCCAGTGCACTAACCACTGTGCTATCGCGGCTCCATATTACAGTACTTTGAAGAAAAGACGCAAGTGCTCTCAACAGAGATAGAGCTGAAGAGATTGGCAAGTTTGTCGTGGTGAACAATTATTGTATAGGCAGTAGTCGGAAATGTTAACGTTTCTCGTTTTGATATCTCCTTTTTCCCCTGCCTCTTTCTATTCTATTGTTTGAAGAAATTGCAATGCGAGTATTTCTCCCCCCTCCCCTCCCCGCAATAGTTAAATATTCTGTTTCACACGTTAAGCCAAAATCAAGGTTGGTTTAGTGTTATTTGTGCATAGTGTAATTTGATACATTCCCTGATATGTGAAAGAAGCTGTAAATTATGAGAGCTTCCCCACCCCCGACAGATTCAGCGTTAGGGACACTTTCGGAGAATTACCTGCCCATTGTGAATGACTACTGATTCGCTCCCCTGCTCCCCCCATTTACAAACGGTGTCCTCTTATTTTGTGAATACAGCGGGTTGTCTCCTCAGTCTGTTGGATCCAGCATAGCACAAAAGATAAGAATTTTGTAGTCTAGTGACCGGATGCGATGGTTCACAGTGAATTGATCTGACTCTCTCGGACGAACCCCGCAAATCAGAAATCCCGAGATATCATATTTCCGTTAATTTGATTAGCGAGTTGTTAAAGACTGTCCCGTGTAGTGCAGGGGGGGGGGGGGGGGGTGGGGGTGGGGGGGAGTGGGGAGGGGGGCGAGGGGCGGTAGTCTCAGTTGAGACAAAGAAAGAATAGGCATACTGCTACCTCAATCATGTCGTAAGAGGCGACTATTACGAGGCTGTGCAAGAGGCTGGCAATTTCATCATGTACAACATATTCCTACATAAACTACTGCTGCTACAGCATATGCATGTTTTGGTGCAGGCTTCCTGCAAAGGGGACCAGCTTCAGTGGTTGCTCCATGCTCCATAGGAAGCGAAATAGGAAATACGTGATGATGATGACGACGTTTGTGGAAGAACGCGATACGTCATAATTTGTAGTAGTGCTAACGTTCTTGTTACTTCTATAGTAAGTAAAGAAATAAATAAAGGTCATTAGCAGGCACTCGTTAGACAGACAGCAAAACAACAGAAAGTAGGACACCAGAATCTGGTATTCTCCTTGCTGTCCAACGAGTGCCTGTTAATTACTTTTATTTATTTACTTACTCAGGTTCCGGGTTCTAGAAGTTATCGATTTCTTCCTCGTTCGTCCTGAAAAGGACGTTGGTTGCGTTGTGTCTGTTTACAGCGAAGCTGCGATATCTGCGCCTTTCGGCCGACACATCCGACTTCAAGCACGGCATTTTTTAGGACCGGGTTTGCCTTCCCTCTTCGATCCCTACTCTCTCAGCCAGACTGCAGTGATGCAGCCTGTTTCCAGGACCATCACTTGGAGGTGGAGTAGGGTCTTGGTCAGCTCTGGTTCGCTGACCCTGACGCAAGCAGTCAAACTATGGGTCGCTGACTGCATTCTCTATTGCTGCATCTTTGGGTCCCGTTCCGGGTTCAAAACTTGGTAACCATTCTACCCAGATATAAATGGGTACTTGACTCTGCTCATGATTTAGGGATGCAAAGGCAGTGAAGGAGAGATATAGTCACTAACCACAAAATTGGACCTAATATAGGGAAGTCTCTAACGCTTCACTACCCTAGGTATGGGGCTACCTTTACCTTTTTCTTTAGCTTACTTTAAAAGCAGCAGTAACAGCAGCAGTAACAGCAGCAGTAACAGCAGCAGTAACAGCAGCAGTAGTACCAATACGATTCGTAAAATTAGTTGCAGTAGCAGCCGCAGGATTCGTAGTAGAAGTAGCAGTCGCAGCTGCAGGATTTGTAGTGTAGCAGCCGCAGGATTCGTAGTAGTAGTAGTAGTAGTAGTAGTAGTAGTAGTAGTAGTAGTAGTAGTAGTAGTAGTAGTAGTAGTAGTAGTAGTAGTAGTAGTAGTAGTAGTAGTAGTAGTAGTAGTAGTAGTAGTAGCAGCCGCAGGATTCGTAGTAGAAGTAGCAGTCGCAGCTGCAGGATTTGTAGTAGTGATAGTAGTAGTAGCAGTAGCAGCCGCAGGATTCGTAGTAGTAGTAGCAGCCACAGGACTCGTGGTAGTAGTAGTAGTAGCAGCAATAGGATTCGTAGTAGTAGTCGCAGCCGCAGGATTCGGAGTAGTAGTAGTAGTAGCAGCCGCAGGACTCAAGATTCGTAGAAATAGTAGTAGCCGCAGGATTCGCGGTGGTAGTAGTAGTAGCAACCACAGGATTCGTATTAGTAGTAGTAGTAGTAGTAGCAGCCGCAGGATTCGTAGTAGTTGTAGTAGCAGCCGCAGGATTCGTAGCAGTATTAGAAGTAGTAGTAGCAGTAGTAGAAATAGTAGCGATAGTTGCAGTAATAGTAGTAGCAGCCGCAGGATTCGTAGCAGTAAAAGTAGAAGCAGCAGCCGTGGGATTTGTAGAAGTAGTAGTAGTAGTGGTAGCAGTCGCAGGATTCGTAGTAGTAGTATTAGTAGTAGTAACATCCGCAGTATTCGTAGTAATAGTAGTAGTAGTAGCCACAGGATTCGGAGTAGTAGTAGTACCAGTAGTAGTAGCCGCAGGATTCGTAGTAATAGTAGAAGTACTAGTAGTAGCAGTAGCAGTCACAGGATCCGTAGTTGTAGTGGTATTAACAGTAGCAACTGCAGGATTCATAGTAGTAGTTGAAGCCGCAGGATTCGTAGTAGTAGTAGCTGTTGCAGGATTTGTAGTAGTAGTAGCAGCCGCAGGATTCGTAGCAGTAATAGCAACAGTAGTATTCATAGCAGTAGGATTCGTAGCAGTAATAGCAATAGGATTCGTAGCAGTAATAGCAGTAGGATTCGTAGCAGTAATAGCAGTAGGATTCGTAGCAGCAGTAGTATTCAAAACAGTAGAAGCATTTGTCGCAGTATGATTCTTAGCGGTGGCAGCAGTAAAATTCAAAGCAGTAACAGCAGAGAAGTATTCATAGCAGTAGCAGCAGTAGAATGCATAGCAGTAGCTGCAGTATTAGTATTCATAGCAGTAGCAGCAGTAGAATGCATAGCAGTAGCAGTAAGATTGGAAGGAGAAGTACGATTCATATCAGTAGCAGCAGTGAGATTTATAGCAGTCTAAGCAGTAGATTCAAAGCAGTAGCAGCAGTAAGATTTATAGCAGTATAAGCAGTAGATTCATAGCAGTAGCAGCAGTGAGATTTATAGCAGTCTAAGCAGTAGAGTCATAGCAGTAGCAGCAGTGAGATTTATATCAGTATAAGCAGTAGATTCATAGCAGTAGCAGCAGTGAGATTTATAGCAGTCTAAGCAGTAGAGTCATAGCAGTAGCAGCAGTGAGATTTATAGCAGTATAAGCAGTAGATTCATAGCAGTAGCAGCAGTGAGATTTATAGCAGTCTAAGCAGTAGAGTCATAGCTGTAGCAGCAGTGAGATTTATAGCAGTATAAGCAGTAGATTCATAGCAGTAGCAGCAGTGAGATTTATAGCAGTATAAGCGGTAGATTCATAGCAGTAGCAGCAGTGAGATTTATAGCAGTATAAGCGGTAGATTCATAGCAGTAGCAGCAGTGAGATTTATAGCAGTATAAGCAGTAGAGTCATAGCAGTAGCAGCAGTGAGATTTATAGCAGTATAAGCAGTAGATTCATAGCAGTAGCTGCAGTGAGATTTGTAGCAGTATAAGCGGTAGATTCATAGCAGTAGCAGCAGTGAGATTTATAGCAGTCTAAACAGTACAGTCATAGCAGTAGCAGCAGTGAGATTTATAGCAGTATAAGCAGCAGAGTCATAGCAGTAGCAGCAGTGAGATTTATATCAGTATAAGCAGTAGATTCATAGCAGTAGCAGCAGTGAGATTTATAGCAGTCTAAGCAGTAGAGTCATAGCAGTAGCAGCAGTGAGATTTATAGCAGTATAAGCAGTAGATTCATAGCAGTAGCAGCAGTGAGATTTATAGCAGTCTAAGCAGTAGAGTCATAGCAGTAGCAGCAGTGAGATTTATAGCAGTATAGCAGTATAAGCAGTAGATTCATAGCAGTAGCAGCAGTGAGATTTATAGCAGTATAAGCGGTAGATTCATAGCAGTAGCAGCAGTGAGATTTATAGCAGTATAAGCGGTAGATTCATAGCAGTAGCAGCAGTGAGATTTATAGCAGTATAAGCAGTAGAGTCATAGCAGTAGCAGCAGTGAGATTTATAGCAGTATAAGCAGTAGATTCATAGCAGTAGCTGCAGTGAGATTTGTAGCAGTATAAGCGGTAGATTCATAGCAGTAGCAGCAGTGAGATTTATAGCAGTCTAAACAGTACAGTCATAGCAGTAGCAGCAGTGAGATTTATAGCAGTATAAGCAGCAGAGTCATAGCAGTAGCAGCAGTGAGATTTATAGCAGTATAAGCGGTAGATTCATAGCAGTAGCAGCAAAGAGATTTATATCAGCATAAGCAGTAGATTCATAGCAGTAGCTGCAGTGAGATTTATAGCAGTATAAGCAGTAGATTCATAGCAGTAGCAGCAGTGAGTTTTATAGCAGTCTAAGTAGTAGAGTCATAGCAGTAGCAGCAGTGAGATTTATAGCAGTATAAGCAGCAGATTCATAGCAGTAGCAGCAGTGAGATTTATAGCAGTATAAGCAGTAGAGTCATAGCAGTAGCAGCAGTGAGATTTATAGCAGTATAAGCAGTAGATTCATAGCAGTAACAGCAGTGAGATTTATAGCAGTCTAAGCAGTAGAGTCATAGCAGTAGCAGCAGTGGGATTTATAGCAGTGGAAGCAGTAGATTCATAGCAGTAGCAGCAGTGAGATTTATAGCAATCTAAGCAGTAGAATCATAGCAGTAGCAGCAGTGAGATTTATAGCAGTATAAGCAGTAGATTCATAGCTGTAGCAGCAGTGAGATTTATAGCAGTATAAGCAGTAGATTCATAGCTGTAGCAGCAGTGAGATTTATAGCAGTATAAGCAGTAGATTCATAGCAGTAGCAGCAGTCGGATTCTAAGCAGTGGAAGCATTATCAGCAGCAGGATTCGTAGCAGTGGTAGGATTCGTAGCGGCAATAGGATTCGTAGTAGTTGTAGCGGTAGCAGCAGTAGGATTCGTAGCAGTGGTAGGATTCGTAGCGGCAGTAGGATTCGTAGCAGCAGTAGGATTCGTTGCCGTAGTAGCGTTCATAGCAATAGCAGCAGCTGTAGCAAAAGTAGAATAGATTTAATGTATATTATATAAGTACAACTATAAAACATTTTCTAGGAGTGTCAACATCCCCTTCTGCAACCGGCGGTTGTGTTTCTGCACACTCGATTCATTTCAAATTCTGTGTTGCAAACCCAGACCGACCAACATTCTTGTTAATTTAATCTATTTTTATTTGTTACACACACACTTTTTGCCCGCTTTCTAGTTTCCTTTTATTAAGGCACATCTTAGTTTGCATCATCTAAGGATACACCCTCATTGGTTATCACCGGGGCCTGGGATTTGAGCTGTTAGCCTTGGGATTACGGGCCAAGAAGCTGTTAGCGGGTTGTGATGATGTGCCCATGTTTCAATGGAGATTTGCATTGTTCGATAGTTTGGCCGCTGGTGATTGCTGTTAGTGTTGACGAGTGTTGATTGAGAAGGGTTGGGTAGGGGGCTGAGATGATGATGGGGATGAATATGAAGAAGTGAGAGACGGATAAATTGACAGAAAGAATATGTGAGCCTGTTGAAAAATATGTTAATGATAGTTGAAGTGGGTGGAAGGAAGGAAAGACTAAAATTTCCAGACGAAGAAATGGAGTCAATAGTGTTTTGTTCTGTTGTTGTTTGTTTTTAATCTTATACTGCAGAAGTCAATCAGTCAACCCCCTCTCGCTCCTCTAGGAGCACAAGCCTTCAACAAACACCTGCCAAGTCTTCATGTCACGTGCCATCCGCTCAAGTTCTTTTCATGTTTTCCTCATCATTGTCACTTCTGTCTCGAATCTCTTCTTAACTAATTAAATAATTACATAACATCATATGTAGGTTTTAAAGATAATTTTGTCCTGTTTAATATTAATTATGATATGGTACTGTAAATCTGTGTAACTGTTATTGTACTGTTACAATGTTGGGATTTTATTTTATTGTAATTTATCGTTATTTTATTATTTAAGTAATATTTAAGATACATGTGAGAATAAATGGATTCAGTATGGAAAATGAGAGAAAGGAAGGGCAGAATGTTAGAAGGGCCTGCGTGCCCAATTCTAAACCCTTTGAAAATAAAGTTCGTTCGTTCGTTCTCCGTGTTTTTTTGTTTTTTTTTTGGTCTACCTCTGCCTTTCTTTCTCTGAGGATTCCAGAATAAGGACTGTTGTGTTTTTTTTTTTTTTCCTTAACCAGCGGCACTTAGGCTTTCAGCCCTTCGGCCCAATGACTTGTCATTGCGAGGCTGGGGAACCTGAGGACTTTCCTTCCAACCCGGTCAGGAGCTTCGCTCCTTCCCATCCACAGAGGGTTTATCAC
The DNA here is from genome assembly GCA_024509875.1 of Oreohelix idahoensis. NCBI lineage: Eukaryota > Metazoa > Mollusca > Gastropoda > Stylommatophora > Oreohelicidae > Oreohelix > Oreohelix idahoensis. The sequence continues at coordinate 759,170 of JAMPIV010009521.1, read as the reverse complement.
AGGAGCCGTTCAGGTTATTCAGTCAAATTTCCGGTCGTAAACATTCCTTCAAATCAACAGGGTTCTTCAATGTGTGTTCTATACATCGCCAGCGACTTCTTCTCATCTCTTATTCCACCGGCACTTGTCTGGTTCTTGTCATCAGTTTCTTATTTGTGATTTTGTCATACCATTTTAATCCTTCTATTCTACGTAGGCACCCATTTATGAAAGTCTGTAGCTTTTTGGATGTTGTTTTTCGCTGTTCTCCATGTTTCAGAGCCATACAACGGTACTGGAATCGCAATAGTGTTAAAACGCCATATAACAACAATCTTACTCAGTATACTCATCACCATTATGTTCATTTAGCTCACTGTGGAATATAGGCCTTCAACTTGTTCACGACACATTGTCCTCTCCTGCACCATTCCTTAAAGCCTTCTACGTGTCTTCTTTGTCTGTTCTGCGATATCTCTGCTTTTGTGTTAGACTTTATTATTTTTTCTTCTTCTGCGAAGCGGACCACAAGGTCTTGTTTATTTGGGCATGCGTCCTAATATAACCGACGAAACTTGAGTCTAGGCTGAACGGGTCACGCCTCGGCAAAACGAGGCAAATTTTTTTTGTGTGTTAAACTTTCAGACGTAAACTTGAATATGTTTAAACAAAGCAGTGGCCACTTCAGTTTGTTGGTATCTTCGTAGAGCTTTTCCAGGAATGGTACTTGTGATAGTCGTATATGCTTTCTCTGTTCCTCATATGTTGGGCATCTTTGAAACAGATGTTCGGAGTCATTTTATCAGTGCCACAGTTACACTCATCAGTTTTTCCTATCTTTAACTTGTTGAATAGATGGTATTTCAGTCCGCTGTCGCTTGAGCGAAATGTGAAGAGTGTCTTTTGTTCACCTCTGCTGAGATGGCAGTATGTATGCTATTTCTGGTGACCTGTATGCTCTGCTTCCTAAGTCTTATTTTGATGTTCATATATTTTCCCACTGAAAGGTAGTTCGTCAATATTAAGAAAACTTGTTGATAGCTGTACAAGACAATCCCTGTTCTGGAATAACCAGGGTAAGAGAGGAAAAGGAAGACCACAAGAGCACACGGAGAAGAGAACTGGAGACAGACACAAGAGGGATGAAGAAAACATAGAAAGACCTTAAGCAGATGGCACGTGACAGGAAGACTTGGAAAAAGCTTATTGAAGGCCTATGTTCCTTTGGGAGTTGAAAGGTCAAAGAAGAAGAAGAAGAAGAAGAATGAACGAACGAACGAATTTTATTTTCAAAGGGTTAAGAATTGGGCACGCAAGCCCATCTGACATTCTGCCCTTTCTCTCTCTCTCTCTCTCTCTCTCTCTCTCATCATGTATACTGTTTCCTTTCATTCTCACTGTTTCGTGAAGAAGAAGAAGAAGAAGAAGAAGAAGAAGAAGAAGAAGAAGAAGAAGAAGAAAGAAGAAGAAGAAGTAGAAAAAAGAAGAAGGCAGCTCCTTATGCCTTGTGTATTCCTGTTTTGATATCACAGGTCGTTCCTCCAGCTCTGTTTAAGTTACTGCCAAGATAATTGCACGAACTTAAGGTCTGATGAAAAATATACCAGAGATTTCAGAAATTACTGATAAGCGATGTGGCTACGTAGGTCGAAACTGAAAAAAGTGTCACACATAATCCCGTGTAATTTCTGGTGATCTTTGAGGATGCAAATAAAGACTAGAACAACTGCTACTTCATGGACTTCGCAAAAAGCAACTAAAATAATATTTCGGTGTTAGCTTGCAACCTCACCACGTAAAACAAATTGCTAAAGACAAAAACCGCTGCAAGAAATCGTGAATTCTTTGATACAGGCTTCCTGTACGACACAACAGAATGAGATACCATCTATACCACAAACACCAAATTGGTGCAACCGATCTCTACACCTGCGGCACTAGCCCGATGATAATCGAACACCTGCTGCAGTACTGCCCAACCTACAGCAATGAACAGAGTAGCATATGGCAACAACCCACTTCTATCAACGAAAAACTGTTTGGGGATGTCGGGAACCCTGAGTTGACTACTGCCTTTATTAGAGTCATTAATGTGGAAGTCTGAAGGCGAACGAGGAAGAAGAAGAAGCAGAAATACGAAAATCAGTTGCAATAGTGATTACATGCTCCACAGGGAGCTAAAAAAACACAAAATAAGAAGTGGCATACATAGAAGCTGTTATGAAGACACTATTGGTAAGAGATACAGAAGTGCTGCCACTGTGTTACAGACTAAAGTAAGGTTGTGGATAAACATGTAATTTAATAACGTTAGGAAAAGATTAAGGCATAAGGAGGTTTAAATATCTCCTATGGTTGTAACGAGCCGTTGTTGTAGTTCTTGGATACACAAATAAGGAGGGGTAACCTGAGGCCCGTAAACAGTAAATAAATAATACACGACGTTAAGTTTCAGGCACTCGTGAGAAATAAAAAAGTAGAACATCAGACAACATAAAAACCACAGAAGTGATAGCCATAACGGGAATCAGGAAATTCCGAACGACACCATCGCCTACTTACGGGAGTGAATCGTTACTATCCTCTCTGCCAACTGGGTACTGCACTGAAACATACCTTTGTGTATTATTTTTTTGGGGGGTAGTTCATGCAGTGTCTTCTGTCATTATGTATATGCTGTCATTTAGTTAGCACATGTCAGTAACATTTGGGGGCTACAACATATATAAGGTACGGTAATTCTTGCAGTGTCTTCTGTCATTATGTATATGCTGTCATTTAGTTAGCACATGTCAGTAACATTTGGGTGCTACAACATATATAAGGTACGGTAGTTCTTGCAGTGTCTTCTGTCATTATGTATATGCTGTCATTATGTATATGCTGTCATTTAGTTAGCACATGTCAGTAACATTTGGGGACTACAACATATATAAGGTACGGTAGTTCTTGCAGTGTCTTCTGTCATTATGTATATGCTGTCATTTAGTTAGCACATGTCAGTAACATTTGGGGGCTACAACATATATAAGGTACGGTAGTTCTTGCAGTGTCTTCTGTCATTATGTATATGCTGTCATTTAGTTAGCACATGTCAGTAACATTTGGGGGCTACAACATATATAAGGTACGGTAGTTCTTGCAGTGTCTTCTGTCATTATGTATATGCTGTCATTTAGTTAGCACATGTCAGTAACATTTGGGGACTACAACATATATAAGGTACGGTAATTCTTGCAGTGTCTTCTGTCATTATGTATATGCTGTCATTTAGTTAGCACATGTCAGTAACATTTGGGGGCTACAACATATATAAGGTACGGTAATTCTTGCAGTGTCTTCTGTCATTATGTATATGCTGTCATTTAGTTAGCACATGTCAGTAACATTTGGGTGCTACAACATATATAAGGTACGGTAGTTCTTGCAGTGTCTTCTGTCATTATGTATATGCTGTCATTTAGTTAGCACATATTTTGAAGATAATGCAACCATATTTTCACCATACGAGCTCGGACGCCGCCTCGGTAAACAAGGTCCGCGCAGAGCAGTGACACCCCCAGGCTGCTTGCGAATAGTCTACTACTGGGAACATAAACAGATTAGGGATGAGCCCACTCTCCCGTTGAACAGGTGCTAAAGTCATAGATACTGGGCCAGAAGGCGCACCGGAAACCACAGTATCACGCAACTCGCTTTTTTTTTCTATGGAGAGTACACCGTCAAATAAATCTCGTACTGGTGCTCGCCCTGTGGAGCTCCACCAGGCAGGTGCAGTGCCGGGCTCTGAGCCTCGACAGAGCCCACCCTCAGCTACTGGAGGACCCTCTAGACCGTCTTGTGGAGTCAGCAGACGGCGGAGGAGAACTACTGACCAAAACAAAACAGAAAAAGAGAAACCCAGAGTGCCACTTGTCATGATGCACTGGAATGCAGAGGGAGTGAACAGCAAGCAGGCTGGATACAGCAAAAAGACAGAGCTGGAAAACATCTTGTATGAGAAGCAAGTCAGTGTTTGCTGTATCCAGAGACTCACTTGAAAGCAGATCAAACCTTTAAAATAAGGGGATATCAATGCTTCAGATCCGACAGAAAAGATAGACGAAAGGAGGAGTACTTACTCTTGTAAGGAATAACATTCCTGCACACGAAAGGAAAACCTTCATGGATGGAGCAGAATATCAGCTGTTGCAGATAAAGGTAGACAAGATGGAAATAGAACTCCTGAACTATTACTGTCCGAACAACAAACCCCTGAGTCTCAGCTCTATACAGGTACCAGCCACCAACTTTATAGCAGTTGGAGACTTTAATAGCCACTCCCAGAGCTGGGGCTATAACCATCTGGATCACATTAGGTGAAGAGGTTGAAACTTGGCAAGATGTCTTCTCACTCCCTAATCCTAGTATAATGCCACAGATAGCTCATTCAGTCCAGAGGATGGCACACAATATAAGGTCAACACCAGATTTCTTGCCTTCTCCACACCATGTATAGCTGGATCTATTAGTAGAGAAGTAGGAGACCAACTAGGGGGAAGCGACATCGCCCAATCTTTCTTACTGTCCAGAGTGCAACTCTCAGTACAGGCCCAGCCATTACAAGATGGAACTACAAAAAAGCCAACTGGGGTTTATTCAGGCATCAGGTGAACACGCTGCTGTCTACCCTCAAGGTACAGAACAGAGACATTAATGAAGTGGTAAAAGACTTCAGATGCATACTACAAGCTGCAAAAGAAACCATTCCCAAAGGATGCCGGCGTAACATACATATAGCACACTCCAAGAACGTACTAGTCCTTGCAGTGTCACTTCACTGCAACGTACAACAGGAAAAAGTTAGCACATGTCAGAAACATTTGGGAAAAACGGAAAAGCTACAACATATATAAGGTCGGTAGTTCCTTGCAGTCTCTTCCTATCAAATGTAAGTCTCTAAATGTCATTTAGTTAGCTACACATGTCAGTAAATTTTTGAGGGGCTAAAACATATATAAGGTACGGTTAGTTTTGCAGTGAACAGTTCTGAAAGCATTATGTAAACGGATCAGCTGATCAGAACTAAATTACGGCACATGTCAGAACATTTGAGGGAAGACTACAAATACATAAGGTACGAAGCTTAGTTCTTGCAGTGTCTCTAAATGTAAATGAGCTGTCATTTAGTTAGCACATGTCAGTAACATTTGGATGAAGGCTACAACATATATAAGGTACGGTAAGCATGCAGTGTCTTCTGTTGTCTAGAGATACAGTATATGCTGTCAACCACAGATTAGTTAGCACATAGATCCTGTCAGTAACATTTGGGGAGAGACAACATATATAAAGGTACGGTAACTTGCATGTGGACTGTCATTATGTATATGCTGTCAATTAGTTAGCAAAACATGTCAGTAACATTTGGGGGCTACAACATATATAAGGTACGGTAAATCATGCAGTGTCTTCTGTCATTATGTATTGCAAAACAGGGAGATATGCTGTCAATTTAGTTAGCACATGTCAGTAAACATTTGGGATATTCACCAACATATATAAGGTACGGTAATTCATGCAGAGTCTTCTGTCACAATAAACCAGTATATGCTGTCATTTAGTTAGCACATGTCAGTAACATTTGGGGGATACAACATATATAAGGTACGGTAACCTATCTTGGAGTGAATTCTGTCATTACATGTATATGCTATTGATTTTAGTTAGCACATGTCAGTAACATTTTACCAAACTGGGGACTGAACATATATAAGGTACGGTAGTTCTTGCCAGTGTCTTCTGTCATTATGTAAGATGCTGTCATTTAGTTAGCACATGTCAGTAACATTTGGGTCGACTACAACAGGTAGCTTTGATAAGGTGTGTCCCCATAGAAAGATGGCCTCATTGCAGTGTCTTAATGAAGGAGCAAGTGGAATCCAAGGCAAACATTATGTAAATGGATGCAGTCTTTAGTTAGCACAAGTCAGGAACATTTGGGGGCTACAACATATATAACGGTACGGTAGTTCTTGCAGTGTCTTCTGTCCATTATGTATATGCTGTCATTTAGTTAGCACATGTCCAGTAACATTTGGGGACTACAACATACATAATGTACGGTAAAGTTCTTTTAATCCATGCAGTCTTCTGTCATTATGTATATGCTGTCATTTAGTTAGCACATGTCAGTGAACATTTGGGGGCTACAAATTATATAAGGTACGGTAAATTCATGCAGTGTCTTCTGTCATTATGTAAATGCTGTCATTTAGTTAGCACATGTCAGTAACATTTCCAGGGACTACAACATATATAAGGTACGGTAATTCTTGCAGTGTCTTCTGTCATTATGTATATGCTGTCATTTAGTTAAGCACATGTCAGTACCCCCACATCTTGGGGGCTACAAACATATATAAGGTACGGTAATTCATGCAGTGTCTTTACTGTCATTATGTATATGCATGTCATTTAGTTACTCAGCACATGTCAGTAACATTTGGGGGGACTACAAAATATATAAGGTACGGTAATTCTTGCAGTGTCTTCAGTCATTTGTAATATGATGTCCATTTAGTTTAGCCTCAGCACATGTCAGTAACATTGGGGGCTACAACATATAACAAGGCAGACGGTAATTCATGCAGTGTCTTCTGTCATTATGTATATGCTGTCATTTAGTTAGCACATGTCAGTAACATTTGGGGACTACAACATATATAAGGTACGGTAAGCTTCATGCAGTGTCTTCTGTCATTATGTATATGCTGTCATTTAGAGTTAGCACATGTCAGTAACATTTGGGGGCTACAACATATATAAGGTACGGTAATTCTTGCAGTGTGTCTTCTGTCATTATGTATATGCTGTCATTTAATGTTAGCACAAACAGTAACATTTGGGGCTACAACATATATAAGGTACGGTACATTCTTGCAGTGTCTTCTGTCATTATGTATATGCTGTCATTTAGTTAGCACATGTCAGTAACATTTGGGTGCTACAACATATATAAGGTACGGTAATTCATGCAGTGTCTTCTGTCATTATGTATATGCTGTCATTTAGTTAGCACATGTCAGTAACATTTGGGTGCTACAACATATATAAGGTACGGTAATTCTTGCAGTGTCTTCTGTCATTATGTATATGCTGTCATTTAGTTAGCACATGTCAGTAACATTTGGGGGCTACAACATATATAAGGTACGGTAATTCTTGCAGTGTCTTCTGTCATTATGTATATGCTGTCATTTAGTTAGCACATGTCAGTAACATTTGGGGGGCTACAACATATATAAGGTACGGTAATTCATGCAGTGTCTTCTGTCATTATGTATATGCTGTCATTTAGTTAGCACATGTCAGTAACATTTGGGTGCTACAACATATATAAGGTACGGTAATTCAAACAGTGTCTTCTGTCATTATGTATATGCTGTCATTTAGTTAGCACATGTCAGTAACATTTGGGGGCTACAACATATATAAGGTACGGTAATTCATGCAGTGTCTTCTGTCATTATGTATATGCTGTCATTTAGTTAGCACATGTCAGTAACATTTGGGGGCTACAACATATATAAGGTACGGTAGTTCTTGCAGTGTCTTCTGTCATTATGTATATGCTGTCATTTAGTTAGCACATGTCAGTAACATTTGGGGGCTACAACATATATATAAGGTACGGTAATTCATGCAGTGTCTTCTGTCATTATGTATATGCTGTCATTTAGTTAGCACATGTCAGTAACATTTGGGGGCTACAACATATATAAGGTACGGTAATTCATGCAGTGTCTTCTGTCATTATGTATATGCTGTCATTTAGTTAGCACATGTCAGTAACATTTGGGGGCTACAACATATATAAGGTACGGTAGTTCTTGCAGTGTCTTCTGTCATTATGTATATGCTGTCATTTAGTTAGCACATGTCAGTAACATTTGGGGGCTACAACATATATAAGGTACGGTAATTCTTGCAGTGTCTTCTGTCATTATGTATATGCTGTCATTTAGTTAGCACATGTCAGTAACATTTGGGGACTACAACATATATAAGGTACGGTAATTCTTGCAGTGTCTTCTGTCATTATGTATATGCTGTCATTTAGTTAGCACATGTCAGTAACATTTGGGTGCTACAACATATATAAGGTACGGTAATTCATGCAGTGTCTTCTGTCATTATGTATATGCTGTCATTTAGTTAGCACATGTCAGTAACATTTGGGGGCTACAACATATATAAGGTACGGTAATTCTTGCAGTGTCTTCTGTCATTATGTATATGCTGTCATTTAGTTAGCACATGTCAGTAACATTTGGGGGCTACAACATATATAAGGTACGGTAATTCTTGCAGTGTCTTCTGTCATTATGTATATGCTGTCATTTAGTTAGCACATGTCAGTAACATTTGGGTGCTACAACATATATAAGGTACGGTAGTTCATGCAGTGTCTTCTGTCATTATGTATATGCTGTCATTTAGTTAGCACATGTCAGTAACATTTGGGTGCTACAACATATATAAGGTACGGTAGTTCTTGCAGTGTCTTCTGTCATTATGTATACGCTGTCATTTAGTTAGCACATGTCAGTAACATTTGGGTGCTACAACATATATAAGGTACGGTAGTTCATGCAGTGTCTTCTGTCATTATGTATACGCTGTCATTTAGTTAGCACATGTCAGTAACATTTGGGGGCTACAACATATATAAGGTACGGTAGTTCCATAGCAGATTCTACCGAAGGGGAGTGAAGTGTTACAGACTTTACTATACTAGGTCCACTATAGAGAGGTGGGAATGACCAGTTCCCTTCCTATCTGCCTTTTCCTTCCCTAACTCTAGTGCAAAGTCAGGTACCCATTTACAGCTGGGTAGACTGAAGCGTGTCGATACCATGAATCGAACACGGCACCTTTGCCGTGAGACCAGTGCTCTAACCACTCTGTCAGTCGGAAGCTCACAACATATATAATATGAGATATTCTGATGAAATAATGTCCCTAATACTCAGATATCAAGACAGCGCTATTGTAAAAACGTACAGGCAATCCCAGAGCGACAGGCAATCCCAGAGCGAGAGAGCCTAAATGGTCTAGACTCGGGTTAGAGCGCTGGCTTTTCGGCGGCTCAATTACCGGGATCCAGGATCGAAACCTGATAGCGTCACTCCAGTCTACCCTGCTGTAAATGAGTACCTGATTCTGCTCTCGAGTTGGGGAAGATAAAGGCACCGAGGAAGGGAACTGATAACTCTATCTCATTTTAAAAAAAGCTGTAGATAGTATGGTAAAGTCTCTATCACTTCAGCCACCTACGTCAGTATCTGTTATAGAACTACCTTTACCTTAGTCTCGGAACAGGTACGGCCGTAGGGGAGTGGAGTATTACAGACTCCCCTCTTTCCACCTTTATAAGGCAGGGGGTGATTGGTTCCCTTCCTCCCCACCTTTGTCTTCCCTAACTCAACAGCAGAGTCAGGATGTACGGGAGCGTGGATATACCAGACTCGATCAGTTTTCGAATTCGATTTCTTTACATCGAGAAGCAAGCATCATAAACACTCTGCCAATCGGACACACATGCCAATTCCATAGCCCTGTTGCACGGACAAAAATGAAAGTGGTAACCAAGAAACTACTGGTTTTATTTATTAATGGCAGCTTGCACAGAATAGGACTAAACTAGTATGACAGGATGACCTATATAGAACTGATATAATTTTTTTTTTATTTGTCTCGATTTGGCGAGGCGCTCCGTTTAACTTAAACACAACTTTGGTTACAATGTCCAATATAAAAAAGACCCTTTGATCTGGTTAATTCTCCAACTGATATAAAGAACCGGACACAGCAGCGTGAGCCAGAAATAAAGAAAAACCGTAGGTGTTTTTTTTTTGGGGGGGGGGGGGGGGGGGGGGGTCGGAGTGGCTAAGAGGTATGGCGTCCGCCTCGAATTTTAAAGTTACCGGGTTCAATTCCCAGTAGAGGGATTACAATTTATGGACATTTTTTTTTCACAACCAGTGGTCCTAATGATGTCATACTTCTCCCTGGTCTCATGTGTAGTGAGAACGGATGCCTAAGTCTTCTCGGGTAAGGGCGAAAATATAGGAGGTCCGGTGTGTAAGTTGTGTACGTTAAAACTCCCTCGGCAGTTGGACATCGTAAAGAGGAGGCCATAAGGCCGCTGCCCTGGCAAAAGTTAAAAATTAGAAACCTTTCCACCTCCAGCATATTTATAGAATGCAAAATCAAACGTAGGCTTTGAATTTAGGACATAACTGAGGATATTAACTGTTATGATTACAAGATATCTTTTGTTCTGGAATCCAGACGGTTAAAAAAAATAAACAGAGATTATTCTTTTTCTCGGTAAAAGAAATAAAGAGAGACTCAAAAAAATACCCACGAAGAAGAAAGCTGCAGACAGATTTAACAAGGATCAAGAAAGCCACGGGCAGAAATTGAGCAGATGGCGCAAGACATGATGGCTTCGCGCGAATTGATTGAAAATATTACATGCTTTGATGGAGCTGATGGCTAATGATAATTAGGATGATTACAGTTTTGAAAGGCCCTGGCTACGAAAAAAAAACACAACAACAATGCTGGATACAGTTGTTGAATAAAAGATGAAAAACATAATAATGGTTATCTAGATAGAAATGAAAAAAAAAAAGGTTATCTCTAAGTAAAAGATGTAACCAGAACGTAATATAAAAATACATGGTACGAATCGACAGAAGTTCACACATAAAAAGTTTAAAAACACATAATTACCATCAAATGGCAGACGTTTCGCTTAAAAAAAAAGGGGGGGGGGGTGTTGTGTGGGTGGGGGGAATACAGCCAAGGTAAAAACAGCGTTCTCAAAAAGAAGAAAAAACACACCGGGTAAACAACGTTCTTGAAAAGAAGAAACAACAGCCCGGGTAAAAACAACGTTCTTGAAAGAACAGCCCGCATAAAATTAGCGTTCTTGAAAGAAGAAACAACAGCCCGTGTAAAGACAGCGTTCTAGAAAGAAGAAACAACAGCCCGTGTAAAGACAGCGTTCTAGAAAAGATGAATCAACAGCCCGGGTAATAACAGCAATGAAAAGAACTACCGATGAGTGTATCTGTGGCACCGATAAAATGACAGCTAAAGATCTGCTTCAAAGATGACGTCATATGAGTAACAAAGAAAGTACATACGGCAGAAACCAGTACCATTCCTGGAGGAAAAAAAAAACTCTATGGAGATTCAGCCTTAAGCTGTCCACCGCTGTCTTTGAACATATTCAAGTTGACGTCTGAGAGTGTGCGAAGAAGGTCAGAAAAATGGTTCTCCCGTGCTATAAAGGATTGTTCATCATTATTTTTCTTTGGTACACCTTACTCAACATAGAAGCAATACTGCAGTTGGCTCCCTTACATGAAGCAGTTACATGCTCTTGTAGCGGTTGTTTCCGTGGCAATTCCTTTTACATGATAGCGGTGCCCATACACCTCATATAAGTCGCCTTGTACGACTGTTACTGTAGAAATTCGTTACAAGCTGTTCTGTTAGTGGTTTCTGTTATTGTTGATTATTTGTGTTGGGTGTTGTGGTGTAGTACCACTGACAAGGTCGATGTCAGTAATGTCGGGCTTACTGTTAGTGGCCGACAGGTGTGTAAATATAATGGTCGAATGTTGTGAGTTCTTTAGGTTTGTAAATATCTGATGTATACCCACACAACAGTAACGTTGGGTCAGGAAATAGACCAACTAGTTTTCAACTTATACACAGTTTATTTACGACAGTAACGTTGACATCATGGATAACAGATCACAGCAAATCACAAGGTATCATAGTAAGTAAATCCATAGATAAATTGAGTGCAACACCAGCAACTCATTATAAATCGACATAGCATACAATCCGTCAGAAGGTTGAGTGCATCACCAGCAACTCATCATAAATGGTAATAATATATAATCAGTCAGAAAGTTGAGTGCATCACCAGCAACTCATCATAAATGGTAATTATATATATATATATATATATATATATATATATATATATATATATATATATATATATATATATATATATATATATATATATATATATATATATATATATATATATATATATATATATATATATATATATATATATATATAATCCGTCAGAAATTGGTTGCATACACAGCAACTCATCATACATGGTGAGAGTAAATATAATCCATCAGAAATTGGTTGCATACACAGCAACTCATCATACATGTTAATAACAAGAAAAATCCATCAGAAAAAAGGTTGCATAAACAGCAACTCATTGTACATTGCATTAGCAAATATCCTCCATAGGAATATGAATCATATCAAATCTCTGTCATCCAAAAACACCCTGGACACACTAGCGAGACTATAAAAATCGACTCGAAGCTCTGCCAGATACCTAATGACCGAGATTATAGTTTCTCAAAACAACTCAGTACATCTTCACTCAAGCGCGAACTAACAGCTTGACATGTGAGCCCAGCTCACCCGTATCTCTCCCCCAACTACTACTAAGAACATTTTAACACTTTCTTTATGTTTAAAAAACTAATACATACTCAGTTGAGCTATGTTCAAGCACCCAAATAAAAAAAATCATCTCATAACTTTAAACAAGCTTACTAGCGTGTCTATAAAAAATCAGACCCGTACGTAAGAATCCCAAACACTTAACTCCCACTCGAAAACATGACTTAACAGATTACACCGACCCCCATGGAAAAAAAAATGATATCATCATTTTTTTTTTTTTGAAAATTACATCGAACAAAAATGTGAGGTCGATCAAATTCTATTATATACAACAGAGAATTATACTATATGTTAAGTCATATCAATAAACCAACAATAGAGGGATGGAAGTATGTGCGGAGTATGAAGATGAAGTATGCAAAGAGGATCAAACATCAAATTCAAACAAAGATGAAGTATGTCAAGTATAGACTAACTATGAACCAATAAGTAGAAAGTGAAAAGAGGAGATGAAATGAAATGAAGAATGACCAGCAACGAAATGTGTGTAGTGAAAGAAAGCAATGATACAACATGGTAACAATTTAAATTAATTAACGGATTGTGTATAAATAAATACAAGTAAGGCAAAACAGCATGGAACAACAAGCAATACATATATAAAACAAGAAAAGAAAGCTACAATCTAAATAGAGCATAATAGGCAAGAGAAACAAGTTAATTAACTTATTAAGTACTAATATTGCGCTTATTATTGAAATCACAAACTAATACCGCGTACAAACTGTTACTACTGGTGCACAACTAAGTGCTAGGTAATGAAAATAAATGACAATGTCAGAAAAAACATTTTCTAAATGTTCAATACCGAAATGTATCGTAATGATACGTTAAGTTTAAATACTATTGTCAATACTATTGTCACTCGTTCAATATTCATCAACACACTGTTGTGTATGAATAATATGCTAATAACGTGTCACATGAAAGTCAAAGAACACAATGTCCTCAATTAGTTATGTGCAATATCAAAGCTTCAGCGGCCTTGGAAAGTCTTGTGAGCGTGTTGAGACAAAAATCATCCACTGCAGAGTCAGAATTCCGAATGGCTTGAATGGTGAAGTCCAACGGGCGCAAGGCGGCAGCTTCTCTTGGAGATCTTGAATTGGCCAACATATTGATGTCTATCGCAGAGTATCGACGCTCAAATTCAGTCAATGGTATGAAGACACGTATAACAGCTCCGATTCCAGTTTTTTAGAAGAAAAAAAAATCAAATTCTTGAATTTTTTTTTCTCCCCAAACGACCGAGGTAATTGTTAAGGAAGATTTATAATGTAATTTTTGCATGATGACCACACTTAGTATAATAGCAGTTAATCTATGTGGTAATATATCTATCTATGGTTCATCATGTTCTTGCGCGGTTTTTTATTGATATTGAATGCATAATTATTCATACGTCACTAGGAGTTTATGACGTAATCCGTTTTGCACTAAATTATGCAAACGGTTGTTTCGAGGCCTTTCGTCTATAGTATTCGTCAGAGAAAGACGTTCATTTTCTAGCTCCCGATATGGTTGAGAATTAAAGTATTTTAAGGGGCAGTAAGTGATCTGCGAAGGCCGTCACTTTGTTAAGAAGATTCCAGTCATTATGGAACAAGCTCAGTAGCTTGCAGAGAAGTATTTCGGCTTAGAATTTTTATCTTCATTATCTGGTCCACAATACTTGAGTGATTACCTTTGATAAGCACTCCGAGTACAGCGGCCAGAAATAAATCGATGAGACGAGACTGTTGGAAGGATTTTAATGCATATTCATGTACTTCTCTATTGCCAATGCCATAACTATGATTCTTCTTCTTCTTCTTCTTCGTTCGCCCTGAAAAGGACGGTGGTTGCGTTGTGTCTGTTTACAACGTAGCTGTGATATCTGCACCTTTCGGTCGACACATCCGACTTCTGCACGGCATTTTTTAGGACCGGGTTTGCCTTCCCATTGCGATCCATGCTCGCTCAGCCAGCCTGCATTGCTGCATACTGTTTCCAGGACCACCACGTGGAGGTGGAGCACGGTCTTGACCAGCTCTGGTTCGCTGGTCCTGACGCAGGCAGTCAAGCTATGAGTCGCTGACTGCGGTCTCTATTGCTGCGTCTTGAGGTCCCAACTATGATTCGTCTACATGTTATTAAACCTGTCCTGTTATGTGGACCCATTTAACTACGAAGTTCTGCACTAATTTGATGGCATACATGTGATCTCACGCACGACATTCTTTCAAGTTATCAGCACGACGCTCTGACCCCATTCATTACAAGAACCAAATACTACAAAGTCTTCTTGTCACAAATATCAACCGTAACAAGTACCTTGGCAGCAATATAACACAGTTGGAGGGACAGACAAAGATATCAAAATAAGAACACAAAATACAACAGGACCTTTCACTGCATTGGAAAATGTAAGGTCATCAAAATAAATCGTCTGTATGTTATATAAGGGCGCGGAGTCCAAGTATAAAAGGCCTTGTAGTAGTAGGAAGTAGTAGTAGTAGGAAGTAGTAGTAGGTAGTAGTAGTAGGAAGTAGTAGTAGTAGGTAGTAGTAGGAAGTAGTAGTAGGTAGTAGTAGAAGGTAGTAGTAGTATGTAGTAGTAGTAGGTAGTAGTAGTAGGTAGTAGTAGTAGGTAGTAGTAGTAGAAGTAGTAGTAGTATGTAGTAGTAGTAGGTAGTAGTAGTAGGTAGTAGTAGTAGAAGTAGTAGTAGTATGTAGTAGTAGTAGGTAGTAGTAGTAGTATGTAGTAGTAGTAGGTAGTAGTAGTAGGTAGTAGTAGTAGGAAGTAGTAGTAGAAGTAGTAGTAGTATGTAGTAGTAGTAGTAGGTAGTAGTAGTATGTAGTAGTAGTAGGTAGTAGTAGTAGTAGTATGTAGTAGTAGTAGGTAGTAGTAGTAGGAAGTAGTAGTAGGTAGTAGTAGTATGTAGTAGTAGTAGGTAGTAGTAGTAGGAAGTAGTAGTAGAAGTAGTAGTAGGAAGTAGTAGTAGGAAGTAGTAGTAGGTAGTAGTAGTAGTAGGAAGTAGTAGTAGGAAGTAGTAGTAGGTAGTAGTAGTAGGTAGTAGTAGTAGGAAGTAGTAGTAGAAGTAGTAGGTAGTAGTAGAAGTAGTAGTAGGTAGTAGTAGTATGTAGTAGTAGTAGGTAGTAGTAGTAGGAAGTAGTAGTAGAAGTAGTAGTAGGAAGTAGTAGTAGGAAGTAGTAGTAGGTAGTAGTAGTATGTAGTAGTAGTAGGTAGTAGGAAGTAGTAGTAGGTAGTAGGAAGTAGTAGTAGAAGTAGGAAGTAGTAGTAGGAAGTAGTAGTAGGAAGTAGTAGTAGAAAAGAGCGTCCCATTGGCAGGGTGGTTAAAGCGCTGGTCTCTCGCGACAAAGGTGCTGTGTTCGATTCACGATATCAGACATGTTTCACTCTACCCAGTTGTAAATGAGTACCTGGCTTTGCATTTGAGTTAAGAAAGGAAATGGCAGCGAGGAAGGGAACTGGTCACCCCAGCTCTCGATGCTGGACCTAGAATGGTGGTTTCTCTAACACTTCACTCCCCCTACGACAGTATTTGCTATGGGACTACTTTTACTAGTAATAGGAAGTGATTGATGACGATAATGATGGTGTTAGGAAGCGTGAGTTTTAGATGAGGGTGAAGACAGTCAAGATGAAGATAACATCTGGCAAATCGATGGGAGTTCATCGAAATGAAAAGTGTTGCGGAAGTCAATAGAAGTGGGAATGTCACCAGTCGGTGAGAGAGTGAGCAGGAATAGGAGTTTAGCGTGTTACTGTACGCATGATGGAAGTTGAGACTGCGTGATAGTTCTGGGACTGATATGTGGTCGTTTAGGTCGCTATGTCTGTAGTCTGCAGAGGTAATGGGTGTAGCGAATGTGGACATTAATGATAGTGGGTGCTGTGGATGTGAGTGAAATTCATTAAATGAGTGCATATATGAAAATTATACTGAAGAAATGAACAAAATGGGTGAAGAGTCATGCTGAAACTTACTTTACTCAATCGTTCCTCTTCTACCCTGGGGCTGTAGACGTTTTCCAGAGAGAGCACCATACTATTCTATCGGCTGTCTTCCTCCTGGCCTGTTCCAATCTAGTCCTCGGTCCTTCAGAGATTGTCTAATGTTGTCCTCCCAGAGGACTCTGGGTCGTCCTGGAGGTCTGGGTCCCTGACTCTTGGTTTCCCGTATTTGCCTTGGTATCCGATCTTCTCCCATTCTGCAGACATCGCTAAACTATCGTAGTTGGCACTGTTCTACATGGGGATATGGTTCAACAATTATAGAAATAATCCTCATTTTCTTTATTTTTCCCCCCCTTACAGGAAACCTGCACTAATCATTCACATGGTGGTTTCTGTCTCAATTTGTTTTACATTATGAGTTTGCCAGCCTCAGGTACGACCACACATTTGTCGCCTTGTGGAATGTAAGAGTGATAATGGGGTTATACATGACTGTAAAGCAAATGGGGACAACCCTTAAGCATGTCGTAAGAGACGACTAATATGAGGTTGTGCATGGGTTTGGCAACCTCATGATGTAAAAATAATGACTACATGAACTACTCCTGAGAGAAAACATGAATTCGTTGGTGCATGCTTCCTGGGGACCAGCTACATTGGTGGCTCCTTGCTCCACAGGGAGCGAGAAGGGGAATAATCATGATGTTAGTGGGCTAATAGTGGTTGCTAAAGTATGGTCAGCTTTCGGGCAGATATGATTAAGTAGGATAACTAGTGGACGGTGGTTTGATGAGTGGCCTTCAGTAGGATAGCTGGTGGAAAGTGGATTGATGAGTGGTCTTCAGTAGGATAACTGGTGGACAGTGGATTGATGAGTGGTCTTCAGTAGGATAACTGGTGGACAGTGGATTGATGAGTGTCCTTCATGTATCATGTCCTTTATGAAGAAATCTTCCACTAGCAGGTGAGGGGAAATTCCTGTTTTTTATTTGCGCACTAGTGAACCAGGAATTCCACTAGCAGGTGAGGGGAAATTCCTGTTTTTTTTTTTTTTTTTTTGGGTGAACCAGGAATTTTTTTTTTTTTTAGTGAACCAGGAATTCCACTAGCAGGTGAGGGGAAATTCCTGTGTTGTTGTTTTTTTTTTTGTTGCGCACTAGTGAACCAGGAATTCCACTAGTAGGTGAGGGGAAATTCCTGTTTTTTTTTTTTTTGTTTTTTTTTTTTTGCGCACTAGTGAACCAGGAATTCCACTAGCAGGTGAGGGGAAATTCCTGTTTTTTATTTGCGCACTAGTGAACCAGGAATTCCACTAGCAGGTGAGGGGAAATTCCTGTTTTTTTGGGGGGTTTTTTTTTGCACACTAGTGAACCAGGAATTCCACTAGCAGGTGAGGGGAAATTCCTTTTTTTTTTTTTTTTTTTTTTTTTTGCGCACTAGTGAACCAGGAATTCCACTAGCAGGTGAGGGAAAATTCCTGTTTTTTTTTTTTTTTTTTGCGCACTAGTGAACCAGGAATTCCACTAGCAGGTGAGGGAAAATTCCTGTTTTTTTTTTTTGCGCACTAGTGAACCAGGAATTCCACTAGCAAGTGAGGGGAAATTCCTGGGGTTTTTTTGCGCACTAGTGAACCAGGAATTCCACTAGCAGGTGAGGGGAAATTCCTGTTTTTTTGTGTGTGTGCGCTAGCTCAGCACCACAAGGAGCATAGGCCTTCAATAAACATATGCAAAGTCTTCCTGTCACGCGCCATCAGCTCAAGGTCTTTCTCAGTTTTGTCTCCAGTTCTCTTCTCCGAGTATTTATAGTTTTACCTCTGCTCTTTTACCCGGAGCATTCCAGAACAAGGACTGCCTTGTAATGCTATCAACAGGTTTCCTCAATGTGTGTCCTATCTATCTCCAGCATCTTCTTCTCATCTCTTGTTCCACTTTCACTTGTCTGGTTCTTGTCATTAGTTCTACTCTGTTGCACTATTTCAATCCTTCTGTTCTAGGCAAACACACATTTATGAAAGTCTGCAAGTTCCTGGTTGATGTTTTTGTTCTCCATGTTTCGCAGCCATGCAGTTTGTTATCATTAAGTCAGCATAAATCCTCATACACTACATAGGAATTCTATCACTTTTACTTGTTTTCTGTTGTCTGGTGTCTTCCTTTTTGTCCAATGAGTGCCTGTTTATTACCTATATTTATTTACTACTCACAGTTCGGAGTGACTAAGGCGTCCGCCTCTCATACATAAAGGTCGCGGTTTGGTTCCCAGTACAGGGATTATATTTGATGGAATTTTTTTTCAGAACCAGTGTGTCCAAGTAGAAGAAAAATATAGACATCCTACACGACCTGAACATCGAGGAAAACTGGCTCATAAACAATATCATGTCCCGGAAACTGAAATACTTTGGCCACATTAAACGTCATAGTGGTTTGGAAAGAGCAGCGATGAAGGGTATGGTACCTGGAAGGGGAGGCAGGGGCCGACCAAGACGACGGTGGACACAGGACATTGAAGACACCTTGAATACGACAATGGAGGAGGCGGGAAGGCTGGCTAGAGATCGAGGGTATATCAAGCGGGCTGTGATGAAAGCGACGTTCTGCAAAGGACATGCTACATGATGATGAGTGTGTCCTAATAATGTCATACTTCCCCTTGGTCTCCTGTGTAGTGAGATCGGATGCCTAGCCTTCTCAGATAAGGGCGAAAAAAATAGGAAGTCCCGTGTGCAAGTTACGCATGTTAAAAATCCGTCGGTAAAAATCGTTAAGAGTAGGCCATACATTTAAAAATGAGGAAACCTACCCACCACAAAAATAGGGCTGTCTACCTCTTGCACGTTTGACTTCAACTCTTCTTTCGACACCAGTACCATTCGTGGAAAAGCTCTACGGCGATGCAAATAGCCTCACGCTGACTACTGCTTTCTTTGAAAACATTCAAGCAGACGTCTGAGAGTGTACGAAGAAGACGAAGAAGAATACAAAAGGCTAGAGGAGCTTTTATTACATTGGGAAATTTATGAAGATCAAAAGAAATCTTCTTCTACTTCTTCGTTCACCATCAGATGTCAACTTGAATAAGTTCAAAGTTCACCCTCAGATGTCAACTTGAATAAGTTCAAAGTTCACCCTCAGATGTCAACTTGAATAAGTTCAAAGTTCACCATCAGATGTCAACTTGAATAAGTTCAAAGAAAGCAGAGGTCAGCCTGAGGCTGTTGATATATCCGTAGATTTTCTCCAGAAATGGTACTGGTGAATGGCCATATGCGTTTTCTCTGTTCCTCATATGTTGGGCACCTTTGAAGCAGATGTTCGGCAGTCATTTTATCAATGCCATAGTTAGGTCCAACACATAAAATCAGAATTTTAAATTCAAACATCTGTCTCTCGTTCTTTTGTCCATGTTTTCTTTGGTCGTCCTCTACCTGTCTTACCCTGGGGATTCCAGGACAAGGGGGTATCTGGCAATGCCATCAACAGGTTTCCTTAATGTATGTTCTATTTATTTCCAGCGACTTCTTCTGATCTCTTGTTCCACTGACACTTGTCTGGCTCCTGTCATCAGTTCCACATTAGTGATCTTGTCATACCATTCAAATCCTTCTATTCTACACAAGCACCCACACATAAAATTCTGTAGCTTTTTGGTTGTTGTTTTTACATCTAAAAATAGATCTTGACCTAAAATATGGTCTTTACATAACAAACCTTTACATAACAAACCTTTACATAAACAAACTTTTACATAACAAACCTTTACAAAACACATCATTTCATTTATCACTCCCTGTGGAGCATACAGCTTTGCAGGAAAAGCCTGCACCAAAGCAGTCATTAGCTCTTATAGTAATGGTTTATGTAGCAACTTCTTTTGGATGATGATGTTGCCAGCCCCATGTTAGTGATCTCCTGCAACATGCCTGACTTAGCAGCAGTCTTTTTATGTCATTGTCTTGAGATACAGAGCTTCTACAAGTCTTGCAGAAATTATGTGAGGACAGCAAACCATAAGTCAGAAGAGTTCAGGACCACCACTGGTGTAAGACAAGGTGATATCCTATCACCTATCTCTTCATACTCCTCATGGACGATGTCATCAAGGCATGTAAGGAGAGAAAAAGAAAGTATTCAGTGGGGTACTGGAAGATGAGACAGGTCTGTATTTCAGAGTTGGCATTTGCTGATGATGTTGCCCCGATTGCTAAATCAGAAGCACATCTCCAATCCAACCTGCAAGTCTGGATGGAAGAGCTGGAGAAGAGAGGGATGGTCATAAGCAGCTCTAAAACAAAAACCATGGTGGTACCACGAGAAGAAAGAAGACATCAGATTAAGCTGAAAGAACAGATCCTGGAGCAGGTCGACCACTTTAAATACCTCGGAGCTGTTATAGACTGAAAGGGAGGCATCAAAGAAAAATTTGCAACTCGAAAAGCAGCAGCTGGGAGACTTTTTCAGGCCATAAATCGAGGATTCCTCAGCAAGATAGAAGTTGGTAACAAACGAAGATTGCTGTATACCTCTCCACCTATGTCCCAGTCTTGACGTATGGATGCGAGTCATGGGCAATGACTACAACCCACAAAAGTGAGATCCAGACCTCAGAAATGAGGTATTTGAGGAAGGTAGTTGAAATAACAAGAAGAGACATGGTCCGCAACCAGACGATACGTCAAGGCCTGAAATCCCACCCCTGCAGACCCAAGTAGAACAGTCCCAACTAAGATGGTTTGGCCATGTCTGCAGAATGGGAGAAGATCGGCTACCACAACATGCATGGGAAACTAAGAGCCAGGGATCCAGACCTCCAGGATGACCCAGAGTCCGCTGGGAGGACAACATTAGACAATCTTTGAAGGACCGAGGACTAGAATGGAACCAGGCCAGGAGGAAGACAGCCGATAGGATAGTCTGGCACTCTCTTCCAAACCTCTACACCTCACGGTAGAAGGGGAACGACCAAGTAAGTCTTCAGATACAACACACACCCCCCCCCCCCTTTTCTGGGCAAAATACTCAGAGAATGATATCAAATACTGCCACAAAAAACTCTAATGAAAAAAAGAGCATATAACAATCTCTATTGTAAACTTTATTGATAATTGTATCAAACGGGTGATGAATAAAAATATGACATTTAATAACTGAGTGCATAATATTAGGGACAGTACAGAACAGTTATCTTTTAATGGAGAGATATTTCTCACCCTTTTCCTGTGAAGCTCCTAACGAAGCATTAAACCACCACTACAGCTGGTCATCTAGCCGGCCATCTGCATCAAGCAGTCACATGATCTTGCAGAGGTAGTTTCTGTGGCAACATGTTTTACATGATGAGGTTGCCAGCCTCATGAACCACCTCCTAGTAGTCTCCTTGTATGACTTGCCTGAGGGAGATGTAGTCCTATTATTTCTTTGTCTCATCAGAGACTTCTGGGAAATACACAAGGCAGAGATATTTCTAGAAAAGTATACATTCTAATCTATGATAATGTTATTTTAATAAAACAAACCCGAAGCCATGATCAGTTAATATGCAAGATTACACTTGTGCTAATCGCTCATTAAAACAAGAATACAGAACCAGAAACCTGATGATAAAAAGCACAAGGTACCAACGGCAAAGTGGTCCCAAATAAAATGACAATGGAATGAACATATACGAAAAATTGCAGTAACGGAATTAACTTGTTACAGAAATCTGCAATGAATGAATGAACTGTATACAGAAATCTAAAACAGGAGAAAAAATGCACTGTCATATTTTAAAAACTTGTTTAATAATAAGATTGATAATAAAAACATTACTATATTAGAATACAATAGAATATGGACGGAATGTACGTGAGTTATTACGAAAGTATGACTGAAAAAAATATAACTACTACATTACATACAGAAATCAGCAACCTCATACAACTTTTACTTTCTGCAGAACTTGGTTAATAAACAGACATCATCATGTTCCATGGCTGCACCACTGCAGTTAACCACCTTGCATGAAGCCTGGACAAAGCATTACTATGTAGCAATCTGTTTTACATGATGATGTTATGCATGGAGGCATATCATCCTTATATGACCACCAGCTATGCGCCGTGTTTGGTGTTAAAAGAATTTATTATTATTATTATTATTATGCACAATGCTATAGTAAGTAGATTTGGATGTGAACCTCAATCTGTGAGTCTAATTACACCCTCATTGACTCTCAAAATCATCCATGCACTTCCAGGGATTCACCCCCTGGTGAAACATGTTGAAAACCCAGCATTGAACATTAAGCATTGGAGTAGTCTCTTGAGACCCAAACGTAACTTTGGCTTTTACCTGGTTGTCTGCATGGAGGATCTCACTATGAACCCCATATTAGGCAGGGGGAGCTCAGTGGCTCTGTGTAGAACGTGACTATTCCTTGGGAGAGCCCAGAACTAGAGCACAGTATTTTAGCTCTGCATATTTGGAGATCCCTCTTGGAAGGCGGGGAATGAACAGTATTCCAACACTTCTTCCTCCTAGCTTGGGATCAGATGTGCTAATCTTTTAAATGCAAGCCAAGCTGGAGAAACGAGCTCATGACCTCAACTCAACATGCTTCAGAATGGCAGAAAAGCCACATGAAAAGCCTAGATCTACAGTGTAGATAATACCAAGGAGTCTTCAACTTGGTATTGGCTGCAAAAGAGCAAGAAGCTCAGTAACCCTAGTTAAACAACAACAATAAGAGAATAGGCATGACCAAATTATCAACATTTTTTGGAAGGAAGTTCAAAAGAACTCTTTAATCAGAGATGTGTGTACATGACATGCCTAAGGGAGCTGTAGTCGCATTCTTTCTTTGTCTCATCAGAACTACACGGGGCAGCAGACAGTACAGACGGAGAATACACACCTGAAGGAACAGTAGTTACTAACGTACATTTACATGAAACAAATGGAAATTCTTAACTCTACAAATATGGAAATTCTTTAATCTACAAAGAAGGAAAGTCTTAGTCTACAAAGATGGAAATTCTATCTACTGCCAACTGAGAACTCTGTCATCATCATCATCACCATTCAGCGCCATGTAGAACACAGGATATGGGCGTTTCAAAATTATGCATACACACTTTAAAAATGTATATTTCATGAGCTACATATAAGGTTTTAATTTTCTTTATCATATTTTAAAGCTAAGAGATAGACAATTTTTTTCACAATAACATAAATTTAGTTTAAATGTTCATAATGTCCACCATCAGCATGAATACGTGAGCGACATCTCTTACCAACATCAACAATTCTTAGATATGGCTAACTTAGACTACTATTTCAGCAAGTTAAAATGTAAGCAAACATGTGTTTAGATGTGAGGTAAAGTGGGGAAGCAAACAGCAATGCATGTACTCTAGGAGAGATTTAGTGCAACTTTTTTAAAACCTAACAGACCTATGTAAGATTGTCTGAACGAGATAGACCAAACTAAAACTGTATGAACCAAATAGACCCATCTAAAAGCCGACAGGAAAGCCAACACAACTGCCAAGTTTGGACAAAATTACAAAGTGCTTATTAATTTTCTCTCTCTCTCTCAAACACACACACATACACACAAAGAATCACTCACATACATTCACTGCATTGTTTTATATATAATTTAAGTTAAACAGTTTATAAACATTCTGCAAGCATTTGAAAAACCGAGGGACATTTTTTTTAAAGTAAGGTATTAAAAAATTAAAAAACTTCAAAAGACACGAAAGAATATAAGAGACCAAAAAAAAAAAAAAAACATAAAATGACAAGTTATCACAGCATTAAGCTTTGGCATAGGTTTCTATTAGTATAACAAAGACAGAAATTCTAAAAAAAAAAGAAGGAAATGCTTTAACAAAGAAGGAAATTCTTTAGTCTAACAAAGAAGGAAATGCTTTAGTCTACACAGAAGGAAATTCTTTAATCTACAAAGATGGAAATTCTAAGTCTATAAAGAAGGAAATTTTTTTTTTTTTAATGTAAAACTTTTGCCTCGTTTTGGCGAGGTGTGTCCTGTTCAACCTAGTCGGTTATAGTAGGGCGCATGTCCAAATACAAAAGACCCTTAGGTCTGAAGTGATGAAAGAAGGAAATTCTTTAATCTACACAGATGGAAATTTTAAGTCTACAAAGATGGAAATTCTTAGTCTTTAAAGATGAAAATTCTTAGTCTACAAAGATGGAAATTCTTTAATCTACAAAGATGGAAATTCTTTAATCTACAAAGATGCAAATTCTTAGTTTACAAAGATGGAAATTCTTTACTCTACAAATATGGAAATTCTTAACTCTACAAAGATGGAAATTCTTAACTCTACAAAGATGAAAATTCTATCTACTGCCAACTGAGAACTCTTTCATCATCATCATCATCATCATCATCATCATCATCATCATCATCATCATCATCATCAGCTCCATGTGGAACACAGGACTTCAAGAAATACATGCCAAGTCTTCTTGCCCTGTACCATCTATTCACGGCCTTAGCTACACACAACAATTTAATATAGGAACCCAGAACTCTTTACAGAGTGAAACTGAAGAAAGTTGTATCAACTCTAAAATGAAACATGGTGCAGTTTCCTTGGACTTCAGGGAAAGTTTTCAATGTGATTTGTACAATTTGACAAAGTTACAGTCTTCCTTTAAAGCAGGTTTTGTGCAAGGTTACAAAAACAAAATAACTGTTTTGTTATATTCTGAAAATGTTGTCTCTCAAACATGAGAAATGATATACACGTCGGTCGGTAACCCAGATTCCGAACACCCGAAAATCTAAATATTCCGAAAATCAAAAGTTTTTTGGGCCAACTTTTGGGTGATTCGAACTGATTTTTTTGTGGCGACTTGGGCTACTTTGGGCAAAATCAGAGAAAATATGATTTCTGAATCACAGCTGTTCCTGAGCTTTTCATATTCTGGGTTACCAACCTGTTTTAACTTGAGCACAATTTTGACATCTCACAAAACAACAACACATACTGCAAAGATACAGTGTTTAAAAAGTCATCACTTCTTATGATGATGCTAAAACTTGTTTAAGTTTTCTTGTTTTTTTTTTTTTTTTAAAAGAACCACTATGCCGTTCAACCCTTGATGGGTTATAATTAGGATATATTGTGTAGTAAATTCAAGATAATAGTTCTAATTTCCTATATCAAAATAAGGCATCATCTCCCCACTCCAATCAGTCCACATAGAACAAATTAAAAATGTAAAATTGTGTCAATGTATGTGTGTACTCTCCCCTTTCCAAAAAAAAAAAAAAAAGCAAAACCAAAAACAAAACAAACACCAAACAAAAAAAGTATCTCACAACTGCCATGTTGTTAACAAGTCGGAGATGGGTGGGAAAGCCTGGGGTGTCTGGGATGACACTCCATCCACCAGTTATGCATGGAGGCATATCTGGAGTCATCCTTACATGACCATCTGCTATGCACATAGCTACAATATACATAAGTGGAAGTGAACCTCTCTCTGTGAGGTTAATTACATCCTCAATGACTCTTGAAATCATCCACACACTTCCAGGGATTCCCCCTGTGGTGAAACTTGTTGAGAACCCAGCATTGCACACTAAGCTTAGAGAAGTCACTTGAGCTGCAGTCATAATTCTTTGACTTTGACTTGGTTGTCTGCATGAAGAAGGATCTCACTATGGACCCAGTGATGGGCAGGGGGAGCTGAGAAGTGGCTCTGTGCAAGACGTGACAATTCCTTGGGAGAGCCCAGAACCAGAGCACAGTATTTTAGCTCTGCATAGTTGGAGAGCCCCCTTGGATGGCGGGGAATGCACAGTATGCCACGCAATTCTTACTCCTAGCTTGGGAACAGATGTGATGATCCTTCAAATGCAAGCCACGCTGGAGAAACTGGAGCTCATGACTTCAACTCAGTACGTTTCGGATTGGCAGAAAAGCCACAGGAAAATCCTAGATCTACTGTGTAGACAATACCAAGGAGTCTTCAACTTGGTATTGGCTGCATCTCGTTCCCAGGTTGTTTGTATTCCCTCTGATCTTGCCCTCTCTGAGGGAGAGCTTTCAGTCCTCAGAGAGGGCTTGCACTTTGTCCCTCTCCAACCATCCTCTGATCAGTACAATCTCCTCCAAGATGTCCATCGGTTTCATCGCCGTCTGCGACTTCAGCTCCATTTCCGCAACAGTGATGGTCCTCAGAGATCGCAGGCTGAATCAGATGATGCCTTTGCACGCTTTGCTCCTCCCAAGAATAAACATTTTACACCCTCTCCTGGGGCTTCCCACGCTCTGGATTTATATATTCAGAATACCCTCCACGACATTCAGCAGCTCCAACCTCAACGCCTGCGTTATTCAAACCTTTCTTCTGATGAGTCTCATGCCCTTACTAAGCTCCGCCGCAGAGATGACATTGTTATCAAACCGGCTGACAAAGGAGGTGCCATTGTGGTATGGCGCAAGGACCTGTACCTCCAAGAAGGTAATAAGCAGCTCACCAACAGCTCCTTCTACCAGCGCCGTGACAATGATGCGACAGTCCTCAACAATCGTCTGGTCCATGACACCATCAAAAGTCTTATCGCCAACAAGTCCTTACCTTCTAGCGCTTCTCATCTCCGTATTGACAATAGTGGTCTGGGTAAGCCTGTGTTTTATATGCTTCCCAAAATTCATAAACCCTCCAACCCTGGTAGACCCATTGTCTCTGCGTGTGCCTGCCCTACCGAACGTATATCAGACTTCCTCGACGGCATCTTCCAGCCTATTGTAGAGCAGCTTCCTTCCTTCTTAAAGGACACAAACCATGCTCTTACTACTTTTTCCTCTATTCAGCTTTCTCCAGACCGTACCTACCGTTTATTTCTGTTAGATGTTTGCTCACTTTACACTTCCATTCCTCACTCTGATGGTCTCCGAGCTCTCCGGTTTTTCCTGGACCAGCGCACGCACCCCTCTATCGCTACAGAGACTCTACTGCGCCTTGCAGAACTGGTCCTTCGACTCAATTCCTTTGAGTTCAATGGACAGTTCTTTGACCAAATAAGTGGAGTTGCCATGGGCACCAAGATGGGTCCCAGTTATGCCTGCCTCTTCATGGGCTACCTGGAGTATCAGGTGTGGCAGCAGTATCCTGGACCTTTTCCATTGATGTATCATAGATACATCGATGATGGCATAGGTCTCACCGATATGCCAGAGGTTGACCTATCTAGGTTCATTAATTTCATTAACAACTTCCACCCTGCGATCCAATTCACCTCTCACATCTCCACTGTCTCTGTTAATTTCCTTGACATTGTTGTCACTATCACTCCGCCCCACCTCACCACTTCGGTGTACTACAAACCCACCGATGCACACAGTTACCTCCTTTATACTTCCTCTCATCCTCCGGCTTGTCGGGACTCCTTGCCTTTCTCACAACTTCTCCGCCTCCGTCGGTTATGCCAAGATGATGACAACTTTCTATGCCGAGCACAAGAAATGTTGGACTTCTTCCGTAACAGACAGTATCCAGAAGATGTTCTTACCTCTGCCTTAGAACGTGTTCTCCCTATCTCACGTGTAGAGGCCCTCAAACCCCGCCAAAAAAACCTCCTCTGATAGAGTCAAGTTAATAATGACCTATCACCCTCACAGCACTGCTGTCAAAAGGATCCTGTTTCGCCACCTACCTCTCCTCCAAGCTGACCCAGTGGCGCAGGAAGCATTTAGTGAGCCACCCTTGCTGGCATATAGACGGGACAAAAATTTGAGGGACCTCCTAGTCCACAGCCGTCTGAAAACCGTCAACGATGGCCACTTTGGAACCAAGCCATGTAACCGTACACGATGTAAGACATGTCAGTATGTAATCGAAACACGTTCAGTCTCGTTCCCTAACGCCAAGTTCACCATCACCCATGGCTTCACATGTGAGTCACGCAACGTCATTTATGCTATTATATGCAAACGTTGCACCATTACGTACATCGGCCAAACGGGCACACGACTGGGCGACCGATTCTGCAGACACCTCTATGACATCTCTCAGTTTAATTCCACACCTGTGGCCATCCACTTCAATGGCCCTGACCACCACGGTGCCACTGACATCCAGGTGACAGCCATCAGATACTGTTCCTCGGACGCCAACAGTCGGTTTCGCCAGGAACAACGCCTCATCCATCTTATGGGTTGCCTCAAACCACACGGTTTGAATACCCAACATTCTTTTGTCTGAGACGCCTTTCTCTATCGAGTCCCTGTTGTATTATGACTTTCTACTTTGATGCGATCACCCTATTTTTTTTTTTTTTTTTTTTTTTTAAATTACCATTTTTTTAATTTAATAATTTTATTTATTTATTTTATTTTTTTTTTTTTTTTTTTTATTTTTTTTTTTTTTATTTTATTTAAAATTTTTTTTTTTTTTTTAAATTATTTTTTCCTTTATTATTTTTTATTTTATTTATTTCTTTATTTAGTTTTTATTTCTTTATTTATTTGTTTTAAATTTATTTATTATTATTATTTATTTATTTATATTTTATTTATTTATTTTATTTTATTTATTATTTATTGATTACTTTTTTCTCACTCTTTTCCAGTCCTTGTTTTTATTATTTCTTATCTTTATGTACTGTCAACTTCCTCTTTCCGGTTTAGTGGCAGCCATCCTGCTTTGCTTCACATGTGACTGGACTTAATATTAAGGGAGTTTTTTTTCTCTTATTTTTATAGTTTCATGTTCTCTACTTAATTCTCATTTTCTTTCCCTCCTGTCTCTTGTTTGTCTGTCCCTGACGAAGGCCTTGTGGCCGCAACGTAGGTTTTTCTTGTCCTTCTCCTTGTAAGACGTATTACTATTTGTGTGTGTGTGTGTGTTTTTTGTTTTTGTTTTTTTTTATTTTTATTTTTTATTTTTTTTCAACTGCAAAAGAGCAAGAAGCTCAGCAGCCCTAGTTAAACAACAACAATCCACCAGTTATGTGCCATCATCAACAAGCGTTACGAGACCGATTGTCTTTTTCCTTGAAGGTTATAAATATTCACTCCCAAATTTCATTCAATAAATAATTATGTATTTTATTTGAATTAGAGTCTGTGTATCCTTTTTTTTTCAAAAGTCATAAGCAAAACAAATCAGGTGATGACTTTTGGAACATTTGGTACACGTAGCTCTTGAACTGTACATAACACACAGATGGTAACAGTGAAACATACAAATGTAACTTTTACTCTTTCCAGAAAGCACTTTGAAAATGGGTGAAACAAACAAAAATAAAGTTAAATATCTCTCTCTTCATTTCTTTCAGTGATTTACTTGTAAGCATAGCTGAAAGGAATAGATGTCATAAAAATCTTTTTTGTAATGTACAGAAATTGTGTCAAACTACAGAAAAACATCTAAAGACTACCAACAAAAATGTATCAATTTACAGACAGCGAAGACTACAAGTATAAAAAACCCCACAACAGACAGAACCTTATGAATACAGAGAGAACATTCTAATAACAGACAGCAAATTACTGCCATATACAACACAACATACATTCTGAAAACAAACAGCACACTATGACAACAGACAACACACTCTGAATAAGGCAGCATTCAGTGACATCAGCACACTCTCACAACAAACAGTTTTCCCGTTCCTGTTTTCACTGCATGCTCCCTGCTCAAGGTTAAGTGACAGTACCTTTTTAATGCACTTTCAATACATGCCCTCCCTCCCCCATTTAAAAAAAAAAAAAATTAAATCAGTAATGTTCAGAATGATAGTATTGTGCTGATGATGAAACGTGAGACATCACATGATGCTTAAAAGGGAGGTAAAGGATCCCACCACCAACAGTAACACCTGATTTTAATAATGAAACATCCACAACCACCTTGCCAATAACTTGCGATGAATTCACGCTGGACGAGATCAAACAAGCCGTTAAAAGATTAAAAAATTTTAAAGCTGCTGGAGTTGACGAAATTTCAGGGGAAATGATTAAAGCAGTTAATGACAACAACCTCTTGAGAATTTTAGATATTATAAATGAAGTATGGAGAGAAGAACAACCACCACAACAATGGAAAGACAGTATTATTGTAAAGTTACCGAAGAAAGGTGATTTATCAGACTGTAATAACTGGCGTGGTATATCTCTATTATCAGTACCTGGAAAATTATTATGTTGCATGATGTTAGAAAGACTTAAATTGCATGCTGACGAAAAGGTCAGAGAAGAACAAGCGGGTTTCAGGCCGAAACGATCATGTATTGATCAAATATTCACACTAAGAACAATTATAGAAGAATCAGTGGAAAGGCAATCGCCACTTATTATCACCTTCGTCGATTTTCAAAAAGCCTTTGATAGTCTACACCGCCCATCATTGTGGAAGATACTTACAATCTATGGTTTTCCAACAAATATGTGAATATAATCAAAGCGCTATATGACAATGCAAGATGTTGTGTTAGAACAAATAAAGGGAATACAGAATGGTTTACAGTAGAAACAGGGGTGAAACAAGGCTGTTTATTATGTCACCACTACTTTTTGGAATAGCTATTGATTGGGTTATGAGAAAACTATACCCACAATGAACAATTGGGTATAAAAATGGACAAAGAGTTTTATTCTCATGGAAAATTCCTGGGGGACCTGGATTTCGCAGATGATGTAGCAGTCTTAAGTGCAACACCAAGACAATCCCAAGAAGCAATAAATAATTTGTGTCATCTCTCGGTTAAAATTGGTCTCCAAATAAATGCCTCTAAAACTAAAGCTATGAACTTTTCTAACGAGACCTTTGATATCATCTTGAACGGGGAAAAACTACAGAAAGTTGAAAGTTTCAATTATTTAGGCAGTAAAATGACTCAGGATGGTGATACAACAAGAGAAATCCATACTAGAATTGCTTTGGCAGCTAGCGCCTTCAATAGATTATCTAACATTTAGAAATTACGATCATTGAATATACATACCAAGCTTCGTCTGTTTAATTCAAATGTTATCTCAGTGTTAACATACGGCTGTGAGAGTTGGAAAATAACAAAATCATTGGAGAACAAGCTGAATACATTCGAGAACAAAATGTCTTAGAAAACTTATGAACATCAGTTGGAAAGAATTCAAGACTAATCGACAAATAAGAGAAGACTCTAGGCAGAAATATGTCTCCGACTATATAAGGAAAAGACGATGGTCATATATCGGTCATGTCCTACGAATGCAAAACAACAGAATACCACTACAGGCGCTCACTTGGGTTCCTGAGGGTAAGCGGAAAAAAGGAAGACCAAAAGAAACACTCAGAAGAACAATAATAAGAGAAGGAAGAACGTTGGGCCTAAATAATGTGCAAGAGCTAAGAGGAGTGGCGTCACAACGAACAACCTGGAGAGCACTGGTTTCTGCCTTATGCGCCGTGTTTGGCGCTTAAAGAATTTATTATTATTTATTAAAGGATCCCATTACACACCCTTTGAGGCATATTGGGAATGGTGTTAGGCCCAAATTTTCTTGACCACTTTGTCACAATTAGGGGTGATGTGGTCAGCATCATGCCGGCCGCCATAACCTTCCCAGAGTTGCTCTGGTACCCAATTTTTGAGGCTGGGTAGACCCCAGAGCCGTTTGCGGTCTAAAAAAATCCCACCTCAACTGGGGATCGAATCATGGACCACCGAGCTAGGAAGCCAGTGCTCAACATGATATTTAGACTGATACATAAATATAAAACAGACAAGCAGCAACAGTACACGATATCACAGCCAGTTCTTAACTCTTTCAGTCCCAAGCAAAAAATTGGGTTTGGCCCAAACAAAAATGACCACCCCAGTGCTTTTTTATTGTTGTTGTTTGGAAAATTTTTTTACAAATGTTCATATGCATAAATACATGAGGTATTTAAAAGAAAGTACTTCCTGTCAGAAATGACCTTTTGGGTTGTTAAAATTAGAAAACAGTTCTATAAAGGAGCAAAAGATACGAAAGCCGATTTAACGTTGATCGGGCCAAATGGGTCTAGAAGGAAGTACGATATATAGGCTTTTGGGACTTAAAGAGTTAAATACAGAAAATTAAAGCTCTGGCAATCAGGGAACAAACATAGTAATAAACAATTGTTATAACAAAAAAAAAGATCTTCATAAAAGTACAAGGCAACTACAGTATGCATGTACTCTTAGCCATGTCTAGTTCTCCGTGGTCTCTCTAGAGATTAAAGAAAGGACTACTGCAGCCTCAGGGATGTCATACAAGGTGACTAATATGAAGTTTTGCAGAGGGATGGCAGCCTCACAATGTAAAACAGGTTGCGAAATAAACCACTACTGCAAGAGCATATAACTGATATTTGAGCAGGCTTTCTGCAGGACCAGCTGTAGTGCTGGCTCTATGCTCTGTAAGGAGTGCAAAGGAAAATTATGTTGATGATGGAATTGCTAAGATAAAGATGTTCATAAAAGTACTATGGGGCTGGCAAAACCACAATTAAATACTAATTGCTTCAAAAACCACCCCTGCAAGAGAATTTCAGTGCTATGATGCAGGCTTTCTGTATGGGGGTCATTACATTGATAGCCCCATGCTTCATAAAGAGAGCAGAGATAATAATAGATGGAACGAAATAGGACCTGGTACTAGCACACCTCCCTTTATTGCGCTTAACAGATATTGTGCTTTTTTTTCAAATTATTCATGTTTATTTATTAGAACATGCTTTCTTCTTCTGACAGATTTTGGCTCTTCACCAGCAAAAAGATTACGATTCACTGAAGGCTCAGATGATGAAGATCAGCATTTTTTTTTAGCAATAAAGTATTTTTAATTTTACAGTACATTGTTTTGTTTTTTCTTTTACCTAGCGCTATTGCGCACTTAATAGACATAGCGTAAACATGATTTTAGGCTTTTATTTGCACTGGGAAGCCAAAAAAATATGTATGTCACGCTTTATTGAGATATTTGCTTTATTGCTGTGGTCTGGAACCAAACCCGCAATATCTCCGAGGTATGCCTGTACTAGCATAACTTATGAAGAGAATAAGAGTTTTATTATCAGAAGCAGATACAAGAACTATTGGGAAGCCGAGCATCCAGGTTACCAGACGCATGATGCTTACTATTATCTTAGCAGAAGTGAACACGTGATGATCTTCACTCAGCGCAAGCCACAATAGATTCGGATACCATCTATTCAACAAGCTGAAGATAGGATCTTGTGATGAGTGTGACTGTGGCACCAACAAAATAACAGCTGATCGTCTGCAGCAAATGTGCCCAACATATGAGCGACAGAAAAATCACATATGGCTGTCAGCGGTACCATTCCTGGACAAACTCTACGGAGATACCAACAACCTCAAGCTGACCACTGGTGTCTTTAAACATATTCAAGTTGACGTCAAAATGTGTATGAAGATGAAAAATGAAAAAGAAAGGACGAACGAACAAGGGAAGGAATATTGTCAATGGATTATGACACACCTAAAGGAGCTAACACTGCTGACTGGCTGATTGATGATGCTTATAATTACTTTTCAAACAATGCTGAAGTATCTAGCACAACCAAAGCTCTGTGTGAACTGAGTCTGGGTGGATATACTCTGCTCAAGCGTTAAAAAATCCACGATATCTTCATGGATAAAGCCAGTAGTAAAATTTAATTTAAAAATTTAAGAAGTAATGACACAGAATCAGAGAATACCTTGGCATGAGTCAATATATTTTTCCTAAGTCATATGACGCAATTATTATTTTAATTTCTGTAATTACAGTGTGCCCATCACAGGACAGACTGGATAACTACAATGAATGAACTAAGCCTCAAAAATGGTTTAAAAAGTGTAAGGAAAAATTTGTAAAACATATGCATTAAAACCTCATAAAATTAACAGAGTACAAAGATCACCATTACCAAAAGCTAGGCTGACTGGTTAAGGTAATCACAAGTCTCCACAACTTCTAGTCCCCAGTACTCTCAACACTTCAACTTCTCAACAATTCAGTCACAACAATCTGCCGTCATCACGTTATAATATTTATCTTTCTCACAACATGCCCCAAAAACAAACCAAGGACTGGTTGTTTCTAATTTATGCATACAGGGTGTCCCAAAAGTCCATATAACATAAAATATTTTGTTTATACACATACTCATTTTATAAAATATATATTTTAATGTATTAATTTGTTTACAGGTCTATAACTTTTTATCAAATACCCAAAAAATGAGATATTCTGAAAATCAGAAGTTTTTTTGCAGCTACTTTTTGATCACAATTTGGAAGATTTTTAACTATTCCTGGCAATTTTGGGTTATTTTTTGGTTGCATTTTAGGCAACTTCGGCTATTTCTGAACGCAGTTTGGGCAACATATGAAAATTGAAACAAATATGAAACACAGCTGTCATCAAGGATTTCAGATAAAACGTTACAGACCCGTAATAAAAATTTGTTAATAAACAGAAAGCGTCATAGTTGATCAGAGTTCTTTTACAACTGAGGAAAGAAAAGTAATGGCACAACAGTAATGGGTAAATGGTCTTTTGGGACATCCTGCAGTTATTTCCCTTTGTACTTCTTTCACACTATCCTAATAGACTACTTTGCCATCCCTGGGATTTAGCTCTTAACATTAGGACGGATTTAGAAAATTGAAATAATGCTGCTTTACCTAATCATATATTAACAATGGCTATAAATCACAGACATTTTATATTTTTAAAAATGGTATGTTCTATAATTTTGGGTTAAAGAACATCTTGCGAATAAGATGATGACTTAACTGGCGTGTTGGTGTAGTCATCTTCATATAAGTAGCTGCGACGGCTGGTGTTAAGCAAGGAGGTATCTGGGCTTGTGCGGAATCTTATTTTTAAATGAATAAAAAAAGAAGGAACAAATTAATAAACAACAAAATACTATCACACTTTGTGGATGAGACAAATAGGAAAGATAAAAATTTTATACAATAAAAACTGTGATATCCTAGGGATAAAACAACCATTCTTCTTCTTCTTTGATCCTTAGCCGCCGACCGTCAAAGCAGTCAGTGGCCATCACGCCTAGTGGCGTCTTGTAGGGCAACAACAAATTGATTCCACTTTGCTCGGTCGGTGGCCATCCTTCGTACAGTGCCCCAACTCTGGTTCATTCTTTGCATCTCAGCCTCCACAGTCCTCCGCCAGGTTGTTTTTGGTCAGCCTCTCTTTCGTTTTCCTTCAGGGGTCCAAAGCATAGCTGTTCTTGTGATGGCATCGGGGTCTCTTCTGAGGACATGACCAACCCAGTTCCAGCGTCTGCCAGCTATGATGGTGTGCATGTCCTCTTGCCTGCTACGAGTAAGCAGATCTTGGTTAGTGATGGTATTCGGCCAAAAGATTCGGTGAATTTTTCTTAGGCATGTTGTGTGAAAAGAGGACAATTTCGACATTTCCTTCTCTGTAACTCTCCAGCATTCCGCACCATAGAGAAACACAGAAAGCACACAGCTCTGATATAATCTTAATTTTGTGCTTGTGCTGTATTGGGAGGACTTCCAGATGTTGTTTAGGCTAAAGAAGGCTGTTCTTACCTTATTCATTCTGATGTTGATGTCTTTGCCTGCCCCGCCGTCTAGTGTTACTATGCTTCCTAGGTATGTGAAGGTATCTGTCTGTACCAATTGCTTATTCCTTACTGATATGGGCTCAGGGTTGCTCACATTGAGCGTCATGACCTCAGACTTCTTTA
The DNA here is from genome assembly GCA_024509875.1 of Oreohelix idahoensis. Lineage (NCBI taxonomy): Eukaryota > Metazoa > Mollusca > Gastropoda > Stylommatophora > Oreohelicidae > Oreohelix > Oreohelix idahoensis. The sequence goes on along the minus strand of JAMPIV010009521.1, from coordinate 722,934 downwards.
AATTGATGTTCAAGCCCACCTGCTGGCTAAACTTATTAAGTCTATCCATATTTTCCTGGATGTGTTGATGTGAATGTGCTAGCAGTGCAATGTCATCTGCATATTCCAGATCTTCCAATGTAGAAAATGTTGTCCATCTTATTCCTCTTGGACTGCCCTCTGTTGTCTGGCGCATCACCCAGTCTATGACTGTTAAAAATAGAGTGGTTGATAAGGGGCATCCCTGTCGTACTCCTGTCTTCACCTCGAAGGTTAGGTTGCTCTGCCCAACACTGCACGTAAAGTTTGCATAGAGGCTTTTTATGATTGACACTATGCAGCTTGGAATTCCATAAGCCCTCAGTATTTTCCATAAACTGTCCCTATGTATGCTGTCAAAAGCCTTTTCAAAATCAACGAAATTAATGTAAAGCTGTCTTTGCCATTCTGAGCACTGCTCTATAATGTTCCTGAGAGTGAATATATGATCTACACATCTCCTGTTCTTTCTAAATCCTGCTTGTTCTTTCCTCAGTTTGTGATCTACTGCCTTTGAAATTCTCTGTATAATTATCCTGCCTAGTATTTTGCTGGGAACTGAGAGAAGAGTGATTCCTCTCCAATTATTGCAGTCTGCAAGATCTCCCTTCTTGGGCAATTTGACAATTATTCCTTTGTTCCACTCTGATGGTGTTGTCCCCGTTTTCCAGACTTGTGCAAATAGTGGTTCTAATAGTTCTGCTGCTAGCTCAGGGTCTGTCTTAAATAGCTCTGCATTTAAGTTATCATGGCCCGGAGCTTTGCCGTTCTTTAACCCTTTGATTGCTGTGATGATTTCTTCTTTCGTGGAATGTCTGTATTCACATCTAGATCGTTTTCAGCTTCAGGAACATTCAATTGTGTCTCTGGTGGTTCCTTGTTCAGAGTTTCTCTGAAGTGCTCTGCCCATCTTGTTTCTTGTCCCTCTGCTGTCGTGATGAGATTACCTTGCTTATCTCTTACTAATGTAATATTGTTTGCACCTCGCTTTCCGCTGATGAATTTAGTTATTTTGTATACTGTGCTTTGTTCATTTCTCAGTGCTGCCTCCTCTGCCTGTCTTGCAAGATCGTCTAGGAAATTCCTTTTGTTGGCTCGGGTTTGGCGTTTAACTTCCTTGTCCAGCTGACTGTACTGTTCGCTATATAGTTGCTTTAACCTGGGGGACTTCGCTTCTGTTTTCTTTCTTTTCATTTCCTTTCTCATCATTATGGTGTTTAAAGTTTCTGGTGTTATCCAGTCTTGCTTCTTCCTTTCCTGGAATCCCAAGCATGATTTGCTGCTTTCTTTGTATATTGTTGAAATGGTGTTGAAATTCTGGTCCATATCATCAGTCAATGTCTTTTCCTGACTTTTGGCAAATTGATATCGTTTCTTTATGTCGGCCGCAAAAGCTTTTCTGGTAAGGGAGTCCTTCAATTTGCTGATGTCAAACCTTTTCTGTGTAGTTACAGTTGGTGCAGCCCTTCTTAGTTTCACTTTCAGTTTTGCTACTACTAAATGGTGATCACTTCCCACATCTGCACCTCTTCTTACCTTCACATCTTGTAATGCATGTCTCCATCTACCGTTAACCATGATGTGGTCTATCTGGTTTCTGTCCCGACCATTTGGTGATTCCCATGTTAATTTGTGAATTTCTTTATGTGGGAAGAGTGTTCCTCCAATGACCAGGTTATTAATGCTACAGAAACTTATTAGTTTATCCCCATTTTCGTTTGCTGTTCCGCTGCCGCATTTCCCCATTGTTCTTTCATTATATGTATTGTGTGTACCAACTTTCGCATTGAGGTCTCCCATTACTATAACAAGATCATATCTAGGTGTGTCTTCCATTTCTTTCTGCAGTTGTTGATAGAATTCATCCTTGACCTCCTCATCGCTATCATTCGTTGGTGCGTAGCATTGTATTATTGTAGTGTTGGTGAATCTCCCTCTCAATCTTAATCTTATCAGTCTGTTGTTGATGGGTTTCCATTCCAGTAATGTCCTTTCTATTCCTTTCTGTAGAATAATGGCTACGCCTTCATTGTGTTGTCCATCCTCTCTTCCAGAGTAAAGTACTGTTTCTCCTGTTGCTGTTTTAACTTTTCCTGCCCCTGTCCATCTGCTCTCGCTTATCCCTATAATGTGTAACCTATAGTTTCTCATTTCTGCCGTGACCTGTCTTAGTTTACCTGTCTCGTACATTGTCCTGACATTCCAAAAACCTATTCTTGTATCCTGTTTTGCGGTCAGGACATCCGTTTTCATGTCAGTGGCTTCCTTTCGGCTTTCACCACTGACAGTCATACGAGCCACAGACTCCGAATGTCCATCCCGCAGCAAAGTTTGTTCATTTATTATTGTTTCCGTAACTTCATTGTTTTTTTACACAGACAGGGGTGTCAGCCCTGTGCTAAAACCCCCAACCTGGAGGACCAGGGTACCAGCTTTTGTCTGACCCCTACCCACACAGACCAGTCCAGCTTGGTTGAACCTACCAGGAGTAAAACTCCCACTGGCATAGCTCTGGGGATTGTCAGGGTACGCAAGCTGCCATACCGCTACAAGGTATAGGTACCATTGATGGCAGAAAACAACCATGAAAGAAGATAACTGAGCATTCAAACTTTTGATATATAAGGATAAGACAGACAGGAAAGATGGTAGTTAAACATAACAAAAACTTATGATATACTAGAGATAAGACAGACAGGAAAGATGATAATTAAACACACACAAAACTTATGATATACTAGGGATAAGACAGACAGGAAAGATGATAATTAAACACACACAAAACTTATGATATACTAGGGATAAGACAGACAGGAAAGATGATAATTAAACACACACAAAACTTATGATGTACTAGGGACAGGACAGATGATTATTAAACACAAGAACTTATAATACGAGGGGCATTCAGAAAGTAATGCACCACATCGTTTTTCTCAGGAGCTGTTTATTCAAAAAGCATGAAATTTATATACAATATGCATGGATATGTCATGTAAACATCAGTATTATTCAACATAATCCCCATCAACTTGTACGGCTTTATGCCAGCGCGAAACAAGTGCATGTATACCTAGCCCGTACCAGATTTTGTCTTGATCATGTAGCCATTTCTTCGCTGCATGAATCACTCCTTCATCATCTTCAAACCTTGTCCCACGGAGTGCATCTTTAAGTGGACCAAATAGATGAAAATCAGAGGGTGCCAAATCAGGACTATAGGGTGGATGGGGTAGTACAGACCAACCCAATTTGGTGATTGCTTCCCGTGTTGCCAGACTTGTGTGAAGTCGCGCATTGTCGTGAAGGAGAAGCAGGTCTGCTGGATTCTTGTGCGGCCGAACTCTGCGAAAACGTTGATTGAGTTTTTTCAATGTCTTAATGTAAGCTTGCGAATTGATTGTCTCTCCTCTTGGCATAACGTCCACAAGAATCACACCTTCAATGTCCCAAAAGACAGTGATCATGACCTTTCCAGGTGAAGGAATTGTCTTGAATTTCTTTCTTCGTGGTGATTGTGGATGATGCCACTCCATTGACTGTCTTTTTGTCTCAGGTTCAAAATGATGTGCCCAGGTTTTGTCACCTGTAATGATCTTTGCCAAAAAGTTCTCTCCATCAGCATTGAAACGCTCCAACAATTCAGAAGAAATTGCTTTCCATTGCAATCGGTGGTCATTTGTGAGACTTCGAGGAACCCATCTTGCGCAAACCTTAGAAATTCCGAGAGTTTTTATAACTGCATTTGCACTACCAATGCTGACTGACCGCTGTAAGGCCAATTGTTGAGTAGTGATTCACCTATCAGTAAGAATAATGCCCTCAGTGCATTTCAACATTTCTGCGTTGGTGGCTGTGGCAGGACGTCCACAGCGCGGCCGATCAAGCAGCTCCGTATCTCCACTTCCTGATTCTTTGATTCTCTGAACCCAGCGACTGACTGTACTCCTGTCGGCTGCAAAACTTCCATACACATCACATAGACGCTTGTGAATGTTCACAACAGTTTCCTTCTCTGCAACGAGAAATTCTATCACAATTCGCTGCTTATAACGCAAGTTGCTAACACGCTCCATTTCAATGGTTTATGGCAGCCGTATTATTTGGCGGTTGCGGTGCAATTTGGTGCACACAATTGGCACATGCCATATTGAAGTGCGCAAAATTTCTTGCTTCTATCTTCATTAGCTGAGAAAAACGAAGTGGTGCATTACTTTCTGAACGCCCCTCGTATACTAGGGATAGGACAGTCAGAAAAAAAGATAAAGATAACAAAAACTTATGATATACCATGGACTGGGACAAAAAAAAAAAAAAAGATAAGGAAATTAACATTTAACACAACAGAAACAATAGTATAACACACCTGAGACAGACAGAAAATAAGATCACTGAAACACACACACAAACACAAATGTATGATAAACTGTGAAAGCTGGATAAATAGGAAAGAGCATGTAAAACAACATAAACTATGACATACTGTGGACATTAACATTTAACACAAGAAGAAACTATGATATACTGTGGACATGAACATTTAACACAAGAAGAAACTGTGATATACTGTGGACATTAACATTTAACACAAGAAGAAACTATGATATACTGTGGACATTAACATTTAACACAAGAAGAAACTATGACATAGTGTGAACATGAACATTTAGCACAAGAAGAAACTATGATATACTGTTGACATTAACATTTAACACAAGAAGAAACTATGATATACTGTGGACATTAACATTTAACACAAGAAACTATGACATACTGTGAACATGAACATTTAGCACAAGAAGAAACTATGATACACTGTGGACAAGAACATTTAACACAAGAAGAAACTATGATATACTGTGGACATGAACATTTAACACAAGAAGAAACCATGATATACTGTCGACAAGAACATTTAACACAAGAAGAAACTTTGATATACTGTAGACATGAATATTTAACACAAGAAGAAATTATGATATACTGTGGACATTAACATTTAACACAAGAAGAAACTATGATATACTGTGGACATGAACATTTAACATAAGAAGAAACTATGATATACTGTGGACAAGAACATTTAACACAAGAAGAAACCATGATATACTGTGGAGAAGAACATTTAACACAAGAAGAAACTATGATATACTGTGGACAAGAACATTTAACACAAGAAGAAACTATGATATACTGTGGGCAAGACAGCAAAGAAGACAATTTAAAATAATAAAAGCTATTACATACTAGGGCAAAGACAAACAGGATAGAAGAAACATTTAAAACACACAAAAACTATGACATACTGTGAACAAAACAGACAGGAATAAAGAACACGTAACACACAAAAAACTACGACGACGTACTGAGGACCAAAAAAATAAACAGAAAAGATAACATTTTTCTACTTTCACGTTTCAACTCCCAAAGGAGCATAGGCCTTCAACAAATGTATGCCAAGTCTTCCTGTCCCTTGCCATCAGCTCATTGTCTTTCCATGTCATCTTTATCCCCTTCATGTTTGTCACCAGTTCTCTTCTCCACGTGTTCTTTGGTCTTGCTCTACCTCTCTTACTCTGGGGATTCCAGAACAAAGACTGCCTTGTAATGTTATCAACATGTTTTCTAAATGTGTGTCCTATCCATCTCCAGCGTCTTCTTCTCATTTCTTGTTCCACTGGCACTTGTCTCGTTCTTGTCAATAAAGAAAGCCATAACAAAGAAATTGCATCACAATTAAAACTGTGAGACACTATGAAAAAGACAAACAATGAAGACCATAAAAAACAATAAAAACTCTTAACAGAATGCAGTAAGTCACAGGGAAAGAAATAAAATCTTACACGAAAAACTACTACAAACTGTGGACGAATTATAAGATAATATGATGAATTAAACAAGCAAGGGAGCCACGGTGGCACAGTGGTTAGTTCACTGGCTTCCTAGCTCGGTGGTCCATGGTTCGATTCCCAGTTGAGGTGGGAATTTTTAGAACGCAAAAGGCTCCGGGGTCGACCCAGCCTAAAAAATTGGGTACCAGAGCAACTCTGGGAAGGTTAAGGCAGCCGGCGTGATGCTGACCACATCACCCCCTTGTGTGCCGATGGTCAAGAAAATATGGGCCTAACACCATATTCCCAATATGCCTCAATGGGCGTGTAACAGGATCCTTTACCTTTACCTTTTTACAAACAGGAAAGACTAAAAATGCCAGCGGAATGAAACGCATGCTGAGGACACCAGTTCATAGCATTACAAGGTGCTTCTTGTTCTGTCATCCCAGATTATTTGATTTCATGTTCAATAGAATTTTACCTGACACCAGGTGACCTTGATCTTGACCTAGATCGTGCTCTAGCACTGGGGCTGTATGTCCGGCTAGGACTACGGGACCTTGAGGGGCTGAGGCTGCGGCCTGCATAGTCACTGATCATCACTGGAGGTTGGATACCATTACGTCGAAGCTCTTGTACAACACGCTCTCTGAAGAAAAAAAACAATGAAAATTCTTTCTGAATTAAAAAAATATGAACATTCGTTCTGAAAAAAAAAAAAAAAACAATGAACGTTCTATCTGGAAAAATAAAATAATATTCTCTATGAAAATAAAACAAAAATGGCAATCTCGCTGAAATAAAAAAAGAACACTTTTTGTGACAAAACAACGAACATTCTATATCCTCAGTGAAAAAAAACATTCCTCTTAAAAAAAAAAAAAAAGGGTGAACAGCATGTTCAGAGTATCTCTGAAAAAATAAAAACAGTGAACGTTCACAGATAACAAAAATTAACATTCTCTTTGAAAAAAAAAAGACCCTTAAAAAAAAATTTAACATTCTCTTGGGGAGGGGAAAAAGTGAACATTTTCTCTCTCTCTAAATAAAAAATAATAAAAGAAAAGAAAAGTAAACAACAAAGAACATGATCTTTGAAAAAAAAAAAAACCTATTCTCTAAAAAAAAATGAACATTGTTTCTGGGAAAAAAATACAATTATACTTCTGGGGAGAAAAAAAGTGAGTATGAACAAACTCTCTGAACAAAACAGTCATTGACCATTCTCTCAGAAATGAACCAAGAAACATGATCCCTGAACATAATCAAGAAATACAATTTATGAAAAAGTTCTATTTTGGTGACTCTTCCCCCACCCACAGGTAGTACCCCAGGAATACAGAGAATGAGATCACTATTTATTAACATGCATGTTTTAAAACAAGGCTAAGAATGATTAGGCATAGACCAGCGACCTGAAATTCTTACAAATAAAAAAATTAATTGCTATAGATGCAAAGACAGAAACCACTTCTTACCATGAACTCCCACATGACCATGAAAGAGTGGACAATGAAACTGTGTACTGTGAAAAACTGGGTGAAAACTTAAAAAAACAAAAAGCCCAACTCTGACAGTGAACTTCTTCTTCTTCTTCGATCCTTAGTTGCCGACTGTCAAAGCAGTCAGTGGCCATCACGCCTGGTGGCGTCTTGTAGGGTAGCAACAAACTGCAGCACTTTGCTCAGCCGGCGGCCATCCTTCATGCAGTGCCCCAGCTCTGGTTCATTCTTTGCATCTCGACCTCCACAGTTCTTCGCCACGTTGCTTTTGGTCAGCCTCTCTTTCCCTTTCCTTCAGTGGTCCATAGCATAGCTGTTCTTGTGATGGCATCAGGATCTCTTCTGAGGACGTGGCCAACCCAACTCCAGCGTGTGCCAGCTATGATTGTGTGCATGTCCTCTTAGTTGCTCCGAGTAAGCAGTTCTTGATTGGTGATGGTATTCAGCCAAAAGATTCTGACAATTTTCCTTAGGTAGATTGTGTAGGAAGAGGACTATTTCAACATTTCCTTCTGTTACTCTCTAGCATCCCGCACCATAGAGAAGCACGGAAAGTACACAGTTCTCATATAATCTTAATTTGGTGTTTGTGCTGTACTGGGAGGACTTCCAGATGTTGTTTAGACTAGCAAATGCTGTTCTCACTTTATTCATTCTGTTGTTGATGTCTCTGCTTGTTCCGTCGTCTGGTGTTACTATGCATCCTAGGTATGTAAATGTGTCTGTCTGTTCCAGTTTCTGGTTCCTTATTGTTATGGGCTCAGGACTGCCTATATTGAGTGTCAGTAAATGCTCCAGGCAAAACTCCAATGGAAATGGAGTTTAAGACTTTAAGACAAAATGAAAGCATACCTGTCAAGTTGTACATTTTTGCCGTACAATGTACGTTTTTTTTATACTTTTAGCAGTGTAAGTCCATACAAAGGTTATTGTACGGATTCTCTCGATTAAAAAAAACCCCCAAAAAAACATTTTTTAAAAAAATTTTTAATTAAAAAACAAAAATCTAAAAATATTTTCTAACCCAAGTATTTTTTTAATCAGACAATATTTTCCAGCCCAGGTTTTTTTTAATCCAATTTTTTTTTTAAATCCCGGGATTTCTCGGAGTCGGTTATTAAAACAAGGTCTCACCCAGGACCAATCCTTTTATACCCAACAATTTGGGAGCCGCGCTGGTGTAATGGTTACAACGTTGTACTGGCGACCAGGTTTTCAAGGTTCAAGCCCGGGCGTCGGCGCTTGAAGGAGTGTCAACTACCGGGATTTTGACTGAATAATCTGAACGGCTCCTGAGATAAACCCTCTGTGGATGGGAAGGAGTGAAGCTCCTGACCGGGTTGGAAGGAAAGTCCTCAGGTTCCCCAGCCTCGCAATGACATGTCATTGGGCCGAAGGGCTGAAAGCCCAAGTGCCGCTGGTTAAAAAAAAAAAAATACCCAACAATTCGGCAGTAACTTTGAATTTGGCCTCAAACAAGTTGGGCTTTCAGTGTGATATAACGTATTTTTACAGTTGTCTGTTATTTACCACGCTTGCGACCAACCACCCCTAAACGTGATTTCTAAAAAAGCTAAGTACTTGATATTGTGCTTATAACTTAGTTAAATATTGCTGTTTATTTGCTTTGTTGCATTTTTTATCGCTGTCTTAATCTTTCCAGTTATATTTTGCCTTTTTAGAAATTTCTGATAAATTAATGTCATAATATTCTGTGTACATAACTAGAAAAAAAAAGTTTGTTTGCGTAAACTTTTCTGTTTCTAGAGTAAATCCATACAGTACTTTATTCCAGCAGTTGAAATTTGCTGCTTTATTTTTAAATAAAGTGGCGATCTATTATCACTGGTCTACCAACTTTTTAATAATAATTTTGTAAATTTTTGGTAGCATGTTTTTTTCTTCCAAGATCTAATATTGTGTTCATAATTTGATTAAGTATTGTTTGCTGTTTACTGTGCTTCGTTGTATTTTGTAATCATTCTCTTCGTCTCCAAAGATTATTAGTTGAAATAATTCATCCTTTGAATGATGGCTGAGCCTAATTCAAAGAAACGTAAGCTTGCAGGTCATGGTACGTTTCAGGCCGATTGCGTTAAACTCTTCTGTGCAGACTTTAAGCCCACTAATGCAATTTTGGAAAGTGCTAAAAGTGCATGTGTTGATTATAATACAAAACCTGTGCATCAAAAGAATAGCACCTCACAATCACTATGTTTTTGAGATGTAAAGAACAGCATGAGACTATTAGTATATTTAAATGCTAATTGATTCATATATGTCATTTCTCGTTTTAAAACTGTATCGTGTATAATTTATTAATATATTATTTGCATAAGGTTTTTTGGGTGTTTGTAACGTTTTTTTGGTCCGGTGTACAGGTTTTTGTCTCAGGAGGTTGATAGGTATAAGAAAGACACCAAGAAAGGCCCAAGACTATAGTCAATGGATGTAGTTTCCTATCTGCATTGTGTCCTTTGGCATGATGATAGTTGATGATGATTTTATCTGGTTCAAAACCACGTACATACCTTTCAAATCTTTCACTGGTTAACTGTCGTCTCATCCTCTCTACATCACCCTCCAATTCCACATTCCTAGTTCGTAGGGAAGCTATCTCTCGACTTTGGCTTTGTCTGAAACAAAAATATATACTGTACTTTAAACATATCAGGAACAGAGATTATTATTTCTAAAAAAATGTAACAAAACCTTGTATAGCTACAAAACACATCAGTAACAGAGATTACTATGCCCAAAAGGACATCAGTAACAAAGCCTACTACATCTACAAAACACAGTAACAGTAAAAATAAAACCTGCAATCAGTGTGACCAGAATCATGCTATGAAATGTTGTTTTCATGTTACTTTTGCCATGAGGATGTCCATGCTGGTGAACACACTGACAATTCTGATCTTGTGCAACTAATCTTTACATGTTAGTGAAAAAAATTGACTTCAATGTTCAGTGGCCATGGTTTTTTTTTTTTTTAATTTATTCATTCATTTATTTTTTTTTATTTGAAAAGAAAAGATACAGATATCTATCAAAGAATAGTCAGAGACATGGTCTGCAACCTGATGATAAGTCATGGCCTCAAAACCCAGCCCCTGCAGACCCAAGAAGAAAAGTCGCAATTAAGATGGTTTGGCCATGTCTGCAAAATGGGAGAACATCGGCTCCCAAGACAAATATGGGAAACCAAGAGCTAGGGATCCAGATCTCCAAGAACACCAAAAGTTTGCTGGACGGACAATGTTAGACAATCTCTGAAGAACCAATGACTAGACTGGAAACAGGCCAGGAGGAAGACAGCCGATAGGATAGTATGGCACTCTCTCTGACTAACCTCTACACCCCAGGGTAGAAGAAGAATGACTAAGTAAGAAAGAAAAGTGTATTCACTTATTCATTTTAGATTAAGAATTACAACCAACATAAATTAAACACTAAAAATAAAAAAGATACCTACAATTTACTTTCATTTAGAGACAGACGGTCCTTCAGCATTTGAATCTCAGTGATCTTCTCTTGAGTTGTCAGCTGTGTGTGAAACTCTTTCTCTCTATTATCTTGTAAAACACTTTCCAGATTTTTAAGGGAGCTGCGCTCATGCTCAATCTGGGAGCGAAGGCACTCTGCTTCCTGATGTAGGTCAGATATGATATTCTGAAGCTGGGAAGGAAAACGTAAGTCATGTTACTAACGGTCAAAGGAAAAAGTACTTTTATCATCAGACTTCAAGGACTAGATCAGTGTTTCTCAAGCAGTGTACAGCGGCCCACTAGTGTGCCGCTGCACCTATCAAAGTGTGCCGCAACATTTTTTAAAATTTACTACATGAAATATATTTTTAGCGATCATGTAATATAAAAGTGATCTTACAGCTTGAATTCATTCAATAATAATTGGAGCTATTAACTGCTTTGAACAAAAATAGATATACTTCAAAATGTCATGATATTACAAAAACACAAGAGGCGCATAAACAATGATCAAAGGCCATGGACGAAGCATAATGCTTCCACTTGGACCTAGTTAGATTTCTTATTTCTTTTTTTTTTTTTTAAATATACCTTCTGTCGTGGAGTAATTTTGAGGAGAAGGACAGATTGGAAGATAATAATGTCTTACTGATAGTTTATGCACCCGTGTGTTGCCGGGGCCCGAAAGGGGAGCAAAGAATAGTAACACTGCACCCTACCACGCATGTCGTAAAAAGCGACTAAGGAGGGTTGGGCATGGGGCTGTTTACCCCATCCCGTAAAAACTTTGCACAGTGGGCTGATCACCTGCTTGCCAACCAATCTGATTACGGAAACAACGATAGATTGTTTGGTCTGTTTCTGTTCCACAAAGACGCCACTAGGCGTGGTGGAAACAGCGATAGATTGATCAATTTGTTGTTGCCCTAAGACGCCACTAGGCGTACTGGCCACATACTGCTTTGCCGGTTGGTGGCTAAGGATGGAAGAAGAAAAAGAAGATAGTTTATGAGTTCGAAGAACCGCCTCTCCTCGGGAAATAGAGTACTAGAAATCCTTAATGCAAAGAGAATTCTGGCAATTAAACAGAATATTCTCTAGGCGATAAATTCTTTATCCGAAATCCTACAAAGGACTATGTATAGTACATATAGTTGGATAAGAGATTTGGTGCCCAGCCACATTAAAAATATCCCGACCCAATAGTGTTTGTTTAATTATGGCTCTGCCTCCAGGGTGTAGATTTTAATTACTAAAAACTAGGAACCCAATTAAAAATTACAAGAAAAATAACAACAGACTCTGTTATGTAAAGTTTACAAAAATGAAGATTGATTCTCACATATATTCAAATGTACAACTATAAGCAATGTTCACTAATCTATGAATGGTTCTGAACAATGTCAGGGACCGAAGACGCATCAAAATTGAGGTATGCAGTAAGCGACCCATAGCCTGACTGCTTGCCGTCAGGGTCAGTGAACCAGAGCTGACCAAGACCCTACTCCACCTCCAAGTGGTGGTCCTGGAAACAGGCTGCATCACTGCAGTCTGGCTGAGAGAGTAGGGATCGAAGAGGGAAGGCTAACCCGGTCCCAAAAATGCCATGCCGAAGACGGATGTGTCAGGTCAAAAGGCACAGATATCGCAGCTTTGCTGTAAATGGCGACACAACGTAAGAAATGTACTTTTTAGGACGAACGCAGAAGAAGAAGAACAACAATGTCAGAATTAATTTTGCATCCAAAAGGACAATTTGACCATTCTTTAGTGGTTTTGCTGGCATTGTAAACTACTCATCTCAGATGTTGCTGTATTTGTGTTGTCTATTTGGGGTTCAATCTGTCCTAGCACTCCAGGTCCAGTATGGCAAGTTCTTTTTAGGGTTTCAGAGGATGGCAGGTTGCTTCCTGTCTTGACACAGGGCTCATCACCAACTGGGATGGAGTATGTCTGCCCTCGAGAACACTGCATATGGTTAGGTCTCCTGGTAGGACAACTTAATAGGATGCGCTCAGCCAAGTGCGTAAATGAACTCCGTGCTGGTTGCTGAGGTTAAAAAGTCACATGACAATACGACTGCTTACCAGTTTGCTAAAATTGTAATTATTCCCAGGGAAAACCCATGTTACTAAACCGTGGTCAAAAATTCATGGCGAGGAGTCGAAAGACTTTTGCCAGAAAAACGTAGAACAAAGAGAAAGGAATTTCATTCAGAAAAAATGCACAACCTCATACAGCCCCATGCACAACCTCATACAGCCCTGTGCACAACCTCATACAGCCCCATGCACAATCTCATACAGCCCCATGCACAACCTCATATAGCCCCATGCACAACCTCATAAGCCCCATGCACAACCCCATACAGCCCCATGCACAACCCCATACAGCCCCATGCACAACCTCATACAGCCCCATACACAACCTCATACAGCCCCATACACAACCTCATACAGCCACATACACAACCTCATATAGCTCCATCCACAACCTCATATAGCCCTGTGCACAACATTATATAGCCCTGTGCACAACCTCATACAGCCCCATACACAACCTCATACAGCCCCATACACAACCTCATACAGCCCCATACACAACCTCACATAGCCCTGTGCACAACCTTATATAGCCCCATGCACAACCTCATACATCCCCATGCACAACCTCATACAGCCCCATACACAACCTCATATAGCCCTGTGCACAACCTTATATAGCCCTGTGCACAACCTCATACAGCCCTATACACAACCTCATACAGCCCCATACACAACCTCATATAGCCCTGTGCACAACCTTATATAGCCATGTGCACAACCTCATACAGCCCCATACACAACCTCATAAGCCCCATACACAACCTCATACAGCCCTGTGCACAACCTTATATAGCCCCATGCACAACCTCATACAGCCCCTGCACAACCTCATACAGCCCCATACACAACCTCATATAGCCCTGTGCACAACCTCATATAGCACTGTGCACCTTATATAGCCCTGTGCACAACCTCATATAGCCCCATGCACAACTTCATATAGCCCTGTGCACAACCTTATATAGCCCTGTGCACAACCTCATATAGCCCTGTGCACAACCTCATATAGTTGCCCTACATAACATGCCTAAGGATGCAGTAATCTAATCTTTCTGTGTCTCTTCTGAGGCGCCCCGCCACCCGCCCCCCCCCCCCCCCCCCCGGGACTACACAGGGCACTGTATGTATACTGTGTGTGCACATGTACAGGCATGCCTCGTAGATATTATAGGTTCGGTTCCAGACCACCGCAATAAAGCGAATATCGCAATTAAGCCGGTCACACCCATTTTTTTGGCTTCCCAGTGCACAAAAAAGCCTAAAATCATGTTTACACTATGTCTATTAAGTGCGCAATAGCATTAGGTCTAAAAAGAACAATGTACTGTTTTTTTTTTTTTTTTTCGTACGCCCGCTAATACTCGAGGCGAAATCTCAGGTTATTATTTATGTCTAACCTGATATTGATTTTACGTGAGTATCCCTTTATTTCTTGTACAGAGACAGGTGTCCCTCGCCATTCAGGCAAATACTCGCCGATTTCGGAGGTACCCATTGCAGCTGGGTCGGCTCAGGAGCTGTCAGTCCCTGGTCGACGACACTCCTTCAAATGTCATCGCCAGGTCTCGAGTCAATCCAGTCCAAATCCCGGTCGACAAAAAATCCTCAAATGCCGTCGCCCGGGTTTGATCCTGTATCACCCGGTCGCCAGAGCGGTGTTGTAACCACTACGCTAGCGCGGCTCCCAAATGTACTGTAAAACTAAATACTTTTTTGCTAAATAAAAAATGCTAATCTTCATCATCTGAGCCTTCAGCGAATCCTAATCTTTTTGCTAATGGAGAGCCAAAATCTATCGGAAGATTGTTCTAATAAATAAACATGAATAATTTGAAAAAAAGCACAATATCTTCGAAGTGCAATAAAGCAAAGCACAATAAAGCGAGGTATGCCTGTACATATATATGTATAACTGTTAAGAAGAAAGTCAGCCTAAGAAGATAAGAAATAACAGAACAACTTAAGGAAGTCATTAGCAATGCATTCCAATATACCTGACCAAAAAAATGTATAACTTGACATGGTGATGTATCATTCTAAGTGCAATGTGGTGCCCATACAGATGTTACTGATGTTTGAGTTATAGCAAAAGAGTGATGTGAACAACAAACAAAAATATATCTGATTTTAGAATAAATTTTTTTTTTTTTAAATTTATTAAACTTCATCTTCTTACACTCTACAGTGAACGGTGCCTCAATCGGCTGTGTGTGGTGTTCCCGGAAATGGGGCCTCCCAGATCTGGGGCAGAGTGGTGTCTCAGCTCTGATGATGCTCACTGGTCCAGTCACCTCACTGCACTATTGGACAGACATGAAGTGTAGCATACATATAGGCGTGAGGTGGCAGGGAAGCAAACCCATAAAAATCGCTTGCTGAAATCAGATGTGTCGGGACAAAAAGTGCAGATATCGCAGCCTAGCTGTAAACTATGACACAACGTACTTACCGCTCAAAACTAACGGCCAGCAATGTAAAAGAGAGAGAGATAGATATAGCTAAGAGCAAAAGCAAACAACATCTTCTTACATAGACAAAAGATTTAGTGGTATAGGGACTTTTGAGACACCCTGTGTTACAAAATGCCCTTATATACCTGCTCCTTGTCCATCTCTACAGCTGCAAGTTGGCGATTCAAACTCTCTTTACTGGCTTCAAGTCTTGAGCATAGCTCCCTTGCTGCTGATATATCGGATAAAAGAACCTGCTTATCATCTTCTGTCATACGTAGACTTTCCTCCAAGTTTGCCACAGAGCGGGTAAGGTTAGACACCTGGATTTCATATGCTTGATGAGACTGCAAGTGCTGGAATTCATATAATAGACAATGGAATAACTTTAGAAGATAGAGTAAGAAACATAAAAGACAGACAGAGTAAACTTTGGCAGACACAGAAAGAAACACAAAAACAGACACATATAACTTCAGAAGACCACTGTAAGAAACACACAAGCAGATGGAAATAACTTCTGAAGACACAGAAACACAAGAAGAGACAGAAAAACTTCAGAGGACAGAGTAAGAGGCATAAGAACAGAGACAATTAACTTCATAAAACTAGAGTAAGACACACAAAAACTAACATAATTGTATTCAGAGAACAGAGTAAGAAATATGAAAAAAAAACAAGCAGGAATAACTTAGGAAGACAGAGTAAGAAACGCAAAAAAAAAACTAGGAATAACTTTAGAAGACAGAGTAAAAAGCACAAACAGATAGGAGTAACTTTAGAAGACAGTTAAAAAAAACATAAAATACACACAGGAATAATTACTCCAGACAGTAATAAACACAAGAACACACACGAATAACTTTAGAGACTGAGTAAGAAACACAAAAACACACAGGATTAACTTTAGAAGACAGAATAAGAAACACACACAAAACAGGAATAACTTTAGATGACAGAGTAAGAAACACAAAAACACACAGGATTAACTTTAGAAGACAGAATAAGAAACACACAAAAACACATAGGAATAACTTAAGAAGACAGAGTAAGAAACACAAAAAACACATACCGTAGGATTAACTTTAGAAGGCAGAGTAAGACACACACAAAAACACACAAGATTAACTTTAGAAGACAATGTAAGAAACACAAAAAACACATAGGATTAACTTTAGAAGACAAAGATACACACAAAAACACACAGGATTAACTTTAGAAGACAGAGTAAGAAACACAAAAATACACACAAGATTAACTTTAGAAGACAGAGTAAGAAACACACAAAAACACACAGGATTAACTTTAGAAGACAGTAAGAAGCACAAGAACACACAGGAATAACTTTAGAAGACAGAAAAAAAAAACACAAGAACACACAGGAATAACTTAAGAAGACAGTAAGAAACACAAGAACACACAGGAATAACCTCGGAAACAGAGTTTACAAAATAAACACAGGCAGGAATAACTTCAGAGACATGGAAGAAAAACAAGAACACACTGGATTATCTCAAGAAGATTGAGTAAGAAACACAACAGCAGACAGGAATAATCTCAAATGACGAGAAAGAAACAACAAAAGACCCAAATAACTTCAGATGACACAGCAAGACACACAAGAACACATACTAAACAATCGAAGAATAAAATAGAAAGACACGACATCAATAAACACAAAAGTGTTTAAAAAAAACCTAAACTAGTTTTTTTGTTTTGTTTTAAGAACTATCTTCATTGCACACGGACAACTCCATCAGTGCTCTGATCTCCTCCCTTAGATCACACAAGGAGGATCTCAGTACAGTGCACAAACTCTGTAGCACTGGTGAGAATCCCAATGTGTGTAGGAATCACACATTCTATAAATATTTTTGTGGTGGGTAAGTTTCTAATTTTTTTTTTTGCCAGGGCAGCGGCAAAATTAGATGAGTAACCAGGTATGCAGGAAGTCAGCGGCAAAACTAGATGAGTAACCAGGTATGCAAGAAGTCAGCGGCAAAACTAGATGACTAACCAGGTATGCAAGAAGTCAGCGGCAAAACTAGATGACTAACCAGGTATGCAGGAAGTCAGTGCCAAAACTAGATGACTAACGAAGTATGCAGGAAGTGTGAAACTTTTACCTCCTGAATTTCTCTTTCCAAATTATCCACCTTGTCTCGCAACCTCCTGATCTCCGAGTCCTTTGTCATGAGTTCTAGCCTAAGGTTGGAACCCTCGCTCTCCAGCTGGTGGCTAGCTGTCTGGTACTGCTCTGCCTCCACAGACAGCCTGCGATACTGGTCAAGGAGATCGGATCGTTCCTGCTCCTGGTGTAAATAAAGTTCAAATCTCAAAAACGAACATACAATAAAAGCAGAATTATTTAAGACATAATACAAACAAAAATGATTAACAATGCAATAACAGCAACAGGACAATCAATAAAAAAAAAGAAATAAAAGGATTAATAATAAAAAAATTTTTAACAAAAACACACAAATAGTAATACGTCTTACAAAGAGAAAGAACAAGAAAAACCATGTTTGTCTTAAAAAAACGTTACGTTTTACCCCCCGTCTTACGGCAGTTCTCCTCATATACTCATAGCAAATAAAAATGAAAGTTTTTATAAACCTAATTACCTCCGAAATCGAAATCCCTGAATGGCGAGGGACACCTGTCTCTGTACAAGAAAAAAGGGATACTCACGTAAAATCAATGTCAGGCTAGACATTAATAATAACCTGAGATTTCGCCTCGAGTATTAGCGGGCGTACGAAAAAAAAAAAATAATAAAAATAAAAAAATAAACCCAATAAAAATAAAATACACAGTGTAAAAAATAATAAAAAGATTATGAACCCAATTACAAAGGAAAAACTGGCAATCTCATCATGTAAAATATTGCTACAGAAACCATCACAGTAAGAGTACACGAATGCTTTTGTGCAGGCTTCCTGTACTGATGGCTCCTTGCTCCAATAAGAAGTGAACACGGAAATGAATGATGAATGAACATTGAAATAAAAAACAAATGATTAAAAAAAACCCAACACAAAATAAATGCATTAACAAATGCAATAAGAATAAATAAATACAGCAGTAAAAATTATCTATGTATATAAAATTAGAACAATTAGAACAAAAATTAGAACGGATTGTTATAGCAGTCATAAAGAAATAAGCTTTGGTGTTAACAATTATGAGGTTCTGAGTACCTAATATCCATGCACGATTGCACGAACGCGCACACATACACACACAAACTAATACTTTTGTGATGAGAAAATCTATCATTCAATTTAAACAATACACAGCTTCTATTTTATAATTTCACAAAACATACAATATTAGTATATGTGCACTGTGATATCTTATAACTTCTACAACATATAACATTAGTGTCTGTGCACTGATATATCTTATAATTTCCACAACATACAATATTAATATATGTGCACTGTGACATCTTATAATTTCCACAACATACAATATTAGTATCTTTGCACTGTGATATGTTCTATCTCATAATTTTTAGAACATACAATATTAGTATCTGTGCACTATATCTTATAATTTCCACAACATACAATATTAATATATGTGCACTGAGATATCTTATAATTTCCACAACATACAGTATTAATATATGTGCACAGTGATATCATATAATTCCCACAACATATAATATTAGTATATGTGCACTGTGATATCTTATAATTTTCATAACATACAATATTAGTATCTGTGTACTGTGATATTTTACAACTTCTACAACCTTAGTATCTGTGAACTGTGATATCTTATAATTTTCACAACATAAAATATTAGTATATGTGCACTTTGATATCTCATAATTTCCACAACATACAATACAAGTAGCTGTGCACTGTGATATCTTATAATTTTTAGAGCATACAATATTAGTATCTGTGCACTATGATATCTCATAATTTCCACAACATACAATACAAGTAGCTGTGCACTATAATATCTCATAATTTCCACAACATACAATATTAGTATCTTTGCACTGTGATATCTTCTATCTTATAATTTCCACAACATACAATATTAGTATCTGTGCACTGTGATATTTTACAACTTCTACAACATACACTATTAGTATCTGTGCACTGTGATATCTTATAATTTCCACAACCTACAATATTAGCATATGTGCACTATGATATCTCATAATTTCCACAACATACAATATTAGTATCTTTGCATTATGATATCTTATAATTTCCACAACATACAATATTAGTATCTGTGCATTTTGATATCTTATAATTTTTAGAACATAAAATATTAGTATTGCGCACTATGATATTTTAATTCTTATAATTTCCACAGTATACAATGAACATACCTTTGCAATGAGACTATCTAGATAAACAACATTAAAGAAATGCTAAAGAGACACATTAGAAAGCTAGCCAAAGAAATACACATGGTACAAAAACAAAAAATGCTTATTCCTACAATGCTGAAAAACACAAGCGAACAGAAAGAAATCATTTACTTACTTAGTCGTTCACTTCTATCGTGAGGTGTAGAGGATTGGAGGACAGAGTACCATACTATCCATCCGGCTGTCTTCCTCCTGGCCTGGTTCCATTCTAGTCCTTGGTCCTTCAGAGACTGTCTAATGTTGTCCTCCCAGCAGACTCTGTGTCATCCTGGAGGTCTGGATCCCTGGCTCTTAGCTTCTTATACCTGCCGTGGCAGCCAATCTTCCAAACCATCTTAGTTGGGACTATTCTACTTGGGTATGCGGGGGTCGGGTTCTTGGGCCTTGATGTATTGTCTGGTTGCAGACCATGTCTCTTGTTACTTCAACCACCTTTCTCAGATACGTCATTTCTGAGGTTTCAGAAAGAAATCAAATCAGCTAAAATGATTATACCCATACCTTTGCACTGAGAACATCTTCTATCCTTCTGACTTCTAAAATGTACTGCTGGACTTGCGTCTTCAGAGCTTCTTTTTCTTCTATTGTGTCCTCAAGTTCTTGATTCAGTTTCTAGAGAAAAGTCAAAACAATGAGCTTTTCAGGCAAAATGACATCAATACATGAACTATTTAACTTCACAAACAGTAATCTTGGAACTTCACCTGCTGAATTCCAGTTTATGCAGTATAGCTCGCCCTATGTTTATTAATCAATTCATTACTGTTACTGGGTCGAAGTTCTGCTTTGTTGTAGTGTTAGCTACGGCTGTAGTGGTGACCGATTATAATAACTACTATGGCTCATGAAGACAACCAGGGCCCGATAACTAACAATATCAGAACTCAGAACGATTGCCAATCTATTTATTGATAATAACGATAACACAAACCTACATATAGATATGATCAGTTCGTCCATGCACAACCATATTCTGAAACAGCAAGAATCCTAAACTACTCTCAACATGCGTTAATTGCACAGACTGCTCTTACAAAAAAGATCAGTGTCTTTCACAGTATCCCACAGTTACGTTCTGACTGACAATATGTGCTTGTTTCATCTTTGAACACATTCAACAGATATACATTTCCGTTATTCTCAATTCTCATGCACGTAGTATTAATTCCAAATACCAAACACATAGTACTATTCCACCAGAACCATTTCAACCAACTGACTGATCTCAATCACCATCTGTTCCACATGAAGACTACATTCAAACTCCTCTCATCAATAGTGTTGTTGCTGTTTAACTAGGGCTGCTAAGCTTTTCACTCTTTAGCAGCCAATGCCAAGTTGAAGACGCCTTGGTGTTATATACACTGTAGATCTAGGATTTTCCTGTGACTTTTCTACCATTCCGAAATGTGCTGAGTTGAAGTCATGAGCTCCTGGTTCTCCAGCTTGGCTAGTATTTAAAGGATCATTACATCTGGTCCCAAGCTAGGAGTTAGAAGCACGTGGCATACTGTGCATTCCTTGCCATCCAAGGGGGCTCTTCAACTATGCAGAGCTAAAATACTGTGCTCTTGTTCAGGATTCTCCCAAGGAATTCTCATGTCCTGCACAGAGCCACTTCTCAGCTCCCCCTGCCTATCACTGGGTCCATAGTGAGATCTTTCTGCATTCAGTCAACCAAGCCAAAGCCAAAGAATTGTGTCTGGGGCTCAAGTGACTTCTCCAAGCTTAGTCTGCAATTCTGGGTTCTCAACAAGTTTCACCACAGGGGGAATCCCTGGAAGTGTGTGGATGATTTCAAGAGTCAATGAGGGTGTAATTATCCTCACAAACAGAGGTTCACTTTCAAATATGTATATTGTAGCCCTGTACATAGCTGGTGGTCATATAAAGATGACTCCAGATATGCCTTCATGCATATCACTAGTGTAAGCATCCATACGTCACACCCCTACGAATGTGTGTCCCTAGCACTGCTGATGCATTTTAGTGCTGAAAACTCAATAAAATGTAATTCCCATGTTCATTCAATAAATGCATCCCCAAGGATGCATAGGCCTTCAACAAATGCATGTCAAATCATCCTCCCATGTATCATCAGCTCAAGATCTTTCTATGTCTTCATCATTTTCATTCCTTTCTTCAGCTTCTCTTCTAGAGCAAACAGTGACCTTTGACAAGATATCAGTACATCACTGTCCAGTAAAAGTGGTCCAGCAGGGAATGATGGTACCATAGATTCCCACCCATAAAGAAACTCAAAACACAACAGTAAGCTGACAGGATCATGGCAAGTGTCTTTTGAAATTCAAAAACAGTAAGAAATTTGGATTTTATTTCATCCACTAGGTGCAACAATTAATGGGTAATATTGCAGTAATTTTTTTAACAGCAAGGTTACCAATGTGGAACTGATGACAAGAGCCAAACAAGTGCTGGTGGAACAAGAAATGAGAAGACAATGCCGGCAATGTATAGGACACCTACTAAGGAAACCTGTTGACAGCATTACCATGTAATCCACGTGTTGGAATCTTCGGAGTAAGACAAGCAGAGGTAGACTGAAGAACACTTGGAGAAGAAAACTGGAGACAGAAATGAAAATGATGAGGAAGACACAGAAAGAAGACCTTGAGCTGGTTGTGCATGAGAAGAGGACATGTGTTTGCTGAAGGACTATGCACCTTGGAAAGCTGAAGAGTATTGACTGATTGATTGCTGTAATTTGCTTTGTAATGATGTGCATCAAGCCATCTGCTAGAAAAGACCTGGAGAACTGTCAAAGTAAAGAACATCTCACAGCAAGACAAAGCAGTAGCTGTTGCTGATAACTGCATATGACAGAGTTTCTTCCCTATACTGAATATTCAACCTTCCAAGAATTTCAGCAGGTTTCACATTCTCATTTGCTAATAATTTTATGATACAACACCACTTAACACTTAGAATGACAAGGCTTGGCACCATCTTGGATTAGCTTTAACATGTTGATGCAGCATGCACAACTACCTGGCAGATGTGACTGCGCACAACTGTGTGCCAGGCTGTTATTATGCACAACTACTTGCCAGGCTGTGACTGTGCACAACTACTTGCCAGGCTGTGACCGTGCACAACTACTTGCCAGACTATGACTGTGCACAATTACTTGCCAGGCTGTGACTGTGCACAACTACTTGCCAGGCTGTGACTGGTGGGTTGCCATCAAATGCCTAGAACAATAAATGTTACTCTTCCGAAGCTCACTTCTTAACTCATTCTAACCCACGAGCCGTACTGTGCGCCAAGTTACCCTACAGATCTACCCACGGGTGCATAGTGCGCCCGCTTGGTACAAGTTCCGAATTTGAGTGAAAAATTTGAATATACGTGGCCATAAAAAAGGTTGTCCCATAGCAGATACTGCCGTAAGGGAGTGAAGTGTTAGAGACTTCCCTATATTAGGCCCAGCATCGACAGGTGGGATGACTAGTTCCCTTCCTCACTGCCTTTTCCTTCCCTAACTCAAGTGCAAAGTCAGGTACATATTTACAGCTAGGTAGACTGAAGCGTGTCAATACTTTGAATTGAACCCGGTACCTTTGTCACGAGAGACCAAATCATGTGAACACTTCCTCTGGACCTCGTATTTTGAACTGGTAGCGAAAGAACTATTCTGGTGGTTAATTTTTGCATACTTTTATCAATTAATGATGTCATTAGGCAATTTGTTTAAAAGTAGCATTGTTACATACATAACAGTCTTAATTATCAATGGATCAAATGCAACAGGTTAGTTCTAAATAAACTTTAGTGATAACAACCTATTTTCGATTCCGATAAGGATGATCAACAAAAATGTGAAGTTTTTAGGTAAAAAATTAATTAAATTGCGTGGGACAGGACTGTGTAAGTGAGATTCTAGTTAAGCAATATGCATACATGCCACACGCTATGGTTTACCCATAATCTGTACAGGGTGTTTGCGTTTTCAGATGTGTACGGCCCGTACATACCGTCTGTACGGGTTTTTTCGCCTAATTATTAAATATACATATAAATCGACCGTCTTGTGCCACTACACAATTTTCCTTAATTTGCGTCATGAGATTCGGCGAGATTTTAATCCAAGTGGATTAAAATAAAAATAACCAATGAAAATCAAGCTGCCTATTTTTCAATTGCCACGGGATGTGCGTGTTCATTCACAATTTTTCGCTAAAGCTAGCGCGAGGTTACTGATTATTTGAACGATTACGCAGCACTGAGTTCTTTTTTGAGTCGAGCCTATTGTTTAGGATTAATTTCCAGTTTAGTATTGGTAAGTAATTCATTTTTTAAAAAAATATTACATTAACATTGTTTAGATGAAGTTAGATTTAACTGTCAGATAACTTAGGCCTATGCTTTCTTTTCCCCTAAGGTTTAGCATAATTTATTATTTACGGCTGCTTAAAAAAAAAAGACTGATACCACTTCATATTATTTGATTTCACTAAAACTAGTAGAAAGTGCGTAAGAAATGTAAATTTGAATAATAATACAATACAAATTATGGGTAGGCCTAATATCTGAATGACGGTCGCCGAATGCTCTGCATGTATTTTCGTACCATTTAGAGTTAGGATTAGGGTTACAGTTGGGGTTAGGGTTAACCCGAAATCTAAATGGTATGAAAATACATGCGGAGCATTCGGCGACCATCATTCCGATATGACCAAATTATGAAACTGAAAAAAAAACCCACAAAAGCAAGGCAAATTTGCATCTTAACCCGATCAGAGAAAAGTTTATTTGGAGTTACTTCTCTTTTTAATTTTGATTTCGTTTCTTTAAAAAAACATTGTGATTTTGCCTTAGGTGATCATCATTACGGTTATCCAATGATTTATATTTATTAAATAATTAATTACTATCAATGTTTGATTGACACTAAAATTCGTATGGGTATGTCTATTTAAAGCTACCAGTTGGGCTATAACGGCTATTCCAGTTTTTGAAGTTCGGTAGAGAATATATAATATTGCGCCAGTTTATATTTTCATTGCTAGCTTTAAAATATATATATATATATATTTGATTTAAGATTCCTAAACCTAACCCATAACGCTTATTACTGGTCTCTTTAGATCTATACTTTTATAAAGCACTATAGAACACACACCAAACTGTTCTTCATTTCCACCATAAATTGTATTAATTTTTTTTTGCAGAAATAGACTAAATGATGATACAGTCACAGCATTTCTACAATACAAAATAAATTCTAACTCTTGTTGTTTAGGTTTTAAAGCAAGTGAAGACATGCTTAAAAAGGCAAAGGGCGCATGTCACTATGATGGTGCAGAACCATCTAATTGAATATATTTGTACATTAATTAACTCTATTGTTACATTTTTCAGTCTTTGTACAGGTTTTGCGGGTCTTTGTACAGGGTTTTTGGATTTTTTGTACAGGTTTTTCATGTCTGAGGTGTGGCATGTATGAATATGTGACTTCACAACAACAAATCATAAAAATTAGAATTTTCATTTGTTTGTGATCAAAATCTTGGATGAACTTTCAACTGGTTACACATTTTGACTCCTGGGCTTTTACCGCCAAGGAACTAAGTAGAGCTGAAATATTTACATGTAAGTGCACAATTATGATTAATTTTTTTGTTTTGATTTTTTATGGTTTCTATACTTTGCAAGACATAACAAACAATTATTACATCAGACTAGAACTCAACATCGTTTCACAACATTCTTCAGCCAATTTCCTTAAGTTTGATGCTTAATACACATATCTGCTGAATTAATATATAAGTCAACTAACTGCCTGTTTTTAAAACATCACTTGCAGAAAAAAAATGCCTCCATTTTGGGGCCTGGGTAAAACTAGAAAACTGCATGGATTCGAATGAGTTACAGGTTCTTGTTCTTGTTAATCAGAATTGACCTCACTACACTCTGGGCAAACCCATAGGTGCTCAGTATCCATCAGCAAATGTCGAAGAGTACGAATGCTAACTGTACCTGTAGCACGCTGGTTGTACATACGACAGATGCATCCTCTCTCACTTCAATTTCTGCTAGTCCCATGTTTGATGCCAAACTCCAACAGCCTCAGCCTTGTTGATTCATCCATTGCAGTGTCATTATCCAGCAGGCCCTTTATAGCCCTTAGTATCTCTCCCTTATCCATCTCCAGTGTCCCCACTATGGGTGCTCTCAAAGCCAGTCTGTCAGCAATCTCACTGCTACGTACCCCAGCATGACCAGGACAGTAGATCCCCACCAGTTCTTCAAGACTTGAGGATTCTATTGATTTTCTTCCATTCCTGCCACAGCCATCCGTTCTGAACTTTCCGATGCATGGCTTGAGAGTCTGACAATATAACTGCCCTGGTTGATGGAGTTTCAGACAGCCATCTCAGTGCTGCAGTAACTGCCTCTACCTCCATTCTCATGCTGGAGGTTGTCATGTAGGCTCCACTGTTCAGCGACGACCCTGCCCTTTATTCTCGCAGAGAAGCCCCATCCTGATTTCTCACCACGCACTACAGACCCATCAGTGTACACAATGGCGTCATCGTCCGCAGCATGATCACTTATCAGCTGATTAATCTCCAGCTCTGCTTTTCCATTGCAAGATCTGCACTCTCTGCCAAGGCTAATGATGACCTGCTGGTAGTTTATCCAGTTATCCCTTGACTTACTCCACTCTTCCCCTTTGGATACATTTTAAATCCTGGTCACTTGACCAATCGTAGCCTCTGCCTGTGCCATCCATGACATCCCCCTATTGATTCTTGCTCCTTTGATGTCAGCTATGAGGGGCGTTCAGAAAGTAATGCACCACATCGTTTTTCTCAGGAGCTGTTTATTCAAAAAGCATGAAATTTATACACAATATACATGGATATGTCATGTAAACATCGGTAGTATTCAACATAACCCCCATCAACTTGTACAGCTTTATGCCAGCGCAAAACAAGTGCATGTATTCCTAGCCCGTACCAGATTTTGTCTTGATCATGTAGCCATTTCTTCGCTGCATGAATCACTTCTTCATCATCTTCAAACCTTGTCCGACAGAGTGCATCTTTAAGTGGACCAAATAGATGAAAATCAGAGGGTGCCAAATCGGGACTATAGGGTGGATGGGGTAGTACAGTCCAACCCAATTTGGTGATTCCTTCCCGTGTTGCCAGACTTGTGTGAGGGCGCGCATTGTCGTGAAGGAGAAGCAGGTCTGCTGGATTCTTGTGCGGCCGAACTCTGCGAAAACGTTGATTGAGTTTTTTCAATGTCTTAATGTAAGCTTGCGAATTCATTGTCTCTCCTCTTGGCATAACGTCCACAAGAATCACACCTTCAATGTCCCAAAAGACAGTGATCATGACCTTTCCAGTTGAAGGAATTGTCTTGAATTTCTTTCTTCTTGGTGATTGCGGATGATGCCACTCCATTGACTGTCTTTTTGTCTAAGGTTCAAAATGATGTGCCCAGGATTCGTCGCCTGTAACGATCTTAGCCAAAAAGTTCTCTCCATCAGCATTGAAACGCTCCCAACAATTCAGAAGAAATTGCTTTCCTTCGCAATCGGAGGAACCCATCTTGCGCAAACCTTAGAAAATTCGAGAGTTTTTATAACTGCATTTGCACTACCAATGCTGGCTGACAGCTGTAAGGCCAATTGTTGAGTAGTGATTCACCTATCAGTAAGAATAATGCCCTCAGCGCATTTCAACATTTCTGCGTTGGTGGCTGTGGCAGGACGTCCACAGCGCGGCCGATCAAGCAGCTCCGTATCTCCACTTCCTGATTCTTTGATTCTCTGAACCCAGCGACTGACTGTACTCCTGTCGACTGCAAAACTTCCATACACATCACATAGATGCTTGTGAATATTCACAACAGTTTCTTTCTCTGCAACGACAAATTCTATCCCAATTCGCTGTTTATAACGCAAGTTGCTAACACGCTCCATTTCAACAGTTTAGGGCAGCCGTATTATTTGGCCGGTTGCGGTGCAATTTAATGCACACAATTGGCACATGCCATATTTGGAGTGTGCAAAATTTCATGCTTCTATCTTCATTATTAGCTGAGAAAAACGATGTGGTGCATTACTTTCTGAACGCCCCTCGTACATTGTGCAGAGTGGGAGGGGATTGGCTACAACGACAGGCATGGGAAACTAAGAGCCAGGGATCCAGACCTCCAGGACAACCTAGAGTCCACTGGGAGGACAACATTAGACAATCTTTGAAGGACCGAGGACTAGAGTGGAACCGGGCCAGGAGGAGGACAGCCGATGGGGTAGTTTGGCGCTCTCTCTTCCAAACCTCTACACCTCACGGTAGAAGGGGAACGACTAAGTAAGTAAGTAAGTACATTCTCATGTAGGGGGTGTCTTTTGTCGGTGGTAAGCGCATGTATGCTTTTACCTGGGCCATCGCATATCTGGATCTAATCGACAGCAATCCCAGCATGTATCTCATTGTCACAATTTGGGTATCACACGTACAGCCCAAAACTAGTCCCAACCCTTCATTTTGAATGTGTTCCAGTTGTTCACATTGTGACAATGACAGCGTGAGTATTCCTAGCCCATACTCGATTACTGAAATCACGAGCTGATGATACAGCTGTTCCAAACGCGCAGCAGCCATTGTTTTTAAGGCTGCCAGTCCTTGCTTGCACTTCTGTATGATCAGTTCGGCATGATACTTGAATGATAGCCCAAGATCAAACGCTACTCCTGGATACTTCAGCCTGTTTTGCCTTTCAATGTTCTGCCCATTGAAAGTGATGTCTGGAAGGTCTACTTTCACTATGGAGTTGTTCAAAGAGCACCACATCACACAGGACTTGTTGAGATTGACCTTTGATCTGCTTTCCTCATGCCATTTAGAAACCGCCTGTAGTGTCTCTTGTATGCCTTGGACCATTTCCTGTCTGTCTGAGCCAGTTCTGTACATGAGTATGTCATCTGCGAAAGTTAATGTTTGTCCCAGTCCTGTTGGTTGAAAGGTTGCTACTTTTGCTGTGTAGATGTTAAACAGCACTGGTGATAGTGGAGAACCCTGGGGTAGTCCCAGGCAAATGCGCATTGGTTCTGATGTCCAAGTTCCAAAGTGAAATGCAACTGATCTCTCCATTAAGGCAGCTGCTATCCACCTTGTTATCCAAGGGTTTACACCACACACCATTATACAGTCTATTAGGGTTGCAAAGTCCACACTGTTATAAGCATATCCTCTAGGTCAATTGCGACAGCCTCCGTTTCTCTTTTACTCTGGAATCCCTCGTACACATCGCACGCAAAAGTTCCAGCGTTACCCCATGTTGTTTTCATAGGCCTATAGCTACCCAGGGTATCAGGAAGGATGTGTGAATTTTTGAGGTAGCTCATTACTTGTCTTGCAGCTATCTTTTCAAGTAGTTTACCATAGACATTCTGTAGTGTGATAATTTGATAGCTGCTGAGCAGTGTGGGGTCTTTGCCAGGTTTAGGAAGTGGCCAAAGGTAACTGTGTAGCCAGTCTTTCGGAACCTCAGCATTCTGTATGTTGGTATTGAAATCGCTCACCATATTTATAATGGCTGTGTCGTCAAGCTGTTTAATGTGATGGTATTGTACACCATCAGGACCCAGAGCAGTGTTTCTGCTGGTTTTCAATGTGTACACCACTTCCTCTTCAGAAATGAGATCGAAGTATATCTGGCCCCCTTAGGCATTTTCCAGCACTCTGTCCTTTATTTTCAGGTGGGCACTTTTGTCACCTTTATCCGTTTGCTCCACATATCAATTGAATAATGCTCTTCCCTTCTCTTCATCCGTCTTCAGGCTTAGTCCTGTAGAGCTTTTGATATTAGGGATGAGTTGATTTGCACTTTTCCTATTCATTCTTCAATGTAAGGACCAGAATTTCTGTAGGGTTTTTTCTGTGCCCATCTGTGTCACAAAGTCCTCCTACACTTTATCCTTGGACTGCCTTGCCAAGATCTTGAATCTGTTAACGGCTCTTTGTTTTTTCTCCTTCATCTCTTCAACCTCTCCCTCATTTATCATTCTTCTGTTTCGTGCTTTACGCCATTCCTTTGTTGCTCTTTCCTTTTCTATCCATGCTTTCTCCACTGTCTTATTCCACCAGGGAGGTTGGGTGAAAGGTGTTCTCGCTGTCTTTTGTTTGGCATTTTGACGAATTTGTGTAAAGGGTTGTTACAGTCGAGTGGGCCTGTAGGACACTTGAAGGTCTGTTTAGGTTTCCTGTGTCTAGTGGTCCTACCCTTTGCAATGAGTATGATCACTTTCCTGTGCACCTAATACATCCCAACGTGCCATGGTGGTGGCAGCACTAGAGATGAATGCCAGATCTAAGACACCATTTGTATCCCCAGGTTTAGTTGCCAGTCTAGTTGGGCATCCATCATTCAGGATGGCAAGGTTCATGTTAAGTAATGCCTGGCTCAAAGCTATACCCTGCCTATTTTCCGTGATGTTCCCCCACTCCTTGGACCTAGCATTGAAATCGCCAGCAATTAAACACTTTATGTTAAAATCTTTAGACAATTCTGCCAGAAAACTCCAATCACTCTCTGCTGTAAGATGGTCGACATGAGCATATAAATTGTAGACTCGCCACTCCTGACTGCCTATATTCACAGCAATCCCCTGCAATTACGCCATCCTCACTAGTTTGGGAACTTGTATCCAGCCACGTATGAGGGAGCTCATGTTTTACATATATAGCTTGCCCACGTCTACCAGGCCCACATGGATTGAAGTAACATCTGTAGCCAGGGCAACTGATAACACTACTGGCTTTTAAATTTATCTCCTGGATCATGAGGATATCGAAATTGTAGATGATTGTTTGTATAATGGCTGCACATTGATTGGCACCTCGACAATTCCAGTATCCTATATGCACATATTTCATCGAGATGCGATCTGCTTTCTTTCTGAACCTTATCTTTCCTGCCCTTCTTTTTCTCTCTCTCCTCTTCTCTCCCCTACCTCTCCTTCTGCATTTGTATTTCCTCATTTCATTTGCTGTAGGTATCAACGACAGAGCACAATCTCCGTAGCTCCTGCGATGATTCTGGATAGTTAAAATTCTCAAGTGTATTTGCAATAAATGGTGGAAATATTTGGTCACCCTGGTAGAGCCACCATACCAGGGAAGAGGCAAGGGATGTCCTTACAGAGTCCATCTGTCTGGTGCCGCCCCACTTGCCCTCCAAATAGCCAGTGTTCGCGACTGCTTACCCAGCAGCCAATAAGTCTCTCGGCACATTGGTCCACCTTAGACTTGGGGGTCATTCACTGATGACTCCGTTATCATTTGACAAATGATTTGGGAGTAGATTGATGGGTGTCAGAGCATTTGCCACTCATCGGTGAGTTCTACACACCACATCTTTAGGGATCCACTGACTCCAAGATCCTCTGCCAGTTTAGTTCAGACCCCGAGAGGGGCCCTTATCCGTGGTGCACCACGAGGATGTATGGCAGAAGTCTTGCACGAAATTCCGTTGAAACCAGCACAGGCAGACTTATGAAACTGAACCCTTTTTGCTTTGTGGCTAGCTGGCGCCCCTAGCGATAACCGTGAGGTTACCCCCACCTCTGTCACAGTGGACTTAACTTCCTCTCATGTCTGTGAGTTGAACCCACTGCGCCACATGAGTTACAGGAAAACAAATTAACGCCCAGGTCAACAATGACCTATATAATAACTACCATGACACAATCAAATCAAAGTTCACTGAAAGACAAGACAATTTTATATATCTTGAGTCATGTTTGAACGTGGGATATTGTACAAGTACCATATTTAGCAAATCATACAGAAGCGCAAGAGCAGTCTGCTCTAAAAACAATGAACGCTGCACACCTGGAGTACAGATTACTGTTTGTCATGTCTCCGTCAACTATCTCATGTCAGTAATTGATTATGAGCTGGGAATATTCATGTTGTCAAGATGTGAGGGAGACTGAGCACTTATGGGTTTGCCCAATGTGCAATGATGTCAGTATGGAATAACAATAACAATAAAAAAGAATCAAAGAAACACCTGAAATAGGAAAATCAGCTGCTTTTTTAAATTACCTGGTTTTCTTTGGTCATAACAGCGAGGTCATCTTGTAATCTTCTGTTTTCTCTTGCTGTTAGGTCCCTGGTTCTAGATGTTTCAGTCAATTCCTCAGACAGAGAGTCCAGCTGGCGTCTCATACTCTTTAGCTCCCTGTCCTTCATGTTCAGAGTCTCGTTGGCATGCCTGACATTGACAAATTATCAAAAGTTCAAGGTCAAATTTCACATTTGACATAAGGCAGCAGTAGTCCCATTTAATCTGTCCTCTCGATGACCCCCAAGAACTACATGGAGAATATTACAGGCATACAGGGCACTATTTCTTCACCCTTTATCAACAGTGTGAATGTCTCCACTGTGTGAATGTCTCAATGCATGCATGTCTCAATGTGTGAATGTCTCCAATGTATGAATGTCTCAGTATGTGGATGTTTCACCGTGTGGATGTCTCAATGTGTGGACGTCTCAGTGTGTGAATGTATCAATCTTTGAATGTCCCAGTGTGTGAATGTCTCAGTGTGTGAATGTCTCAATGTGTGAATGTATCAGTGTGTGTGGATGTCTCAGTGTGTGTGGATGTCTCAATGTGTAAATATCTCAGTGTGTGAATGTCTCAATGTGTTAATGTCTCAATGTGTGAATGTCTCAGTGTGTGAATGTCTTAATGTGTGAATGTCTCAATGTGTGAATGTCTCAGTGTGTGGATGTCTCAGTGTGTGAGTGTTTCAATGTGTGGATGTCTCAGTATGTGTGGATGTCTCAATGTGTGAATGTCTCACTGCGTTCATGTCTCAATGTGAGAATGCCTCAGTGTGTGAATGTCTCAATGCGTGAATGTCTCAATGTGTATATCTCAACATGTGAATGTCTCAATGTGTGAATATCTCAACGTATGAGTGTCTCACTGTGTGAATGTCTCAATGTGTGCATGTCTCAGTGTGTGAAAGTCTCAATGTGTGAATGTCTCAATGCATGAATGTCTCAATGTGTGTATCTCAACATGTGAATGCCTCAATATGTGAATGTCCCAGCATGTGAGTGTCCCAGCATAAAAATGTCTCATCGTAAGAATGTCTCAACATGTGAAAGTCTCAATGTGTGAATGTCTCAACATGTAAATGTCTCAATGTGTAGATGTCTCAATGTGTGGATGTCTCAATGTGTGAATGAACTTTTATTTTTTTAAATACTTAATACGTAAAATTTAAAAGTACTTACTCTAACTGGGCTTCAGTTTCGCCAATTCTTAGTTTCAGATCTCCGATATATCTCTCCTGAAGGAAGATAAATTTATAGATAGAAGATATCAAAATATATTTAGAAAAAAAAAGAATAAATGAACATTACTTAGTACCTAAGGAAAGCCAGTATAAAAATCAACAAAGTGAATGTACAGTAGATACCTGCCCATTGCATGATTTTTGAAGGAAGCAAACTCCATGCTGAACACAGGTAACATATAGAAGCAATAATCAAAAAAATTACTTCAAAGAACAATGACAACAGAGAATACTAAGGGTCAGATACAGCATAAGCATCCTTGTCACAGTACTCGTGACAGGGGTCAAGAGAATATGTAATGAACTTGTGCCTTCACAATAACAGGGGTCAAGAGAATATGTAATGAACTTGTGCCTTCACAATAACAGGGGTCAAGAGAATATGTAATGAACTTGTGCCTTCACAATAACAGGGGTCAAGAGAATATGTAATGAACTTGTGCCTTCACAATAACAGGGGTCAAGAGAATATGTAATGAACTTGTGCCTTCACAATAACAGGGGTCAAGAGAATATGTAATGAACTTGTGCCTTCACAATAACAGGGGTCAAGAGAATATGTAATGAACTTGTGCCTTCACAATAACAGGGGTCAAGAGAATATGTAATGAACTTGTGCCTTCACAATAACAGGGGTCAAGAGAATATGTAATGAACTTGTGCCTTCCCAACAACAAGTATCATGTACAGGACAGTAAAGAGAAAAGGTAAAGGTAGTCCCATAGCAGATACTGACGTAGGGGAGTCAAGTGTTAGAGACTTCACCATACTAGGTCCAGCAGCGAGAGGTGGGGGTGACCAGTTACCTTCCTCACTGCATTTTCCTTCCCTAACTAAAAAACAAAGTCAGGTACCTATTTACAGCTGGGTATACTAGAGCATGTTGACATCGTGAATCGAACCCGACACCTATGCCGCAAGAGACCAGCGCTCTAACCACTCTGTCATTCGGACGCACATGTACAGGATATATGACGATAATCAAGGACCAAAGCTTGTGTACAGTCCCACACTGCTTCGCAATTTATTCAATACAATGGGACAAATCCTGGCTATTCAAAATGTAATCATAGCCATGACTTCAACCACTCGCACTAACAACTGCCCAGAAAAACCTCAGCAAAAATTCAATTACAATTCCACAACCAAAACACGATTCATGTTACAACACAGCACTGTCCCGTACAAGATCCAAATTGCATCTGCCTAGATTAACTACTACACTTTCAGTCCTATGACCTGGGACCTCAAGACGCAGCAATAGAGACCGCAGTCAGCGACTCATAGCTTGACTGCCTGCGTCAGGACCAGCGAACCAGAGCTGGTCAAGACCGTGCTCCACCTCCACGTGGTGGTCCTGGAAACAGTCTGCAGCAGTGCAGGCTGGCTGAGCGAGTACGGATCGCAATGGGAAGGCAAACCCGGTCCTAAAAAATGCCGTGCAGAAGTCGGATGTGTCGACCGAAAGGTGCAGATATCACAGCTACGTTGGAAACAGACACAACGCAACCACCGTCCTTTTCAGG
The DNA here is from genome assembly GCA_024509875.1 of Oreohelix idahoensis. Taxonomy (NCBI): domain Eukaryota; kingdom Metazoa; phylum Mollusca; class Gastropoda; order Stylommatophora; family Oreohelicidae; genus Oreohelix; species Oreohelix idahoensis. Next base: position 688,255 of record JAMPIV010009521.1, on the reverse strand, counting down.
GCGAACGAGGAAGAAGAAGAAGAAGAAGTCCTATGACCTCAACCGAATCTTGCTCTCTGTCATAACAACTCAGACAAACTCAAACCATACATTAACTCTTGAATACTACTCAACCAAAAAAGACTACAACTATCATTCCACTAAGCCTGACCCTTACATGTTATAACAGCAATAGTAATATTCATTCACCCATCACTCTGTCCATCCTTCTCTGACCTACACCCACATAGTACTTCTTAACAATCCTACTCCTTACCAAGCTGAAATCAATTGCTACTTTTCAGACTTACTACAGGTCACTGGAGACTCAAATATAATCTGTTCAACAAATTAAAATCAGACAGACAAGTTTCCATGTGGGGAAGACAAGCAAATAGTAAATGTCCCCCAAGATTAATGTCTTCATGAGAAGAGCAGATTGACAGCACGGCTTTCCCTACCCCTATGAGGGAGAAACTGAATGGTGATGAGAGAAGCCTGACACAGACCACTAACTTTATGAGAGAAATAATCATTATCCCCTTTCCAGTTTTAAGGAACATGCAGCTGTCACTGTAGTTGATCCCACTGCAAGAAACATGCATACATTCATGTGATCATGAAACTTGCACCTAATCATTCACGTGATCATGAAACTTGCACCTAATCATTCATGTGATCATGAAACTTGCACCTAATCATTCATGTGATCATGAAACTTGCACCTAATCATTCATGTGATCATGAAACTTGCACCTAATCATTCATGTGATCATGAAACTTGCACCTAATCATTCATGTGATCATGAAACTTGCACCTAATCATTCATGTGATCATGAAACTTGCACCTAATCATTCATGTGATCATGAAACTTGCACCTAATCATTCATGTGATCATGTTTGGCTTCTATAGCAATGTTTGTATATGATGAGGTTGCCAGCCTCGTACACAATCTCCTCTTATAACATGCTTGAGGCAGCAGTACTCATTCCTATTTCTCCTCCGAGACCCTTGAGAACTACACCGAACCTGAGAGAAATAAATGTGGTTTTATGAAAGCAAATGAAGAAGAATATATAATGTTAAACATGTTCTTATACTTTCTTCTCAAATTTGTTTGACAAGAGGGAGAGACCAAAAACACATGGGGAAAGAGAACTGGAGACAAAGGAAAGGAACAGAGGAGACATTGAAAAACCTTGAGTGGATGGTACAGGACAGGAGGATCTGACATGAATTCATTGAAGGCCTATGCTTCTTGGGGAGCTGATGGATGATGATGATGACTACAATGATGATGATGATGATGATGATGACTACAATGATGATGATGATGATGATGATGACTACAATGATGATGATGATGATGATGACTACAATGATGATGATGATGATGACTACAATGATGATGATGATGATGATGACTATGATGATGATGATGACTAAAATGATGATGATGATGACTACAATGATGATGATGATGATAATAATGACTACAATGATGATGATGATGACTACAATGATGATGATGATGATGATGACTACAATGATGATGATGATGATGATGACTACAATGATGATGATGATGATGACTACAATGATGATGATGATGATGACTACAATGATGATGACTACAATGATGATGATGATGATGATGAATACAATGATGATGATGACTACAATGATGATGATGATGACTACAATGATGATGATGATGATGACTACAATGATGATGATGACTACAATGATGATGATGATGACGACTACAATTATGATGACTACAATGATGATGATGATGACTACAATGATGATGATGATGATGATGACTATAATTATTATGACTACAATGATGATGATGATGATGACTACAATGATGATGATGATGACTACAATGATGATGATGATGATGATGATGACTACAATTATGATGACTACAATGATGATGATGATGATGACTACAATGATGATGATGATGATGACTACAATTATGATGACTACAATGATGATGATGATGATGATAATGACTACAATGATGATGATGATGACTACGATGATGATGATGATGACTACAACAATGATGATGATGACTACAACAATGATGATGATGACTACAATGATGAAGATGATGATGATGACTACAACGATGAAGATGATTACAATGATGATGATGATGATGATGACTACCATGATGATGATGACTACAACGATGATGATGATGACTACAATGATGAAGATGATGATGATGACTACAATGATGATGATGATGACTACAATGATGATGATGATGACTACAATGATGATGATGATGACTACAATGATGATGATGACTACAATGATGATGATGACTACAATGATGATGATGATGACTACAATGATGATGATGAGGATGACTACAATGATGATGATGACTACAATGATGATGATGACTACAATGATGATGATGATGACGACTACAATGATGATGATGATGATGATGATGATGACTACAATGATGATGATGACTACAATGATGATGATGATGACTACAATGATGATGATGACTATAATGATGATGATGACTACAATGATGATGATGATGACTACAATGATGATGACTACAATGATGATGGCTACAATGATGATGATTACAATGATGATGATGATGATGATGATGACTACAATGATGATGATGATGATGACTACAATGATGATGATGATGACTACAATGATGATGATGATGACAACTACAATGATCATGATGACTACAATGATGATGTTGATGATGACTACAATGATGATGATGACTACAATGATGATGACAACTACAATGATGATCATGACTACAATGATGATGATGATGATGTTGATGACTACAATGATGATGATGACTACAATGATGATGATGATGACTAAATGATGATGACTACAATGATGATGATGATTACAATGATGATGATGATGATGATGATGACTACAATGATGATGATGATGACTACAATGATGATGATGATGATGACTACAATGATGATGATGATGATGATGATGACGACTACAATGATGATGATGATGACAACTACAATGATGATGATGACTACAATGATGATGACAACTACAATGATGATGACTACAATGATGATGATGACTACAATGATGATGATGATGACTACAATGATGATGATGATGACTACAATGATGACTACAATGATGATGATGACTACAATGATGATGATGATGACTACAATGATGATGATGATGATGATGATGACTACAATGATGATGACTACAATGATGATGATGATGATGATGAATACAATGATGATGATGATGACTACAATGATGATGATGATGACTACAATGATGATGATGACTACAATGATGATGATGACTACAATGATGATGATGATGATGATGACTACAATGATGATGATGACTACAATGATGATGATGATGACTACAATTATGATGACTACAATGATGATGATGATGACTACAATGATGATGATGATGATGACTACAATTATGATGACGATGATGACTACAATGATGATGATGATGACTACAATGATGATGATGACTACAATTATGATGACTACAATGATGATGATGATGACGACTATAATGATGATGATGATGACGACTACAATTATGATGACTACAATGATGATGATGATGATGATGATGACTACAATGATGATGATGATGACTACAATGATGATGACTACAACAATGATGATGATGACTACGATGATGATGATGATGACTACAATGATGATGATGATGACTACAACAATGATGATGATGACTACAACAATGATGATGATGACTACAATGATGAAGATGATGATGATGACTACAACGATGAAGATGATTACAATGATGATGATGACTACCATGATGATGATGACTACAATGATGATGATGATGACTACAATGATGATGATGATGATGATGACTACAACAATGATGATGATGACTACAATGATGATGATGATGACTACAATGATGATGATGACTACAATGATGATGATGACTACAATGATGATGATGATGATGATGATGATGATGATGACTACAATGATGATGATGATGACTACAATGATGATGATGACTACAATGATGATAATGACTACAATGATGATGATGAGGATGACTACAATGATGATGATGACTACAATGATGATGATGATGACGACTACAATGATGATGATGATTACAATGATGATGATGACTACAATGATGATGATGACTACAATGATGATGATGACTATAATGATGATGATGACTACAATGATGATGATGATGACTACAATGATGATGATGATGACTACAATGATGGTGACTACAATGATGATGGCTACAATGATGATGATTACAATGATGATGATGATGATGACTACAATGATGATGATGATGACAACTACAATGATCATGATGACTACAATGATGATGTTGATGATGACTACAATGATGATGATGACTACAATGATGATGACAACTACAATGATGATCACGACTACAATGATGATGATGATGTTGATGACTACAATGATGATGATGACTACAATGATGATGATGATGATGACTAAATGATGATGACTACAATGATGATGATGATTACAATGATGATGATGACTACAATGATGATGATGACTACAATGATGATGATGATGATTACAATGATGATGATGATGACTACAATGATGATGATGATGACAACTACAATGATGATGATGACTACAATGATGATGACAACTACAATGATGATGATGACTACAATGATGATGATGCCTACAATGATGATGACTACAATGGTGATGATGACGACTACAATGATGATGATGATGACGACTACAATGATGATGATGACTACAATGATGATGATGATGACTACAATGATGATGATGACTACAATGATGATGATGACAACTACAATGATGATGATGATGACTACAATGATGATGATGACTACAATGATGTTGATGACTACAATTATGATGATGATGATTACAATGATGATGATGACTACAATGATGATGATGATGAGGATGATATACCTTCTTCACATAAAATTTTCAACAAATTAGGTCTACAGTTACGTTATCATCATCTTTAATATTAGCATTCTCTTCTTTTTTCATTCTTCCTCATCAATCTTCTCCATAAAACTTCATAAAAGCTACTAAAGGTACACCACCAATTTTCCGGGAAAGAATGAACTGGCATTTTTTAAAATCTTGGCAAAATTACCAAAGGGCAACTGAAATTCCCTCTCAGTGTGTGAATGTCTCAGTGTGTGGATGTCTTAGTGTGTGGATATCTCAGTGTGTGAATGTCTCAATGTGTGAATGTCTCAGTGTGTGGATGTTCCAATGTAACTGTATTGCATTTGATCATTTAATTTACATTTGATATTTGTTTCATTTAAGTATCTAGCAGCCGTGGTGGTTTAGAGGTTTATAAAGTCACGTGTCAGAGGTGTATGGTTGAGTTGTTAGTTCGTGACCTCTTAATAAAAACCTGTTGGTCCAAATAAAACGGATAATCCTGCAAGACTTAAGGCACCAAGGATGCTGGAAAATCGGTGGTGTACCCGTATTAATATTATCTAAAGATTTTTTTCTTCTTCACATTTTAATGTCACTAAGGAGAATGACTCAGAATTGTATTTTCTTTCTTTTTCATCCACAAAGTAGTGGGGGATGAAGTAAAGGCCCATGTCTTGCAGATGATCTTATTAGAGGGCCTTGGAGGCATTTTATAGAGTTAGAACTACCTCACATCACCCCTAATGACCATCACTTGTTTATTCAATATTCACAGCTAACCTACACTTCACCATCTGCCACTCATATGGATGTGCCTGCTTGAGTGTTAAGATGGTAATTGGCTGGAACCCTTGCCCGATCGGGAGACTCTTCTGATGATCATATCATGTGGCCTTGGAGGCATATTTTAGAGTTAGAACTACCTCACATCACCCCCAATAACCATCACCTGTTTATTCAATATTCACAGCTAACCTATATATCCACCCATGTGGATGTGTCTGCTAGAATTTTAAGATGGTAATGGGCTGGAACCTTTGCCTGGTTGAGAGACTCTTCTGATAATCATACCAGGGGGCCTTGGAGGCATTTTATAGAGTTCAGATCCACTTCAATGACCATCAGCTGTTTATTCATAATTCTCATCTAGCCTATATTTCACAGGTGAACTAGCCTGCTAGAGTGTAAAGATGGTAAAAGGTCGGAAGTATGGTCTGACTGGGAGAACTACTTCTGATGCTCAGATTACACCCAGGTTGTAATACCAGGTTGTTTCCTATCACTACCTACCCTATCATGTAACTGACTGTTCAGCTGAGCTATCTTCTCTGTTTTCTCATCGACAGCTGTCTGTATGGCATCTTTCTCTCGGTCCATGGACTTCAGGTTTGATCTCAGCACATCAATCTCTTCCTTCTGGACCTGAGGATGTATTCAGGGAAGGGAAGAATAGCAACTACAATCAGTAAAACTTTAGATTAAAAAAAACATAGAATATAACAAGCCACAAAAAAGTGACTTATCTGCCTGCCTCATTTCTGAATAATCCAAAGATGTGAATGAAAACCTCTCAAGAAATGTTTGGTTGTTTGGTTTGGTTTTAAGGACTATCTTCATTGCACATGGACAACACCATCAGTGCTCTGATCTCCTCCCTTAGATCCCACAAGGATCTCAGCACAGTGCATGAACTCCATAGCACCGGCAAGAATCCCAGTGTGTGTATATAGGAATCACACATTCTATACATATTTATGTGGTCGGTAGGTATTTAATTTTTAAATTTTGCTAGGGCAGCGGCCTTATGGCCTTATGGCCTACTCTTTACCATTTCCAACTGCTGTGGGATTTTTAACGTGCGTAACTTGCACACGGGACCTCCTATTTTTTCACCCTTATTCGAGAAGGCTAGGCATCCGATCTCACTACCAAGGAGACCAGGGGGGAGTATGACATCATTAGGACCACTGGTTCTGAAAAGAAAAAATTCCATAAATTATATTCCCTCAACTGGAAATCGAACCTGGTACCTCTAGAATTCGAGGCGGACGCCATACCTCTTACCAACTTCAGCACAATTTATCAATTCTGCTGTAGACCTCCTTCCATGCCACAATGTCAAACTGTCCAGTATTTCCTCTCTTTGTCTTCCCCTATCCCTCTTCATACTCCTTATGGACGATGTCATCAAGGCATGTAAGGAGAGAACAAGAAAGTATTCAGTGGGGTACTGGAAGATGAGACAGGTCTATATTTCGGAGCTGGCATTTGCTGATGATGTTGCCCTGATTGCTAAATCAGAGGCACATCTCCAATCCAACCTGCAAGTCTGGAAGGAAGAGCTGGAGAAGAGAGGGATGGTCATAAGCAGCTCTAAAACAAAATCCATGGTGATATCACGAGAAGAAAGAAAACATCAGATTAAGCTGGGAGAACAGGTCCTGGAGCAGGTCGACCACTTTAAATACCTCGGAGCTATTATAGACCGAAAGGGAGGCATCAAAGAAGAGTTGGCCACTCGAAAAGCAGCAGCTGGGAGACTTTTTCAGGCCATAAATCGAGGATTCCTCAGCAAGGGAGAGGTTGGTAAGAAAACGAAGATGGCTGTATACCGCTCCACCTATGTCCCAGTCTTGACATACAGATGCGAGTCATGGGCAATGACTACAACCCATAAAAGCCAGATCCAAACCTCAGAAATGAGGTATCTGAGGAAGGTGGTTGAAGTAACAAGAAGAGACATGGTACGCAACCAGACGATACGTCAAGGCCTTAAATCCTACCCCCTGCAGACCCAAGTAGAACAGTCCCAATTAAGATGGTTTGGCCATGTCTGCAGAATGGGAGAAGATCGGATACCACGACAAGCATGGGAAACAAAGAGCCAAGGATCCAGACCCCGAGGACGACCCAGAGTCCGCTGGGAGGACAACATTAGACAATCTTTGAAGGATCGACGACTAGAATGGAACCAGGCCAGGAGGAAGACAGCCGATAGGATAGTCTGGCGCTCTCTCTTCCAAACCTCTACACCTCACGGTAGAAGGGGAACGACTAAGTAAGTAAGTAAGTAAGTCTTCCCCTATCTCTTTTTCCTTCAATCTTACCCGTTGTTATGACATAATCCAGCTTTCCTGTTCTCATAACATGACCCAAATAAAAGTGGATTGCTTCTTTCTAACTTGTGAAATAAGTTTCCTTTACGCATTGGCCTCTTTCAGGACATCCTCATTACTCTTTTTGGCTGTCCATAGTATTTTTAATATTCTTAACATTCAATCATGAATCTAAGGTGCCAGGTTCAAAACACAGTGGCGTCCTGCTCCAGTCTACCCAGTCGTAAAAGGGTACCAGACTCTGCTCTTGAGTAGGGGGAGGTAAAATGTAGCGAGGAAGGGAACTAGCCATGCCACCTCTCGATGCTAGATACAGTCAAGTTTCGAACATGTCACTCCCCTATGGCAGTATCTGTTATGGGCCTACCTTGACCTACATTCTGGGGGGTTTCTGAGAATATAAAGACAGAATACAACTATTGCTTCCTTCGCCAGGTTGTGTATGAGGTTGTGTGTGAGGTTGTGTGAGGTTGTGTATGAATGAGGTTGTGTATGAATGAGGTTGTGTACATGGTTGTGTGTGAGGTTGTGTATGAGGCTGGTGACCTCAACATGCACAACAATTTGTTAAAAAAACAACCAATGCAAGAGTTTGAACTTTAGTGAAGGCTTTCTGGCAGAATACTTTTTTTACAGATTTCTTGTTTAGAGTTACTTCCCTTTGGAATGACTGTTCATTGTTGTTAGTGTTAGTATTAAGGGGTAGGGTTAGGGTTACAGTTAGGGTTACAGAGTTAGGGTTATACTGTGCCAATTGTGTACTCCGATGAACGGAACAACAATGAACAGTCATTCCAAAGGGAAGTAACTCTAAACAAGAAATCGCTAAAATAGTATTTTACCAGCTTTCTCAGGGGAGCCTCTGCAGAGGTAGCTCCAAGCTCATCAAGGAGTGAAAGAGGAGATGACGCCGCGTGCAGTTCCCGGGGGCCTCTGATGAGACAAAGAAAGAACAGGACTTCTGCTACCTCAGACATGTCACATGACTGACTAACATGAGGTTGTACATAGGCTGGCAGCCTTATCATGTAAAACATATTGCTATAGAAATCACCACTGCAAGAGCATATGAATGTTTAGTTCTCCAGCAACTTCAGAGCAGAGGCAGAGGCCTTGAAAACTGCAGCAGAGGTTATATTGACAGAAGAGACGGCAGAGAGACAAGTTGCTTTCTTTACTGATGCACAGTCAGTAATTGCAACGTTGAAAAGACAAAATAATACAGACCTGGATGATCTCAGAGTAGTGCTCCACAAACTTTGTCAACGATTCAAAAGTGTTGTGATCCAGTGGATCCCATCTCATTGTAACATTACCGGTAATGAAGAGGCTGACAGAATGGCAAAAGAAGGTTCACATCTACCTCAGCCTGATGCAAGCATAACTTTTGAGGAGGCAAAGAGTTTTATCAGAATCAGTTACAGAAACAAATGGAATGTAGAACATCCAGGGCACACACAGAATGATGCTTACTACCAGCTCCACAGAAGAGAACAAGTGGTAATCTTCAGACTCCGCACTGGCCACAACAGATTGAGATACCATTGATGCGTGATGCCATATGATGATGGATGGTATCCGCATGTCTGGTTTTGTGTAGTGTGCAGATGTGTTCAGTCAAAACAGTGTTCATACAAAAATAACAGGGCAATCCACATAGGACGTCAGTAAACTCACGACGTATAAAGTCAATGATTCTTGAAACAGCCGTTGACGTTTTTCTTCATTATTTATTGTGGACGCCACAGTGACAAAATGGTTACGCGAATATGTAGACACATCAAACAGTCATTATCACAGCAACATTCAATACAGCAATAGACGGTAGACAGCATTACAATGATGAGTCAGATGCATGTTATATTTCATAGTGCTGTAAATGTAGTCAGGTGAAAAACTCCATCCTTTTCTATAACAGCCAGGAGATAACCAGATATATGAGATCAGTTCACTCTCCTTAGTCTGACTTCAGCAAGACAGACACGTCTGCCGAAGTATAAATAATGTCCTCAAAAATATCCTCTAGATAACAAAGGTTTTTCAAACCTAGTTCAGGTAACCAAGTAGCAAGTAATAGTCCTTGGGACCTGCATCAACCGATGCAGCACAATACAGCGACATGTGAGCTGGGAAAACATCTCGTGACGACGACTTTCGAAGACAGGCTATGAACCAGAAATCGCTCACGACCAAAAATCGATAGAGTTAATGAAAATGTTAATTTACCTTGCCTTCCGGAAATACACAGAAATATTATGCCTCCCGGCATGTGGGAAACACTAGAGGTATCATCTCGAATAAACGAAATATCCATAAGAGGACTCTCACATTCCTGACAGAACAAAAAAATAGCGGAGATCCCCTCTTCAACGAGGCATCTCTTTCGCCATTCAAATCGCTCACTCCACTAGTGGTGGGCGGAAACCGATCGACCAAAAAGCAAGACCAGTCATGCGCAGTCCGGCGCGAAAAATGACCACAGCTCAAAAACTCAACTGCATTCAATACCAACGCGAGAAGACAAATGCTTACCGAGAAAAGTAACTATAAATTTCAAGCAGTTGTTGCCCTTGCGTTATAAAATAGATATTGTAATAAAATGATGTTGCGAGAATTTATCACGCAACATATCACCACCTCCTCCCGATAAAAAAAAATGTGGAACATATTTTTTTTTTTAAATATCAAAGAGCATGCGATAAGCGGCTCAAAATGCACGAATTATGCGCTGATAATTAATTAAATTGCCTAACATGAGGCTAAATATAGAGTGTCTGGTGAGGATATACCTCAACAGAAAAATAAATATGTCTCAAAAAATATTCACATCGGGGAGGTGTCACCAACACACATCACGTTAGCATGTAAACACAATATACGTATGCAAGTTACCATAATCATCATTAAACAGCATACTCTAATATTGTCTTTAAAAATGGATGTACAAATCTGATAGGAAAATTTAAATAGTACATTATTTGACATGTAATGACATAAGTACATAGTAAAGTTAAACTACATGACGATCCAGGACATATGCTCTGGTATTCCGAGGGTAAGTACACAATCTAGAACTCGTCATGCTTGATACTAGTAAGGTAAGTCCTCAGCTCAACAATGACATTCTGAGAAAGTACAAGCAATATAATGCTAATTAATAACTAATATGCTTCATAAGGTACAATACATTATTAATAATTGTGGCTGTTTAGTAAACTAACGGCCCTTATATTAACTACTCAGTCCTCCTCTATCATCTTAAAAAACGAACAGAAGAAGATGACAACAAAGCACGATAGTGTGTACATATAAAGTGAGTACAGATGTGCTAATCTATTGTAGTAATATAGGTGTGTTATGACTCTGTAATATATAGGAATATAGGACAGAAGTATTAGTTAGAGTCATGTGGGCATCTAGACAAAATGTCAGCCATCACATTATCCGCACCACGGATAGCTCGTACCGTGAAGTGAAAAGGTTGAAGAGCTATAGCATATCGAGTGGATCTCGAACTCTTCAAATTCTTAGTCTGAATAGCTGTAAGAGCTTTCTGATCAGTCTCTAGAATGAAATGTGCGCCCAGGAGGAATCTTTGTAGCTTTAGAATTGACCAAACCATCGCTAACAACTCACGGTCTAAAACCGAGTAGTTCCTCTCTGCCGCATTTAGTTTTCTAGAAATGTACATAACAGGATGCAGAGTATTTGCATATTCTTGCATCAGTGCTGCTCCAATCCCAGTGGATGAAGCATCACTCCGAAGAACAAAAGTCCTATCAAGAGTAGGTAATCTTAAGATGGGAGGAGAAGAAAATATATTCTTGATTTGGTCTAATGAAGATTGGCATTCTTCAGACCAACGGACCAGATTAGGCGAACCTTTCTTCAACAATGTTGAGAGAGGTGCCATGATCGAAGATAAATTTGGAATAAATCTCCCATAAAATTGAATTAAACCTAAGAGACTCCTAACTTGTTTCTTCGTTTTAGGAACAGAGATGTTCAGTATTTTGGAAGTATTGTGGTCTTCTGTCTTCAAGAGACCATGACCAACACGATGACCCAGGAAAGAGATTTCACCAAAACCAACAAAAGCTTTAGAAGGTTTCGCTGTCAAATTATTCTCACGTAGAGTGGACAGTAAGTCATATAACCCTAAATAGTGATCTTCCCAGGTATCACTGAAGAGACAGATGTCATCTAAGTATGCGATGACATCCGAACGATGTGACAGAATTCGACGCATCATGCGAACGAAAGTGGCAGGGGCGTTCATGAGACCAAAAGGCATAACATTCCATTGAAATAGACCCCTAGGTGTAGAAAAAGCAGTAAGAGGTTTGGCATGCTCTGCTAAAGGCACTTGCCAATAACCTTTAGACAAGTCAAGTTTAGTGAAGAATCTAGAATTAGAAAGTCTAATCAGTAGATCTTCTAACAAAGGCATCGGTTCAGCATCGAACTTTGTGACCTGATTCAATTTGCGATAATCAACACAAATTCGTATGTTCTTATCCTTCTTCCGGACAATAACCATGGAAGAAGAATATGGTGAAGTCGATGGTTCAATTATATTTAATTGAATCATTTCATCCAATTCCTTTTCCACCTGCGACTGAAAGTGTATAGGAATAGGATACGGCCTAACCCTAATTGGATTATTGTCGGTAAGAATTATGTCATGTTCTATGACATCTGTGTGTCCAGGAATGTCAGTGAGAACATCCTGAAATGTTTGTAACATCGACGAGACTTGTCGATGTTCGTCACCAGAAAGATTAGGAGAAACAGAAACGTTTTTCCAAGATTCCGTGGAATGTAATGGAACCACCGGAAGGGGAAGATTGACATCAGAGAAGGTAGCTTCCTCATCCTGTATGACAGACAGGGATGAATAATGACCGTGAGGTGCAGGAGCATCATCCGTTGCCTGGAAAATAGGCAGCAAATAGTCCGGACGTTCGTGAAATTCCGAAAGCATGTTTATGTGGAAAGTTTTATGCTTTCCATCAATATCGACCACATAGTCAACATCGGAAATCCGAGAGACTATTGCATACGGACCTTTCCATGCAATAAGAAGTCTATTTTCCCTACTGGGGAGTAGGACGAATGCTTTGTCACCTGGACAAAGTTGTCGTAGACATCTATTCTTGTTAGCAAACTGTCTTGCCTTCTCTTTAGCAATTTCTGATGAAGCAGTTGCTAGCTTACATGCCTCAATGATCTTTTGTCTAAGAGCAATGACATACTCATATGAGGATTGAGTTTCATCGCTAATATCATCGGCAGTGATGAGATCGTGTAATAAAGACATAGGGCCGCGTGGACGCGCGCCAAAGACAAGTTCGAAGGGAGAAAATCCTGTGTGTTCATTAGGGACTTCTCTATAGGCAAAGAGAGCCGCGGGTAAAACCCTGTCCCAATCTTGAGGATGATCTTCAGTTATCTTACCAAGCAAAGTCTTGAGCGTTCTATTTAGACGCTCAACTAACCCATTAGACATAGGATGGTAGATACTACTGAGAGATCGTTCAATATGTAAGGTAGACATTACCTGTGACATAGTGTCAGATATGAGTTGAGTGCCATGGTCTGATAATATTTCTCTGGGGAACCCCAAGCGAGAAAATATCAACCAAAGAGCATCTGCGATATCTGTAGTAGATATGCTCTTAAGAGGAATAGCCTCTGGCCAACGTGTGCACATATCGACACATGTAAGGATAAACTGATGTCCTCTGGCCGACTTGACCTTAAAAGGGCCAATAATATCTATGGCCATTTTCTGAAACGGCCGAATAGGAATGTCAGCAGCCTGAATAGGCGCAGCATGTCGTGGTCCTCTAGATTTGACCTCCTGACATACCTTGCATGATCGGCAGTAAATACGAATGTCCTTATTGACAAAAGGCCAAAAGAAAGCCGCAAGGACTCTCGACTTCGTACGGGAAAAACCCATATGTCCAGCACATTGCGAGTCATGAGCATGTTGTAATATTTGCACTCTCATGCTCTTGGGAACAAGAATTTGCGAATGTGCCGACGTAGTCGAATCTTGTACCATACGTACAAGTACGCCGTTTCTCATTGCAATCCAAGATTTTCTATTTGTATCCTGATTCGGATCACCTTTCTTCGCAAGAACGAAGAATTTTTTTAAAGAAGGATCTTCTTCTTGCAATTTTATGAAAGAGTCACGAGTGATTACTAAGTGACTATCTTGGCTATCAACTTCATTATCACTATTCAGTGAAGTTTCGGGTGTTTGTAGAGCTTGTGCTCTTGTAACTACTGCATTTGTAGCTTGCATGTTATTATCTTCCCAAGCAGCAATCTGCTGTGGGGTACACTCCCTAACTCCGTGAATACGACCAATAATAAGGTCCGCAATAGGATTAGGTAAGAGACAAGCATGCACATCTCCAGTAAAGAAAGGAGTGGCAATGCGAATTACAGCAGTAGGATATTTTTCTAGAGTGCCGCCAAATGTGACACATTTAATAACCCTTCCTGTAGCACAAGATGGATCTACAAGCGATTGTCTAACACCAATAGTGGTGCATCCGGAATCGAAAAGTAGTGAGACCGGAGTATCATTAACAAGACCCTTATGTAGAATTAAAGAACCCCTCCCGTCATGCGCAACAGCAGCAGGAAGAGCGGGAAGTGGGTGACCACAACTCAAAGTAGTTATGGTACCCGGTTCGAATAAAGTACTGCATTGGGGGCATTTGTTTGCTCTCTCAAAGTCAAAAGCAGAACCAGTGACAGCGTCAAAGTTTTTATTATCAACAACATGATTACAGGCTCCCTCAGTTTCCTGTTGTACAGCATTAGCCTGCTGATATCTCTTTTTTTTGTGTTGAGATCTACCCCGACTATTATTACCTCTGAAGTTATCAGAGTTATTATTATCTCTGCAGTTATTATTGTCTCTATTGTAATTGTTATCCTGGTTCGAATTCCAGTTTCCACGATTACTATCATGTTCACATTGATGCGAACATCTATTTGTTTGGTTCTGAGGTCTTCGGCAGGAATAACCTCTATTACCATATCCTCTTTTGAAATGCTTATAATTATTAGGATGATAGTAACGACCACTATCAGGTTGTCTCCAATTCTTCGAAGAAGAATCACCATGAAATTGGTTTCCATGATTTTGACAGAAATTACCGCTGCTCTTTCTATCAAAATTTTGTTGGAATCTACGAGCAAAGTTTTGACCATACGGAGCTGCCGAAGCAACTGGTAAACCTTCTTTCACCTTAGAGTTACCCATGGTTATGTGTGGGTGTGCAGTTACGTATTGGCAACAGAAATCTTCCATTTCTTTTATTGTTTTAGGTTTACGTTCATGAAGGAAAGCAAGGAAAGACTCATTGACAGACGACATGACTTTGTCTCTAAGTATTAAGTCCATAAGTCCTTCATAAGTTTTTTCCGTCTTAGATAGTTCAACCCATCGTGAGAAAGTAATGCGTATTCTTGCAATAAACTCGGAGAATTCAACTCCATTTTCAGGTAACATGTTTTTAAATTGTAGACGATAGCCGTCTTCGTTAAGCTGATATTTCTTTAACAGAGCGGCCCTGACAACCTCATAATTGTTCTTGTCAGGTTCATCCACCATATTTAATATACTTAGAGCTTTACCTGTCAGTATCCCTGATAACTGATAAACATATTTTGCTTTGTCTATGTTATGAGCTGTACATGCTTGTTCAAATCTGTCCAGATAGAACATTATGTCATCACTGGAAGGACTAAAAGTTGGCAACTTAATCTTAAAAGTATCATTATTAGCCTTACCAGAAGATGAACCCTTGTTTGAATCATTACCATTACTCATGTTCATCAATTTCAATTTTTCCAACTCTAAAGCTAAGACCTTTTCTTCATGTTCCATTTTTGCTTTCTCTTTCCTCTCATCAGATTCTCTCTGTAATCTTCTCTCCTCAGCCTGAGCCTCTATTTGAAGTCTTTCAGCTTCTTTTTCAAGTCTTTTATTTTCAGCCTCTTTTTCAAGTCTTTTATTTTCAGCCTCTTTTTCAAGTCTTTTATTCTCAGCCTCTTTTTCAAGTCTTTTATTTTCAGCCTCTTTTTCAAGTCTTTTATTTTCAGCCTCTAGCTGGAGTTTTCTTTCCTCAGCTTCTGATTCCCTTTTTTGTTTTTCCATTTCCATTTGGAATCTTTTTTCATCCACCTGCATCTGCAGTTTCTTTTGTTCAGCTTCCATATGCAGTTTCTTTTGTTCAGCTTCCATTGCTTTATCATATCGAGCAGTTGCAAATTCTTCTAACTTATCACCAGTCTTCCCAAGCAATTTACCCTGCTCAATAAAGTGCTCAAATGTAGACATGTTGTCTAACATATGAGTCCAAAACCTGAAATAATTAACTAATTTATTTCAAACCTAAGTGTAACAAGTCTTAATTAAGCACTTGTATATTCACATCACCTTATATTATCCCAGTCTCTGTGGGAAACAAGTCTCCAATCAAAGAACTTGTATATGAAATATCACCAATCAATTCTTGATCATAAGTGCACTTCTCATTCAATAGTGCACAACACTATTCATCATTCATTTATCATCAGTGTAGTAGTAACAGTGCATTAGCATAGCCCATTAACTAATTACTATAACTGTAAACAATGACTATGTAAACACATGCAGAATGTAAACATTGAAAATGTAAACAATGCAAACAATGTAAACAATAACAATGTAAACAATAACAAAGATCAGCAACAATACAAAAACGTTCGCAGAAATCAACTAAAAATAAAGCAGAAATTAATGAAATATCACAAAAAATGTGACGATATCTACGATAGAATTAAACAAAATACATGACACCACAGTGTATAAACAAAAATGTTGTATGAAACTAAATTATAGACAAGAGTAGGCTAACAAATACAAACAAATCAAAACAAAACTAAAGAATGCGAAATAATAACGAAAACAATATTAAAACATGTCATCACAGCTAACATAAATAGCAACAGAAGTCGCTTAGCAAATTCCAGTATCGGAAATTTGCAAACCCTACAGAAAACGCTCACAATAGACGACCTCTATGACGTGGCATAATCTAACGGAGACACCACCCAACCGAGAACCCGCTGAAATATAAACATATAAATATACAAATAACATATAGACATATAACATATAGAATGAGATGATACACAGAAGACTCAGCAGAAGTATAAGGGCACAGTTTACATACAAACAGGCCACTTAACTTATAGGCTTCCAATCGTCGAACAGCAGAAAAAACGGATGTCAATCAACGTCCTAAAGAGCGAAGCTCCAACGATGATGGCACATCTGAACTGCTTCCACTGCTAACACGATGGTACTTGAGCTTCTGACATACTGTGTGTTGAGTTGTTTCGGCACTTGACCTTCTAATCCAAAAGTAAGTTGATGGAAATCGGTACTTGGCCTTCTTCAGAAAACAACCCGTTTCAACCGGCACTTGACCTTCACAAAAACGACAGCACTGGAACCTTGACAGCAGCAACTTGCTTGACTTGCGTAAAAGATAACAGCAGTCCGAGTTATCCGGCAACATGTAACAACGCCGGTACTGTCAAATTCTTGTTTCCGTCAAAAAATTGAAATTTTGACTTTTACCGGGCAACGCCGAGTACTTTGAAAATTTTGAAGATGTTGACTGTATTGAAGAATGTTAATTTCTTGAAGGATGCTGATGAATTCTTGTTGAAAATGAAGTGGGTAAGGGACCCCGTGTTTGCTGGTACCAGAATCAAACCAGCTTATGGCCACCAAATGATGCGTGATGCCATATGATGATGGATGGTATCCGCATGTCTGGTTTTGTGTAGTGTGCAGATGTGTTCAGTCAAAACAATGTTCATACAAAAATAACAGGGCAATCCACATAGGACGTCAGTAAACTCACGACGTATAAAGTCAATGATTCTTGAAACAGCCGTTGACGTTTTTTCTTCATTATTTATTGTGGACGCCACAGTGACAAAATGGTTACGCGAATATGTAGACACATCAAACAGTCATTATCACAGCAACATTCAATACAGCAATAGACGGTAGACAGCATTACAATGATGAGTCAGATGCATGTTATATTTCATAGTGCTGTAAATGTAGTCAGGTGAAAAACTCCATCCTTTTCTATAACAGCCAGGAGATAACCAGATGTATGAGATCAGTTCACTCTCCTTAGTCTGACTTCAGCAAGACAGACACGTCTGCCGAAGTATAAATAATGTCCTCAAAAATATCCTCTAGATAACAAAGGTTTTTCAAACCTAGTTCAGGTAACCAAGTAGCAAGTAATAGTCCTTGGGACCTGCATCAACCGATGCAGCACAATACAGCGACATGTGAGCTGGAAAACATCTCGTGACGACGACTTTCGAAGACAGGCTATGAACCAGAAATCGCTCACGACCAAAAATCGATAGAGTTAATGAAAATGTTAATTTACCTTGCCTTCCGGAAATACACAGAAATATTATGCCTCCCGACATGTGGGAAACACTAGAGGTATTATCTCGAATAAACGAAATATCCATAAGAGGACTCTCACATTCCTGACAGAACAAAAAATAGCGGAGATCCCCTCTTCAACGAGGCATCTCTTTCGCCATTCCAAATCGCTCACTCCACTAGTGGTGGGCGGAAACCGATCGACCAAAAAGCAAGACCAGTCATGCGCAGTCCGGCGCGAAAAATGACCACAGCTCAAAAACTCAACTGCATTCAATACCAACGCGAGAAGACAAATGCTTACCGAGAAAAGTAACTATAAATTTCAAGCAGTTGTTGCCCTTGCGTTATAAAATAGATATTGTAATAAAATGATGTTGCGAGAATTTATCACGCAACAACCATCTATTCAACAAGCTAAAGATAGGAACTACCGATCAGTGTAACTGTGGCACTGATAAAATGACTGCTGAACATCTGCTTCAAAGTTGCCCCTTATATGTGGTACAGAGAAAGTGCATATGGCCGACGCCAGTTCCTTTCGTGGAAAAGCTTTACGGGGATTCAAATAGCCTCAAACTGACTACTGCTTTCTTTGAGAACATTCAAGTGGACGTCTGAGAGTGTACGAAGAAGAAGAAGAAAAGAATGTTTGGTTCCCAAACCCCAGAAGTCCATCACTTTCTGCCTCAGAACTGGCCACTGCGGATTACTAGGCTACCTCTATCGCCTTAGGAGCACAGTGGTTAGTGCGCTGGCTTCCTAGCTTGGTGGTCCATGGCTCAATCCCCAGTTGAGGTGGGATTTTTTAGACCACAAACGGCTCTAGGGTCGACCCAGCCTCAAGAATTGGGAGCCAGAACAATTCTGGGAAGGTTAAGGTGGCCAGCGTGATGCTAACCATATCACCCCTAGTGCGCCAATGGTCAAGAAAATATGGGCCTAACACCATATTCCCTTTATGCCTCAATGGGCGTGTAAACGGGTACCTTTACCTCTATCGCCTTAGGATATCTCACGTAAATGAATGCCCTTATGGAACCAGAATCCTGACCCCAGAAAACATTCTCCAAAACTGCCCAACTCATGATGACCCATGACCTGCCCAGCGGGTTCCGAGCTCAGGCAGAAGCTGTGGACTTCGTCCTGGCGACAGGCCTGCAGATTAGCATGACTACAAACTGAATGCAAAAGATGAATCTTTGGTGGTGGCTTCTTACAAGGGAACCAGCTGCAACATTGGCTCATACTTCATACTGAGCGAAAAGAAAAATGAATGAATGAATGATGATGATGACAATCACAGCTGGGTTAGCGATGAAGTAAACTTTTAGATGATATATGTTTCCAGGTGAATAGACAGGCCGGATGTTTACCTGGTTGACTCGCTGTAATTCCAACACCTTCTCTTCAAGGGAATTTACTCGCTGCCCTTGACCTTGTAACTCTTCCTCTCTCCTGGTCAGTCGGCGGCTAGCACTCTCTAGTGTCTTTTCTGTTTCCTCCACAAGCATTCTGCATGAAAGACAAAAGGTAACGTTAGTTCAATGGTGCATATTTCACTTCAACTATTCAGTAAAGCAAAATTCACTTCAGTTTCCCAGTCAACTTAATTCACTTCAATTTCACAATCAACCATTTCAGTTCCCCATTAATCAAATTTACTTCAATTTCCAATAATAAAATTATCCACCAATCATCACTTTTGACTAGAGGTTATGACCCTTAAATAAATGGCTCACTTCATCTGTTCTGCAGAAGACTTATTTTTTGTCGCCTCCCCACCCAGCTCATTCAGCCTCAACTGCTGATCCTTCATTTGTTCTTCCATCATTCTGATTTCATCCTTTAGCGTGTTGATTCTGATTGCCAATTCATTCCGCTCCTGCTCCACCTAGAAGAGGGAAAAAGAATTAAAAACCTGGCAAAAAGCACACCCAAAAAAAGTATATCCTTTCAACAAACACAAAATTATGACAAAAAATCGCGAGCACTACAAAAATTGAATCAAACAATCTATACCCTCAGCTCCCCAAGGAGCACATGCCTTCATCGTACACATTCAAAGTCCTCTGTCGTGTGCCATCAACTCAAGGTTTTTTCATGTCTTCCTCATCATTTTCACTTCTGTCTCCAGTTCTCTTCTCCATGCATTCTTCATTCTACCTCCACTTCTCTTAACCTGGGTATTCCAGAACAAAGACTGCCTGGTAATGCTATCAACAGGGTCTTTCAATGGGTGTCCAATCCAACACCAATGTCTTCTTCTTAGTAGTTGGGGACCAGCGTGGCTAAGAGGTATGACGTCCACCTCAAATTCTAAAGGTACCAGGTTCGATTCCCAGTTGAGGGAATATAATTCATGG
This sequence comes from Oreohelix idahoensis, assembly GCA_024509875.1. Taxonomy (NCBI): domain Eukaryota; kingdom Metazoa; phylum Mollusca; class Gastropoda; order Stylommatophora; family Oreohelicidae; genus Oreohelix; species Oreohelix idahoensis. The sequence goes on along the minus strand of JAMPIV010009521.1, from coordinate 667,272 downwards.
AAATTTTTTTTTTTTTTCAGAACCCATGGTCCTAATGATGTCATACTCTCCCCTGATCTTCTGGGTAGTGAGATAGGATGCCTAACCTTCTCAGATAAGGGCGAAAAAATAGGAGGCCCTGTGTGCAAGTTGTGTACATTAAAAATCCCACAGCAGTTGGAAATGGTAAAGAGTTGGCCATAAGGCCGCTGCCCTGGCAAAATTTAAAAATTAGAAACCTATCCACTACAAAAATATTTACAGAATGTGCAATTCCTGTATACACACATTGGGATTCTCGCCGGTGCTATGGAGTTCATGCAGTGTATTGAAACCCTCCTTGTGTGATCTAAGGAGGGACATCGGAGCACTGATGGAGTTGCCCATGTGCAATGAAGATAGTCCTTAAAACTAAACTTCTCTTTACTTAACTTATCCAGTCCTATGCCCAACCTTCCTTAGTCATTCCTTACAACAAGAACGGTAGATTACTCTGTTACCATTCTTTGCTTATAGAAAAGGAGCTGCAGGAAACAGTTGATCCAACCATGACAGAAAGTGAAAATAAAGGTCTTAGCCTTAATAGCAAAAAGACAGAAGTAATGGTCGTCTCAAAGAAAATGGCTTCCCCAGAATGTACTATCAAAGTAAATGGAGCAGTTTTAAAACTGGTTCGAAGATTCAAATACCTAGGCATATTAATAACAGCGGATGGAAGATGCATCTCAGAAGTGAAAAGCAAAAATAGCTCAGGCAAAAGAGCAATCTATAAAATGAGGAGTATTTTATGCAACAATTCTTTGTCATTGGAAGTAAGAAAGAGAGTTCTTCAGTTGTATATAGAACCAATCCTGACATATGGGAGTGAGTCATGGACAATTAGTAAGCAAGTAAGGAAGGCACTAGAAGCAACAGAGATGTGGTTTTACAGAAGAATGTTAAAAATTCCATGAACAGCCAAAAAGAGTAATGAGGATGTCCTGATAGAGGCCAATGTGCAAAAGAAACTTATTTCACAAGTTAGACAGAAGCAATCCACTTTTTTTGGGCATGTTATGAGAAGAGGAAAGCTGGAATAAATCGTAACAACAGGTAAGATTGAATGAAAAAAGAGATAGGGGGTGACAATGACAGCAAATACTGGACAGTTTGGCATCGTGGCATGGAAAGAAGTCAACAGCAGAATAGATAAATTGTGCTGGAGACAGGAAGTTGTGGAGAGACATGATCTCCTATGCCACTAGGCATGGTCGTGAAGAAGAAGATTCTTTGCTTCCCTTTCAGGCCTAGTAATGCCAGGTGAGAGAAAAGAAACATTTAAATGAAAGAAAAAAATGTTGACAGATTTTTATTAAAATTGTTTAGCACGCTAAAAAAGTATTTTGTTTTTAATTTATATAATTTAAGACACTTGCGATAATTTTAGAGACATAATGTCAGATTTTATGAGATTTAGTGCACATGAAGAAATTAAAACCTTCAAAAGCAAACCTGCCCAGCTTATAAAAGAACTTTTCTTTCAAATTTGATATTAAAAAATGTATAGAAAAGGAGAGACAAAAAAAGTATGGAAAAAAGCAATATGAAGTAGGACAGCCTTCATACAACTACAAAGACCCCATTGCTAGCTGGAAAGTAAGACGTATGGGTTGAAATTTAAAATGAAAAAAAGCGACATCAGGAAGACACAAGTTAAGGTCAACGATGACCTTCAGAATCGGCATTACCATTTTCTGTTGCGTTCCTTATGAAGCAAGGAGCAACCACGGCAGCCTGTCACCTTGTATGAAGTCTGCACCAAGCCTTCACATGCTCTTGCAGTAGTGGTTTCTGCGGCTATTTGTTTTGCATGACGAGTTGTCAGCCTCATGCACAACTTCATAATAGTACCTTGAATGACATGCCTGTGTGTGCAGTAGTCCCATTCTTTCTTTGCCTCTCATAAGAGTCCTCCGGGTCCTTCAGAATGCTAAAATAATTAATTGACCAGGAAATGCAGTGCTCTGCAAACCCCTCTCTCCCCCACAGTGTGCCATGGGTATCGGCTTGGTGTGACACCAAGCACAATATACGACAGAATAGTACAAGAATTATATTAATCTCACATGCATAATTTTACAAATAATAAGCTGAGCTATCATCACCCACCAATCCATTAAAAAAAAATTAGGGGGTGATGTCTTATCATTGCTGGAAATTTTTAAAATATTTACCGTACCAACCTACTTAAATATTATAGTGTGCCATGGAATTACGAAGGGCACTTAAGTGTGCTGTGAAATAAAAAAGGCTGCAGAGCAAAGTAATGGACTACATCTGATGATTCGATTACCTACACTTGTAACAATTTTTTATATGACTTCCAGTCAATGCAACTGCATATGTATAATGGGTTGGGCATGGGGACGGCTATCCTATCATCCCTATGGAAACTTACTTACTACTTACTTAGTCGTTCCCCTTCTACCGTGAGGTGTAGAGGTTTGGAAGAGAGAGCGCCAGACCATTCTATCAGCTGTCTTCTTCCTGGCCTGGTTCCATTCTAGTCCTCGGTCCTTCAAAGATTGTCTAATGTTGTCCTCCCAGGACTCTGGGTCGTCCTGGAGGTCTGGATCCCTGGCTCTTTGTTTCCCATGCTTGTCGTGGTAGCCGATCTTCTCCCATTCTGCAGACATGGCCAAACCATCTTAGTTGGACTGTTTCTATTTGGGTCTGCAGCGGATGGGATTTTAGGCCTTGACGGATCGTTCTGGTTGCGGACCATGTCTCTTCTTGTTACTTCAACCACTTTCCTCAGATACCTCATTTCTGAGGTTTGGATCTGGCTTTTGTGGGTTGTAGTCATTGCCCACGACTCGCATCCATATGTCAAGACTGGGACATAGGTGGAGCGGTATACAGCCATCTTCGTTTTCTTACCAACCTCTTTCTTGCTGAGGAATCCACGATTTATGGCCTGAAAAAGTCTCCCAGCCGCTGCTTTTCGAGTGGCCAACTCTTCTTTGATGCCTCCCTTTCGGTCTATAATAGCTCCGAGATATCTAAAGTGGTCGACCTGCTCCAGGACCTGTTCTCCCAACTTAATCTGATGTTTTCTTTCTTCTCGTGATATCACCATGGATTTTGTTTTAGAGCTGCTTATGACCATCCCTCCTATGGAAACTTTTGAGCACAAAAATAAAATTGTAATAATAATTCAAGCACATAAAAAGTCATCAAAAGCAATTTTAGAAATGTAGTCCCTTGTAGTTTCTTATGAGACAAACAAATAACAGGACTACTGCCCCCTCAGATATGTTGTACAATGTGACTAATATGAGGTTGCGCATGGGGTTGCCAACCTCATCATTAAACCAAATTACAACATAAACCTGTGCAGCAACAGCAAGTGAATGTCTTAAGTATTTCTCCCTTATCCATATCCAATGTCCCCACTACGTGTGCTCTTGAAGCTAGTCTGTCAGCTCTCTCATTGCCGCACATCTCTGCATGACCAGGATAGTAGATTCAGACCATTTTCTAAAGATTTGAGGCTTCTACGGATGTTTTCCATTCATGCTGCAGTCATCCATTTTGGACCTTCCGAAGTATGGAAGAGTCATGATACAATAGCTGCCCTGGTTGATGGAGTTTCACAGCCACTTCAATATACAGACAATGATCAGTCATTTCGATATCCTCATGATCCAGGAGACAAATTTAAAAGTGAGTAGCATTATTAACAGCTCAGGCTACAGGACTTCCAACCAAGAACTGCTTACTTGGAGCAACCAAGAGTACATGCACACCATCACAGCTGGCAGACGCTGGAGTTGGGTTGGCCACGTCCTCAGAAAAGACCCCGATGCCATCACAAGAACAGCTATGCTATGGACCCCTGATGGAAAGCGAAAGTGAGGCCGACCAAAAACAACTTGGCGGAGAACTGTGGAAGCCGAGATTTAAAGAATGAACCAGAGCTGGGACACTGCACAAAGGATGGCCACCAACTGAGCAAAGTGGAAGCAGTTTGTTCCTGCCCTACAAGACGCCACCAGGTATGATGGCCAGCGACTGCTTTGACAGTTGGCAGCTAAGAATCACAGAAGAAGACTTCTGTTATACAGACAATGATTTTGATATCCACATGATCCAGAAGACAAATTTAAAAGCGAACAGCATTATTAACAGCTCAGGCTACAGGACTCAGCATGAATTTGTTGAAGCCTAATGCTCCATATGGAGTAATGAATCTACAGATATTTCATATCGTACAAGAGAGGCAAACACTTGCAGATTATACAGTCTTTTATATCTGGACATGCGCCCTAATCCAAACCATGTGTCTAGGTTGAATGGAGTGTGCCTTGCCAAAATGAGGCAAAAAAAAATAATTTTAAAAAAAAAACTAGCAACAGATACTTACAGTGCGCAGAGTTGACTCCAGATCTTCAACCTGTTGCTCCAATTTTGCCCGGTCTGACAGCGAGGTTTCTGTGGCAATCTGTAATATTAACCAATGTGGGCACAATGATAGCATGTTATTTGTTTATATACATAGCATTTATTTCATTCATTCATAAATGTGTTATACACCAGAATACAGCATCTTTTATATCTGGATACATGCCCTAATATAACCGATGACATTGTGTCTAGGCAGAATGGACAAAACTCTTTTTTTTTACATTTGTTCATTAACTCTTTGACTCCATAATTATTTTCCACCCTGTGCCATAATTATTTTTTGAAGAATTCTAAATGGTGAAGTGTACTGACTTTTAGTGTAAATTTTATGTTAATGTTTTTCTGTGAACATGTACTTATTATATACCAAACTGTAGGGAAATGGATAGAGAATTGTAATATATAACGTCTTTGGTAGTATTAACACAAGTGTGTTCGTTATACTTAAAACATTTTGCATGTAAAATTGAAAAACACTAAAAAGTTAACTGTAGAATACGATCTTACCAAAGACAAATTACTGTTGTAGACAATAAAACTTTCTTTTTAGTCTTCAAACGTCAAGTTAATCCATATACAAAGTAAAAAAAAAACATGCTTATGGCCACAATTAGTACATTTAGTGTTATTCACACCAGTTTTTCTATGGTCCATTGTAAGAAAAAAATAAATTATGCAATCGTGCATTATGTAATTTTCAAACAAATAAAGAAGAATAACGTCATATAAAAACTTTTTTACACGTTTGATGTTTTAATAGTATCCCTAGCTTCATCTTCTACCAAGAACTAGTGATTAGAAGTTACGGTAGGTTTAGTTTGGTTGCTTTTTGATCGGCCAGAATATGACTATGCCCACTTATCAACTAAATCTAGTGTGTCTAGATTTTCTGCACAGATTCCGTATTTTGACAACAAACTGTGACTACCAAACAAACATCATCAATGTCAGCAATGTTTCAAAGTAATTTGACACAATTATTTGCTTAGGAGACTTATAAAATGTAAATATAAAGCGTCACATATTTCTCTAGCAATAACAACGAAAAATGCAAACACGCGAATCGTCACAAAAATTGTGATAATAACATCAAAACACGCACATGTGCTGCTTAATTACAGTCAAATTAGTTGTTTAAATAATTCGCGGAAGTCATTCTACGAGTTTTAAAATATGAACTGCATTAAACGGATGATTTTTAGGGTTTATTCGTGATAAACTAAAAACCACATTCTGAGCTTTGCTCTGGCACAGCGCGTTGAATTTTGCCACGATCAGAGCGTTGGTCTGGAGTCAAAGAGTTAAATTACCCTTTAGCTCCCCAAGGAGCATAGGCCTTCAACATACACATTCCAACTCCCCTGTCGTGTACCATAAGCTCAAGATCTTCCCACATCTTCCTCATCATTTTCACTTCTGTCTCCAGCTATCTTCTCTGTATGTTTCTCTAACCCTGGGGATTTCAGAACAATGACCTGCCTTGTAATGCCATCAACAGGTTTCCTCAATGTGTGTCCTATCCACCTCCAGCGTCGTCTTCTCATCTCTTGTTACACTGACACTTGTCTGGTTCTTGTCATCGTTTCCATATTTGTGACTTTGTCATACCACTTCAATCCTTCTATTCTATACAAGCATCCATTTGTGAAAGTCTGTAGTTTTTTGGTTGTAGTTTTTGCTGTCCTCCATATTTCATAGCCATACGATAAGACTGACTTGACATTTGAATTGACAATTTTGATCTAAGTGTAGGACCTGATTTATTTTCTTCTTCTTCTTCCGTCCTTAGCCAACGACCGGCAAAGCAGTCAGTGGCCATTACGCCTAGTGGCGTCTTAAGGGCAACAGCGAAAGATTTTCTTTGCCGTTGTTCCCATCACGCCTAATGGCGTCTTTAGGGCAACGACAAATCAATCCGTTTGCTGTTGTTTCCGTAATCAAAGTGACTGACAAACGGGTGATCAGCCCGTTGGGCTGATTTATTTTGATCTCCATATACTTCCCACTGCAGTGAAATCTCCTCTAGCCTTTTGTATTCTTATTTGATACCATTGTCTGATATATGTGATAGTTAGCGAGACAATATAGGTTTCTTCAATGTGTGTCCTATCCATCTCCAGTATCTTCTTCTCATCTCTTGTTCCGCTGATACAGCATATATAAGTACTGGACTCATTATGTCATAATCAGACACACAGACAGTATTCAAAAGTAATAAGTGCAGTCAGTATTCATAAGTACAGGGTGGGCCAAAAGTAGATATACAGTACTGATCAGGTCATGGTATGTTGCAACGTTGACGGAGGACATTTCAAGCACCTAAGAGATTAAACATGACCCGATCAGTACTGTATACCTACTTTTGGCCCATCCTGTAGATAGGAAGTAGTTGTAAACACTTCTTCTTCTTTCACCTTTCAACTCTCAAAGGAGCACAGGCCTTCAACAACCTTATGCCAACCCTTTCTGTCCCATGCCATCCGCTCAAGGTGTTTCCATGTTTTCTTCATCTCCCTTCATGTCTGTCTCCAGTTCTCTTCTCTACGTGTTCTTTGGTCTTCCTCTACCTCTCTTGCCCTGGGAATTCCAGGACAGGGATTGTCTGGTAATGCTGTAAACAGGTTTTATCAATGTAGGTGGGAGCCGCGCTGGTGTAGTGGTTACCAAACTGCGTTGGCGACCGGGTGACCCACGATCAAACCTGGGCGAGGACGTTTGAAGATTTTTCGTTGACCGGGATTTGGACTGGATTAACTTGAGCCCTGGCGAGACATTTGAAGAAGTGTCGTCGACCAGGGACTGGCGGCTCCTGAGCCGACCCAGCTCTAATGGGTACCTCCGAAATCGGCGAGTATCTGCCTGAATGGCGAGGGACACCTGTCTCGGTACAAGAAAAAAAGGGATACTCACGTATAAATCAGTCTCAGGTTAGACATACTAACCTGAGATTTCTCCTCGAGTAATAGCGGGGGTACGGAAAAAAAAAAAAAAAATCAATGTAGGTATAAAATTTATAAAGTAATAATTTGTATTGTTTGTTGCTGTTTGTTTGCATTTGCTCAGCCTTCTCTCTTACAACTCTGGCCATTTTGAGCGGTAATTACATTGTGTCGTAGTTTACAGCTATGCTGTGATATCATCGCCTTTCGGCCCGAAACATCCAATTTCAGCAAGCAATTTTTACAGGTTTGCTTCCCTGCCACTTCATGCCTATATGTATGCTATACCTCATGTCCATACAGTAGTTCAGTGAGGTGGCTGCACCAGTGACATAACTGGGCCTCAGATCTTGGAGGCCTCGTTTCCAGGAACACCACACACAGCCAATTGAGGCAACGGTCGCCGTTGGAAGTTAATTTGTATTTATAAGTTTTATGTTTAGATAATATTTAAAAGTTCTCATGTCATAATCACATGCAATGACAGTCTTTGCAAGCATTAATTATCATCCTTTGTGTTCCCCATGGGGCATAGGGACTGCAACAGCTGCTTGCTGTCTTCTTCATACACTCGCAGACGTCTGCTTAAGTAATTTCAAATAAAGCAGTTGTAAGAAGCTTGAAGCTATTTGTATCTCCATAGAGTTTTTCCAGGAATGGCAGTGGTAACGGCCATATGTGCTTTCTTTGTTCCTCATATGTTGGGCATCTTTGAAGCAGATGTTCAGCAGATTCCATCAGTGCCACAGTTATACTCATCGGTAGTTCCATCTTTATCTTGCTGAACTGATGGTATCCCAATCTTTTGCTGCCTGTGCGAAGTCTGAAGATAACCACTTCTCTTCTGCTGAGCTGGTAATATGCATCATTTTTGTGTGTGTCCTGGATGCTCTGCATCCCATTTGTTCCTGTATCAGCTTCCGATAAAACTTTGCGTCTTCGAAATTTATACTTGTATCAGGCTGATGTAGCTTTCCACCGTCTTTTGCCAATGTGTCAGCCTCTTCATTTCCAGGGATATTGCAATGAGATGGGATCCATTGTATCACAACTTCTTTGAAACTCTGACATAGTTTGCAGAGTACTCTTACATCATCCAGGTCTGCATTATTCTGGCTCTTCAGCATTGCAATTACTGACAGTGCATCTGTGAAGAGAGCTGCTTGTCTCTCAGTGCTTGCCTTCAATTTCTATTTTGGCCTACCTTCTTCAGTTTACATAATGAGTTTTCCCTTCTATCGTTTTCATTCAGTCCTATTACCTTACTTACTTAGTCGTTCCTCTTCTACCGTGAGGTGTAGAGGTTTGTAAGAGAGAGCGCCATACTATTCTATCGGCTGTCTTCCTCCTGGCTTGGTTCCATTCTAGTCCTTGGTACTTCAAAGATTGTCTAATGTTGTCCTCCCAGCGGACTTTGGGTCGTCCTGAAGGTCTGGATCCCTGGCTCTTAGTTTCCCATGCTTGCCATAGTAGCCGATCTTCTCCCATTCTGCAGACATGGCCAAACCATCTCAGTTGGGACTGTTCTACTTGGGTCTGCAGGGGTTGGGTTTTTAGGCCTTGATGTATCGTCTGGTTGCGGACCATGTCTCTTCTTGTTACTTCAACCACCTTCCTCAGACCTCATTTCTGAGGTTTGGATCTAGCTTTTGTGGGTTGTAGTCATTGCCCCTGACTTGCATCCATATGTCAAGACTGGGACATAGGTGGAGCGGTATACAGCCATCTTCATTGTCTTACCAACTTCCCTTTTGCTTAGGAATCCTCGATTTATGGCTTGAAAAAGTCTCCCAGCTGCTGCTCTTCAGGTAGCCAACTCTTCTTTGATGCCTCCCTTCTGGTCTATGACAGCTCCAAGGTATTTAAAGTGGTCAACCTGCTCCAGGACCTGTTCTCCCAGCTTAATCTGATGTCTTCTTTCCTCTCGTGATATCACCATGGTTTTTGTTTTCGAGCTGCTTATGATCATCCTTGTCTTCTCCAGCTCTTCCTTCCAGACTTGCAGATTCAGTCCTATTACCATTAGGCTCTATTTATTCATTACCCTCCAACTTCCTCCCGGAGCACTGACCTTCAACAAACTCATGCCAAGTCTTCCTGTCAGGTGCTCTCAGCTCAAGGTTTTTCCATGTCTTCCTCATTCCTGTCTTTATTTATGTGTTTGGTGGTCTCCCTCTCTCTTACCCTGGTGATTCCAAGACAAAGACTGCCTTGTTATGCTATAAACAGGTTCCTTAATATGTGTCCTATCCACCACCAGGGTTTTCTTCTCATCTCTTCTTCCACTGGCACTTGTCTGCTTCTTATCAGTTCCACACTGGTGGTTTGGTTTAGGCTTTAGTTTTAAGGGCTATCTTCATTGCGCATAGTGCTCCGATCTCCTCCATTAGATCACACAATAGGGACCCAAAGATGCAGCAATAGAGAATGCAGTCAGCGACCCATAGCTTGACTGCTTGCATCAGGGTCAGCGAACCAGAGCTGACCAAGACCCTACTCCACCTCCACGTGGTGGTCCTGGAAACAGGCTGCATCACTGCAGTCTGGCTGAGAGAGTAGGGATCGCAGAGGGAAGGCAAACCCGGTCCCAAAAAATGCCGTGCTGAAGTCGGATGTGTCGACCGAAAGGTGCAGATATCGCAGCTCCGGCGTAAACAGACACAACGCAACCAACGTCCTTTTCAGGACGAACGAGGAAGGAAGAAGAAGATCACACAATAAGGATCTTAGCATAGTGCACAAACTCTAGCACTGGCGAGAATCCCAATGTGTGTATATAGGAATTACACAATCTATACATATTTTTGTGGTGGGTAGGTGTCTAATTTTTTTATTTTGCCACGACAGTGGCCTTATGGCCTTCACTTTACGATTTCCAACTGCTGTGGGATTTTAAAATTGTGCAACTTGCACACGGGACCTCCTATTTTTTTTCACCCTTATCCGAGAAGGCTAGGCATCCGATCTCACTACCCAGGAGACCCAGGGGGAGTATGACATCATTAGGAACCACTGGTTGTGAAATATAAATTTGCATAATTATATTCCCTCTCCTGGGAATTCGAGGCGGACACTTTACCTTTTAGCCACTCCGACCCACAACCACAATGGTGGTCTTGATGTACCATTTCAATCCTTCTATTCTATGCAAGCACCCATTCATGAACATCCAGAACACTCTACCCTACTCTCAAAAATACTTTTAATTAAACAGAACTGACCTTTAACCTTTCCCTCAGGCTGTCCCTCTCAGTTGTCAACCTTCTGAGGTCAGCAATGGCATCATCTCTCTCATTTTCAACCCTTCTCAGTATAGCCTGAGCAGCATGAGAGGTCTTGGACTGTTTAGGAGAAGATATGAGCTCTCTTCTCAATTTCATCAGCTCATCTTTGGCCTGAAAGAAATGACTTCATATCACTCAACAACAGAGAACTATATACTGGCCCAATGACTCAACACTAAACTCAACGTTATATGGAGCTAAAGAGGAACTTCAAACATCAACAGATGCTGGAATTTGCAGAAAAATTTCTTTCTGTAAATAGTTCAATAAATTTTTCATCATCATCATCATCAATCATCATCATCATCACCATCATCTGAAGGATCATCAGGCCTTCACCACCATCATGCCAGGTCGTCATCAGCACCACCATCATCATCATCATGTCACCACCCCTTTCATCACCATTCATCACCACCACCTTTGCATCTCTCACCACCACCACCATCATCATTGTCCAATGCATCATCAAACAGGTTTCCTCAATGTGTGCCCTATCCACTGCCATCGTCGTCTTCTCATCTCCTGTTCCAAAGACACCTGTTTTGTTCTTGTCACCATCACCAATTCTACCAAGACCCTGAAACACCTCTGCACATTACATCCCGGAAACAGGCAACCTTCAAGTTGCCTCACCAATGCTTCAGATATCGCTTAGCCCCACCAGAGTGGCTCAACATCGCAATTCCCCATGTGGTGAAACATTTGAGAACCCAGCACTGCACATTAAGCTTGGGAAAATCACTTGACAACTCTGGCATTTACCTAGCTGGCTGTGTGCAGGAGGATCTCACAATGAATTGATGACAGGTGAGGGAAGTTGGGAAGTGGCTCTGTGAAGAACATGACAATTCCTTGGTGTTACCCCAGAACCAGAGCACACCATTTTTGCCCTGCATATTTGGACAGCCCACATGGAGACTGGAAAAAGAATGCACAGTATGCCACCTCCATTCCCCATCTATATAAAAACTAGATCCTTTAAATTCATGCCAAGCCAGGATAGAATACTCTGGAAAGAAACTGGAGCTCATTACTCCAGCTCAACAATTTTCAGAATGAAAGAAAAGCCGCAAGTATAATTTTAAATCTACAATGTAGATAATGCCAAGGATTTTTCAACTTGGCACTGGCTATTTAAATTTTTTTTTATTTCTTTTACTTTAATTTTTTTTTATTAATTAATGTTTTTCTTAATATAAAATATTTTTTTTCCCCCTCACTCTTTTCCAGTCCTTGTTTTCATTATTTCTTATTTTTAATGTACTATCGCCTTCCGCTTTCCGGTTCAGTGGCAGCCATCTTGCTTCACCAAGTGACTGGACATAAGGGAGTTTTTTCTCTCTTATTTTTATAGTTTCATGTTCTCTACTTAATTCTCATTTTCTTTCCCTCCTGTCTCTTGTTTGTCTGTCCCTGACGAAGGCCTTGTGGTCGCAACGTAGGTTTTTCTTGTCCTTTCTCCTTGTAAGACATATTACTGCAGACAATGTAAAAGCCTTTTTTTAGCTTTTCAAAAACTGGCTGTGAAGAGTGATAAGCTCAGTAGCCCTAGTTCAACAACACCAATAACCTATTTCCATTAAATGTTAAATGATGACTGGTGAGACACTCCATAATAATTTCACTTAAATAAAGGACAGATCGTAACAACAAATAGGTCTCAACACAAAGTAGGGGGACTAAAAGCCAAAATAACAAAACGGCTACTACAGGTCTGTCCTCCTGGCCATATCGACTGCACTAAGGCTGGTTTAGACAATCTGCCTGCAATGGCAGACTTCTAGAGAATCAATGACACTTCCCATCAGTCCCCGTGGTTAATTCCAAATTAACAAGGACTCAACAGCTGAATACAATTCTCATCTGATAGTAATAATATCTCGACTCTGCTCCCAGCGAAGCATAGCCTGTCATGGCAGTTGTAAAACATAATGTGACACTAATTTAGTGATGTATCACAACCTCATTTTACTTACCTCTTCATACATGGTGCTAAGCTTGTCCCTTTCACAAGTCAGAACCTTCACATTTGCCTGGATCTTAAAAAGAACATATTCAAAACCAGCATTAAATGACTAATCAAAAGAAATAAAAGTCCAACATAAAAATCAGAATATTCAACTCAAATGTTTTGTCAGTCCTATTGTATGGCTGTGAAACATGGAGAACAACGAAAAAGTTAACAGACTTTCATAAATGGGTGCCTGCTTAGAAATGAGGGATGGAAATGGTACGATAAGATCATCGATGTGGAACTGCCAGTGGAACAAGAGATGAGATGAAGATGCTGGGCAACGGAGAAGGACACACAATGAGGATACCTGTTGGCAGTATTATGAGACAGTTAGTTCCGAAACCCCCCCCCCCCCCCTCCCCGAGGAGGTAGAAGGTTGAAAACATGCGACATATTCCACAGAGAGATGAACAAGCAAGTTTTCGACAAAACAGATCATGTACAGACCAGATAGCCACATTGAGAATAATAGTTGAACAACAACAAAAAAATAGTGTGACTGTAGCATCAATAAAAAGACTGCTGAACATCTGCTGCAAAGGTACCAAACAAATGAGGAACAGAGAAAGCATATATGGTCATCACCAGTACCATTCCTGGACAAACTCTATGGAGATACCAACAACCTCAAGCTGACCCTTGCTTTCTTTAAACATATTCAAGTTGACGTCTGAAAGTGAATGAAGAAGAAATTTTTTTTTTTTTGGCATTTGTTTTTTTATAAGAAATACTTTGGCAGCCAACACAGTAAAAATGTTATTCTCGCCCATTAAATTGTCTTGTTCAAAATAACAAGAAAAGGACAGAGAAAAGATGCATTAGTTCACTCATTTATTACCCTTTAGATCTCTGTGGACAAGCACCAGTGGAACAACAAATGAGAAGAAGACACTGGAGATAGATATGACACACACTGAGAAAACCTGTTGATAGCATTACCAGATGATCCCTGTTCTGGCATCCCCAGGGTAAAAGGTGAAGGCCAAAGAACACGTGGACAAGAGAAATGGAGACAGATATGAAGAGGATGAAGAAGATATGGAGAGACCTTGAGCTGATGGCATGGGAAGGGAAGGCCTGGCATAAGTTTGTAGAAGGCTCGGCATAAGTTTGTAGAAGGCCTGGCATAAGTTTGTAGAAGGCCTGGCATAAGTTTGTAGAAGGCTCGGCATAAGTTTGTAGAAGGCCTGGCATAAGTTTGTAGAAGGCCTGGCATAAGTTTGTAGAAGGCCTGGCATAAGTTTGTAGAAGGCTCGGCATAAGTTTGTAGAAGGCCTGGCATAAGTTTGTAGAAGGCCTGGCATAAGTTTGTAGAAGGCCTGTGTCACGAAGTGGTTTTAAGTTTATAGAGTTTGCCTGAATGAAAGCAAGACCCTAGTATGAGAAAGTCTGAGGAAATAGAATTTAGATGGAAAATGACATGCCTGTGGACAGATGAGACTATTGGCTCAAGGTATAGAACCAGGTTTTGACTCGCCCTTGCCGCTTCGTGACGTCTAACTGGCTATAATCTCACCCTCCTCTCTTCTTCTTCCATCCTTAGCCATCAACCGGCAAAGCAGTATGTGGCCAGTACGCCTAGTGGCGTCTTAGGTTTGATCATCTATCGCTGTTTCCACCACGCCTAGTGGCGTCTTTGTGGAAAAAAACAGACCAAACAATCTATATGATTGTTTGAGTAAATCAGAATTGGTTGGCAAGCAGGTGATCAGCCCACTGTGCGAAGTTTTTACGGGATGGGGTAAACAGCCCCATGCCCATACCCTCCTTAGTCGCTTTTTACGACATGCGTGGTAGGGTGCAGTGTTACTATTCTTTGCTCCCCTTTCGGGCCCCGGTAACTCACGGGTGTCACCCTCCTCTGACTTCCTTTAAATACAAGGAGATAAGGTGTATAAACGACCACAGACACCACTATACAGACGACATAAAGTAAGTATAGTAAAGAGTAGAAGCTGATCCAGTAAATAATATATGTATATATTTATTTACATACAAGAAAAACATAAAATGGCATCATACGTCATCAAGTCAGTCGATAGAGTGCACTGTTGCACGGCCTGGAAACAACGTACCAATTAGATTAGATAGACACTAGAAAAAAAAAACCCAAATCACATTCACTCTTTCTGTCACCCTGCTGAGGAACAATAAAATGATTAGTGATTTAAACTACTCTGATCTGGTAAGGCTGTCAACTTTAGCCTCCACTCTCTAATACACTTAAGATTCTACTGTCTCAGTCTGGTTGACTCTTCCTCAACGAAAACATCTACACAGCTTCCATCTTGGTAGGCGATATGCGCCGCTAACTAACACCACTGGAAATGCTACAATAATAGAGTTGGAGTAACACAATGGCTCAGTGTCTATCCTTCAATGGATACTGAACAGACCCTACCAGTCCTGTCTATTTTCTCCCTCCTTTCCTCTCTCTCTTGGTCTCAGTGTCTCTCTAACGCTCGACGACTGATGATGCGGCGTCTCCGTTACACTCTTCTCTCGCTACTCTCAAGATCCAGGTATTTTAACCCTCTCACCTGTTCCTGAATTCTGCGATGATGATGATGAAGTTCTGGCGTCAAGCATGAGGTACTTGATGAACTGTCGACAAAACTTCTCTGCTGCTGAATAGCTTCCCTCTTTTAACCCGCTCCGGAGTTAGAGGAAAAAAAAAAACACAGCCTTGATTTCCGGCTGTACACAATTGAAACCAGTCTCACGGCCACCTGCCGTTGCTAGAGACTATAATAGCAACGCTCTCGGCTGTATGATAAATAAACCCTGTTCCAGCTGAAGCATAGGGACTTCACTGTCAGAGACCATGGGTTATTTTTCTTTGCTCCGGACGATAACTCGAGTACTCTGACCCTGAGATATGTCCTTTTTGCCGTGGATAATTTTATTTGACAAAATTATGCTCCCCACTGTTTCGCCGTGACTCGCTGAAATTAAAAGGAAATGCGTCTATTGAATACAACTCCAACAAAACGCATCTCTAACCCATTAATCCTTATAACTCCCTTACTCAGTCCTTCACTCGTCATGTACAACAATACAAAAAAAAATAATATTACCCACGTGGCACTTAAATCTCTCTCCTCTGTCTTTCTCTCGTTCTGAAAAAAACGATACATAAAATATTCCTACTCACGTGTCTCTTCATTCTCACTCCTTCCCCCTCTCTCTCTCTCATCTATAATCTGCCAGGTAAGTAAACAGAACCTCCCGACCTGTCTGCCTCTTATCTATTTGTGACGCGTGGCTACCCACGTGTCAACATTTTCAACTCGGGAACTTCTTTTGTCCGAAATTCCGGGGTCTCCCTTTTTAACATTACCCATTGAGGTTTCCCGGCTTGCTCCAAAAATTAAATTAAATCTCGCTATAGGAATAGTTTCCTCCTCTAAGCAGTATAATTCACTTACAACGTAAATCTGAACCCTCCGACAATATTTCTCACATTTAAGGCTCAGTAAAATTAACGAACACGCCAGGGATTTCCCCATAAAATTACATTAGTAAATACACAGAAATAAATGGTGGTTTTACATAACATTCTACAAATATGGGCACACGTGTTTCTCACAACTTCACACACTCCTATCTACTGCCAAAATCATAGAAAGAATAAGCACACTGTTACATTTACATCGTTCTACAAAGAAAGTAATGGATGGCGCTGGCGTTTAAAACTTTAAGTTTTAATGTCCCCGAAGAAATTAACTACGGGCGAAATTCTAAAAGAACCCCTAATAAGTAAAACGATTAATAAAATTCTACATACCAATTCATCGCTGTTTTTTCCCACAGTGGAGACGATAAATTACGTATTCTGACGGCAGGCAATATTTCTTACGATAGAGAACTGGGCCGCCGTTTAACTGGCTATTTATACACACCGGGGCCACTCCTACGCATCATCGCGAAACCCGCGTGGTCTAACATTGCGTCACGTTACCTGACGGCCGCGTGCTTCCGGACTCGTCATACCGCGTGCCGGAAATGGCGATTATTTCGTAAACAACGAAATCGCGGAAAATCAGAAGAAAGTAAAACTGGTCGAATGAAAAATAAACCTACCATCGTAAAACGATCCCATTTAATTTACCTCCTCAAAAATACCAAACACGATATATATTCAAATGAGAAGAAAAAAATGATGAAAATTCAAAAATAAAAGAACAGGATCGGCCCGGAAATACAAAACAGACGACAGAATCGGGCTGGTTGAAAGACAGAATTACAGTGCGGCATCACAGCCTGGCATAAGTTTGTAGAAGGCCTGGCATAAGTTTGTAGAAGGCCTGGCATAAGTTTGTAGAAGGCCTGGCATAAGTTTGTAGAAGGCCTGGCATAAGTTTGTAGAAGGCCTATGCTTCCTTGGGTGTTGAAAGTTGAAAGAAGAAGAAAAAAAGAGATCTCTGTGGAATATAAGCTTTCAATAAATTCATGCAAAGTCTTCCTTGATCTGTGCCATCCAGTCAAGACCTTTCCTTATTTTCTTAATCTCTTTAACGTCTGTCTCTAATTGCCTTCCCCATGTGGTATTGTCTCCCTCTATTTGTCTTACCATGGGTGTTCCAGAAAAAGACCTGCCTTGAAATACTATCAACTGGTTATTCACTGTCATTCACTATCAACTGGTTATTCACTGTCATTCACTATCAACTGGTTATTCACTGTCATTCACTATCAACTGGTTATTCAATGTCATTCACTATCAACTGGTTATTCACTGCCATTCACTATCAACTGGTTATTCACTGCCATTCAGTATCAACTGGTTATTCACTGTCATTCACTATCAACTGGTTATTCACTGCCATTCACTATCAACTGGTTATTCACTGTCATTCACTATCAACTGGTTATTCACTGTCATTCACTATCAACTGGTTATTCACTGTCATTCACTATCAACTGGTTATTCACTGTCATTCACTATCAACTGGTTATTCACTGTCATTCACTATCAACTGGTTATTCACTGTCATTCACTATCAACTGGTTATTCACTGTCATTCACTATCAACTGGTTATTCACTGTCATTCACTATCAACTGGTTATTCACTGTCATTCACTATCAACTGGTTATTCACTGTCATTCACTATCAACTGGTTATTCACTGTCATTCACTATCAACTAGTTATTCACTGTCATCAACTGTTATTCAATGTCATTCACTATCAACTGGTTATTCACTGTCATTCACTGTCATGGTTATTCACTATCAACTGGTTATTCATTCACTGTCATTCACTATCACTACAACTGGTTATTCACTGTCATTCACTATCACTATCAACTGGTTTCATTCACTGTCATTCATTCACTATCAACTGGTTATTCACTGTCATTCACTATCAACTGGTTATTCACTGTCATTCACTATCAACTGGTTATTCACTGTCATTCACTATCAACTGGTTATTCAATGTCATTCACTATCAACTGGTTATTCAATGTCATTCACTATCAACTGGTTATTCAATGTCATTCACTATCAACTGTTTATTCAATGTCATTCACTATCAACTGGTTGACTTGTTCATATTGTGTTTGTTTTTTGTTATCTTTTTTAATTAGAGTTTCTACAAAATGGGGCAGCTGGCTCCATGCTGAGCCCTTCTTAGCTGTCTTGTATGACATGTATGGCAGGTTACAGTGTTTCTAATCTTTGCTCTCCTTTCAGGCTTCAGTAGTCCTAGGGCAGACGCATTAGTCATCATCATCATCATCATACCATTTTCCTTTGCGTTTCTTGCGGAGGACAGAACCACTACTGTAGCAGGAAGCCGGCACCAAGCATTCATATGCTCTTGCAGAGGTTTAATCTTTTTATCCTTGCTTCGAAGTTGTCCTCTGAGAGGCATCATGCAGTTTACATATCAGTCATATTTTCATGACCTTTGGCACTCTACGGGTGGTGTGGTCAGCATCAAGCCGGCCACCGTAACCTTCCCAGAGTTGCTCTGGTACCCAATGAACGAGGCTGGGCCGACCCCAGAGCCATTAGCGGTCTAAAAAAATCCACCTCAACTGGGGATCAAACCATGGACTACCAAACTAGGAAGCCAGTGCACTAACCACTGTGCTACCCAGGCTCCAACTTCCATTCTAATGCAGTCATGACATGCATGTTGTTGATGTATCTCTGCTGGTTTACAGGCTGTATTCTTTAACATTGTCCGTTTCGCATGAGGGTACAGTAGTCTTATTATTTCACTGGTTTTTTTTTTCAAAGACCACTGGAAACTACACGGAGAAGAGGCATTAGTGTCAAAGTGTTATAATTTTGATTATGCGTAGTTACCTCCGACATATGTCTTTCAAATTTGTCCAGTAGAGACTTCAGTTCATCTCTTTCTCTTGTCAGCCTGGCCAGTTCTAGTTCCTCGGCCACGCTCTGTGAGACAAGAACAACGCAGTTTTAAAAAATTGGGGCCAGGAGAAATAATCTAGGTTTCAAATAAAAAAAACAAGAGATGAGAAGAAGACGCTGGCGATGGATAGGACACACACTGAGGAAACCTGTTGATAGCATTACAAGGCAGTCCTTGTTCTGGAACCCCCAGGGTAAGAGAGGCAGACTAGAAAAAAAAACACATGGAGAAGAGAACTGGAGACACAAAATGAAAATGATGAGAAAGGCGTGGAAACACCTTGAGCTGATGTCACATGACAGGAAGACTTGGCACATGACAGGAGGACTTGGCACATGACAGGAGGACTTGGCATGTGTTTGGTTTATGCTTGGTGGGAAGCTAAAGGGTACAGATTAACTGATTAAATAATAAAAAAAAGAAAAAAAAAAGACCAAGCACATACACACACAAACCATGATGTCCTCATGACCTAATTTCATACACATCATTGTGTTCGTCTCACCTTTTTTGGCATTATCTTAATTGGAGCAGCAGGTCTACGGGCTGCCTTAAGGGTCTCATATTCTTTCTTGTAATAGTTCTTCTCATCTTCCAGCACGCGGATGATGGCTTCATACTGAGCAAGGTCCTTCCAGAGGGAACAAAGATTGATGCAATGATAAATTAGGAAACTAGAAAATAGTGATATAAATTTTGAGAACAGTTTAGATATAAACTAATGAATTTAGATAAACTGATGAATTTACTTTGTCTGTAAGCTGTATCTGGTTGATGCAACTTCTGGTCCCATTCCAATTTCCATTCTAAAGGGATCACAGCACACGCACATTGAGGCATATTGGGAATATGGTGTTAGGACTATATTTTCTTGACCGTCGACACACTAGGGGTGATATGGTCAGCATCCCCCCAACCACCGTAACCTTCCCAGAGTTGCTCTAGCACCCAATGAATGAGGCTGGGTCGACCCCAGAGCCGTTGGCGGTCTAGAAAATCCCCCCTTAACTTGGGATCAAACCATGGACCACTGAGCTAGGAAGCCAGTGCACTAACCATTGCGCCACCATGGCTCCAACTTCCATTCTAAAAAAGGATGTTCATTCATTTATTCATTACCATTCAGCTCTTCAGTAAGATTAGACGTTCAGCAAATTTAAGCCAATTACTCCTGTCCTGTCCTCAAGATTATGTAAAGTCTTTTTTAGCACTTTCACTTCTGTGTCCTGTTTTCCTCTCTATATGTTTCTTGCTGATCCAGTCTGAAGTAACCAACCATTTAGCTGATCCATTTTGAAGTAACCAACCATTTAGCTGTTCCATTCTGAAGTAACCAACCATTTAGCTGATCCATTCTGAAGTAACCAACCATTTAGCTGATCCAGCCTGAAGTAACCAACCATTTAGCTGATCCAGTATGAAGTAACCAACCATTTAGCTGATCCAGTCTGAAGTAACCAACCATTTAGCTGATCCAGTCTGAAGTAACTAACCATTTAGCTGATCCAGTATGAAGTAACCAACCATTTAGCTTATTCAGTCTGAAGTAACCAACCATTTAGCTGATCCAGTCTGAAGTAACCAACCATTTAGCTGATCCAGTCTGAAGTAACCAACCATTTAGATGATCCAGTATGAAGAAACCACCTGATACGGGTCTCGGGAACACTTCCTCTAGGGTTGATATGTATGCAGCTTAACCTGCTTCTATATATGATCCACTTGTATCATATGACTTGGCCTTTCTTGCAATAGGTTATGTGATTAATGGTTTGAGGCCCATTTAGTTCCCGCCTGCACACAGTACACTTGCAAATATGAATTACAATCCAAAGGACAGATTGGACAATTCACGGTAATCTTTAATCAACATAAGACAGCTCCAATTACACATCTGAGAGAGTATGTTCATGCACAGAAGGCATCAATATGACGGTCTATATCGTCGAAGTACAGTCTCGTACTAATGAAACTTGTTGAGGACATTTTCATATATTTTATTGAACACAAAGTAACTCACAAAACGATCAGCATCCTCTTTCAAACTTGCATCAAATAACTAGCATTACGCACGGAGTTGTATGCGTAATCTAGTGATGGTACAACATAATGAAGTTAGAGGGAATAACATATACTCTCTGGAGCAGAAATACACAAGCGTCTTACACCTAGTGAAACCACAGTGAATGCCGGCAGGGCACGCTTTGGCTGGCTGACTTACCAAGTTCACGTCTGCAGAAGTGGCCAGCAGACGTACTAACGTCACTTCCTGAAACCACAACAACGGTCTCCAAACAAATCAATAAGGAAGTGAGCATCGACAACCAATGTTATGAAATTTACACATAACACCACCCATTTAGCTGATCCAGTCTGAAGTAACCAACCATTTAGCTGATCCAGTCTGAAGTAACCAACCATTTAGGTGATCCAGTCTGAAGTAACCAACCATTTATCTGATTAATTCTGAAGTAAGCAACCATTTAGCTGATCCAGTCTGAAGTAACCAATCATTTAGCTGATTCATTCTGAAGTAAGCAACCATTTAGGTGATCCAGTCTGAAGTAACCAACCATTTATCTGATTAATTCTGAAGTAAGCAACCATTTAGCTGATCCAGTCTGAAGTAACCAACCATTTAGCTGATCCAGTCTGAAGTAACCAACCATTTAGCTGATCCAGTCTGAAGTAACCAACCATTTAGCTGATTCATTCTGAAGTAAGCAACCATTTAGCTGATCCAGTCTAAAGTAACTGGCCATTTAGCTGATTCATTCTGAAGTAAACAACCATTTAGCTGATCCAGTCTGAAGTAACCAACCATTTAGCTGATTCATTCTAAAGTAACCAACCATTTAGTTGATCCAGTCTAAAGTAACCAACCATTTAGCTGATCACATTTATAGATAGCAACATACCAATTTGGTCTATATAAAACACAAAAAACTACACACCTTTTTAGTCTTGGCTAGAGCTTCTTTCCTTGCTGGACTCTGGGCTCTAGATGATGATGCTGAACGTGTGCGAAGGTTAGCCTTAGAGATCCCTTTTGGTATTTCTCCCTTCAGCAGAGCCTAAAATTAAATCAGGTATTGTTATTTTGACTTATCATCATCATTTCCCTCTTTGCTACACAAGGAACATGGAGTCAGCACTGCAGTTGCTCCCCTTGCATTACGCCTGCACCAATGCCTTCACGTGCTCTTGCAGTAGTGGTTTCTGCAGCAATCTGTTTTACACGAGGTTGTCATACACAACCTCATTATTAGTCCCTTCTTAAGACTTGGCTGAGTGAGCAGTTATCCTTCCTCTCCCTCCCAAATACACAAGGGTAGAGAGAGGAAACTCAAATCTCGGGGGATTGTAAGTAGAAGACAGTAGTCCTGTTCATTCTTTGTCTCCTTAGAGATCTTTGGGAACTTTATGGGGTATTTTGACCTTTGACCTTCAAGTCATAGATACAAGTGGTCATCAAGAGCTGACGCTCAGTGATAGTGAATCAAAGTCAAGTCATAGATACAAGTGGTCATCAAGAGCTGACTCTCAGTGATAGTGAATCAAAGTCAAGTCATAGATACAAGTGGTCATCAAGAGCTGACTCTCAGTGATAGTGAATCAAAGTCAAGTCATAGATACAAGTGGTCATCAAGAGCTGACTCTCAGTGATAGTGAATCAAAGTCAAGTCATAGATACAAGTGGTCATCAAGAGCTGACTCTCAGTGATAGTGAATCAAAGTCAAGTCATAGATACAAGTGGTCATCAAGAGCTGACTCTCAGTGATAGTGAATACAAGTGATACAAGTCATCAAGAGCTGACTCTCAGATGTGATAAAGTGATACAAGTGGTCATCAAGAGCTGACTCTCAGTGATAGTGAATCAAAGTCAAGTCATAGATACAAGTGGTCATCAAGAGCTGACGCTCAGTGATAGTGAATCAAAGTCAAGTCATAGATACAAGTGGTCATCAAGAGCTGACGCTCAGTGATAGTGAATCAAAGTCAAGTCAAAAGTGGTCATCAAGAGCTAGGATAGTGACTTTTCATCAAGAGCCTCTCAGTGATAGTGAATCAAAGTCAAGTCATAGATACAAGTGGTCACATTAAGATAGTACAAAGTCATAGTTTACAAGTAGATATAAAACATTTAAAAATAGGACTGTGACTTTTCAATCAGGAATACCGCACTGTGGCCGCACCCTTAAGTAAATTCTTTAATATTTCTGCAGCCAACCTTCTGAATATTCACACTCACCTTCAATGTTCAGTTCTTCATAGTACAGTCTAGCTTGTTTAATGACGAACCAACTAGTCAGTGGCAAACATTCACTTCTTAGTTGTCAAATCCACTCTGTCAGTACTCGACCAAGATCATCATTTTTTTGTTGTTGTTGCCCCAAGCAATGTTTTCCTATTTGTCATTAGTTTACAGTCATCACTGTCAGTGTTGTTGTTGTTGTTGTTGTTGTTGTTAAACTAGGGCTGCTGAGCTTCTCGCTCTTTAGCAGCCAATACCAAGTTGAAGACTTCTTGGTATTATCTACACTGTAGATCTAGGCTTTTCCTGTGGCTTTTCTGCCATTTCGAAAAGTGCTGAGTTGAAGTCATGAGCTCCAGTTTCTTCAGCTTGGCTTGCATTTAAAGGATCATCACATCTGGTCCCAAGCTATGAGTAAGAAGCGTGAGGCATACTGTGCATTACCCGACATCCAAGGGGGCTCTCCAACTATGCAGAGCTGAAATACTGTGCTCTGGTTCTGGGCTCTTCCAAGGAACTGTCATGTCCTGCACAGAGCCACTTCTCAGCTCCCCTTGTCTATCTCTGGGTTCATAGTAAGATCCTCCTGCGTGCAGTCCACCAGGTCAAAGCCAAAGAATCACGTCTGGGGCTAAAATGACTTCTCCAAGCTTAGTGTGCAATGCTGGGTTTTCATCATGTTTCACCACAGCTGGAATCCCTGGAAGTGTGTGGATGATTTCAAGAGTCAACGAAGGAGTAATTAGCCTCACAGACAGAGGTTCACTTCCTCATATGTATATATTGTAGCATTGTGCATAGCTGGTGGTCATAGAATGACTCCAGATATGCCTCCATGAATTCACTGTCAGTGTAAAACTTCAATAACTTGTCTTTCCGTTTCTTTAAGTCCTATACTGTGGTAGTTCACACACCATGTTCTTCAGTAAGATACAACAGACACACCACAATCAAGTTTCTACAATAACTCCACTTTCTGCACTACTGATACAGGTCTATATCCTTTTATCCAAAATTCCAAGGGACAGCTTTGTTTTGGAAACCAGATTTTTTTTTTGTTTTTAGATGTAACCCAAATCGTGTTCAAAAAGGCAGCACAAAGTCGGCCAAAATAGCCCAATGGGTGTTCAAAAATAACCCAAATTCCCCCACAGTGTGTTTGAAAATAACCCAAAGTCACCCAAAATGTGCTAGACAATAGGCAAGTCACCCAAAAACGTGTTCAAAAGTAGCCCAAATTCACCTAATGAGCGTTTGAAAATAGCACAGTTACCCAAAATGTGGTCGAAAATAGCTAAAAGTCACCCAGAATGTGGCCGAAAATCAAAGTCACCTTAAATGTGTTCGACAATAACTCAAATTCGCCAAAAGTGTGTTTGAAAATAACCCAGTCACCCAAAATGTGTTAAAAAATAACCCAAAGTCGCCCACAATTGTGACAGTAAGGCCTACTACCCCAGCATTATCCGTGCCCAATTAAATAAATTCATACATTTTAGTAGCACCAATCAAAACCAGCGACGGTGGCAAGAACCCACACCACCTGACAGCTAACTAAAATTTGTAAAAAGAAATCCTAAGAAGAGTTCCGGATAGAAGGCCTCGGTGAAGGTTGTGTCTGTACCTGTGGGTTGAGAAGCCATGTTTGAGCAGTCTGATCTATGCAGAACAACCAAGGCATTTCTAAGTTTTGATTCTTGAAGATCTTCAAAATGAAGTTAGGTTGTGATAAAGTTTAATGCTATCATTCATAGAACAGAATAACGGCAGTCGTTATATTCTGATCTAGGAGAAAAGACTAAGTAAGATAGTAACTGAAGTAAGTACATCTCCATTTTATTTCAGTCCCCAGCTAGAATTTATTTTGTTAGGGGAAGAAACCGAAGAACTGCTATAAATCAGTTGAAAGGTCAGAAGCTGGAGAAATATTACATTTAAGTAAGAAAACAGAGGCTCAACTACTTTTACTGAACGTTATGGAAAAGAAGGTCAAGGTAACCTAGGTCATGAACCACACTGGTTTTTTTGTATCTCACACGCTTATGGAGAGAGACGGAAAAAATACTGGTACATATAGAAACCACCTTCAAATGAAAGAAATTGATCTGGTACCAGCTGCATCTGTTCATCATGTTTTACGTAAATAAACTATGTTATTTGACTCGGATGAATTATGCAGATTTTGTCAAGTTGAGTTCAAAGTTACAGCTCTATTAATTAGTACACCACTATAGCACACAATAACAACTATCGAGAGACGACCGAACCTGTTATACCTCTACAAGAATAAACATCTCTAGCGGACGGCTAGTAAACTAACTTGTCAGATAGTAAGAAGCAATACTGTACCTGCAAACTGTCACACAGTATTTACACAGAAGTGACCCGATCAATAACGACTTACCCACGGACACATAATCCGTAAATAGCGCGGTCACACAATAGACATCACCCAAATTGTGATAGAAAAGTAGCCCAAAGACAGATTCAATTTTCAGAATATTTCAGTTTTGGAGTTTTCCAATAGAAGGACATAGACATGTAATAAGACAGACTTCCTCGTCTTCCCCTCATTGTTACCCACAGGAATACCAGCAGCTCTTTTGGATATTTTCACAATGAAATTAAAATTACAAAAAAGTAAGAAAATACCTGAGAGCAGAAGACACATGTGTAGCTGGAAACTGTGTTGAGACACAACTAATCATGATTTGCTCAAAAATTAAATGTGTTTGTAGTTTATTTTTACTGCAATCTGGTGCTCACATCAACTTGTTCTATGTATTCTGCATGCATTAGCATGGCAGTATAAACATATGGACATGATCCAACTGACACCTCACACCTGCTTGGGTCATGTCGCGCATTTGAGTGATGCTCCATTAAAAAAACGTTTGGTTTTCAGAGCTTTTTGAATTTTGGATAATGGGTTGAGGACCCGTAACATTTATCTGTAAACATAATATTGTTACCTGGCATCAAAGAAATGAAAAGACAGCTGTCCAGTGTCAATGGCGAAGGCAAATTATTCATCTGCCAAGTTCTACGTTTTAACTCAAAATGTACCCAGAGACAAAGGTCCACAAAATACTAAAACAAAATTCTGATGGTAATTCAGACAAAAGAAAAATATATCCTTTCACAATTCTGGCAAAAAAAGATATCCTTTCATAATTCTGGCAAAAAAAGATATCCTTTCATAATTCTGACAAAAGAAAAAAATATCCATTCATATTTCTGACAAAAGAAAACGATATCCTTTCATAATTCTGGCAAAGGATAAAGATATCCTTTCATTATTCTAGCATGAAACTCATACAGAAAATGAACAAACAGAAGGTCTGTGAAAAAAACAGATGAATAATAGTGAAAGAGTAAACAGAAGCTAGAAAGATCTGGGGAAAAGTTGAGTGGTTTGTAGAATACAGGCTGAAATGAGGGAAACTGATGAATGCTATAAGTTCCAAAAAGGTGTCGGGAGAAGAGACAAACATGACAAGTATAAGTCTAGTTCTTAAAAAAAAAATTTGTTTCTGGTAGCCTATTCAGAATCTTCTGGCAGACCACTTGAGGACAGCAGCAAACATCTTGTCTGACCTACATTAACAAAAATTATTACCTGCAGATCTTCTGCCTGTGCCTTGTAATAGTCCCTGTCCTCTTCAATGCCACGTATAAACATGTCCAGCTTGCTCGCAATCTTGGTCTTCTTTATGGGCCCATTCTTCTTCTTCAGTCTCTCTATTTCCAGCACAAGTTCTTTCTCTGTTGAGGGAAAATCAGAAACATAAAATAAGATTGAAAACACTTAGAAATAAGAGATAATAAGATAAGCTGGACTTAGGCATAAGAGATAATATGATAAGCTGACCCCCAAGTAGCTCTCGGGGTTCTCTGAGGAAGCAAAGAAAGAACAGGATCATTGCTTCCTCAGGCATGTTGTATGATGTGACTAATGTGAGGCTGTGGTGGGGGCGCTAGCAACCTGACCTTGTAAAATAAATAGCTACAGAAACCACTGCTTTAGTAGTATATGGGGCTTGATGCAGGCTCTGTGCACAGGACCAGCTGTAGCGGTGGCTCATTTTCTCACAAACATAGCATTTACACTTCTCTACCACTTATAAGTGGTTAGCGCACTGGCTTCCTAGCTCGGTGGTCCATAGTTCAATCCCCAGTTGAGGTGGGATTTTTTAGACCACAAACGGCTCCGGGGTCAACCCAGCCTCATGAATTTGGTACCAGAGCAACTCTGGGAAGGTTTAGGCGGCCGGCGTGATGTTGACCACATCATCCCTAGTGTGCCGATGGTCAAGAAAATATGGGCCTAACACCATATTCCCAATATGCCTCAATGGCATGTAACGGGATTCTTTACCTTACCTACCACTTATAATGCCCCCACCCAAAATAATCCAACTTACCACTGTCACCTGTCCACAAGGCTACCATTAGAACCTGTTCACACACTTACCATTCACATCAGTTCACACTTACACTGTCAAGAAGCCTACCTTTAGAACCTGTTCGCACAATTACTATTCACATCACTCCACATTACACTTACACTGTCCACAAGCCTACCATTAGAACCTGTTCACACACTTTCTATTCAATCCTTCCACATTACACTTACACTGTCCACAAACCTACCATTATAACCTGTTCACATCACTCCACATTACACTTACACTGTACACAAGTTTACCATTAGAACCTGTTCACACACTTTCAGGGAGCCGCGCTGGTGTAATGGTTAGCACACTGCGCTGGCGATCGGGTGGTCCAGGTTTGAGCCCTGGTGAGAACATGTGAAGTAGTGTCGTTGACTAGGGACTGGAATAACCTGAACGCCTCCTGAGCTGACCCAGCTCTAATGGGTACCTCTGAAATCGGCAAGTATCTGCCTGAATGGCGAGAGGACACCTGTCATTGTACAGGGAAAAAAGGTATACTCACGTAAAATCAGTCTCAGGTTAGACACATTAACCAGAGATTTCATCTCGAGTAATAACAGGCGTACGAAAAAAAACACACACACTTTCTATTTGATCAATCTACATTACAGTTACATTACACTTACTCTGTCCACAAGCTTACTATTAGAACCTGTTCACACACTTACCAATCACATCCCTTCACATTACACTCACACAGTCAACAAGCTTAAAATTAGAACCTGTTCACACACTTACTATTCACATCACTTCCAATTACACTTACCATTCACATCAGTTCACACTACACTTACATCACACCTACACTGTCCACAAACCTACCGTTCGCTGTCAGCTTATTTACTCTCTGCCCCAGCCTTTTCTTCTCCTCACTGATCCTATCAACTAGGCCCTCCAGACGAACATTGTCTGCTTCTCTGGTTGCCAATTGAGCCCTCACGTCTGCCAGTTCCTTAATCAGCCGGTTTTGTTCCTGGAGGGTTAATTTTATACAGATGTTAAATGCAGCACCAAAAAGTCAAGTATTACTCCTAAAGGGTTAATTTTAAACATAGGTTAAATGCAGCATAAAAAAGCCAGTTTTATTCCTAAAGGATTAATTTTATATACAGGTTAAATGCAGCACAAAAAAGTCAGTTTTACTCCTAAAGGGTTAATTATATACACAGGTTGACTTTTTGACTCTTTTTTCCTTGTGCCAGGTAGTGAAAGGTACATGTCTTTTTCAATTGCTTTGTATCTCCATACAGGATGTTGGTGATGGAGGGGTTTGGTGCCAGCAATTGCTTCCGCAGGTCTGCTAGTGCCAGGCATTCCAGAAGGTGGTGTTTAACTGTTTCTTCCTTCTCTCTGTTACAGTAGTTGCAGTATGGTGCATGGTCTGAGGTCAATCTGTGCAAATGCTTGTTGAGAGGTACATGTCTTGTTCTTAACCTGAAGATTGTACTCTGGTCTCTGCGGCTTAAGTTGTTGATGCTATCTCTGGGGTTTGGCTGAGACATTTCTGCATATAGTGCTCTTGCAGTTGAGCCGGTGGCCCAGCGGTCCTTTCACTGCTGTTTGCTGTTGTTGTGTATCATGTATTTTGTGGTTCTTAAGTTGGTGGGAATGTTCGGTTGCGGCATACTTGCTCCTTTCTTTGCTAGTTTGTCAGCACTCTCATTGCCTCGGATGCCTATATGGCCTGGTATCCACTGTAGAGTTGTGTTGATGCCATAGGAGGCAAGTACACTGATTTCTTTAAGTATGTTAGCTGTGGTTTTATTGGCTGATGGAATCCAATTTTCAAGGGCTTGTGGGGCAGCTAGCGAATCAGAGAAGAGGACTATGTTTTTTGGACGTGCTGCTGTGTCTTTGTCTTTGTATCTTGTGATGATGAATGACAAGGCTTCCGACATGGCCTGAATCTCAGCGTTATAATTTGAGCTGTATGATCCATAAGGTGCAGACAGCTGGCTTGCTGTCCTGTCTGGAAATATTATGAGAGAGCCATACCCTGCATTGATGGTGGCCATGAAAGCTGACCCATCTGTGTACACATGGATCCAGTCTGTAGGGTAGGAGTCAATGGTTTCCAATGCACAGAGTTTTAGGGTGTTAAGGTCTGCTGACTTGTTTACTGAGTGGTCAAGGAGTTTGGTTTTTAACTGGGGAGTAAAGGGATTGTATTTGGTGGACTGCCAGACACTTTTCGTAATTCTTCTCTGTTTTCTGGTAGATGGTGTCTTGTATTTAATTCTTCCTCTATGTGTATTGGACACTTGTTTTAGTCTTGTTTTTTGTGTCCATTTGTCTATTTGTTCTCTGTTTGGGTGGTTTAGAGGGAAACATCTGTATCTTTCCACGGCTTCAATGGTTGCCTTTTCTCTTCTTATATCTAGCGGTTATATATTTGCGTCAATCTCACAGGCTGCTATTGGTGACCTCAAACCCCCACAGATGAAACGGAGGGCCTGGTTTTGTACTTTGTTAACCTGGTTAGAAGAGCTCTCAGATGCTGTTGTTTGCAAGGGGAGGTTGTAGTCTATTATAGATCTGATATATCCTATACAGAGCTGCCTAAGTGTTCTTTTGTCAGCTCTCCAGTAGGTACTTGCAAGTCACTTGAGCAGATTTAGCCTCTAGGATGCTTTATCTGCAATGTTCTTTATATATTTGTTGAAAGTTAGTTTTCTGTCTAGCTGGACCCCAAGGTATATTGGATTTTCTTCACAACTGATTTCAGCACCATCAAGAGTGATTTTAAGTTTAGTCCTTGCTAGTTTGTTGCTGAGAGTGAAAATCGTGTAGACAGTTTTGCTGACATTGATCTTCAGTTTCCAGAAGTTGCAATAGGCTGATATAGTAGCGAGGGCTTTTCTTAATCTCTCTGCGGCTAGGTGCAAGTGTGATCCACTAGTCCATATGACAAGGTCGTCAGCAAACATGGCTTTGCGGACATTTAGCAAGTCTGGTAGGTCGTTTATAAAGATCAGGAACAATGTGCAACTAAGGGCTGAGCCTTGAGGGAGTCTGCCTTCAAGAGTACGTTTTGATGACAGTCTTTGATTTACTTGTGTTTGTATAGTTCTGTCGCTCAGGTAGCTCTTGATCCATTGGTACATTTTCCCATGTATGCCCATGTTCTGCATCTTTAAAAGTAGGTCTTTCCTCCAAACTTTGTCATATGCTTGTTGGAAGTCTACGAAGACAGCAACAGAACTTTTTCCTTGCTGGAAACTGTCTTTCACATTTTGGGTAAGAAGGAACAGTTGGTCTTCGGTTCTTGATCCTTTTTGGAAGCCTGCTTGGAAGTGGTTGGGAGAGAGTGAAGATTCCAGCCATCAGTACAGTCTATTGTTCAGCATTCGTTCTGCCAGTTTGCTGATGTCGGAAGTCAGCGAGATTGACCTGAAACTTTTTAGATCATCTTCAGGCTTTCCCTTTTTTAAAAAGTGCCTGACAATGGCTGTCTTCCAGGCTTTTGGTAGTTTACCACTCTGCCAGGTTTTGTTAATCAGGTTCAGCAGTTTAGCCTTTCCATGGGCTCCAAGGTGTTGGATCATCTCATTTGATATCCTGTCTGGCCCAGGAGCTTTTCCTAGCTGCATTTTTTTTCAGGGCTCTCTGTATCCTGGACAGTGATGTTTTCTTCAAAGAGTGACAAATTTACTGAGCTTGATTTTTCTTTACTTTCAGAATCTTGCCAAGTGCTCTGTCAAGTACCTTCCTGCGGGAGGATCTGTTGATGTCTGAGAAGAATTTGTTGAAAGTGTTGCTTTTTTTGCTGTCATCCGCAAGGACGCGGTCAGGGGTCAGCAGTGGTTTGGGGTTAGACTGTTGGTTTTTCCCTCACAGGTTATTCAGTTGTTTCCAGGACTTTTTCCCTTCAGTTCTGAGGTTGAGGTTGTTGGAGGTGTCTGACCAGTTCTCTCTTTTTGATTTTTTGGTTTCAAGTCTGATCTTTGCAGTTAGCCTATTATATTCTTTTCTGTTTTCTTTTGTTGGGTTTTCCTCTGCTTTCTTTCTAGCTTCTCTCCTTTTTTTGACAAGATCTTCAAGTGTCTTTGTCCAGAAAGGGTTATATTTCTTTCTGCATCCCCTTGGGATCGTTTTGTAGGCTGCATCAAGTATGGTTTGGGTGATGGTATTGTGCAGAGTGTCAATGTCTGTGTCTTCGCTGATTTTTGTTAGGCCTTCGTCTGTGAGGAGTCTGAATTTTTCCCATTCTGCCCTTTTGTAGTTTCAGCGAGGGGCTTTCTTCAGTCATTGGTTTCTTGTTTGGGAGATTTGGAGTAGAATAAGACGATGTTCACTCCCTATGTCATCAAGGACTTTCATTGTACATTCATTCAGAATGTCTGCAGAGATGACAGTGAGGTCAGGTCTGTATGTGGATCCACTGGCGCTATGTGGGAGTGTAGGTATGGATGTGGAGACTTGCAGTATTATCAGGTTGCTGGTGTCACACAGTTCCTCTATGCTGTTGCCCATGTAGTTTCTATCTTTGTACCCTAAGGCTGGAATATGCACATTAAAGTCTCCTGCTATGATGGTTTTTTGGAGGTCTGTGTTGTGGATGTTGATCTGGCTTTTGGAATTTGGAGGGCAGTAGACATTGAATAGAGTGAACCGCAGTCCATTGCGCCATACTTTTATCTCTTGGATATCATTTCCACTGTTTCTTTTGTTTTGAACTTCTCCTTGAACATCATTTCTTAGAAGTGTTGCAATACCTTTGCACTTATCGCATTTGCATTTATACATGGTATAGCCTGATATGGGGTGTTCTTTATCAACTAGAAGCGTTTCCTATATTAGTGCAATGTGGATGTTCAGTTCGTTTAGCTGTTTTTCCAGCTCCAGAGTCTTTGGTCTCAGTCCAGAGATGTTCACCTGGAGAATGTTAAGTGTGCCCCTCGTAGCTGACTTATTGCTCATGTTAGCCGGGGGGTGGACTACCCGACGCTGACCTTTTATGAGATGACGTCCGAGCTCATGATTTTGTTTTATCTGGCTTTTTCATGTCGGGTGTTGTCTCTAGAGCTTTCTTTAAAACCCAGTGGGCCGATCCAACTCAGCAGGTTCTGCGACAAGGCGCAACACTTTTCACTGGCTGGCTGGTGTTTTGAGTGACAAGTCTAGGACACCCTCCGGTTTTGGAATGAGGTGTGCTTCATCGCTGTCCATTCCCCGCCACCTATAGTCTGCTGGCATAGATTGAGTTTTGTGATGGGGTTTTAGCTGCCAATACTGTGTAGACATATAGGCTTGTCACGTCCTGGATCAGATGGTTTCACCTCAGGCTTCTTCTTCCTCTGTGGATGGTCTCTGAATCATTGCCAGCTCATTTTCCTGCTCAGATTAAGTGAAGCTTGTTGGACAAGGTCACCAGGCTGTGTTAGTGGCGAGGTGTGCAATGCCACAAGTTGGAGAGTCCACTACTCCAGATGGGATCTATTACTATTTGACCCATAATTGGGGACCAGTTTGGTGGTCATTTTTCCCTTGCAACACTGGGCAGCTCAGGTGCCACATCTCCCATTCCAAAAAGCCTCCCTCAGGTGTGATGGTTTGCAGTCCTCAGACTTTTATCACCACAATCTCTGTGGGGATCACCACTGTGCAATCCCCGCCACCCAGTGACTTGCTGTTCATCTGGTTAGTACCACTACTTTTCAGCGTCTATGACAGCAGCACTAGTGCTTCTTGCTTAGTCAGTGGGATCATCACGTCATGCATTTAGGTGCCTTCACAAAAGGGATCTTCAGTGTTGGTCCGAGGGCTGGGTTCATACACAAGTGGGGCCCTGGGGTTAGAAGGTGTGGGGGGAAAACCAAGCAATGCCAGGGTACTCAGTGTAGTTTGGCCAGTCGGTCGAGACTGTGACCGTGGGATGGCCGCTACTTTTTGTAGCTTCTGGGAGCCATACACCAAGCTTGACTGCTCAAGGTGGACCAGTGGATTTGAGCCACTGCTGCAGGGCAACAGTGTGACCGCTCTCCTTCGAAAGGTGCTACCACTCTTGGGCAGTCTGAATCCCCCTATACACAGGTTAAATGCAGCATACAATTTGCTGGCTTTGTTTCTGGAGGGTTAATTTTTTTACACAGATTAAAAACAGCCCTGAGCTTTGTACTTCAGTTCAGATGTATTAAATTTTTAAACACATTTTTAAAAAAAATACATTAAGAGCGATCTGACTGGATGCCAGAAGATGACACATACTGTTACAGATATGATTCCTTAGGCATAAAAAAGTGCAACTTACAGCTCTCAACTGTGCAACAGTCAGGTCCATGTCTTCCAGTTCATATCGAGACTTCTCTAACTCATCCTGGAAACAAGAGCAGTGTAAGGGTCAAGTTGACATGTTATATAATAAGGGGGAGGACAAATTAGGATGAATTATTTCCCTTTAACATTACCAGACCAACGGGCTGATCACCCGTTTGCCAGTCACTTCGATTACGGAAACAACAGCAAATGGATTGATTTGCCATTGCCCTAAAGACGCCAATAGGCGTGATGGGAAACAATGGCAAAGAAAACCTATCTGCTGTTGCCCTAAGACGCCACTAGGCGTAATGGCCACTGACTGCTTTGACGGTCGGTGGCTAAGGACGGAAGAAGAAGAAGAACATTACCAGACAAAGACAGCCAACAGATGATGATGAGCAACAGATGATGACAGCTCAAAGATGATGACAGCTAACATATGATATCAACTATCAGAAGATGACACCTGACAGATAATGACAACCAGCAGAAGATGACTACCAACAGAAGATGACAGCTAAATAACCAACAGATGATGACAGCTAACATATGATGACAACCAACAGATGATGACAACCAGCAGAAGATGACAATCGACAGATGATGACAACCAACAGATGATGACAACCAACAGATGATGACAACCAACAGATGGCGACAAGCAAAAGACGATGACAACCTACAGATGATGACAACCAGCAGAAGATGACAACCAACAGACTATGACAACCAACAGATGATGACAATCAATAGATTTGACAAAGCAGAAGTTGACAACCAACAGACGTTGACAACAAATAAAATCAGTATTCTACTTTCAAAATATTCTTACTCTGCTCCATCCAAACACTAATTGCAATCCAACTCTCTGGGCTGTACTGAACTGTGATCAAATTGCTGTTGCATGGTTTGTTTTGTTGGGTTGTTTTTTGGCAGATAAAAACTTTTTTTATAACTGCACTGAATAAGTACTTATGTTTGAAGAAGACAGATTATCTCCTTTGGCAGTGATTAATGAATTAATCATCTCCAAGTTTACACCCTGAAAACCTGCATACATATTTAAAATTGTGCTATTTATTAAATTCAGTTTAGTATAGTTAAAGAAAGAATTTTATTTTCGTTAATATATGCTCATCAAGCATGTGAGCTCACGGACACTGCCATGTTTGCTACATGACCAGGTATTAACTTTGCAGTCTCTTATTGATTTTCCACTGCCAGGACATTCCTGCCAAAAACCATAAACTATAATAATAATAATAACAATAATAGCCTCTTCAGTCATAACTGACTATGGGAATGCGCCCCTGAGGAAACAGCCCTCAGCTGCTTTTTTTCCTGGTGTTCCTTTCAACGTTTTCTCCTCTCCTCTGCTTGTCGTGAGAGCTTCTTTTCACCAAGTCTGAGGTGGTGCCGTAGAGAGCATCGTCATTTGGTGCGATCGGCAGCTTCATCCTCCCAGGTTGCTGGATTTATGTCCAGTGCCCTCATGTTTCTCTTGCACACATAAGCTATAGACATGCACATACACAAACAGATGCACACACACACACATAAAATTAATTTTAGCTGCTTTGTTTCACATCTAAAAGTTAATGCAAGAAAAGATATATATGTAGTCTACATCAAACATTAACCACACAAAACAACTGCTTTAAAAACTACTATGTTTCCATTATCTGTCTATGTTTGACATACATATGACATCTTTGCCAAATGAAATACACAATGTAAAAGAAAGTCCCATCAAATACACCAATCCCTCGGTCTTTTGCTGTTTCATTAACACTTTTTCAATGTAACGCTGTTTCAATTTTACGCCACATGCCTGTTATACGCTTTAAAAATTTCATCTTATGCTGTGCACAAAATTCCATGGTAGGCAAGGATATAACTTTCAAGTTCATTCAGGTTGGTGGGATGGCCACGAAAAATTGTCATTACTAGTATAATGAAGCATGACCCCAAAATGAGATGCAGTTCTATGGTAATCAGTAGTAGAACAAAATCTTAATTGCTACAATGTGCTTATTGATGAGAAAAAAGGTGGCAAATCAAGATTGATTCATTTTTTTAAGTCTTCTCCAATATTTTCTGTTCCCACTGACCATGTGCCTTCTACATCTGGAGCCAGAAAAACGTTTTAACTCCTATAAAACCTTCTACTAACCAGTCATCTGATGATGACGACAGCTTCGCCATGACAACTGTAGCCATAAGGGATGGAAGTAGTAGCGATCAAAGTCCTACATTACTTTTTAAATATTTTTTTAGTACAGTGCCTACATAATATTTTGTTTGTGTTCAATATGTTTGATAATTATATGTAATTAAAAAATTTTTTTTACTATTCAGTTTTTGTATTGTATCACTTTTACTTAATTTGTATACAGCTTTCTGGACCTTGGGAATGAATTACTTTGTTTTCTATTAAGTCTTATGGGAAATCAATTTTCGTTTAGCACTTTTTCGGTTAGTGCTTGATATTTCAGGAATAAATTAACAGCTCTAAGCGGGGGATTGCTGTACATGAATTATAGACATTTGTATTCGATCCTCAGTGGCAGACAAATGGACGAACAAGCAGAAAGCAAGTGAAGTTCATCTCATGCTTGCTCTATTTTCCCCTTTTTCCTTAAAACAAAACAGAAAAATAAAAACAGAAAAAGAAATAAAGAAATTATTAATATAATAATAAAAGCGGCAGATGCATTGTACCTCTGAGGAAATTGAATATGATCTTAGAATATACCTTGGCCTCATTCATCTCCCTGTCAGCAGCCTCCACCACGATGTTCTTGTCTGTCTGGAGCTTCTTGGTAATCCTCTCTTTGTCTGACAGAGCACTTTCCAGGTCTCGGGTCTTGCTCTGATATATGTTGGCCTTTGATTCTAGTGCATCAAGTTGATGGGTGACCTCACGCAGCTTACGTTCATATTCTCTGTTCTTGTTCTGAAGGTAGTCAACCTGGATTTGTTACAAGGAGATAGAAGAAGTTAAAACAGCTAACACCAAATACCAGTAAAATAAAGATTTTGTTCATTCATTTGTTCATTCATTTGTTCATTCATTTGTTCATTCGTACCAGAAAGTACAAGGACTGTTGTTGTTGTTGATTAACTAGGGCTGCTGAGCTCGTCACTCTTCAGCAGTCAATGCTTACGTTGAAGAATGTGTAAGTGTTCTACAGTTGTTCAGTGGTGCTGTATGGAGTGTTTGCAATCATTGGGGAGCCCGGAAATAGCTTTCGTCTTGGACAAGTGAGCAGCATGTGCTGAACTGTCTTATACTGATGGGTACAGTTGCTGAAATTAAGTTCATGTGTGGGGTTTAATTTGTTTAAGTGCTTGTTGAGTCTGGTGAGTTCTGTTCTTAGTTGGAGGATTGTGCTCTGCTCCACATGTCGTAGGTTATTAATGTTGTTATTTTTGTTGGGATGGGCCATTTCTTTATACAAGGCACGTCTAGTAGACCTTTTTGCCCATCCATTCAGCCATTCTTCTTTGAAGTT
Organism: Oreohelix idahoensis; assembly: GCA_024509875.1. Taxonomy (NCBI): domain Eukaryota; kingdom Metazoa; phylum Mollusca; class Gastropoda; order Stylommatophora; family Oreohelicidae; genus Oreohelix; species Oreohelix idahoensis. Next base: position 629,732 of record JAMPIV010009521.1, on the reverse strand, counting down.
GTTTTGGAGTATTTAGATGTCTGCATGTTTGCTGGAGTGTTTGCTAAAGTATAAGTAGGAAGTTTTCTGTGCAGCTAGTTTGCCTCTTATGTAGCTTCCATAACATACAGTTTTGGCAGTGGTCATCTCATAAACACTGACTTCTTCAGCGTGGGCCATCAAATTACATGGGACAGTTCTAAACCAAAATAGATTCAAAATACCAAGACACTTTAACAACATTAGAAGATGTATCGCAGAGAGAGAAGAACAGCTCTAGAAGATTGTTACCACACTAGCTATGTTACCACATATGTTTTCTCATAGCTTCTCAGTAACACTTTTAGTAGGTATTAGATCCAACTTGACCTGAAACCACCACTGCTACAGAAAGATTATGTTATCGTTCACTCCGACCAACTGACACAGCTGTAGATGTTTTTGTGTGTAAATATCGTAAAGATGAGGGCGTGCGTTGTTTCTTGAGTGCACACGCCACACAGGCTACCAAATAATACCGTGTTGAATATCTCTGCTTCACGGACTAATATAGTTAGGTCGTGGTTCTGTAGTAAAGCCACCCTTGGCAAAGACAAGACGTTCTGTATACATATAGGCCACGCCCACACAGGGCTGTTTGTAAATATGAGTTATTACTGTCACGCCTGGAAGGTAGAGTGAGTGTGTGCTGACAGAGTCGTTCACACCACAGGTACATACACAGGAGTCAATGGAGTGTTGAACGACTGATGACATTTAACAAGGGTTTATTAAGTCACAGCACATCATCACGTCACTCGACAAGAAGAATCACAATTACAGCGAATCACACAGTGCTTAAATACTGCACACAGCAGATCCGTAATAACAGTTAATGGATCCTTTCACACAGAACGATATATAATCAAGTGTTAAAGTACTCACATAAATATGGCCATCAGCAAACGATGCTCAGCATCACCGTACTATAAATACTGCACACAGCAGATATATGAATCAAGGCCTAAAGTACTCACAAAATCCACCAGCAAACGGTCCGCATCACCGTGCTATAAATACTGCACACAGCAGATATATAAATCAAGGCCTAAAGTACTCACAAAATCCATCAGCAAACGGTCAGCATCACCGTGCTATAAATACTGCAGCTTACGAAATATGCTGTACACACAGCGAAAACATAAGTCGACATCTTAAGCACTGTACAGGCATACACCATCCAAAAAACACCAGGCTTGACCAGGTCGGTCCACGCCCAGACACAAAACTCTCTCGGCTCACACACTCGTCCCGCCAAAAAACCAGTCAAGAGAATCCCCTGTTTTCAACCCCGCTCTCAATACCTGCAGCATAGCCGCGAGCTAAACACAGCTCACTACAACTCCGGGATAAATTCCTCACAGGCGTGGCTCAACGCTGTGAGTAGCGGTCATTCCTATCATAAATTTAAACAAACATCATAACTAAACAAGGATTCAAGCAACGTAACTCAATCTAACTTGTCACCAACATATTCAGGATTACTCCCCTTTTTGACCTTAACAAAGATGTATCACAGAGGTGAAGAGAAGAACAGCTCTAGAAGATGTATCACAGAGGTGAAGAGAAGAACAGCTCTAGAAGATGTATAGCAGAGGTGAAGAGAAGAACAGCTCTAGAAGATGTATCACAGAGGTGAAGAGAAGAACAGCTCTAGAAGATGTATCACAGAGGTGAAGAGAAGAACAGCCCTAGAAGATGTATCACAGAGGTGAAGAGCAGAACAGCGCTTGCAAAAATAGCTTTTCATTTATTGACGTATTTTATGCAACAAATCTTTCTCAGTGGAAGTAAGAAACACAGTTCTTCAGTGTTACATTGAACCAATTCTGTCAAATGGAAGCATGTCATGAATTAAAAAATAACAATCAATAAACAAACAAGAAAGTCCCTACAGACCACAAAGAATGCTTTTTCTGAGGAATGTTGAGTATGCCATGGACAGCTAACAAGAATTATTGAAGATATCCTGAACAAGACCAGAGTGCAAAGGAGGCTCATCACTCATATCAGAAGATGTGGTTGACTTTCTTTGGGCAGATTATGAGAATAGGAAAGATGGAATACATCATGAGCAGCAGGAAAGATTTACAAGACAAGAGAATGACAAAGAGAAAAGAACTTGATAGTAGAACTTTGTGACGTGTAACAGCCTTGGAGACAGGAAGTTGTGGAGTAACATGCTTGCATAAGCCATCAAGAATGGCGCTGGATAACAAAAAAGAAGGCAGCTGAAGCAAACAAACTCCAAGGGGAAAGAAGTGTATAATGAAAAGACCATAGGATAATCCACCCCATGCATTTCCCAGGTGTTTCTTATGAGACAATGAAGGAATAGGATTACTGCTGGCAGCCTCATCATGCAAAATTAACTGCTACAGAACCCACCACTGAACGAGCATGTAAAAGCTTTGTGTAGGCTTCCTGCAAGGAGACCAGCTGCAGTAGTGGCTAGATGCTCCGTAGGGAGCAGAAAGGAAAATGATGATGATAATTAATCACTGTGATAAGATTCTAAGACACTACAGCAGGAAGAAATGAATGGGATGAGGAAAGACATGGAAAGATCTTGAACTGATGGCACCAGAAATGAGGACTTGGCTTGTGTTTCTTCATGGTCTATGCTCTCAAGGAGAGAGGGGTAATGATAACAGCTGGAAGAGGCACAATTTCAAGAGAAATTAAGACATTCTTGTTCTTCTTCCTCGTTCGCCTTCAAACTTCCACATTTATGACTCTAATAAAGGCAGTAGTCAACTCAAGGTTCAAGGTTCCCGACATCTCCAAACAGTTTTTCGTTGACAGAAGTGGGTTGTTGCCATATGCTACTCCGTTCATTACTGTAGGTTGGGCAGTACTGCAGCAGGTGTTCGACTGTCATCGGGCTGGTACCGCAGGTGCAGAGATCTGTTGCACCAATTTTGTATTTGTGGTATAGATGGTATCTCAATCTGTTGTGTCCAGTCGTAGCCGAAAAATGATGACCTGTTCTTTCCTGGATATTTGATATGCGTCATTTTTCAAATGGCCCGGGTGCTCTCTTTCCCATTTGGACTTAAATGTAGCCTTAATAGTAGTCTTTGCCATTGCGTAAGTTGTCTCTATATCATTTTGTTGTAAGGCACCTCCTTCCTTAGCAAGTTTGTCTGCCTCCTCATTTCCTGGTATGTTGTAATGGGCTGGTATCCACTGGATTGTGCACTTGTTGAAGCATTTGGCCAGTCTTTCAAGGGAGATTATCAGATCTTTCAATCCTTTAGCATGGTGGCTCTTCAGCGCTGTTATTACTGAGAGGGCATCAGTAAAGATTACTTTCTGTTTTTCCGCCTGTGCTTTGCATTCAATAAGAGTTTCAGCTGCCTGTTTCAGGGCTTCTGCTTCAGCACTGAAGTTATTTCAGTATTTGCCAGTGGCAATTGCCATAAAGTGGATTCTATTCTTTAATTTTATGAGGATGCCTGCACCCCCATTTTCAACTGCATTTTTTGCTGAACCATCAGTATATGCATGTGTCCAAAGCTTTGCTGGGAATTTTTGATCAATATACTTGGTTGCTATACACTTTCTTTGTGTTTCTGCCTGTGTTCCCTTACTTTCAATGCCTGGAATATCAGATTTTAGCTCAGGAAAGCATCTTGTGTGTGTGTTCATGTGCGTGTGTGTGCGCGCGTGCCTAACCTTCTCGGATAAGGGCGACAAAATAGGAGGTCCCGTGTGCAAGTTGCGCACGTTAAAAATCCAAAGGCAAAAAAACAACAACATTCTGTAATTTAAATAAAGAATTCCGTACAGGTATTTCACACACACACTCACACACACACACATACACGCGCACACACGTGCGCGCACGCACACACACACACACATGCACACACACACAATATGCTTTCCTGAGCTAAAATCTGATATTCCAGGCATTGAAAGTAAGGGAACACAGACAGAAACACAAAGAAAGTGTATAGCAACCAAGTATATTGATCAAAAATTCCCAGCAAAGCTTTGGACACATGCATATACTGATGGTTCAGCAAAAAATGCAGTTGAAAATGGGGGTGCAGGCATCCTCATAAAATTAAAGAACAGAATCCACTTTATGGCAATTGCCACTGGCAAATACTGAAATAACTTCAGTGCTGAAGCAGAAGCCCTGAAACAGGCAGCGGAAACTCTTATTGAATTCCTTTACTTTCAATGCCTGGAATATCAGATTTTAGCTCAGGAAAGCATCTTGTTTTCCACAGTGGGATAGTTGTGCTTGTTGGTATTTTCTTTGCAACTGAGCTTGCTAGCATAACAATCAATAAACGATCACCCTTTTTTTTTTTTTTTTTTTTTTTTAAACCATTGTTTTAATTTAATAATTTAATTTATTTACTTATTATTATTATTTTTTTTTTATTTTTTTTAAATTTGTTTATTTTATTTAAATAATTTTTTTTTAAATTATTTTTTTCCTTTATTATTTTTTATTTTATTTATTTATTTTTTATTTATTTATTTGTTTTAAATTTATTTATTATTATTATTTATTTATTTATATTTTATTTATTTTTTTATTTTATTTATTATTTATTGATTACTTTTTTCTCACTCTTTTCCAGTCCTTGTTTTCATTATTTCTTATTTTTAATATACTATCAACTTCCTCTTTCCGGTTTAGTGGCAGCCATCTTGCTTCCCATGTGACTGGACTTAATATTAAGGGAGTTTTTTTTCTCTTATTTTTATAGTTTCATGTTCTCTACTTAATTCTCATTTTCTTTCCCTCCTGTCTCTTGTTTGTCTGTCCCTGACGAAGGCCTTGTGGCCGCAACGTAGGTTTTTCTTGTCCTTCTCCTTGTAAGACGTATTACTATTTGTGTGGGTGTGTGTTTTTTGTTTTTGTTTTTTTTTTCAACAGCTTGCTAGCATGGTATTTTTGCTAATTTTTTCTTTTGCTTGGGCCACAAAGTTAGTTCGCTTGATCCTGCCTCTTCCTAGCCTATTCATTCTTTGGAACATGGGGGTGTCCTTCGAGTCTCTTAAATTTTTCGGCTTTTTGTAGGACTCTGCTGTCACGTCTGTCCTCCATTGACTGTAGCCCTGTAATGTTTTCCATATGGTTGATTTGTGTGGACTTTAGGGCCCCTGTTATAATACGTGCTGCTTGGTTTTTGAGTCTGTTTACTCTGTCAAAATTTGACTTTGCTGCCGTCGACCAAGCTGTGATGCCGTATTCCATAGCAGGTCTGACTCTGCTTGTGTACAGCTTTTTGAGGATATTCTCATCAGCACCCAATGTGGTACCAGCTAACTTTTTCATGATGGCCATGCGAAGTTTTGCCCTTAGCTGTATTTTTGTTATCTATGATTTCCACGTCATTCGGCGGTCTAGTGTAATTCCTAAGTATGTTGGTGTTTCATCTTCTCGAGCTGTCTGCCCATTTAGTTGTAGCAAATAAGACATGAGAAGATTAATAAAACCATAAGGCCAGGGTTTATGCCACATTTGTACATTGCCAATTTATGCATGGAGGCATATCTGGAGTCGTCCTTATATGATCACCAGCTATGCACAATGCTATAATATACGTCCATGAAAGTGAACCTATGTCTGTGAGGCTGATTACACCCTCATTGACTCTTGAAATCATCCACACACTTCCAGGGATTCCCGCGGCGGTGAAATTTGTTGAGAACCCAGAATGGCACACTAAGCTTGGAGAAGTCATTTGAGCCCCAGGCATAATGTTTTGACTTTGACTTGGTTGACTGCATGCAGAAGGATCTCATTGTGGACCCAGTGATAGGCAGGGGAAACTGAGAAGTGGCTCTGTGCAGGACATGACAATTCCTTGGGAAAGCCCAGAACCAGAGTACAGTATCTTAGCTCTGCATATTTGGAGAGCCCCCTTGGATGGCAGGGAATGCATAGTATGCCACGCACTTCTTACTCCTAGCTTGGGACCAGATGTGACGATCCTTTAAATGCAAGCCAAGCTGGAGCTCCTGCCTAGTATTTTGCTGGGAACTGAGAGGAGAGTAATTCCTCTCCAGTTGTTGCAGTCTGCAAGGTTGCCCTTCTTGGGCAATTTGACAATTATTCCTTTGCTCCACTCTGTTGGTGTTGTCTCAGTTTCCCAGACTTGTGCAAATAGTGGTTCTAATAGTTCTGCTGCTAGTTCAGGGTCTGCCTTGAATAACTCAGCATTTAGATTGTCGTGACCAGGCACTTTCCCATTTTTTAACCCTTTGATAGCTGTGATGATTTCTTCTTTTCGTGGGATGTCTGTATTTACGCCTAAGTCACTTTCACTTAGAAAGGAACATTTAGCTGAGTCTCTGGTGGTTCCTTATTCAGTGTTTCTCTGAAGTGCTCTGCCCATCTTGTTTCCTGCTCCTGTGCTGTGGTGATGAGATTTCCTTGCTTGTCTCTTACTAACGTTATGTTGTTTGCACCTCATTTTCCACTGATAGTTTTAGTTATTTTATAAACTGAGCTTTGTTCATTTCTCAGTGCTGCCTCTTCTGCCTGTCTTGCAAATGCATCCAGAAATGTCCTTTTGTTAGCATGGGTTTGACGTTTTACTTCCTTGTCCAGCTGACTGTACTGTTCACCATATATTGCTTTAACCTGGGAGACTTAGCTTCTGTTTTTTATCTATTCGTTTCCTTTCTTTTCGCTATGGTGTTTAGCATTTTTGGTGTTACTAGGCAGGATAATCATCCAGAGAATTTCAAAAGCAGTTGACCATTAACTGAGGAAAGAACAAGCAGGCTTTAGAAAGACCAGAAGATGTGCAGATCCTATATTCACCCTCAGGAACATTATAGAGCAGTGCTCAGAATGGCAGAGACAGCTGTGCATTAACTTTGTTGATTTTGAAAAGGCTTTCGACAGCATACACAGGGACAGCCTATGGAAAATACTGAGGGCTTATGGAATTCCCAGCCGCAGTGTTTCCATCATAAAAAGCCTATATTCTAACTTTACATGCAGTGTCGGATTGAGTAATGTAACTTTCGAAGTGAAAACAGGAGTACGACAGGGATGCCCCTTATCAACAACATTATATTTGACAGCCATAGATTGGGTGATGCGCCAGACAACAGAGGGCAGTCCAAGAGGAATTAGATGGACAACATTTTCTACACTGGAAGACCTGGAATATGCAGATGACATTGCACTACTCGCGCATTCACATCAACACATTCAAGACAAAACCGATAGACTGAATAAGTATGGCCAGCAGGTTGGCCTGAACATCAATCTGAAGAAGACAGAGGTCATGACACTAAATGTGGGCAATCCTGAGCCAATAACAGTAAGGAACCAGAAGTTAGAACAGACAGACACATTTACTTACCTAGGATGTATAGTAACACCTGACGGCGGAACAAGCAAAGACATTAACAACAGAATGAATAAAGCGAGAACAGCCTTTGCTATTCTCAACAACATTTGGAAGTCTTCCCAGTACAGCACAAACACCAAATTAAGACTGTATGAGAGCTGTGTACTTTCTGTGCTTCTCTATGGTGTGGAATGTTGGAGAGTAACAGAGAAGGAAATGTCGAAACTGTCCTCCTTCCACACAATCTGCCTAAGGTAAATTCTCCGAATCTTTTGGCCAAACACCATCAGCAACCAAGAACTACTTATTCGGAGTAACCAGGAGGACATGCACACCATCATAGCTGGCAGACTCTGGAGTTGGGTTGGCCACGTCCTCAGAAGGGACCCTGATACCATCACAAGAACAGCTATCCTATGGACCGCTGGAGCTCATGACTTCAATTCAGCACATTTTGGAATTGCAGAAAAGCCTAGATCAACAGTATAGATAATACCAAGGAGTCTTCAACTTGGTATTGGCTGCAGCATTTTCAAAAGCTTGGTTGAGATAAAATGCAGTCTGTGGTCTTATTTTCGGCCTATACAACTTAACTTTATATTTCAGGTTCTCTGTCTACCTGAATGTTAATATGAGATAACAAGTACTCATCATCCTCATCATCACTCTTCAGCCCCCAAGGAGCATAGGCCTTCAACAAACTCTTGCCAAGTCTTCCTGTCTCATGTCATCAACTCAAGATCTGTCCATGTCTTCCTGTCTCATGTCATCAGCTCAAGATCTGTCCAAGTCTTCCTGTCTCATGTCATCAGCTCAAGATCTGTCCATGTCTTCCTGTCTCACGTCATCAGCTCAAGATCTGTCCATGTCTTCCTGTCTCATGTCATCAGCTCAAGATCTGTCCATGTCTTCCTGTCTCATGTCATCAGCTCAAGATCTGTCCAAGTCTTCCTGTCTCATGTCATCAGCTCAAGATCTGTCCATGTCTTCCTGTCTCATGTCATCAGCTCAAGATCTGTCCATGTCTTCCTCATCCCTTTCATGTCTGTCTCCAGTTCTCTTGTCCATGTGTTCTTCAGTCTCTGTCTACCCACTCTTACCCTGAGAATTCCAGACAACAAGGACTGCACTCAGTGACCTCATTCTTGGCCTGCAAAACTTAACTTTATATTTCAAGCTCTCTGCCTACCTAAATATTAAGATGAAACTTTACATTTCTTTCAAGTCCAACACAAAAATAAGAATCTTCAAGTCCTATTGTATGGCTCTGAGACATGGAGAACAACACAAACAACAACCAAAAAGCTACAGACTTTTATAAACGGGTGCTTGTGCAGAATAGAAGGACTGAAATGGCATGACAAAGTCACAAATGTGGAATTGATGACAAGAACCAGACAGGAGCCAGTGGAACAAGAGTTGAGAAGAAGACGCTGGCAATGGATAGGACACACATTGAGGAGACCTGTTGATAACATTACAAAGCAGTCCTTGTTCTGGAATCCACAGGGAAAGAGAGGCAGAGGTAGGCCCAAAAACACATGGAGAAGAGAACTAGAAACAGAGGTGAAAATGATTAGGAAAACATGGAAAGAACTAGAGCGGATGGCACAGGACAGGAGGACTTGGCATGTGTTTGTTGAAGGCCTGTGCTCCTTGGGGAGCAAAAGGATATTGATTGATTGATTATATTTCTTGGCCTACATAACATGCATTTCAAGTTCCCTATCTATCTGAATGTTAAGATGTGATACCATGTGCCTGTTGGACTTAATCAACACAAATTTACTTTATATTTCACATTTTCAACCTGAATGTTAAAACAAGACATCAACCACTCAATACAAATTTAACTTTATTTTTTAAGTTCTCTACAGCTAGGATAGACAGAGATAGAATATATTAAAACTCCACTGTGCCCCTGCAAAAGCAAAATTTAAAAAACAACAGAATTCCCAGTTGAGGGAATATAATTAATGGATATTTTTTTCAGAACCAGTGATCTTAATGATGTCATACTCTCTTGCCCCCCCCCCCCCCCCCATACCTTTCCCCCCCCCCCCCCCCCCCCCTTCCTCTCCTGGGTAGTAAGATTGCCTAACCTTCTCGGATAAGGGCAACAAAATAGGAGGTCCCGTGTGCAAGTTGCACAGGTTAAAAATCTCACGGTAGTTGGAAATCGTAGAGAGTAGGCCATAAGGCCACTGCCCTAGGAAAATTTTTTTTAATTAGAAACCTACCCACCAAAGAATAAATAATTATAGAATGTGTGATTCATATATCCACACATTGGGATTCTCAACGGCGCTACAGAGTTCGTGCACTGTGCTGAGATCCTCCTTGTGTGATCCAAGGGAGGAGATGGGAGTTGTCCGTGGGCAATGAAGATAGTCCTTAAAACCAAAACCAAACCAAACAAAAAAACAACAACATTCTGTAATTTAAATAAAAAATTCCGTACAGGTATTTCACACACACACACACACTCACACACGCGCGCGCACACACATACACGCGCACACGCGCGCGCGCGAAGCACACACACGCACATGCACACACACACACACACACACACAAAATGAACAGCAACGCTGATGTTCTAATTCACGAACCACAACTTTTCAAATGTTCTAACTTCACACAGAGTTACCCAAATGTCTAACTTCACCTCCAGTTTCCTAATTTTCTATTTCTTCTTCTTCTTCCTCGTTCGTCCTGAAAAGGACGTTGGTTGCGATGTGTCAGTTTACAGCGAAACTGCGATATTTGCGCCTTTCGGCCGACACATCCGACTTCCGCACGGCATTTTTTGGGACCGGGTTTGCCTTCCCTCTTCGATCCCTACTCCGTCAGCCATACTGCAGTGGTGCAGCCTGTTTCCAGGACCACCACTTGGAGGTGGAGTAGGGTCTTGGTCAGCTCTGGTTCGCTGACCCTGACGCAGGCAGTCAAGCTATGGGTCGCTTACTGCATCCTCACTTTTGTTGCATCTTGGGTCCCAATTTTCTATTTCAATTTGAGTTTCCTGATTTTCTAGTTTCACCTCGAGTTTCTCTATGAGTGACAGGTTAGAGGGCCAAATCTGTATATACAGTAAAGATTGCTGTTTTTTTTTCTTTAATGACAATAAAGACGTGCAGGGAATGACAGACAAACGGTCTAGGCAAGGAAGTAAATGAAAAACATTGTCTTTGCAGAAAAAAAAAAGTTATTAAAAGTTTTAAACATGAATGAGAAAAGGAAATGATGATAGTGATGATGGTGGTGGGGGTGAAGGTGATGATGATAGTGGAAAAGGGGGGGGGTGGTGGTCGTGGTGCTTGATGATGATGATGATGAGGCAGATGTTATCATAAGGGAATCGGATTAATATTCCCAAACCAGGAGTCCAGTACGGAAACGAAAAAAAAAAAAAAATAACCGATTACGCCAGAGCCCGGGGGAAACTTGACTTTTCTTTGTAATGACCTAAATCTCTGGAATCTGCTTGCGCGGTGATTAAGTAGGCAGCCCCGTAAAGTGTGCCGCCGATGTCTGCCTGGTGTACCGTGATACCAGGCAGAATACATCATATGGTATACACAATTATATGTTATGGTCAAACATTACGAAAGAATCTCAAACGTACCATTTTACAAATAATAAGTTGAGTTATCATCATCCACCAATCTCTCACAACAAATTAGGGGTCGTTGTCTTATGGCTGCATCGCATTTTAAAATAAATGCCATACCCACCTATTTAAATATTGTAGTGTGCCGTGGAATTATTAAAGACACTTTAAATGTGCCGTGAAGTGGAATAGGTTGCGGAGCACTGCCGTGAAGAACTTTAGCACTTGCAGGTGTCCCGTGTTATTCCATCAGACCTCTGAATACCCGAAGGATACGGTGTTAGAACGTAACGCAAACCACAGCAGACCTTTGAACTGTGGGCACCGCGACATTCACTCACCGTGGGCACATCGACATTCGCTCACTATGGGCATCGCGATATTCACTCACTGTGGGCACCGCGACATTCACTCACTGTGGGCACCGCGACATTCACTCACTGTGGGCACCGCAACATTCACTCACTGTGGGCACAGAAGCATTCACGTTTTCTGGGACCTGGACATAAATTTATTGTTGAAAACCACGACATTCATTCATTGTGGGTCCCCAATACAATTTGGGCACCGCGACATTCACTCATTCTCGGTAATTAGCAGTATTGTTTGGCTGTATCGGTCTCTGGGTGCTCCTTGTACCATTTTTCTTAAAAGTTATTTTTGATTATTGATTGTATCTCTTCATATGTACCTGCAATTGCAGACTCAAATACCATCTGTTCAAAAAGTTGATAATCGGATAGTGCCCATGTGGTGAGAACAGACAGACAGTAAAACATGCCCTACAAGACTGTCGGTACTATGAGAGGAACGAACGAACGAACGAACTTTATTTTCAAAGGGTTGAGAATTGGGCACGCAGGCCCGTCTGACATTCTGCCCTTCCTTTCTCTCACCTTTCATACTGAATTCATTTATTCCCATATGCATTTTACATATCAATGTCAAGGAATTCAACGTTGCAAAGTAAAATAAAATAGCACACTCATATTAACATTAACTACTTATAAACATGACATAAAATATGTAGAAAAGTACAAACATCGTCATTAGAACCTACAATTGATATTATAAGAAAAGATAATCTGATTAGGGGGGCATGTAATCAAAACTAATAAAGTATTCGAAAAGTCTACGATTGTATGAATAGGGACTGAAAGAGAGCGAACGAACTTTATTTTCAAAGTGTTGAGAGAAAGGAACTTAAGCCCGTCTAAGAGAGAGAGAGAGAAAGAGAGAGAGAGAAAGCGAGAGAGAGAGAGAGAGAGAGAGAGAGAGAGAGAGAGAGAGAGAGAGCCAGCGAGAGAGCGAACGAACTTTGTTTTCAAAGTGTTGAGAAATAGGAACATAGGTTCGTCTAAGAGAGAACGAACGAACGAACTTTATTTTCAAAGGGTTGAGAATTGGGCTCACAGGCCCGTCTGACATTTTGCCCTTCCTTTCTCTCGTCTTTTATACTGATTTCATTTATTCTCACATATATTTTACCCATCACTTCAAGGAATTCAACGTTGTAAAGGTAAAATAATAGCATACTCACATTCACAGTATCTAATTATAAACATGAAATAGAATATGTTGAAAAGTACAAACTAAGTATTACCACGAAATAAAATATGTTGAAAAGCACTAACATCATCATTAAACCTACACTCGATATTATACCATTTGTTCGGAAAAATAATCACATTAGGGGGGCAGATAATCAGAACTCATAAAGTATTCGAAAAGTTTACGATTGTATGAATAGGGACTGAGGTTGTTATGTTTTAGATAATGTGGAAGATAGTTCCAAAGATGAGCAGCAGAGTAAGCTAAGCTTTTCTTGAATAAGTCAAGCCTAGGCTTGGGCACTTGTATTTTGTTAAGGCGTTGACTGCGTCTTTCATTGTATTTGAACATTGGCCACAGATATGTTGGAGCATTCTGTGACAGGATTTTGTGAACAAATTTAGCTTTGTTGAACAGAAAGCGCTTTCTTAGAGGCAGTATTTTGAGATCTTTATATAGATCTACACACTGTGTTTGGCAGTTGTCAGAAACTAGACGCACTGCACGCTTTTGTAGTGAATGGAGTCTTTTTGTGTTGGACATAGAACAACCATCCCAGATTGTGGAGCAATAGTCAAGGTTTGTTTGTATGTGAGATATATAGAACAATTTTCGTGCATCTTCATCTAGGAAATGTTTGATTTTAGCTAACTGGTAAACTTTCTGTGCCGTTTGCTTGGTCAGTGCATGAACATGTGAGTTCCAATTTAGATGCTGGTCAACGACTATTCCTAGAGTTTTATGTTCATTAACGTTTCCAATTGGTGAGGTACCAATATAGATCTGAAGTGTTGTTTTCTCAGAATTTTGTAATTTTTGTCTAGTTGATATTAACATGCACTTTGTTTTAATTATATTAATTAGCATGCGATTTCCGATGCTCCACTTAATCAGATTGTCTGTATCTTTTTGTAACGATAGTTCGAGTGTGTTGCAACTTGTATCACTTGTGTAGATAGTACAGTCATCAGCAAATAGGTCACAGGATGCGTGCTCGACGTGTAGTGGAAGGTCATTAATGTATATGGCAAAAAGTAGAGGCCCAAGAATAGAGCCCTGAGGAACGCCGGTATTTATTACGGTTGGGTTTGAGCAAGAGTTATTGTAAGAAACTACATGTTTTCTGTCTGACAGGAATGATTTAATTATCGTCACTAGTTGAAGGTTTACTTTTGATGTTTCTAGTTTTCTAATTAAAATAGCGTGATCTATCATATCAAATGCTTTTTTAAAAGTCTACAAAAACTGCCCCACATATGTTATCGTTATTAATATTTAAGTGCCAGTTGTCAATCATCTTAGTTAGAGCTGTGTGACATGAATGTTTAGGTCTAAACCCTGACTGACTATCAATTAGCAAGCCATTGTTAACTAGGTGTTGTAGTGTTATTTTATGTATGTGTTTTTCTAGTGGTTTGGATAGCGATGATATTAAGGAGATTGGCCTATAGTTACCAAGGTTATTATTGTCGGAAGAGCCAGGTTTTAAGAGAGGATATACCTTAGCGACTTTAAAGTGCCACGGAAAGTAACTCCGTGCGATACATTGATTGTATATGTATGTAAGCGAATCACTAATAGCTGGAGCCGCATAACGCAGTATTCGATTACTGACTCCGTCAAGTCCTGATGAGTTATTATCTTTAAGTCCTAGAAGATAGTTATACACTTCATTAACTGTCATAAACGGAATGTTGGATGGGATTGTGTTGGTACATTTGTTCTCACAAAATACTGACAGCCTGCCTAAGTCACAAGGTGAATTTGGTATTGTAGATTTAAGACTGTTTATTTCTGCCTGAAGGTAATTGCTGAAGTCTGTGGAAGTAAATGAAGTATTAGGAGTTGACGAGACTGACAGATTTCGCTTGTTCGCTAAGGTATTGATTGCTTTCCATATATCTTTACTGTTTGTTTTGTTCTGAACCAAATTTTTAAAGTAATTTTTTTTTTCTCTACGAATTAAATATTGCACGTTGTTCCTCTGTGCTCTGTATATGTTAAAGTCCTTGTTTTTGTGAGCTTGATCTCTCTGCCTCATGGCGTCTAGCACTGCTTGTGTGATCCAAGGAGATTTGACCTGTCGTTTCACACGAACTTCTTTAGTTGGTGCGTGGTTATCAAACACACAAAGAAAGATACGTATCCAATGGGTAATGGCGTCATCGGGATCAGAAAGCTGGTAAACACTGGCAAGAGGTGCGGTTCGCAAATCATGTAAAAATAGTTCCCGGTTGAAATTTTTTAAACTTCGAAATTTAATACTGATATGTTTATTTCTTGGAGCTTTATATTTATTCTTTGACCACGTGCAATATATAGGATAGTGGTCACTCATCGCGACAGTAGGAACAGAGCATTCTATAATGTTTTCTGCACAGGTGACGTAGATGTGGTCAATTGTTGTGGATGATGCATTTGTTACCCTGGTAGGCTGGTTGACTATTTGTTTTAGGTTGTAAGATAGTATGATGTTTTCCCACGTTTGGTTTGTGTTGTGCATGTCGATGTTGAAATCGCCTAGAAGAATAATTTCTTTGGCAGTGGTAAATACTTTATCCATCATAGTGGTGAAATCTTCATACCAGATGGCTCCTGCACTGGGATTTCTATAAAGATACCCGACTAGAAATTGTCCCTGAGTCGGTAGTTTTATTTCTAACCATATGCACTCGGTCTGTGCTGTCTCTAAATTGCTTCTGTGGCGATAACTAATAGAAGTGGAAATATATACTACTATACCTGTTTCTAGCTTTCTACTTGAGTCTCGCCGAACTGTTTTAAAGCCATTTAGGGCAATTTCATCATCTGATATTTTTTCGTTTAAACGACTTTCGGAAAGTCCAAAAACATGAACATTTTTATTCAGAATTTGTGTAAGCTCAGGAAGTTTGCCTAATAAATGGTAAATGTTCAGATGGCCCAGCCGTAGACCATCCTTAATTAGCCATTGTGTCTGATAGGTATGCATTTTATTTTGGCGAGTGGTTTAAAAAGGAAAATAACAAAAGCAATTTTGAATACGAAACCCACGAAAATTTAAACTAATTAACGTCACCACGTAAGTGAAAATTCAAATGTTAGTACTTAACGTACGAACACTTGGTACAAGTATTGCTAAAAAATTACAATTAACTGAAATTGTCAGTAGTATATTAAAATAGTCACACAACAGTAGGCACGCACGTTTTTACACCACAACACTAAAATTCTAACACAGTAATTAAGCAACACTGAGAGAATACGAATTAAAAAAGTAAATAAAATACAATAAAATAAAATCTTGCAAATTATGAAAAAAACTGTCGGAGGCCTGTAGCCAATGAAATTAGAGTGTTTTGAGAAAGTAACAAAGTACTTATTACTTTATGCGTCATAGTAATCAACTAATTTTTCAAGAGAGATACGGCTTTGGTCGCAGGGATTAAGTCAATAAAAATAAAATAAAATATAAAAAAAAATAAAAAATGAGTGGATTCATCATCAATATTGGATGTCTCTGTCAGGTAAATAGTAGGGCCCGCGTTGCACAGACATCATTAGTGCTTGGCTGAGTGACGCAGGACTGAATTGCATCAGGTAGCCAAGTCCTGGGTTCCACTGAGCACGACCAGGAAGGCTACGGGAGGAAGCATGACGACTGTAGATTTCGTCTGTAATGGTTCCAACACTAGTAGGAGATTTTTGGGTCTGGGACATTGTGGCACTGCTTGTGGAACTGTCATATAATGTGTTTGTGAGGGGCTGTCTTATAGGTAGTGGAGGAAACATAACATCGTAACGTTCGGCTTCCTGGCTGTAGGTGGCGTTCTGTTTGTAGTTAGGTAATTTGGTGGTTACGGGAGCACTTCTTTGAGGGGCGGGTAAGGTGTGTTGTGCATTTTCATGAAGGGCTGATCTCATGGTAGATCGGTTTGTGTTCTTTGTGTCTGGTGGGTTGTCGTGTTGCGTTCGCTGCGGGTACTTGATGTTTTTTGCTAGGATGCTGCTACCTAGTTTTGATGTATGTATTTGATCTATGTAAAGGCGTTTCTTTGGTGCTCCAGAGTTGCTTGTGAAGAAAGGAGTGTTGTTGATATAGCCAATGTTGTTGTGTTCACAATAGCTCTGGAGTGTCTTGTTGTTGGTGTCGGCTATGCGACGTTGGAAGCCATAGCAAGGTGGAATAATGGATGACATAAAAATGGAGGTGTTAGGAAATTTTTGTTTTATTGTAGTGGTCAGTTTGGAAATCGCCAAAGGGCTAACGCTGTGTCCATTCATTATGTCGTTGATCCCTACATGTACTGTTGTTCTTGTAATGTTATGATGTATGTCGAACCTATTAATTCTATCAATTAATCTTTCAGTTCCAGCTCCAGGTACCGCTAAAACTGAGACAGTTTCCTCTTTAGTAGCAGACATCCGATCATTGTATATGCCTTTTAGGAGAGGGTCGCCAATTATAACATGTGTTGTTTACTACATGGTTGTTGACTCGGCTTTCGTTTTGATTCTTGCTGCCGCCATTGATTTTCCTGGTGCGAATCGTCCTGAATAGTCTGGGTGTTTTCATCGGGTGGTTGTGGTTTCAGTATCTGATCTGGTAGCGGCGTTAATGCCTGTTCATTTTGTACTGAACTCTGGTTAAGGGCGGTAAACCTGTTGCTTACTTTTACACTAATAGGGTAAGCTTCGTGCGCACGTGTATCCTCAACCTTTTTGGTGTTACATTGGTGCTGCTTGCGGCGTTCGTTTGTTATATGTTCTTTTTGGGGGGGGGGGGGGGGATCTCCAGAAGCTTCAGGTACTATAAGAGGATGTTCCGAGTGCTTTGTTTTATAAATAGAAAAATCGCTTCGTAGTTGCTCAACGACGTGTTTAATATTGGAATTATCTTCTCTCAGATGCAGTATTTCCTTTTTGAGTAGTTCGTTTTCTGCGCTGATCGATTTATAGACATTAGTCGTCAGATCGGCAATTAGTGTTCGAAGGGTGTCCTCCATTTTGAGCATCAGCTCCTGGCAGCACTGCGCATTTATCATGTGAGTGACTTCTGGGTGATTTTCACGTGATAATGTTTCATCTGTTTGTGTGCTAGTTTCTTTAGGGCCCATTGGATATTCTATGGCCAGCACAGGTTGAGAAGATTGAGTATTTGCTACTGTGTCGCTCATTGGAAAGTCGCGTGCTGCGGGAGGCAAAGTGGATGTATTTGCAGGAGAGTGTATGCTAGAGTTAATGTTGATGGTTTCGCTGTCAGTAGATGAGACGCTGGCGGCTGATGATGTGATATCTATTGCGAGCTGGGGTAAACATATTGTCGAGTCCAATTTTGTGGTACAAATTATGTTTTGTGCAGACTCATTTAAACTGACAAAGTCCGTTTCCAGCCATGACTCAATAACAGTGGCAGTTCCTTGTACCATTATCTTGTTTTTTGTATGATAAAGGTGCACAGATAGTAGTGGTGTTGTGATGAAATCTTCTATAAAGGCACCTTGTTTATCTGCTCTCGTCTCGACATGGTCATTCTGGTAGTATTTGGTACACGTTATGCGAAATGCCCCATAATGAAATGTATTGTGGAAAAGTACAGTAGCACATTTACCGTCATTTGCTATTTTAAAGGTTAAATCCGACTCTTTGTTAAATCCCTGAAGTTTAACGCGAAGTGCCCTGTTTTGGTCTAGGGTGTAATTTTTGATCGTGGACGGGCGCAATCTACAGTCCCTAGCGGCTTTTATTACCTGCGAGCCGTGGCCGATCTCCAAGCGTGACATGTTTACATGCCTACTGGGATTAATTGCCTGTGAAATACATTGGTCCACTGGAAACCTTATCTGTTTAAGAGGGGTTGGTAGCCAAGAAAATACACTGGCCGACCTTCCCTTCTTTACAGGGGTCAGTAACGAGTCACGTGGTCATTGTTGAGGAACAGAGTGGCAGTATAACCTTCACCAACCAAGCTGGGGAAGAAACTGTATGGTGACGAGAGAAGCCTGAGACGTAACGCCCACTTTATAAGAAAAATAGATATGGTTATTTGAGACCGAACAAAGAAGAAGACTCATTCTGGACTACACGACATTCACTCATTTTGAATACACGACATTCACCTATTCTGGACTACACGACATTCACTCATTTTGAATACACGACATTCACCCTTTCTGGACTACACGACATTCACTCATTTTGGAATACACGACATTCACCCATTCTGGACTACACGACATTCACCCATTCTGGACTACACGACATTCCCCCATTCTGGACTACACGACATTCACCAATTCTGACTTCACGACTTCTTCTCTCTCCTTGTCGCTCCTTTCGGAGCAAGGAACCAGCATTGCATGTCCTCACGAAGCTTTCACCAAGCATCTGCACGCGCTTGCTGTGGTGGTTTCTATGGTAATTAGTTCTACATGATAAGGATGACAGCCACATGTAAAACCTCGTAAGAGTGATAACAAGCTTTTTTTAGTTTGTGGGTTTTACCTTCTTGTGGCGAGGCGCGTTCCTTTCTACCTAATTGGTTATATCAGAGCGCAATTTGCCAGTCAAAAATAAGTGAACTCTGTTAACTGAAGCGATGTGTTGATAAACTCTAAGCTCTGAAAAGGACTACTAGCAGCTATCAGCTAGCATGAAGAAGTCATGAAAAGGACTGCTAGCTCGGTCAGCGTTGACAGATACTAAGTCCTGAAAAGGACTAACATTATCCATCTGCTAGCATAAAACCCTGAAAAGGACTTGCCCTAAAAAGGACTCACCAGCTACGCCAACGCTGCCCGTACTACCTCAGTGTTCAGCGAAACACCGGTTGTATGTGAACTCTTGAGCAATCCAACCAGATTGCTAGCCCTGTCAGCGTCGATAGATACTAAGTCCTGAATTGGACTAACATTATCCATCTGCTAGCATGTAGCCCTGAGAAGGACTAGATAAAAAGCTTTTAACTGCAACAACTTTTATATAGGATCCTTCTGGTTATCAACGCGAGCTTAAAACTCACGCTTACTGGAAATTCCTCGTTCATGGAGAAGAATTACAAGCCCCAATCCCTAGCACGAAGGAGATTAACTTTTCTACAACAGACATGCGCAGCGCTGGCCTTTCGCGGCAAAGATAACGGTTCTGAAACATGGTGACGTCACTCTCCAGTCTACCCAGCTGTAAATGGCAAACCGACTCTGCTCTTGAGTCAGGGACGGAAAAGGTAGCGAAAAAGGGAACTGGTCAACCCCTACCTCATAAAAAAGTTGGACCTTGTATGGTGAAATCTAACAGTTTACTCCCCTACAGCAGTTTCTACTACGGGACCTACTTTTTTTGTAACTACTGAATATCATCATCATCATCATCTTGGTTTTCCTTTGCGCTCCTAACACAGCAAGGAGCCGCCACTGCAGCTGGGCCCCTTGCAGGAAGCCTCCACCAAATGGTCACATGCTCTTGCCACTGTTGTTTCTGTGGCAATCGGTTGTACATGATGAGGCTGCCAGATTCGTGCACAACCTCATATTAGTCGCCTCTTACGACATGCCTGAGGGTGCAGCAGTCCTGTTATGTCCGGTTGGCAGAAGGAAGATAGCCGATAGGATCGTATGGCGCCCTCTCTTCCAAACCTCTACACCTCACGGTAGAAGAGCAACGAGTAAGTAAGTAAGCATGTGGCTGGCAACATTATAATGTAACACTAACTGCTACTGAAAACACCGCGTCAGGGTGCCCACACGTGCTATTGGTGCAGGCTTCCTGAAAAAAAGTGGGGAGGGCAGTTGTAGTGGTGGTTCTATGTCCGTGGACGAGCAAAATAAAAGAAGGAAAAAGAAATTATTCACGTCAAAATATTAACTAGGTTCTTTTCATGATCATCCACTATTTTTTTTTTTAACATGCGTCTTCATGTCTGAAGTGACTATACTTATATTTATTGCCATTATTATGGCGTTATTCGGCTGCAGCTTCCGTCTATTATTGTTTCCTTTTTTCATTAATTACGAGTTCTTCAAACACAAATTCTGGACTGTCTCTTTTAATTTCAAATAGGGATAAAAGTAGACACATTTCACTATTATATTTAGTTGATAGCATTACAAGGCAGTCCTTATTACGGAACCCCTGTGGTAAGCGAATTAAAGAAAGATTTTTTTTTTAAAACATAGAAAAGAGAAGTGGAAAGAGGCGTCAATGGGATAAAGAAGAAATGGAAAGACTTAGAACGGATGGCACAGGACTGCCACGCTTGGCATGTTTCTGGTGAACCATGTGCTACTTATATAGATGAAGGAATTGATGAAGTTGATTTGAAACGACAGCAAGGTCACGTTTAAAAAAAAAAACCAAAAAAAAACAAGCAAACCAAACAGTACACTCAAACTAAAAACGTTATAAATACAACTCGGATATTATCATTATTTTGTTTTGCGTTCCTTCCGGAGCATGGTGTCACCCCACTACAGCTGACCCCCTTGCACCGAGCACTCACACACTCTTGTAGTTGTGGTTTACGTGCAATATGTTTGACATGATGAGGTAGCCACCTCCATGCACAACACCATACTAGTCGCCTTGTACGACATGCCTGAAAGTGCAGTAGTCCTGTTCTTTCTTTGTTTTTTTCAGAGACCCCCCACCCGCCCCCCCCTCCCCCCCCCCCCCCCCCCCCCCCTCCCCCCCCCCCCCCCCTCCCCCACCCCCCCCCCCCCTCCCCACCCCCCCCCTCCCCCCCGCCCCCCCCCCCCCCCCCCCCCCCCCACCCCCCCCCCCATCTACAGAAGACAGAGACACATATCCACATCTGCTTGTTGAAGTTTTTGTGGTGTCAATTTTTTTTTTTTTTAACAGGACGGGATACCCAGCCCCAAGCCCAACCCTCCTTAGCCGCTTTTGACGACATACCTGGGACGGTAAAGTGTTACTATTCTTTGCTCCTCTTTCGGGCGCCGGTTACACACGAGTGGGAGATACATATCGGTTGCATTTATTCCAAATTCCAAACACTCTGAAATCCGAAAATATACACGATTTTAACAAGGTAGATCTCAGACAGCTCAGCACTTGTAAAGTAGATCCCCACAGCTTCTGTATTGCCTACCGCTGCCCTATGGTAAAAGAAAAAAAGGACCCAACAACAAAAAACACATGGAGATGAGAACTGGAGACAGGCATGAACCAGGGCAAGGCCGGTTAAAACAAAAGCTAGTACACTACATAAACAGAATATACAATAATTACTGAGATATGCGGCACACACAATATCTTGAGCAACAGACAAAGCTAAAGACATTAAAAACACACAAACCAACATTGCAATTTGTTTCGGCAAAGATATGACAAGATTTCACGTAACCTATGCTGATAACGCCGGCACTGCGTTCTAAAACAAACATACGGAGGCACAGAGCAATTAAAGAAGCTATTACTAAAGAGATTTCTATAAGGATCTATCTTACGGTTACAAAGCAGGTCCCGACACGTATTTCGCTAGTACGGAGTCATAACACACATATGGTAATGACATAAACAAGGAATCCGAGGAAACGAAACTAACCAAACAACATATTGTATAAACTAGTTGCATATTTTCATACTAAATATATGTAAGTTAACAGCATATACTAAACAAACCTTTACATTTAACTGCCGTTGATTCGTTAAATAAGCAACGCAGTCAACACGACACAGCAAGAATTTAATTCTTACAGTCCAGTCCGGGCAGGTGTGAAACTGACTAACACATAGACCATATAAGTCGCGCTTGCTTTATCACTTTTGATCTACGTACCATTAATCGATCGACACACCGGTTTTCAACCAATAACCCCACAAAAAATCGTGCTGATTTAATCAATTGTCAATAAAATTACGCACACGTCAAATATTATGTTGAAGGATGCGGGAAAATACGCTTAAAATCGTAATAACTATGGTTTTCTTACACACTATCCGATGCTGGAAGAATTCCAGACTTCAAGTTCCTGTAATGTAGCGGTGACAACAACCGAGCAGTTCTAAACACCAGGTATACGTCCGTGCTACAGGCGGTATGGTATGCCTGGCGGAATCTCACGATTTTCGAAGGAGCAGGTCTGAGCACAACGGGCAATTCCCTCGCTTTTGGCGCTGACAACCCCCAATATGACACTATTATTACTGGTACGAGCTCCGTGCGAGCGATTATCGATCTGGTGGTTATAAACTGCTTTAGCACAAGTTGTGGTTTAATATACAGCGGGACATACGGCCGCCTGAATGTGTGAAAGGCAATACAGCGGTGCCTTTTGACCAGGGATGCGTGCCGTTCATCCCCGAGGGTGCGAGATATGCCAGATATTTTAGAAAGTGAAGCACTATAAACAAGGTAGAATACACAATACTCAAACGTGTTTGTACAAAATTGAACACTGAACAAGTGAGTCTAATATCGAACATTATTCAAATTTTTTTCTTTCAAATATTAAAATCTCAAGCATAACTGAAAGGAACCAGGAATGGATAGCGCATTAATCTAGTAAACTAACAGGTCAAACGATAAATTTTCGTTTACTCTAACATTTATTATAAAAACATATAACTAATTATTTCTCGGAATATATATATACATATATGTGGTAAAGTGGGATGTTATAAATATTTATAGGGGACTTAGTGTACTGACTGAGATCAGCTGTGAAGGTATCTGTATCTAATAGGTGTAGTGTTTTGCAGATAACCTTACTTGCTACCACATTATACCTCAGTCAGAATTATTCTGGAATATTGTGATGACTACGTTAAATGTCTAGGGTATGTATATGATGAAGTGTAAGTCACAACAACAACAGACAGATAAACAATTTAATTTATTCCACCACACTTGACAACACTGTGACACTCACACACATTTAACACTCTATAAGACTATCTTAAATGAGGCACTGGTAAAGTTTCAAATATAAATATGTATTAGTTACTTTCACTAATATATGTGTCCTGATTCAAATACAAAGTGAACCAGGAATCACAATCAATTGTAATTACAATTTATATGTACAGAATTTATCAATATGAACCTTGTAATGACATATTTTATTAATATTATCCTATGTGTGTCAGTTGTGTAGTGGTAATATGAGGTAATACTGGTTTTGTTTTTTTCAAGCTATGTTGTTATTTGTCATCATGACTTCAAGTGTTTGTTTATCTTGGAAATAGTATGGGGAAAAGTTCACAGTTCCTATCAATTTAAACACTGTATTTTCCCTCTGTTTTATTATAAAGTCAGATTTTGAGGGGGGGGGGGGGGGATAATGTTGAGCTCCTCTGGCCACAGACGCTTATCTTTCGTGATGGCGGCAGGAAAAGACTCCTCTGCTCGATAGCCTCCCTGTGTTCTGGAGACACCTCACTGGTCACTATCTGGACCCAGGAGTATGCTGTCAGCCTCTAGGTTCAGCAAAGCTCAGACCAGGTGCTGCTCAATAACTTTAGGACCACGGTCCCTGAAACAAGAAGGTTGTACCTCCTATTTCAGAACTAATTTATAATAAATTTCCAGACTGAACACAATACATAACAAACACTGAGTTCAGAGCGGTAGGCCAACTGCTATCTTCATCTGAAACAATTTTCCCCAGTATACTCCTCCCTAATGGTTACTACGCCTCTGCAATTCCAGCATTATTTCTTTCTAGTCAATAAGATAGGTGTCAGTGTACTGTTTGGCAATTCCATGTAGTTTTACTTTCCTCCGACACCTTCTGTTCAGGTTGGAGCACTATATAGGCTTTACCTCATGTTCGCTACTGAACCACACATATATACAGACATAAATTATCAATTTACATTCAATTTTCATTAAAAAGATATCAAATATTTCAAGCTTACCACAATTCATGGAATAATACACAGTTACGTTGAATGGCAATGAATATAGCACAATTTCGATCTGCCGATGTCCCAGGCTTTTATTTAGAAAAATATGCACTGGCGCTCAACGCACTGGTTCTTTAGTAAGTTTATTTGAAAATGTGGTGCTGACCTGACGCCTCTGATTGACTATATTGGCGGGTCTAACCAATCGTGCCATGTTTACACAGCTTTTCAAAAAAAAGTACCCTTACTCACGTTTCCCTAACAACAAAGAATCAATATTTATAGCCCGACTAATCGTGTTTAGCCTTACATTTACTTTCCGCCAATCAAATAGGAGGTAACATGGGGACCTATTTCCCGTACAATGGTGGTGTGAAAATCTGCCACTGAGCGATTCTGATTTTGGTGTTGTCTGACATCCCTCACTATTTCTTTTGGCTATAATTTGTTAATTCCTAGACTATTTGCGTAACGTTTAACATATTATTTGTCAGCAAGTCCTAAGGAACCCAAATATATAAATTTAATGGGGCTAAGGGGCTGCGTTCAAAATATGTATTTTCCAGGATAGTCGTGTAGTTTTTTTTTTTTTAATGTTTAGAACCGCCACCTGTCCTGCTGTACTGTCAGACTAATGTCAGGATTTTAGACATAAAACAGTAGAATGTCATGTTTCCTAATAAGCGTTTTGTAAGTTTTAAAAACCTAACTCTCTGTATGGGTAGTGTTTTTTATCACTGTCGATTTGAAAAAAGCTAGTGCTTGTGGCCTTACACGCGTGTTAGGGGTGGCATTAATTGTGTATCGCGAGACTGTGGTAGTATTGCCTGCGTTCCGGCTTTCAGCCCCTCCCTTTCTTTCTATCCTTAGTCCATCTGTCTTTCGTTTATGGTAACTTAGTGTATAAAATGACATGAATGGAATATTAAATATAGGTCAGCTTGCGTATCTCAAGGTTTTTCTTAGAAAGGCAGTACACGTTTTATCGTAGAAAAGCGGGTATTGAAGCAGTAGGCTTTTACTATCAACGTGAAACGTTACAATTTGCAGACGAAGGAGAAAACAAGGGGGATTTCGAGTACAGTCATTGTGACAGCACTGTTCTTTACCATTCTTCTTTCCTTTTATTGAAGTTATTTGTTAGGCTTTACATTTACTTTTTAATTTATATATGTGGATTAGAATTTCACACGACAAATTCTCCCCACTTAAAACAGACGTTATATGTCAGTCTATAATTCTATATATACACATAGAGAAATTTCTTATTATTCCTGGGGTTTAGGGTGATTCTCATCACACGGATGGCGGCTTAAAAAATCCGCTCCCAGATTTGTTTTTCCACTTATATACTCTATGCTAAACTCAAATGGCTGCATCAATAATGACCAACGGAGTAATCTAGAATTCTCATGTCTAGCCTGTGCTAGAAACGACAAAGGTTTGTGATCCGTTTGCAACTTAAATGCCTTCCCATACAGATAAATATTGAATTTCTTTATCGCCCATATTACTGCAAGACATTCCTTTTCGCTAGTTGAGTAATTGGTTTCAGCTTTATTCAACTTTCTGCTAGCATATGCCACTGGGCTTAATTCCCCATCCAATGCATCTGATTTCTGTAGCAGAGTTGCACCTAACCCAATATTACTGGCATCAGTCCTTACAATGAATTCTTGACTTAAGTCAGGTAATTTCAAAATAGGTTTGCTTGTGAGCTTTTCCTTCAATTCCTGGTAAGCCATTTCACATTGTGGTGTCCATGTAATTCGATCTGGATTTCCCTTACGTGTCAAATCAGTTAACGGTGCACATATGGAATTAAAGTTTTTGATATACTTTTGGTAGAAACCACATAATGAGACAAAGGATCTCACGTCTTTCTTGGTTTGTGGTCTCGGGGCTTTCTTTAGTTTCTCTAAATTCTTGGGGTCAGGGGTCATGTTTCCCTGATAAACTGTGTCCCAAGAATTCCAATTCTTTACATCCAACGCAACATTTGGTTGGTCGGGCTGTTAAATTCGCTTCCCTAAGTCGATTAAAAAGCATGTTCAGAGAGTCAATGTGTTCCTCAAATGTTTCTGTTGCTTTAAGGATATCATCCATGAAATTTGTGATACATGGATTATTCAGAGGGTCCAATAATTTTCTCATCATTCTAGAGAAGACACTAGGCGCATTCTTCAATCCAAATGGCAATCTATTAAACTCATAGTGTCCTTCTGAGGTACTAAAAGCTAGGTATGGTCTAACCTCAGGCTTTACTGGAATCTGATAGTATCCTTTACTCAGATCCACTTTTGAGAAATATTTAGCTTTATTTAGTCTGGCAAACAACTGATTTGTATCCGGCAATGGATCCACCTGTCCTTCTGTAATAGCATTCAGTCTCCTGTAATCTATACAGAGTCTATGTTCTCCAGAGGGTTTCCTTAAAAGTACAACACCGGAACTATATGAAGATTCACTGTGCGAAATAATTCCTTCCTTCAACAAATAGTCTATCTCTTCCTTCAAAGCTTTCTCCTTAGCAAAAGGAATCGAATAGGGTTTCATACAGACAGGTGTGGGGTCTATCAGTTTCATATCATATTCCAATAAGTTTGTATGCCCAGGTCGGTCTGTTAACACCTCTGCATGATTATCTAGAACCTGTTGCACTCTCTCTTTCTGAGTTTTCGTTAAATGTGTACTGATTTTCACCTGTGCCGCTGTCTCACAGGGGTGTAATGGATATTCAAATGATGAAAGTGGTTCCTTTTTCATCTCCATGGCAATGGACAAGGTCAACAAGTGTGTCTCTTCCTGATGTTCTCTTTCCAAATATTTCTTCAGGAGATTCACATGATAGATTTTTTCTTTCCCCTTCTTATCTATCTTATAATTGGTTCTAGACACCTTCTCTAGAACTGTATATGGACCTTGCCATCCAATTTGTAACTTATTCTGGCTACCGGGTAGAAGAAGCAGTACCTTCTCTCCCACAGCCAAATCTCTGTCTTTAGCTTTCCTGTTATAATAGGCAGCATGTTTCTTCCTGGCTTGTTTCAAATTTTCATTGGCAAGTTTCCAGCCAGTTTTTAAACGAGTGGTCAGCTCATTCACATATTGGTATGAGGATGTAATATTTTCCTCTGCCTTTTCGTCAGTCCACGTTCTTAACAGAGCTTCGAGTGGACCTTTTATTGGCCTTCCAAACAATAATGTTGCCGGGGCCATACCGGTTGAACTATGGGGTACCTCCCGATAAGCAAAGAGGGCGGCGTGAAGGTACTGGTCCCACGTATCTGGTTTTTCGTGTGCCAACTTTCTCAGGATTGACATCAACGTGCCATTAAATCTTTCCACTTGGCCGTTCCCTTGGGGGTGGTACACACTACAATGGAAGTGTTTGGCCTGGAAGATCCTGAAAACTTCTTCTGTTAGTTTCCCCTTGAACTGAGAGCCATTATCAGTCAAGATTTGATTGGGAAAGCCTAACCTTGTGAAAATTGTGAGTAATGGCTCTGCCACATGTTTAGAATCAATCGATGACAGGGTTACCGCCTCTCCCCACATAGAACAAGTGTCCACCAGAGTCAGAATGTAGCTGTTCCTTCTCTTGGTTCGGGTGAGAGGTCCCACAAGATCCACGGCAACTCTCTCAAAGGGTGTTCCCACTATGGGCATTTCCCCCAGAGTTGCTGGTGCAGTCCAATGTTTAGGTGCTACTCGTTGGCACTCTGGACAGGATTTTACATATCGTTTGATATCTTCAGTTATCCATGGCCAGAAATAGTGACAAGCTATACGCTGTCCTGTTGCGCTGATCCCCATATGACCACTGAAGGGAATCGCATGCCCTAGTTCCAACACTTTAGTCCTATATGAAGTGGGAAGGACCAGCTGTCCGTGACCATTGGATTCAGATCCAGCCTTCCTATATATCAGCTTGTTCTTCATATAAAACTCTCCCTTGCCTGGAGGTGTATGGGTTTTGGGCAACTTCTTGAAACACGGCTTGAGTGTTTTGTCCTCCGCCTGTGCCTTCCTCATCTCATCTGGATGAGTATTTATTGGATTATCCTCCTCCTTTTTAGACTGTGATCTGGTCTGCACTGTTGCCAATATCACAGGTCTCTTGGGATTCCCCAAGAAGACATATCTACACCCCAATATCAGAGGGTAGATTGGCTCATTTATCACTGCTGCTTTTATGATTCCTTCCACATATCGCGTTTTCACCTTTATCCGGGCGACGGGAAGTGTCATGGTAGCTACATCCTTGGTTGCAGTTTGAATCTCCACTGTTTCTGTGGTGTATTGATCGGCCTGCACACCAGGTGAGAACTCACAACGGAATCGTAATCTAAACCGGTATCATATAAACACCTTATAGTGACACCATTACAGATGACATCTTCACACACTGGGGGGTGGTATGGTTCCTGTAGTTCTGCAGGTTTGACCTTTTTTTCCTTTTTCCCAGATGTCATAGCAGCACAATGAGGAGGTTTCCTTCTACAATGGTCAGTGTCATGATTGTTCATCTTACAATTTTTACACCACCTTTTCCCTTGGTTGAAAGATTTTCTTTCATCATATTTCCTTTCATCGAATTGTGGGGTTTTATTTTTATTGTCATACCGTGGCCTATCAAACTGGTGCTTACCTTTGTTTTGATCTCTAGGATCAAATTTATTAAAGTTCTGTGGTGCCCTAAAATTTTCTACCTGTTTCTTTTTATTACCTGATACCTCTGCCTGAGCCGCTTGATACCTTTCTGCAACATTTAGCAACTCACCCAGCCTCTCTGCACCTTGTTCCATGAGAAACTTTCTCAGGTCTGGAGCCATGGACTCTCTTAATTGTTCTATAAGGACCATTTCCTTAAGATCTTGGGTTTTCCCCAGAGAAGTCCATTTCTCCAAGTATGTCTCTAACCGTGCAGAGAACTGGTGATAGGTTTCCCCTGACAGTAGTTTAGCATTCCTAAATTTTTTCCTATAAAATTCTGCGTTCTTTTCATATCTTAACAAAAGAGCCTGCTTTAGCATGTCATAATTTTCCTGATCACCTCTGCTCATTTTGGCAAAAAACTTCATAAGCTGCCCCACGAAGTCCTTGAGATAACTTTAAGCTCCACCTTTCTCTCTCTAACCCATATGTGGTAGCTAATAGTTCATATCTATTTAGATAGCTCTCAATATCATCGTCTTTCTCAACAAAATGATCTAAATGAAAATTCATAGCTGAGGTTGAGGCGCCCTGACTAGCAGTGGCATCAGAGGCAAAGGGACTGGCACCATTTTCAGGAGCATGGCCTTGAAACTCAAACTCCCTTAGTCGTAACTCATGTTCCCTTTGTAATCTCTTCTCCTCCTTTTCTGCTTCCCTCTCTGCAGTCAATCTTCTTTCTTCTGCAGCCTGTCTTCTTTCCTCGGCTACCAATGCTTTAGCCTCTTTGTCAGCCTCAATCTGCAACCTCTTAGCCTCAGCCTCAATCTGCAACCTCTTAGTCTCAGCCTTTAACTTTCTTTCGGCCTCTTTTTCTAATCTTCTTTCTTCCCGTTCAATATATTTGTCACATTCAGCAGTGACATAAGCAATCATAATTTGCCCGTCCATTCCTAACTCTTTCGCAGTCTGTACAGCAGCAGATCGAAATTTTGCCAAGTCGGCCATTGTCTAACATGCAATTGTAAACAATTCAATCTTTCAATAATTATCTAAGGACACTACAGGCACTGAGAGCTCAACCTTATTTATTTCCACCCAAGGATACCTTTTAATTCTTTATTATTCCCAATATATATAATAGGAGAAAGTCAATATCCCGGACGAGCACCCAATATATGTGGTAAAGTGGGATGTTATAAATATTTATAGGGGACTTAGTGTACTGACTGAGATCAGCTGTGAAGGTATCTGTATCTAATAGGTGTAGTGTTTTGCAGATAACCTTACTTGCTACCACATTATACCTCAGTCAGAATTATTCTGGAATATTGTGATGACTACGTTAAATGTCTAGGGTATGTATATGATGAAGTGTAAGTCACAACAACAACAGACAGATAAACAATTTAATTTATTCCACCACACTTGACAACACTGTGACACTCACACACATTTAACACTCTATAAGACTATCTTAAATGAGGCACTGGTAAAGTTTCAAATATAAATATGTATTAGTTACTTTCACTAATATATGTGTCCTGATTCAAATACAAAGTGAACCAGGAATCACAATCAATTGTAATTACAATTTATATGTACAGAATTTATCAATATGAACCTTGTAATGACATATTTTATTAATATTATCCTATGTGTGTCAGTTGTGTAGTGGTAATATGAGGTAATACTGGTTTTGTTTTTTCAAGCTGTGTTGTTATTTGTCATCATGACTTCAAGTGTTTGTTTATCTTGGAAATAATATGGGGAAAAGTTCACAGTTTCTTTCAATTTAAACACTGTATTTTCCCTCTGTTTTATTATAAAGTCAGATTTTGAGGGGGGGGGGGGGGGAAAAATGTGGGGAGCTCCTCTGGCCACAGACGCTTATCTTTCGTGATGGCGGCAGGAAAAGACTCCTCTGCTCGATAGCCTCCCTGTGTTCTGGAGACACCTCACTGGTCACTATCTGGACCCAGGAGTATGCTGTCAGCCTCTAGGTTCAGCAAAGCTCAGACCAGGTGCTGCTCAATAACTTTAGGACCACGGTCCCTGAAACAAGAAGGTTGTACCTCCTATTTCAGAACTAATTTATAATAAATTTCCAGACTGAACACAATACATAACAAACACTGAGTTCAGAGCGGTAGGCCAACTGCTATCTTCATCTGGAACAATTTTCCCCAGTATACTCCTCCCTAATGGTTACTACGCCTCTGCAATTCCAGCATTATTTCTTTCTAGTCGATAAGATAGGTGTCAGTGTACTGTTTGGCAATTCCATGTAGTTTTACTTTCCTCCGACACCTTCTGTTCAGGTTGGAGCACTATATAGGCTTTACCTCATGTTCGCTACTGAACCACACATATATACAGACATAAATTATCAATTTACATTCAATTTTCATTAAAAAGATATCAAATATTTCAAGCTTACCACAATTCATGGAATAATACACAGTTACGTTGACTGGCAATGAATATAGCACAATTTCGATCTGCCGATGTCCCAGGCTTTTATTTAGAGAAATATGCACTGGCGCTCAACGCAATGGTTCTTTAGTAAGTTTATTTGAAAATGTGGTGCTGACCTGACGCGTCTGATTGACTTTAATTTATATGTGTATCGCGAGACTGTGGTAGTATTGCCTGCGTTCCGGCTTTCAGCCCCTCCCTTTCTTTCTATCCTTAGTCCATCTGTCTTTCGTTTATGGTAACTTAGTGTATAAAATGACATGAATGGAATATTAAATATAGGTCAGCTTGCGTATCTCAAGGTTTTTCTTAGAAAGGCAGTACACGTTTTATCGTAGAAAGCGGGTATTGAAGCAGTAGGCTTTTACTATCAACGTGAAACGTTACAATTTGCAGACGAAGGAGAAAACAAGGGGGATTTCGAGTACAGTCATTGTGACAGCACTGTTCTTTACCATTCTTCTTTCCTTTTATTGAAGTTATTTGTTAGGCTTTACATTTACTTTTTAATTTATATATGTGGATTAGAATTTCACACGACAATATATACATTCTTTATTCTCCAGAAAATACATTGATATGTAGTATGTACTGACATCTTCCTTCTTCCATCCTTAGCCATCGACCGTCAAAGCAGACAATGGCCAATCACGCCTAGTGGCGTCTTAAGGGCAACAACAAATTGATTTTATTTGCCGTTGTTTCCCATCACGCCTAGTGGCGTCTTTAGGGCAGCCACAAATTAATCTTTATTTGTTGTTGTTTCCGTAATCAAAGTGACTGGCAAACAGGTGATCAGCCCATTGTGCATGTACTGACATGATATAATAAAATACAACATGGCATATAGGAGAATCATTAGAATTTACATAAAGTAAATTCACATAAATTCATACAGCGTAAATGAGGGCTGTTACCACAGTATATACATACATATCAGAATCTTTATTCTACAGAAAATACATTGATATGTACTGACATGATATAATAAAATACAACATGGCATTTGGAGAATCATTAGAATTTACATAAAGTAAATCTACATAAATTCATACAGCGTTAATGAGGGCTGTTACCACATACATACATATACATACAGAATCTTTATTCTCCAGAAAATACATTGATATGTACTGACATGATATAATAAAATACAACATGGCATATAGGAGAATCATTAGAATTTACATAAAGTAAATCTACATAAATTCATACAGCGTTAATGAGGGCTGTTACCACATATACATACATATACATACAGACATACATACATACAGACATACATAGACATACATACATACAGACATACATATATACATACAGACATACATACAAACATACATATATACATACATACATACATATATAAATACATACAGACATATCAGAATCTTTATTCTCCATAAAATACATTAATATGTACAGACATGATATAATAGATACAACATGGTGTTACGCACATAATTTTTTCTAAGACTGTGTAATTAATCTGTATGAATTGTACACTTTAAATTTTTTTGATCAAAGGTAGATAATCCTTGTTTGACTGTGATTACATTCTTAATGGTAGTTACCTTCTCTTGTTGGTTGACTGGCTAGTCCATTTTTTAGAACGATGTGTAGTCATTATCCTTATATGATAGTATCGGTCTACTGTTTCTTGGAATGATTGAAACCAGTGTTGAGATTCTATTTGCTGTCCATATAAGGCGTGATTTCTGAACATAGCTTTGTTGGAATGTTTCCTTCATCGTCTCGTTTTGAGTGTTACTCAGGCGTATGCGTTCTGCGCATGTCTGGACTTTAAGAGGGTTAGTATAGTCTTCCGCCGAGGGATTCGAGAAGAGGTACTGATCAGAGAGGACGCCATGCTGCGTCTGTGATTTTGATAGGGAATTTGTAGTCCTCTAGTGAGTTAGTTTAGCTAACGAGGCTTTCCCTATATGATTCGAAAACGCCTGGAGGCGTATGTTTTGTGGTGTTGATTCTGAAGCAAGGTAATACCCTCCTTTATTGAACTCTGTGATCTACCTAGATGTTTGACATTTTGTCGTTCTCTGCTCGCTTGTGTGTTACAGAACGGAGAGGTTCTTATACTAGGAATTACACCCCAGGTATCTTCATACCTGAGATCTATATATATATATATATATATATATATATATATATATATATATATATATATATATATATATATATATATATATATATATATATATATATATATATATATATATATATATATATATATATATATATATATATATATACGGGTCGCTCTAGGC
Organism: Oreohelix idahoensis; assembly: GCA_024509875.1. NCBI lineage: Eukaryota > Metazoa > Mollusca > Gastropoda > Stylommatophora > Oreohelicidae > Oreohelix > Oreohelix idahoensis. The sequence goes on along the minus strand of JAMPIV010009521.1, from coordinate 595,953 downwards.
CCAGAGAACAATTTCTATGTTCTAGGATCTTCGCTATGCCAGCGATTGCACCTATGTCGAGGGTTAGACTTAGGGATGCTATAAAGGTCAGCTTGACCTGTACTCCTGAAATGCCATTCTCGTGCGGACAGTAATAGCCTTATTTTTGTACATCTGATCAGTCAGCATCAGAGAGAAGTACTGATATTTATGAATATTTATGATATGAAGCTGAGGCTATCGTCAGCTAGGATTACCTATATCAACTTAGAGAATGTATGCAGATCCATGAAGAAACTTTAATAATGCTGAATACTATGAACTATCATATCCACGATTCTTTTTGTGAAATGGATGTATCATTATCTGTCATTGTGGCGTCCGAAATAAATGATGAAACGTCACCAGTAGTTAACATTTCTATGACTTATACATGTCATAACTTCTGTATTGTGGAACTTTGAAACTACGTCACCTACACCCACACCAACAACAAACCAGACAAGACACCATCACCACAGCCTATATTATTCCTGGTGTCGATAGGGGTGGTACTTACTTGGCTACAGTTTATCAACGACTTGGACTTACACCTGTAAATGTTCATAGTGGCCAGTGGTCAGCCTAAAACCACCCTTATCATTTTATGGTGGCCAATAACTGGTTCATCTGGTACCAGCACTCAAGGGGGTCAACAAACCCATACAACATTCAAGTTCGTGAACCATATTCCTTCAAGAATCTACATCTACAATGACGTATAGCAAGTTCGCTATATTTTGAAAGTACCCGGCGTTGCTACATTCAGAAGGTCAAGTGCCGAATCAATTTTGCTGCATTCAGAAGGTCAAGTGCCGAATCAATTTTTCTGAATTCAGAAGGTCAAGTGCCGAATGATTCAATTTTACTGCATTTAGAAGGTCAAGTGCCGATCATTGTACGTAAGAAGGCCAAGTTCCGAAACTTTCAATCCTGGATCAGAAGCTCGTTTTTCCTTCGTCATTACTGTTTATGGAGGCAAGTTCAGATGTCGATCAACGTTGGATCACCATCCTTAGAATGCTGATCATCACCTGTTCTGCACCGTGCTGACGTTTGGACATATATAAGTTAAGTGGCCTGTTTTGTTTGTGAACTGTGCCCTTATACTCTAACTGAGCCTTCTGTATCTCTTCACATTCTTGCTGTTATTTGTTACATGTTATATGTTATATGTTATTTGTATATTTATATGTTTATATTTCAGCGGGTCGGTTGGGTAGGTGACTCTCATAGATAATACCACGTAATAGAGGTATCTATTGAGAGCGTGTCGTTAGGAACAGAGCAATTTCCTTAATTGGAAATTGTTAGCAATATTTATTGCTATTTACGTTTAGTTGTGACGAGTTGTGCTTTATTTTCGTCGTTTTTTGTAATATTTTTTTTTTCTTTCTGTTCTTTAGTTCTGATTTCATTTGTTTGTATTTGTAGGTCTCCTCTTTTCTATTATTCAGTTCTTTACACCATTTTTGTTTATACACTGTGACGTCATTTGTTTGTTTACATTTTTCGCATTTGTCATCACATTCTTTGTGATATTTTCTTTTAGTTTTCGCTGTTTATTTAGTTGACTTTTGCGAATGTTTACATTGTCTTGGATCTTTGTTATTGTTTACATAGTTCTTAGTTAGCATTCACTATTGTTAAATATTTGCTTATGCACTATTAGCTGTGTAGTGCACTTATCATAACTAACTGGTGGTTTTTGCTTATGCACTATTAACTGTGTAGTGCAGTTATGATAAATAACTGATGGATATGTGGTTATGCACTATTAGATGTGTAGTGCCCTTATGATTAAGAAGTGACTGGTGGTATTATTATACATTTGATAATACAAGTTCTTTATCAAAGACTTGTTTCCCACAGAGATTGGTGTAAACATTGTGATTATACAAGTACTTTATTTAAGTCTTGTTACTATTAAGGTTGAAATAAGATAATTAATTATTTCAGGTTTTGGACTCATAATATTAGACATCATGTCTACACTTGAGTACTTTATTGAGCAAGGGAAAACCCTTGGTAAGACTGGTGATATATTAGAAGAGTATGCAAATACTCAATGGACTAAAGCACTGAAGTCTGAGGAGAAAAGACAGAAAGAGGAAAATAAAAGATTAGACAGAGAAGCTGAGCAAAGGAAGATAGATGCTGAGAATCTGAGACTGCAGATGCAGGCAGATGAAAGAAAATTCCAGATGGAAATGGAAAAACAGAAAAGAGAAGCTGAAGCTCTGGATAAAAGATTATATATACAAGCCGAGGCTGAAGAGAGAAAGTTACAAAGAGAAGCTGAAGCTCAGGATAAAAGGTTACAAGCCGAAGCTGAGGAAAGAAGGTTACAAAGAGAGGCTGATGAGAGAAAAGCAAAAATGGAGCATGAAGAAAAACTCTTAGCTTTGGAGTTAGAAAAGTTGAAATTGATGAACATGGGTAATGCTAATGATGCAAATAAGGTGTCAGATAAGTTTAATGCTAGTACTTTTAAGATTAAACTACCAGCATTCAATGCTTCCAGTGACGATATAACGTTTTATCTGGATAGATTCGAACGTGCATGTAAAACACATAACATAGATAAATCACTGTATGTTTATCAGTTGTCCAATATACTTAGAGGTGATGCTTTGAGTATGTTAAGCATGGTAGATGAGCCTGATAAGAACAATTATGAGGTTATCAGGGCAATCTTGCTAAAGAAATACCAACTTAACGAAGACGGCTATCGTCTTCAGTTTAAAAATATGTTGCCAGATACTGGAGTAGAATTCTCTGAATTCATTTCAAAGATACGTCTTACTTTTTCACGTTGGGTTGAGCTGTCTAAGACAGAACATACATATGAAGCACTTATGGACTTACTACTTAGAGACAAGGTTATGTCTTCTGTCAATGAATCTTTTCTTGCTTTTCTTCATGAGCGTAAGCCTAAAAACATAAAAGAAATGGAAGAATACTGTTGCCAGTATGTCACTGCGCATCCTCACGTAACCATTAGCAACTTTAAAGTAAAAGAAGGTCTGCCAGTTGCTGCGGCAGCACCTTATGGCCCAAATTTCATGCGTAAATTGCAGGGTAGCCAACAAAATTTTAATAAGAAGAGTAACCGTAATTATGCTCAGAATCGTAGCAATCAATTTCAGGGTGATTCTTCTTCGCAGAACTGGAGACAAGCTGATACTCCACGGTATACTAATCCCAATAATTTTAGACATTTTCGCAAAGGTAGTCAGTATAGAGGAAACTATTTTTCGTGGAGACCTCAAAACCAATATAATAGAGGTTCTCAACAGTATAGAAATGGTAATGACAGTTATGGAAACTGGAATTCAAACCAGGATAACAATTACAGTAGAGAGTTTAATGATAATTGCAGAGGCAATAATGGTCGTGGTAGATCGCAACATAAAAGAAAGAGATATCAACAGGCAAACTCGGTACAGCAAGAGTCTCAGGGAGCATGTAAACAAGGTGATGATGATAAAAACTCTGTTTGCTATCACATGTGCTGCCTTTGACTTTAGTAGGGCAACTAAATGTCCCCAATGCAGTACTTTGTTTGAACCAACTACCGTAACTACTTTAAGCTGTGGTCATCCTCTTCCCGCTCTTCCTGCTGCAGTTGCGCATGACGGGAGAGGTTCTCTCATCCTACATAAGGGTCTTGTAAATAGTAATCCAGTCTCAGTCCTTTTTGATTCTGGATGTACTACTATTGGTGTTAGGCAATCTCTTGTAGATCCATCCTGTGCTACAGGAAAGGTGATCAAATGTGTCACATTTGGTGGCACTTTGGAAAAATATCCTACTGCCATAATACATATTTCTACTCCCTTTTTTACGGGAGATGTCCATGCGTGTCTTCTTCCAAACCCTATTGCGGACCTTATTATCGGTCGTATTCACGGAGTTAGGGAATGTACCCCACAGCAGATTGCTGTTTGGGAGGAACAAAATATACAAGCTACCAATGCAGTGGTAATAAGAGCACAAGCTCTAGAAACACCTCAAACTTCATTAACTGATAATAATGAAGTGAATGGCCAAAATAGTCACTTGATTATTTCACGTGACTCATTTATAAAATTGCAAGAAGAAGATCCTTCTTCACAAAAATTCTTCATTCTAGCAAAAAAAGGTGATCCGAATCAAAATACAAATAGAAAGTCTTGGATTTCTATGAAGAACGGCGTACTTGTGCGTATGGTACAAGACTCGAATACATCTACACATTCTCAAATTCTTGTGCCTAAGAGTATGAGATTGCAAATATTGCAACATGCTCATGACTCACAATGTGCTGGACATATGGGTTTTTCCCGTACAAAGTCGAGGGTTCTTGCGGCTTTCTTTTGGCCATTTTTGAGCAAGGACATACATATTTACTGTCAATCTTGCAAAGTATGTCAGAAGGTCAAATCTAAAGGACCACGACATGCTGTGCCTATCCAGGCTGCTGACATTCCTATTCGGCCGTTTCAGAAAATGGCAATAGATATTATCGGTCCTTTTAGGATCAAGTCGGCCAGAGGACATCAATTTATCCTTACATGTGTCGATATGTGCACACGTTGGCCAGAGGCTATACCTCTTAAGAGCATCTCCACTGCCGATATCGCAGATGCTCTTTGGCTGATATTTTCTCGCTTGGGATTCCCCAGAGAAATATTGTCAGACCATGGCACTCAACTTATATCGGACACTATGTCACAGGTAATGTCTATCTTACATATTAAAAGGTCTCTCAGCAGTATCTATCACCCAATGTCTAATGGGTTAGTTGAGCGTTTAAATAGGACACTCAAGACTTTACTTGGGAAAATAACTGAGGATCATCCTCAGGATTGGGACAGGGTCTTACCCGCGGCTCTCTTTGCTTATAGAGAGGTCCCCAATGAACACACAGGGTTTTCTCCTTTTGAACTTGTCTTTGGCGCACGACCGCGCAGCCCTATGTCTTTACTTCACGATCTTATCACTGCCGATAATATTAGCGATAACACTCAATCGTCTTATGAGTATGTCATTGCTCTTAGGCAAAAGATCATCGAGGCATGCAAATTAGCAACTTCCTCTTCCGAATTTGCTAAAGAAAAGGCAAGGCTATTTGCCAATAAGAACAGATGTCTACGACAACTTTGTCCAGGTGACAAAGCATTCGTCCTACTTCCTTCAAGGGAGAACAGATTTCTTATTGCATGGAAAGGTCCGTATGCAATAGTCTCTAAAATTTCCGACGTCGACTATGTTGTCGATATTGATGGAAAGCATAAAACTTTCCACATAAATATGCTCTCGGAATTTCATGAACGACCTGACTATTTGCAGCCTATTTTCCAGGCGACGGACGATTCTCCAGTACCTCATGGTCATTACTCATCCCTGTCAGTTATACAGGATGAGGAAACTACTTTTTCTGATGTCAATCTCCCTCTTCCTGTGATCCCACTTCATTCTATGGAATCTTGAAAAAACGTTACCGTTTCTCCTAATCTTTCCGCTGATGAACATCGACAAGTCTCTTCGATGTTACAAACATTTCAGGATGTCCTTACCGACATTCCGGGACACACACATGTCATTGAACATGACATAGTACTTACTGACCATAATCCTATCAGAGTCAGACCCTATCCTATACCTATCCATTTTCAGTCACAAGTCGAGAAAGAATTGGATGAGATGATACGATTGGAGATAATCGAACCATCCACTTCAGCATACTCTTCGTCCATGGTTATTGTTCGAAAGAAAGACAATAACATTCGCCTTTGCGTTGATTATCGCAAATTGAACCAAGTTACGAAGTTTGATGCTGAACCTATGCCTTCGCTAGAAGAGCTGCTAAACAAACTTTCTAATTCTAGATTCTTTACCAAACTTGACTTGTCAAAAGGTTATTGGCAAGTTCCTTTAACTGAACGAGCCAAACCTCTTACTGCTTTTTCTACACCTAGGGGTTTATTTCAATGGAATTTCATGCCTTTCGGCCTTATGAACGCCACTGCTACATTCGTACGCATGATGCGTCGAATTCTCTCATATCGTACAGATGTCATAGCATACTTAGACGATATCTGTCTGTTCAGTGATTCCTGGGAAGATCACTATCTGGGTTTATACGAATTGCTGTCTACTCTTCGCGAGTATAATTTAACTGCAAAACCCTCTAAAGCCTTTATAGGATTTAGCGAGATTTCTTTCCTGGGTCATCGTGTTGGTCATGGTCTTTTAAAGACAGAGGACCACAATGTTTCAAAAATATTAAACATTTCTGTCCCTAAGACGAAAAAACAAGTGTGTAGTCTCTTAGGTTTGATACAATTTTACGGACGATTCATTCCGAATCTGTCCTCCATTATGGCACCTCTTTCTACTTTATTGAAGAAAGGATCGCCTAATCTGATCCGCTGGTCTCAAGAATGCCAATCCTCATTGGACCAGATTAAAACTCTATTTTCATCTCCACCTATCCTTAGGTTACCTACTATTGAGAAGACTTTTGTTCTTCGAATTGACGCCTCGTCCCCTGGGATTGGGGCAGCACTAATGCAGGAGTATTCGGATACTCTGCATCCGGTGATGTATATTTCTAGGAAATTAAATGCTGCAGAAAGGAATTATTCGGTTTTAGACCGTGAATTATTGGCTATGGTTTGGTCAATTCTCAAGTTACAAAGATTCCTTCTAGGCGCACATTTCATTGTGGAAACCGACCAGAAAGCTCTTACTGCTATTCAGAGCAAAAACTTGAAGAGCTCGAGGTCCACTCGATATGCCATAGCTCTTCAACCCTTTCATTACACGGTGTGAGCTATCCGTGGTTCGGATAATGTGATGGCAGACATTCTGTCTAGATGCCCACATGATTCCACTTAATTCTTCTGTTATATATATTTCCTGTTAAACGTCGAGATCTATAACAGTTCTCTACTATAAGGATATATTAGCCCATATGTGCTCATTTTGGGAATTTATAGCATTGTACTGTATAATTGCCTTGTTCTGTTACTGATTTTGGTATAACGGAAGAAGGCTTAGTTAGCAATATATGGGCCAAAAGTTCACATGGCCATAATTAATATATTGTATTTTGATTGATGTGTTAAGAAATTTAGCATATACCATAAAGATGTGTTATTGATATTTTCGCAGCACATCATTGACGTCTGCGAGAGTATGGACATTATGTCAACCATGAAGTATGTCAAGTTCTTACCTACTTTGGAACGATTATATCCATGCCTACGAGGAACAGCTGATTTATTAGTATTGATTAGTAATGCATTGTATCATGAATGTCTTCTTCTTCTTCTTCCGTCCTTAGCCACCGACCGTCAAAGCAGTCAGTGGCCATTACGCCTAGTGGCGTCTTAGGGCAACAGCAGATAGGCTTTCTTTGCCATTGTTTCCCATCCACGTCTATTGGCGTCTTTAGGGCAACGGCAAATCAATCCATTTGCTGTTGTTTCCGTAATCGAAGTGACTGGCAAACGGGTGATCAGCCCGTTGGTATATCATGAATGTATTTGTGGTTTAAAATTTGTAGTTCATTACACTTCATACTATGATAACATATTTGTATTTATGTGAGTATAATTTTACTTACATTATGATGTTGCCATCACTGTGGCGTATGTTGGTGGCACCTCCCTGGAATATACGTGTACACTTAGGGAAATATTTTCTCTAAGAATCAGAGATATAATCTCAGCTATCGCTCCATGCGTCGAGCTAGCCTCATATTAGGCATTATATCCGCGCATCATACGTGCGTTACGAGCCTGGTGTTTCTGGCTCTTGGATTTTTAAAAAAACATGTTTCATTTTTTTTCCCCGGGGGTGCGGTAATCTGTTACGCACAGAATTTTTTCTAAGACTGTGTGTAATTAATCTGTATGAATTGTACACTTTAAATTTTTTTGATCAAAGGTAGATAATCCTTGTTTGACTGTGATTACATTCTTAATGGTAGTTACCTTCTCTTGTTGGTTGACTGGCTAGTCCATTTTTTAGAACGATGTGTAGTCATTATCCTTATATGGTAGTATCGGTCAACTGTTTCTTGGAATGATTGAAACCAGTGTTGAGATTCTATTTGCTGTCCATATAAGGCGTGATTTCTGAACATAGCTTTGTTGGAATGTTTCCTTCATCGTCTCGTTTTGAGTGTTACTCAGGCGTATGCGTTCTGCACATGTCTGGACTTTAAGAGAGTTAGAATGGTCTTCCGCCCAGGAGGTCGACAAGATGTGTTGAGCAGAGAGAGGACGTCTGTGATGTTGATAGGGAATTTGTAGTCCTCTAGTGAGTTAGTTTAGCTAACGAGGCTTTCCCTATATGATTCGAAAACGCCTGGAGGCGTATGTTTTGTGGTGTTGATTCTGAAGCAAGGTAATACCCCCCTTTATTGAACTCTGTGATCTACCTAGATGTTTGACATTTTGTCGTTCTCTGCTCGCTTGTGTGTTACAGAACGGAGAGGTTCTTATACTAGGAATTACACCCCAGGTATCTTCATACCTGAGATATATATATATATATATATATATATATATATATATATATATATATATATATATATATATATATATATATATATATATATATATATATATATATATATATATATATATATATATATATATATATATATATATATATATATATATATATATATATATATATATATACGGGTCGCTCTAGGCCCAGAGAACAACTTCTATGTTCTAGGATCTTCGCTATGCCAGCGATTGCACCTATGTCGAGGGTTAGACTTAGGGATGCTATAAAGGTCAGCTTGACCTGTACTCCTGAAATGCCATTCTCGTGCAGACAATAATAGACTTATTTTTGTACATCTGATCAGTCAGCATCAGAGAGGAGTACTGATATTTATGAATATTTATGATATGAAGCTGAGGCTATCGTCAGCTAGCATTACCTATATCAACTTAGAGAATGTATGCAGATCCATGAAGAAACTTTATTAATGATGAATACTATGAACTGTCATGTCCACGATTTTTTGTGTGAAATGGATGTATCATTATCTGTCATTGTGGCGTCCGAAATAAATGATGAAACGTCACCAGCAGTTAACATTTCTATGACTTATACATGTCATAACTTCTGTATTGTGGAACTGTGAAACTACGTCACACCTACACCCACACCAACAACAAACCAGACAAGACACCATCACCACAGCCTATATTATTCCTGGTGTCGATAGGGGTGTTACTTACTTGGCTACAGTTTATCAACGACTTGGACTTACACCTGTAAATGTTCATAGTGACCAGTATCAGCCTAAAACCACCCTTATCAATTATTTTGTTGCATGATGTTAGAAAGACTGAAATTGCATGTAAACGAAAAGATCAGAGAAGAACAAGCGGGTTTCAGGCCGAAACAATCATGTATTGATAAAATATTCACACTAAGAACAATTATAGAAGAATCAGTTGAAATGCAATCACCACTTATTATCACTTTCGTCGATTTTCAAAAAGCCTTTGATAGTCTACACCACCCATCATTGTGGAAGTTACTTACAATCTATGGTTTTCCAACAAAATATGTGAATATAATCAAAGCGCTATATAACAATGCAATATGTCGTGTTAGAACAAATAAAGGGAATACAGAATGGTTTACAGTAGAAATAGGGGTGAAACAAGGCTGTATTATGTCACCACTACTTTTTGGAATAGCTATTGATTGGGTTATGAAAAACTATACCCAGAACGAACAATTAGGTATAAAATGGACAGATGGAAAGTCCCTGAAAGACCTTGATTTTGCAGATGATTTAGCATTCTTAAGTCCAACACCCAGACAGGCCCAAGAAGCAGTAAATAATCTGTGTCATCTCTCGGTTAAAATAGGTCTCCAAATAAATGCCTCTAAAACTAAAGTTATGAACTTTTCTAACGAGACCTTTGATATCATCCTGAACGGGGAAAAACTACAGAAGGTTGAAAGTTTCAATTATTTAGGCAGTAAAATGACTCAGGATGGTGACACAACAAGAGAAATTCATACTAGAATTGCTTTGGCAGCTAGCGCCTTCAATAGATTATCTAACATTTGGAAATTACGATCACTGAATATACATACCAAGCTTCGTCTGTTTAATTCGAATGTTATCTCAGTGTTAACATACGGCTGTGAAAGTTGGAAAATAACAAAATCATTGGAGAACAAGCTGAATACATTCGAGAACAAATGTCTTAGAAAACTCATGAACATCAGTTGGAAAGAATTCAAGACTAATCGACAAATAAGAGAAGACTCTAAGCAGAAATATTTCTCCGTCTATATAAGGAAAAGACGATGGTCATATATCGGTGTTGCGCTAGACTTGTCGCAACTTATTCTGACCATGCATTTTGACTATAGTTAATTTTTTAATGCATGGGAAGTAACTCATGGAATTGTAGTCACTTTTATTTCTACAGTCGTCTAATCTTGATAGCTGTCGTCAAGAAGTTGTCTTATCTTGATAGTATAGTTGCCGATAGTTGTGTGAACGATTTTGAGTCATGTCCATATATGGAGCGCTCAGATCGCCAGTTCTTTGAAAACAGTTGGCAATCGCAATGTTTCAAGATTCATTTCCTTTTAAGGTTTGAGTCTTCAGTCGAACATCGTAGAACATTCTTCGTTTTGTAAGTTTAGCTGAGTTGTATTCGATTCGCGTTTTCTGCGCATGTCTCTGTTTGTGGCATTGTTTAAAATGATTTCCGCCCAGGTCAGTCTGAGCAGAGATGCTGGTACGGCGAGACGTAGCGATGTGCTAGTCTTCGCTTAGTTTATTCAGGAAGGAGTCCTCATCATTGTTGTTCCTTTTTTGAGATGATATATCTCTATGTTATTTCAAATGCCTGGAGGCATATGTGATTTATGTGATTTAATTCCTGATGACAGGTAACTGAATCCTTTTTTCGCTGAGTAACTTTATCGCCATCTTGTGATGTTGACTTTTGCTTAGCCTGCCTTATTATAAAGTCTGTGATATGACAAGTTTGCTCAGCTCACGATCCACTTATATTGTCACGCATCGATTGATGCCTGTCCTATGGACTATTTGCTTCCTGATCTTTACTGATGGATCTAGGTTTGATACCTTTGCTGTATAAGGAACATAGAGGACGATAATGTGACGCTCAAAAGACATGCCTGTCTTGTTGAGGTCAAAAATAGGAGACTAGATTTAATCTCCTAGTTGATATCTACTAGCTCTTATGGAAAGGGGAAGTTTACTACCTGACTACATGTACAGCTGACTTCGATATCCAAAAAGGCAGATGATGTACATTATTATGATGCTGTCTGCTGTGCCTGTTGAATTGACTACATATGTAATAATGACTGTTTGATCGTACCTATGATGTACCGGCTTGTTTATGTCTACACACTTCGTCATTGTGGCGTCTATAATAAATTATACAAAAACCGTCACTAGCTGTTGCAAGCATCATTGACTTTTCACATCGTGAGTTAACGTGACGTCCTTGTGTGGACTGCCTTGCTTGTAATGCTCACTGTTTGAATACACATCTGCATCCTACACAAAGCAGACCACAGATACCATACTATGTCTTCATCGCCTTCAACAATTATGGCGTACAACAAAAAGACACTCAACAATCGGTCATGTCCTACGAATGCAAAACAACAGAATACCACTACAGGCGCTCACTTGGGTTCCTGAGGGTAAGAGGAAAAAAGGAAGACCAAAAGAAACACTTAGAAGAACAATAATAAGAGAAGGAAGAACGTTGGGCCTAAATAATGTGCAAGAGTTAAGAGGAGTGGCGTCACAACGAACAACCCGGAGAGCACTGGTTTCTGCCTTATGCGCCGTGTTTGGCGCTTAAAGAATTTATTATTATTATTATTATTGTATAGCTCTGTTTGAATGTATTTAAGAAATTGTCTGAGACATACGGATGTAGTACATTCAAAATGATGAAATCAACTTTAGATTTGTCTTTATACAAGTAACAAATGTAATAATCGATTAGGTCTTAACAGTTACACAAATGAATAATTGTTTAGAAAAAAAGTATTCATCAAAGGGTGATGTTATGGTTTTCGAAAATGGGCAGTTCACTTGGCAGCTTTTAAGTTTTACTTAGCTGCCAATAGTTGTTTCTGCTCCCGCTGATGTTTGGGTCTTTGCAGATAGATGATTGGATCACAGGCGTCCCTGGTTAAGATTTAAGAGTTGCAGCACGTTCCAAGTAGAATCAGGGAGTAACTGCAAAGCTTGTCCCTTGTCTCTAAGACCCGTCTGATGATGGGGTCTAGCGTCGACTTAGGCCACTTATACCCTCACTTGTTCCAGAAATAGTACCCTCAACTGGTACCACCAACTAGTATGGCAAAAGAAGAGAAACGAATACCCTCTGAGTATTGAGTTTCCTGACACATACTTATGTGCCCCCCTCTTTCCATTCCACCATCCCATCTATCTCGCTTTTACCCTCACTGAGAATTAATCTTAATCCCAGTGGGCGAAAAACTATTTTTACATATAAAATGAATAGTTTTATGTTTAACTTTAGTTGAAAATGTTAACAATATAGTTCGAATATGTTTACATTTACATCGGTTGAGAAGGTGGTAAAGTTTCATTACAGTTAGAGTGAATATGTTTTACATATACACTGGTTGAAAAGGTTAATACTATAACAAGTATTTACATCATTTCTTTCATCATTCCCTTACTGCTCCATATGGAACTTGGGACTACCTCTGCTTTTGGTTTTTTTATAAGAAACCCGCAATAAAGCAGTCACCAACCCTAGCAGTGGTGATTCGTGAAATCATCATTCTATATGCTGAGGTTGCCAGCCTCAAATGACTTGGACATCCACTAGCAATTTTCACATATTAATATCCACATGTCAATATATATGTATTAGTTCACATGTTAATAATGAAAAAATATAGAATTCAAAATGTACAACTTACGCCAATCTTTAGGCTCACAGACTGCTGGCTCAGAGAAATAAAGGCACTTGTAGGCCTATTACACTTGGTCTGGGGGTGTTGTTACTTTAGCAATAAGTTCCAACTTTGACTCTGTGTTTCAGATTCCTCAGATTCCGGTTTTCCTTACTAATAATGGTGGAGTTTTCCTGGAAGATAATTCCTCAAGATGCTCAAACAAAGTCCGGTCTGGTACTATTTTTAACTCTGGCAAGGTCTGGTTGTCTTCTTGTCGCGAGGTGAATTTTCACAGTGTTCTAACCTGGCTAATGTGTCAGGTTATATTGTCCCTTTCATTCCTGGCACGCGTTGTTTACTATTAGACCAGGCCCCAATCAGAATTGTAGTTATGTTTACATCTCGAGTGCCGACCAATAGTTTCAAACATGCGTGTTTAGGATGGGGTAATTCAAAATATTTCCACTGGAAAATTTGTGTGCCTTAATGCAAAGGTCATGTCTTCCAAATATGGAATGAAAACATCCGATCACTCTCTCGGCAATGTTTACAAATAACTTCTTACATCTGCCCGGACTATCACAAAATTTCCGCTCAGGTGTGTCCGACTGATAAGTGCGTGTCTGTAATCTGTCCACAGACGGGTAATTTATCACCCGGCACGCCTTAGGTAAACCCAACGCTCGTTCGCTGACCGGCCCATCTGGGTTATTACCTGTGCCTTATCTAAGCAAAGCCGAGAAGCTTAAAGCAAACATGACGAATTATCACTGAAGATGAAAATACCAAATATCTGCTTGATAGCAGAGACAAAAAAAATGGGCGACCACAGATATTTAGCACACACAAAAAATTTGACTAAATACTGCCGCAGAGGAAAAGAGATCGACCCAATATTTATGTGACGATATCGACATGTTCCAATGGCGGGTTTGCAGTTCTTCGCGGAACAATCCCTTTTCATGCATTTAACGTGTTAGTTGATAAATAAGCACTAGTTATCCTCTTCAAGGCTTGGTGCAGTAAAAGGTAAGCATTAAATTATGTTATTATTTTTTACCTGGTAACTGCGCCCTTATATAACTGAATCACTTCTATCTATGGTTGAACAAGTGATGCCTTGCTACAAGAAGGCAAACATCCGAAGCAAACAAAAACAATGAAACAGACACAGGTCAAAAACACTCCGAAAATCATATATGCACTAAGGCAACACAGATAAGTGGGCTGCTGTAAAACTGGTATGGGAAGTAAAATATAAGTTAAAAATTAAAACGGTATGGAATTTAGGGTCGCCATCGTCCGGATTTTGTCAGATTTATCCGGCTTTTCTTGCTCCAACTGTCCGTCCGGCCGGATTTTTTAAAATGTTGAATAATCCAACTTTTTTTTTTTTTGCGATTTTAATAAATCACATGAAATATGCCACTTCAAAAAAAAAAACTACATTTGAAGTTCAGTTGCGACGACTGACTTAAAGTCGACATCTTCACATAATTGACCAGATAATTTATCAACAATCCCGTAATCTTTCACGCTGTTGGATTGTTTATTATAGATTATCGTTACATTGTAGATTATATAAAACTCACGTTTTGTAATTTTCACTCAGTATATTTATTGCCACCTGTTCGAAAAAAAAGCACTTTGAATTATAAGACGGTATTAGGTTTAGTCAATTAAAACCTCGTCGCGTATTGCAAATTACCAATCATTTCAAAGTTAATATTGAATTGAACATTAATTAATGACATTATATATTTACTATACAAACATAATCAAAGTACCAAGATGATAGTGTTTATTCGCAGATGAATTGAAAAGAAATTTCCATGTTTTGCCAATGGTTGGAAACAGAATGTTCGTGTGCAGAGGTGGCACATCTGTGTCAGGAACAAATAACGGTTTCTGCTGATAAAAAGCTGATGTCCGTCCCGCATCAACATTGTTATCATTTGTTGCTGTCTCCGTTACGTTTAAGATTTTTTTATATACACAGGGGTGTCGGCCCTGTGCTAAAACCCCCAACCTCAAATTGCCAATAGCCAGGAAAAGACATCGACTGATGACGTTGACCAGAAATTCAACGCTATTTCAACAATATATAAGGAAAGCAACGAATCATGCTTGGGATTTCAGGAAAAGAAGAAACAAGATTGGATAACACTAGAAACATTAAACACCATAGCGATGAGAAAAGAAATGAAAAGAAAGACAATAGAAGCAAAGTTCCCCAGGAAATAGATAGCGAATAGTACAGTCAGCTGGACAAGAAAGTTAAACCCTAGCCAACATAATGAATTTTCTGGACGATCTGGCAAGACAGGCAGAAGTGGCAGCACTGAGAACTTTTTTTTTAAAAATAACATTTTGCCTCGTTTTGGCGAGGCGCGTCCTGTTCAACATAGTCGGTTATATTAGGGCGCATGTCCAAATATAAAAGATGGTTGCACTGAGAAATGAACAAAGGACAGTATATAAAATAACTAAAACTATCAGCGGAAAAAATATATTACGTTAGTAAGAGACAAGCAAGGAAATCTCATCACCACAGCACAGGGGCAGGAAACAAGATGGGCAGAGCACTTCCGAGAAACACTGAATAAGGAACCACAGGAGACGCAGCTGAATGCTCCTGTGGGAAAACGTCCAGTATATGAAATATTGTAAGGCTGAGAAAACATCAAGTATATGAAGTGTTGTAAGCCTGAGAAAACATCGAGTATATGAAGTGTTGTAAAGGCTGGTAAAACACTGAGTATATGAAGTGTTGTAAGACTGAGAAAACATCGAGTATATGAAGTGTTGTAAAGGCTGGTAAAACATTGAGTATATAAAGCGTTGTAAAGGCTGGTAAAACAATGAGTATATGAAGTGTTGTAAGACTGAGAAAACATTGAGTATATGAAGCGTTGTAAGACTGAGAAAACATTGAGTATAAGAAGTGTTGTAAGGATGGGAAAACATCAAGTATATAAGTGTTGTAAGGCTGAGAAAACACTGAGTATATGAAGTGTTGTACGGACAGGAAGACATTGAGCATATGAAGTGTTGTAAGGATGGGAAAACTGAGAATTTGAAGTATTGTAAGGCTGAGAAAATAGTGAGTATATGAAGTATTGTAAGACTGGGAAAACATCGAGTATATGAAGTGTTGTAAGACTGAGAAAATACTGAGTATATGAAGTGTTGTTAGGCTGAGATAATATAGTATAAGAAGTGTTGTAAGGCTGAGATAATATAGAGTATATGAAGTGTTGTAATGCTGAGAAAATATTGAGTATACGAAGTGTTGTAAGGATTGGAAAACCTTGAGTATATGAAGTGTTGTAAGGATGGGTAAACACTGAGTATATGAAGTGTTGTAAGGTTGAGAAAATATTAAGTATAAGAAGTGTTGTAAGGATGAGAACATATCGAGTATATTAAGTGTTGTAAGGATGGAAAAACATCGAGTATATGAAGTGTTGTAAGAATGGGAAAAACATTGAGTATATGAAGTGTTGTAAGGATTGGAAGACCTTGAGTATATGAAGTGTTGTAAGGATGGGAAACACTGAGTATATGAAGTGTTGTAAGGATGTTTGTAAGGATATGAAGAAAGACTGGAAACTACTGATATGAAAAGGATGAGTATAAGTGAAATGTTGAGTAAAATGAAGACTGAGAAAATATTGAGTATATGAAGTGTTGTAAGACTAGGAAAACATCGAGTATATGAAGTGTTGTAATGATGGGAAAACATCGAATATATGAAGTGTTGTAAGGCTAAGAAAACAACGAGTAAATGAAGTGTTGCAAGGTTGAGAAAACATTGAGTATATGAAGTGTTGTAAGACTGGTAAAACATTGAGTATATGAAGTGTACGGATGGGAAAACACTGAATAAATGATGTGTTGTAAGACTGAGAAAACATTGAGTATATGAAGTATTGTAAGTGTAGCAAAGTTTGATTTTGCTGGGGAGGTTATGATGGTATCCTAAAAGAATGAAATCCGTGTATGTATTAACCGTGTGAGGTCAAGCACATGTAGGCCCCTGACTCTATAAATGATGATGATGAATTATGTGCAGGGAACCTAATGCTACCTCCCTAGATCTCACACGGTCACTATTTTGGCTCTAGTGTCTGGTGTATGATGTACCTAGTGTCTAGGGAAGAAATGAAATGATGGTACACAACACAAAAACACTTTAATTTTCTATGAGGAAGTGAATAAAACCAGTGGTTAAGTTTTTCTTTAAAATGAATGTTTTTTCTGTACAATTTAATCTGCCTGTCCAGCCATATCTTTTGGACAGGTCTTTGAAAATGAGGACAAGATAGTTTACAGAAAATATCAACTAAAAATGTATGGACAATTTGCCCAATAACTATAAAGTCACTATATGTCTTTCCTATTGGAATGTTCACAGCTTACACTTTATTCATCTAAGAGGGAGAGTCACTGTGTATGAGGGGATGTAGTTTCATCACACCCCATAAACTTCCTGAGTATGATTTTGAAATACCAGAGTTTATTCAAACGAAAGTGTCAGATATACCCAGATGCTTAACACATCACCTGGGATTCCTTGTAGAATGATAATAAAGTATGAAGTTGCAGAAAATCTCGATCTCTCAAAATGCCCAAGCTCCTCCCGTTATCTTTTGACAGCATAAACAAATGGTTGGAGACTTGATGGCTTTATTCTCTCTCAGCAGGTTTCCTGTTACCGGCTGGCAACAGGAAATAAAACCTCTGCAACAAAAGGACACCCTGGCCTTTTATATCTGATCACTTATTATATTTATTATTTTCCTACGGTGATATGGGGTCAGCCTCGCGTGCATTACAGGTGCACTCGCCCCTAATTTTACATGACTCCCACCTTGCTGTGACCACACCTCAGGTCCCTATGGCAGATACGCCACTGTACGTTTACATAGTTTTCCTCAATAAAATAATGTGGAGTAACCACATTTCCTTTGATATGATTTTCTCTTCTTTTCTTTTTTTAAAAATAAATGCTTCAGGCATGTTGAACAGTGTTCATGGAACACGGAGGCTTACTAATATATTCTAATGCAATAATATGACAACATAATCATGACAACATACATCAGTTAGATACATTTCAATGTGAGGACTCAACAATGTCTGCTCCCGGCACGTCCTTCACTTTTCCCAATAGCAGTATCTAACTTTGGCAGTGGGATTAAATATATTAAATTCATAAAGCATTCTTACCACAAATTACAAGAAATATAAACAAATGACGCTGACTTGCAAAGAAGTGGCCTCAGTTTCTTCTGCACTGTCCAGACTGTGAATACTTCTTTATTTAATTTTAAAATTAACACAGCTGATCTCAGCGTATTTGAATGAAAAGTTTTGTTCAACTGGCAATGCATAGTGAAAGCCTTTTGCTAATATTTATTAGCACTGGCCAATCGAAAGCTTGCGACTACCAGAATTCAAATGCAGTTTTTGAAAAACAAAAATAATTCCAAACAAACTCTGCGTCTGGTAGTCGATTGGCCAGCCTGCTTTAGTTATGCCAATACAAAAAGATGTTTCGTTTTGGATACAATTTTCCTACAACTCCCCTTTCCCCTAATACTCTTTTTACCCAAGCGAATTTGAATTTACCTCAATGCCTCTTTTCTAAGCTGCCGTCCCCACTAACGTTATGAAAAAAACAAGCAGGAACAACAGTCTGTCTGGTCGCGCGTCCGTAGACATTTAGTATTTTCTCAATAACTTGGCTAATACTTGAACTACCATATTATTTAAAACATATTCTTGCTCAGTGGACTCTAAGCTATACTATCATATAATTTTTATGGTCAGTTTCATTATGGTTTAGATTTTCAATTTTGTCACGGTCAATCGTCAAATAAAAATTTTACACAAGAAGGCCATCTTCCCCCCCCCCCCCCCCCTCATCTCTCGCTAGCATGTATTTTCAAATAACTACTTGTTTTAGTGACGTCAGAAATACTACCGCGAGGAGGAAATAAAATTGTCTGCGTGTTTGCCTCTGTTGTGTCAAGCGAAGCGGGGTTTTGCGTGGCGGGGTAAGAATTTGCGTTAATTATTAGGATTGTCTCGTGTTACACTACCAAAAAATGTAAGGATTACTACTGATTACCAGCGTTAAAGTCAAAATATTACGTTAATTCAGACAGTAGTTTGGCGGCACACTTCCGCAAAATCGTTAATTGTAAGGCTTGCCGCAGTCTCTATCAGATCGGGCAAAATGTTAAAAATGTACGTCACAAGGAAAGCGAGTAGGTTTAAACGGCGGGGTCGGTTCTAAGCCTGTCCACGGCACAAAATTCAGCGCTATGCTGGCATGTGAGAGTATCACCGTCAGACACAATAGGGCGGGTTTATTTATTATCATTTTATGACTAAAATCTTACTAAAATGAGCGATTATTCTCGCAGATTTTACTACAGTAAGGTTGAGAAAACATTGAGTATTTGAAGTGTTGTAAGGCTGGTAAAACATCGAGTATTTGAAGTGTTGTAAGGCTTGTAAAACATCGAGTATATGAAGTGTTGTAAGGCTGGTAAAGCATTGAGTATATGAAGTGTTGTAAGGCTGGTAAAACAATGAGTATTTGAAGTGTTGTAAGGCTGGTAAAATATTGAGTATATGAAGTGTTGTAAGGATGAGAAAACATCGAGTAAATGAAGTGTTGTAAGGCTAAGAAAACATCGAGTAAATGAAGTGTTGCAAGGTTGAGAAAACATTGAGTATATGAAGTGTTGTAAGGATGGGAAAACATTGAGCATATGAAGAGTTGTAAGGATGGGAAAACACCGAGTAAGTGAAGTGTTGTAAGATTGAGAAAACATTGAGTATATGAAGTGTTGTAAGGTTGAGAAAACAATGAGTATTTGAAGTGTTGTAAGGCTGGTAAAACATCGAGTACATGAAGTGTTGTAAGGCTGGTAAAACATCGAGTGTATGAAGTGTTGTAAGACTGGTAAAACATCGAGTATATGAAGTGTTGTAAGGCTGGTAAAACATTGAGTGTATGAAGTGTTATAAGACTGGTAAAACATCTAGTATATGAAGTGCTGTAAGACTGGTAAAACATCGAGTATATAAAGTATTGTAAGGCTGAGAAAACACGAGTATATGAAGTGTTGTAAAGCTGGGAAAACAGTGCGTACGGGCAGTGCCGCAAGACTAGCAAACCGTATACGAAAATGAAGTGTGACAAGTCAAGCACTGGCACGACATGGCTGAGACAGATGTAGTGCTACTCTTATTGCGTCTCCTCGGAGACCCTCAGGACTACACGAAACAGTGACAGAAGTAGTAATAGTAACTGCAGTAGCAACAGAACTAACATCAGACACGGCAACATTTCTGGCTAAAGGCAGAGAAATAAACTGTTTCAAACTAACGGGTCTCTCTGTAGTGAAAACAGACTTCGTGCACAAACCAAATATCTGAGCGCTGATAGTATCCGGAACTAATCCTTGTACGAGGTATAGACTTACTTTGATATTGCCCGATCCAACGAGTTTCAACAAAGATTTATTCTTTCCCAGGATAAGAAATTCTATTCATCAGTGGCACAATGGGTTCTGGCTATGACTATTAGTCTATGAAAGAATGATCGGAAGGCTTTGACACTTCAGGTTGCTAGAATCACATATTGGCAACAATAATAGATCTTCGCTGTACTTTGTCTGGGTAACTTTAAATTCCAAACACATTTATTTTACCTGTATACAACGAAACTTATTTATATGTATGTGCATACATATGTCCCCAAATGTTTACTAACGAAACTTATTTATATGTATGTGCATACATATGTCCTCAAATGTTTACTAACTCCTATATTAGCTAGCAAGCTAACAATTGGCAAACAAACATTTCTAGAGCTGATTTCAACTAGGAGAAATATTTTTTTTAATTTTAAATCCATAATTCCACTTGGAAATCGGTTTTTCTTTGGGGATGGGAGGGGAAGGGGGGGGGGGGGCGTTTTTAATTATTCCTCTATGAAACACCGAGGACAAATAAAACATAGCTGTAGCATAGTTATAGATTGGTTGGAATGCTTTCTTCTCCAGGCAAAGGGGCCTGTTTCAAAACCAGGCAGTGTTAAGCTCCAGTAAACCCAGTTGTAAAAATGGGTACCTGACTCTGCTCGAATTTAGTGATGACAAAGCAACGATGAAGGGAACAGGTCACACCACCACATAGTGCTGTGACCTAGTCTAGTGAAGTCTCTAACACTTTAGCGATGTGTGTGCTATAGGACCTACCTTTAATTGCGGGCGCATTGCCCAAAAATAAATTCACGTTTGCGTTTTAATTTGTGGCACAAATTAAGTGCGTTAACCAGCAATGCTGACAGGCGGGCACATTCCACTTCTGGGGAGGGGGTGTTCCTGCTTTTTTTCGTTTTTAATGAAGAAAAAGATCTCGTTCAACCTCTGACGTGTTATAATTCGGATATACTGTATAGTGTCTAATTCCAGCAGATAATAGTTTCCATTGTCGATACCTAATCATGGTATCATTTCTCCTTTCCGATGAGTGTAAATAGAGTAAGTCGAGTTTTTCAAATATCTCAATCAACTTCAAAAACCACGAAAGAATTTCTTATATTTACTCCACCGTGTTTAAATTATATTTCTTGAATCCTCTGTCACTTTTGGCAATTCTAAATTGTCTAAGGACATAAAGTATAGCATACACATGGACATAAGGTACTGCATATATATATATATATATATATATATATATATATATATATATATATAATATATATATATATATATATATATATATATATATATATATATATATATATATATATATATACGTGTGTTCTGTGCCAGACTGTATCATTTTTAATTGTACTACTATGAACATGACTCCTTTGATTAACAGTATTTCGTAAACCTCCAGAATGACAATTTGAAAGTGACTTCTTTTTTTTTTTAATGTATACCCCCCCCCCCCCCCCCCCCCAAAGGGGGGGGGGGGGGGACCCCCCAAGCAGATACAGCCATAGAGGAGTGAAGATTTAGAGACTTCACTATACCAGGTCCAGCTTTGAGAGGTGGAGTGACACGTTCCCTTCATCGCTACCTCTGCCTTCCCTAACTCAAGAGTAAAGTCAGGCACCAATTTACAGCTGGGTAGAGTGGAGTGTGATGCCACCGTGTTTCAAACTCAGTTCCTATGCAGTGAGAGGCCAGCGCTCTAATAACTCTGCCAATCGGACGCTCGTCTCATATGACATTTGATATTCCAAATTCTAGCGCTGTGCTCCAGACGAGGAAGGGATATTGGTGAGAATCGGTTACAGGTCGGAAGTGCTAAACAGCTGATAACCGAAGGGGTTACCGTACTTTTAATCACTATAAAAATGTTTAATAGCACAGATTAACGAAGAATTTTGCAACTCAGTCTCGTCCATTTAAAAAAAAATTTTTTTTTTTTTTTTAACATATAATGCGTCAGCAGCAGAAGTGACTATGCAATGCTATAGCACGTTTCACTAGCTTTGCCCAACTTCAAAATGCTATATCTCAGCGGATATATAACGCATATAAGTGAAATTTTGTGTGTGAATTTGAAATGGTATAGACTCTATGAATTAAATTTTTCATTAAAATGCAGCCATTGGTTTCAATTTTCGTTTCTTTGCGATATAATATCAAAATCCTACTTGCCAACACACATCACACACACACATATTGAAATGTCTACAGTAACTTATACGACCTCATTTGCACATGATTGGTTTATCAAACAATTGGCATGATTTTAGCGTGAAGTTGCGTGAAATTGCACTTCTTGAACATAAAACAGTTTATATCCGGTGTTACGCACACATTGTCAATCAAAGGTGTGTCTACAGAAAGTATTGTGTGGTTAAGTAGGAAAAATGAGTCTGCGTTATTTACAAGCACAGTAGAGGAGCAACGTTCCATTATGATATTTATGAACCGCAAAGTGGTGATACCTATTGAAATAATTAGATCAATGAAGGTCCAGTTTGGTAGCGCACTAAATGTCAATGTGTTACGGGAGTAATATTACAGTTGTCTGCTAGGATTGGCAGTGTGCTACGTTTAGGGTCATAGCATTTAATATAAATTACTGTTAATAAGTTAGGCACTACTGAACGCGAAGTTCACGCTCTAATTATGACGCGTGAGCGTTGTTAGGTCGCAGACCGTGACCTAGCCTTTTTACATTGACCGTCGAGCTGTAAAGACGTGTCTGACTTCCCTTCCAATGTTGGGCATGGTATTGCCATACAGATATATATTTATGCAAGTACGGACATGGGTCAGTCCATTGTTATTACGAAGATTTGAAATGATTAAAGGTCAGTACGTAAGTGAAAATTAAGGAAGGATGAATTTCAGTCCATAGTATTTGATTTTGCCAGACTCATAGACTCACTGTCGGCCGTTGGAAACCCCAACCGCGCGTGCATACAGCTATGACAATCTGCGTACAGTAATTCGATTTATTGGACAAGGACTGATAGGATATCTACATACATATGCAATATATGTTCAAGTTATAATATGTACTTTTTTGTGGTCAACATGCATGAATCGTCTTGACGTGTAACTGTATTAAATATTTGTGGACTCAATGAACCGACTTATCAAGTCAATGAAATTACAAGTTCCATATGATTCGACAATTCTTTTAACATCCACATTCGCGTAATTAACATCGAAGGCACGATGCAAGGAACTGAAATGAAAAGACTAATATATCAAAAGTAATAGAGCAAAACCACCACGCCCTTTAACAACTGGCCTTTAACACAATGACAAACAATGTCACGAGTATCTCGCACGCAGATCATTTAAGAAATCATCTTCAACAGGTATGCAAACATGATGGCCACATTATTGTAATAGTAGACACGCCTATGCCTAATCAATTCACAGAATCTGTAACTGAAGTGGTAAAATTTCTTTTCTCGATACACAATAATTAGTATGCCGACAAAGATCAATGGATTTCATTCGTTTATGGGAACTAGACAAGATGCACAGAAATAAAGTATATATTTGTTGGGTCTAACCCAATATAACATCCTATGCAAAAAAATGGCATTAATACGTTGGACGGTTAATCAGATAATTACATTTGTTTGAGGGCAAAGCTAGTGAAACGTGCTATAGCTCTGCAACACGGTGACGATACCAAACAATACCACACACAAAGGTTTATAAGTACAGTAGAAATCCGATTATCCAAACCCCAAATTTCCAATTAAACGAATCAAAGAACGCAGGCACGCTCTGCGACTTGATCCCTTGTACTCACTGATTACACTCCCATATGGCAGCGAGACCTGGACGACCTATGCTAAGCAAGAAAGAAGGCTCAATACCTTCCATTTGCGGTGTCTACGCTGCATCCTCGGCATCTCGTGGAAAGATAAAGTGACAAATGTCGAGGTGTTGTCACGTGCTGGCCTTCAAAGTATGTATACGCTTCTTAGACAGCGCAGACTTCGCTGGCTTGGCCATGTTCGCCGCATGGATGATGGTCGCATCCCAAAAGACATCTTCTACGGACAGTTAGCAGATAGCAAGAGAACAGTTGGGCGACCACAGCTGAGGTTCAAAGATGTGTGCAAGAGATATATGAGGGCACTGGACATGGATCCAGCAACATGGGAGGATGAAGCTGCCGATCGCACTAAGTGGCGATGCTATTTACGGCGCCACCTCAGATTGGGCGAAGAGAGGCTCACACAAGAAGCAGAGGTGAGGAGAAAACGTCGAAAGGAGCACCAGGAAAATAAGCAGCTGAGGGCTGTCACCTCAGGGGCGCATTCCCATAGTCAGTTATGACTGAAGGGGCTATTATTATTACTCACTGATTAAGCTCGCGTGGCCGTCTGTTCCTTGAGGTACTGTAGCCAGTTTAATGTGTTGTGTTTGGGTTTAATTTTCAACACCCATTTAAATTTTCGTGAACGCTATAAAAAAATGACATAGTCAAGTAAAATGAAATGTTCGGACAATGTGGGACTAAGTGCAAAAACATCAGCTAATTTGTTTAAAAGGGGAGAATCAGGGAAGAAATTAAACTTCTAATAAATAGTGAACGAATTCTTTAGTTCGTTTAGAAAGCGAAGATGGTAGCTCTAGATGAAAAATAATGAAAAATGCTGACAATATAAAATTAGACGAAGCGGCATACAAAAAGTTCATGCAAGCAAAGAGCAGTTGAACATATAATTAATTTCAAGATCTATTCATGTGAGAAAGCTCTAATATTTAAAAATGCTAATTAATCAAATGTTTTTATTTCGTGAATAAGAGTAGTTTTGTTCCTCAACACGATTTTCCGAAATTTTGATTATCCAAACAGCCTGTGTCATTTGGATTATTGGAGTTCTACGGTAACCCCCTCCTGCCCCGTTCACGATAACTATATAACGGTCCACCTGCTATCCAGCTGTAACAAGTACAGGAAAACACAAGATTTAGGGGCCCACTTTTATTAATGTTACCGAATCCACACAAAAATCTTTAATTGGATAGTTGGTCCAGACGCAACGAATTGCAACAAAGCTATAAAAATGTTCACAATTATTGCGTATAACGTCACCATGTTCAACAGCTGTAAGCTTGTAAAAATTCTATAATTTTTTTCGGCTTTAATTTTTGTATTCTTCTTCTTCTTCTTCCTCGTTCGCCTTCAGACTTCCACATTTATGACTCTAATAAAGGCAGCAGTCAACTCAAGGTTCCCGACATCTCCAAACAGTTTTTTGTTGACAGAAGTGGGTTGTTGCCATATGCTACCCCGTTCATTACTGTAGGTTGGGTAGTACTGCAGCAGGTGTTCGACTGTCATCGGGCTGGTACCGCAGGTGCAAAGATCTGTTGCACCAATTTTGTATTTGTGGTACAGATGGTATCTCAATCTGTTGTGTCCTGTCCGTAGCCGAAAAATGATGACCTGTTCTTTTCTGGATAGTTGATGATATGCGTCATTTTTCAAATGTCCCGGGTGCTCTCTTTCCCATTTGGACTTGAATGTAGCCTTTATAGTGGTCTTTGCCGTTGCGTAAGTTGTCTCTATATCATTTTGCTGTAAGGCACCTCCTTCTTTAGCAAGTCTATCTGCCTCTTCATTTCCTGGTATGTTGCAATGGGCTGGTATCCACTGGATAGTGCACTTCT
The DNA here is from genome assembly GCA_024509875.1 of Oreohelix idahoensis. Lineage (NCBI taxonomy): Eukaryota > Metazoa > Mollusca > Gastropoda > Stylommatophora > Oreohelicidae > Oreohelix > Oreohelix idahoensis. The sequence goes on along the minus strand of JAMPIV010009521.1, from coordinate 569,773 downwards.
TGAAGCATTCGGCCAGTCTTTCAAGGGAGATTATCAGATCTTTCAATCCTTTAGTTTGGTGGCTCTTCAGCGCTGATATTATTGAGAGGGCATCTGAAAAGATTACTATCTGTTTTTCTGCCTGTGCTTTGCATTCAATAAGAGTTTCAGCTGCCTGTTTCAGGGCTTCTGCTTCAGCACAGAAGTTGTTGCAGTATTTTCCAGTGGCAATTGCCATAGAGTGAATTCTATTCTTTAATTTTATGAGGATGCCGGCACCCCCATTTTCAACTGCATTTGTTGCCGAACCATCAGTATATGCATGTGTCCAAAGCTTCGCTGGAAATCTTTGGTCAATATACTTGGTTGCTATACACTTTCTTTGTGTTTCTGTCTGTGTTCCCTTACCTTCAATGCCTGGAATATCAGATTTTAACTCAGGAAAGCATCTTATTTTCCACAGTGGGATAGTTGAGCTTGTTGGGATTTTCTTTGCAACTGAGCTAGCTAGTATGGTATTATTGTTAATTTTTTCTTTTGCTTGGGCGACAAAGTTAGTTCGCTTGAGCCTGCCTCTTCTTCCTAGCCTATTCATTCTTTGGTACATGGGGTGTCCTTCGAGCCTCTTAAATTTTTCAGCTTGTTTTAAGACTCTGCTGTCACGTCTATCCTCCATTGACTGTAGCCCTGTGATGTTTTCCATATGGTTGATTTGTGTAGACTTTAGGGCCCCTGTTATAATACGTGCTGCTTGGTTTTGGAGTCTGTTTACTCTGTCAAAATTTGACTTTGCTGCCGTCGACCAAGCTGTGATGCCATATTCCATAGCAGGTCTGACTCTGCCTGTGTACAGCTTTTTGAGGATATTCTCATCAGCACCCCATGTGGTACCTGCTAACTTTTTCATGATGGCCATGCGAAGTTTTGCCCTTAGCTGTATTTTGTTAATCTGTGATTTCCATGTCATTCGGCGGTCTAGTGTGATTCCTAAGTATGTTGGTGTTTCATCTCCTCGTACTGCCTGTCCATTTAATTGCAGCTTTGCTTGCTGTGGTTTATTTGACAAGGTAAAAATAGTGTGTGTAGTTTTTTGTTCATTTATTTTGAGCAACCACTTTTTGGACCAACTTTCAAGGGCTAGCAGTGAATCCTGCATGCGCACTCTTGCTGTGGAGATGTATTGTTCTGAAGTCCACATGGCCAGGTCATCAGCGTAGAGGGAGTTGTGGACATTCTTGTGGATGTTTTCTGTTATATCATTTATATATATGAGGAAGAGTGTTGGGGAAAGGACCCCACCCTGTGGAACTCCATGTTCCATTGTAGTCTTTTTGCTTAACTGCCCGTGCACCTGCACTCTAGCTGTTCTGTTTGTTAGATAGTTGCTGATCCAGTTATACATTCTTCCACAGACTCCATATTTAAGCATTTTAACTCTTAGCCCATCTTTCCAAACTTTATCAAATGCTTTCTCCATATCTACCCAGACTGCTAAAGTGTGCTTTCTTTCTTGGAAAGCATCTTCGATTTCCTGTGCAATGTAGGTGACTTGGTCCTCTGTAGACCTATGTTGCCTGAAGCCTGCCTGTTGGTGCAGTAAAATTTGTTTTTTCTTCGAGGTGCCAGCTTAATCTGGTATTGATCATTCTCTCCATAAGCTTTCCCGTGCAGCTTAGAAGGCTGATGGGTCTGTAGCTGTTGGGGTCCATTCGGTCTTTGTCCTTTTTGGGGATTGGAACTAGTATTGCTTCTTTCCAGGCTTGTGGTACTATTCCACGCTTCCAGCTATAGTTCATAATCTTGAGGAGTACTTTCTTGGCTTTAGGCCCTAGCTCTTTAAGCATGTCATTTGTTACCCTGTCTTTTCCAGGTGACTTTCTTTGCTTAAGGGATACGATGGCTGCCTCTAGCTCTCTCATGGTGAGGTTTGTTGTCATATGCTCTTCTGGAACAGTTGGTATATTTTGGTAAATTTCTTGCTCTTTGGAAATTTCCTGTTTTCTGTCCAGTGGAATATTTATCTGGCTCTCAAGTGAGAATTTTTGAGCAAAAACATTAGCTACCTCTTTCTTTGTGAGTATTTTTTTCATTTTGTTGTAGGGCTATTTCCTTATTTTTGCATTCCTCATTATTTAAGACTTTGGCGAGCCTCCATAATTTTCTTCCATCTTTGTCGAGGTTAAGACTTTCTGTTGTTTTGATCCAACTATTTTTGGCTGAACAGTTTAACATTTTCCTGTATTTTGCAGAGATAGCTTTGTAGGCGATGTTTGCCTCAACTGTTTTGACCTGTTCTGCTACATCTCTGGCCTCTGTTACCTGTTCTTCCAGTTCATTGAGTTCTTCTGTCCAGTACGGCTTATAATCTTTCCTCGCCCCTCTTGGTATTGATTCCAGGGCAGCTTTCAGAACTGCTTTGTTAAATCCGTCAACTATTTCTCCAATTCTTTTGTTTTGGGTGTTTATGGAACCACAGTATTCATCAGTCAGTGCTGAGAACTTGTTCCAGTTGGCCTTTTTGTAGTTCCAGCGGGGTAATGGTTTATGGAGGTGGAGTGTATGTTCCATATTGATCATTAATTTGATCGGTTTGTGGTCACTGCCCGCCAATTGGTTGAGCACAAAGCGTTCGATCTTATGGTTGATGTCTCCTGTTGAGAAGGCAAGGTCGGGTGTCGAGGTCGATTGCCATCTTCTTGAGTAGAAGCTGGGTGTATCATCTGCTCTATTGATGAGTTGTAGATTTGAGTCAATCTCCCAGTCCTCTACCTCAATGCCACGGGTATCAGCCTTTGTGTAACCCCACCTTTCTGAATGGCTGTTGAAATCACCAACAACTAGGCAGTTGGTGCGCCTAATCTCCATTGTGGCTAATGAAAGATCTTTATCTGGGGGGGGCATATAGGTTGTATACTCTAACGGTCTGATCATCTATCATGATATCAGCTCCTATAATTTCCGCCTGACCGTTTGTAGCAACAGAAAGTTCTCTGCTAGGCAAGGAATTTCTGATTAACATGAGTACTCCTCCCTTGTGTCCCTCTCTATCAAGCCGGAGGGTTTCATATCCTCTTACAGAAAATCTGTGGTTTGTATTTAGGTGTGTTTCCTGTATGCAGGCTATATCAATTTGCTCATCATGTAGTTTTTTTGTGAGCGGTAGTTTCTTCCTTAGGACACCTTCTGCATTCCATTTTTGTATGGCAGGCCAGGGACAGGTCACTCGAGGTTCATTCAAATTTTGACAGTTTAAAATGTACCATGATGGAGGTCTGTGTGAAAATTTCAGCTCCCGCCCGCCCTCCCTTGGTCGTCTGAAACCTAGTGAACCAATGACTAAAGATTTGAAACATTCAAACAACGTTGATATCAAAGGAGTCATCCTCATATGACGTCACGCAGTGAGGGAGCGGGAAGGTCAATATTTTTGTGACGAAGTGTGTTTATAGGGGGAGGAGTGGGGGTTTCAAAAAATTCCCCGTCACACACAAAACAAGGAGTCAGGATGGTTTCTTTCATAAATTATGTGGAACAAAATAGATTTTGTAACCTCCATCCTCATGGTCTACTTTTAACCTCAATAGTAAACGAACTCCCTTGTGGACGACTTTTATTAATATTATAACCTCAGCTGAAATATCAGGTAATTGTTATAACCTATAACTCATTTAAATTGCTTTTTAATTATGAATTTATTTTTCAAATATAATGTTATAGGCACCTTGAAAAAACAAAATGCAAATTAAATTAACTATACTGTTGTTTAAAATGATACTTATTCAGGCTGGTGTAAACGTTTAAATTGTTTTTTTTTTGTTTTGGTTTTTTTTAATGGAAAAAATGCAAAATTGCATTTAGCTGGGAATGGCAAAGGTTTAGCCCTGTCTCGTGCTAGGACGCAGCACATGAAAGATGTTTGTTCTCCAAGAACCTGCTTCGCACATTAAAATAACCTTAACATGCGTATGAACAACTATTGCAAGTTTCCTATGTTCTTTGATCTCTCCTAATTTCCAGGCGTATCTCCGTACCAGATAACTTATTATTCTTATTATTTCCATTATCATCACCTTTCAGCTGCCCAAGGAGCACATTCCTTCAACAAACTAATGCTAGTGTCATCAGCTCAAGGTCTTTCCATGTTTTCTTCACATTGGCGGATCCAAGGGGGAGGCGACGGAGGGGGGGGGGGTCGTTCCTCCGTTGGGACTTTGAAAACCTTTATCTTTATTTCATATCAACCGCTCCAGTATTTATCCCCCCCCCCCCCCCCCTTACACACACTTAGGACTTAAATGTAAGTAATTGTTAGGTCGGACGAAGGACGAATTAATGTATGTCTGGTACTGGACAATGGTAAGTACACTGAAGATTACGAACGTAGTTTCCAAGCAATTCTACGTGGCGTGACAATGACAGACAATCCAAGGAACCCGCCATTCAACAATGAGACAAAAGACAACGCCAGGCAGGCTACACAAGGGGACTTCACTCGAGATGCAAAAACATAGGGCTTTGTGACAAGAGGCTGATTATAATTTCAGCAACGGGAGGTCAATCCCAAATCAATAAATGTTATGCTATAATATAAAATATGTATGAATTTATATCAAATTTTGTCTCTTTGTAGTTGTACCTTACTTTTATGCAATTATGTCATAAATAGTTAATTTAAAAAAAATAAAAATGAATATTTTTGAGTTACTGTATAATAAAACTATCAAGTTGTCACATTTTTTCATAATTAGTTATTTTGTTTTTTAATTGTTTAAAAATATGTGTAAATAAGGAGCTGGGGAAGCCTTATCATTCTGATGTATTGTCCTTCCCTTGGACAATTCCTAGACCCTATCGTCCTTCCCTTGGACAATTCCTAGACCCTATCGTCCTTCCCTTGGACAATTCCTAGACCCACCAGTGTTTCATCATTCCATTTATTTCTGTCTCCAGCTCCCTTCTCCACATAGTCTTTGGTTTCCCTATGACTCTCTTACTCTGGGGATTCCAGAATAAGGGTTGCCTTCTAATGCTATCAACAGGTTTCCTCAAAGTATGTTCTATCCATCTCCAGCGTCTTCTTCTCATCTCTTGTTTCCACTGGCACTTGTCTTGTCCCTGTCATGAGTCTTCTTCTTCTTTGTTCATCCTGAAAAGGACGTTGGGTGCATTGTGTCTGTTTGCAGCGAAGCTGCGATATTTGCGCCTTTCGGCCGACACATCAAACTTCAGCACAGCATTTTTTGGGACCGGGTTAGCCTTCCCTCTTCGATCCCATCTCACTCAGCCAGACTGCAGTGATGGAGCCTGTTTCCAGGACCACCACTTGGAGGTGGAGTAGGGTCTTGGTCAGCTCTGGTTTGCTGACCCTGACGGAAGCAGTCTAGCTATGGGTCGCTGACTGCAGTCCTCCTGTCATGAGTCTCACGCTGGTGATCTTGTTGTTACCATTTCAAGCATCCATTTATGAAAGTCTGTAACTTCTTGGTTATTGTTTTTGTTGTTCTCCATGTTTCACAGCTATACAATAGAATTGACATCTGAGCTGAAGATTCTGATTTGTGTATTGGACTTGCCATGTCATCTGCACATATACCCATGACATTATAGGGTATATAACACTTCCCATGCTAAGCGACTGTATTAATCCCATCCAGAGAAAATCTGCTGAACAAAGAATCTGGATGTTCTGATGTTGCTTTTAATCACATTGTCCCATGTAGTTCCTGGGGATCCAGACCTCCAGGATGACCCAGAGTCCGCTGGGAGGACAACATTAGACATCTTTGAAGGACCAAGGATTAGAATGGAACCAGGCCAGGAGGAAGACAGCCGATAGGATAGTAAGGCGCTCTCTCTTTCAAACCTCTACAACTCACTGTAGCAGATGAACGACTAAGTAAGTAAGTTCTAGGGGATCTTTTGGGAAACTAAGAAACATTAGGATCCTGCTCCCTCAGGTGTGTTACAAAAGGTGACTGATGTGACATTGTACATGTGGCTGGCACCCCCAATATGTAAAATATTGCTACAGCTACCATGACTACAAGAGTAAGTGCTTTATCATAGGCTTCCTGCAAGGTGGACCATCAGCAGTAGCTCTCCATAAGGAGCAGAAGAGGAGATACTATTTTAATGACTTTAGTGTTTACCACGTAGTCCACGATTTTAATGACTTTAGTGTTTACCACGTAGTCCACGTATGGTTAATGCAGTGCCTTACCAAGTGACCCCACTTAAATTAACTATACTGTTGTTTAAAATGATACTTATTCAGGCTGGTGTAAACGTTTAAATTGTTTTTTTGTTTTTTTTTAAATGGAAAAAATGCAAAATTGCATTTAGCTGGGGATGGCAAAGGTTTGGCCCTGTCTCGTGCTAGGACGCAGCACATGAAAGATGTTTGTTCTCCAAGAACCTGCTTCGCACATTAAAATAACCTTAACATGTGTATGAACAACTATTGCAAGTTTCCTATGTTCTTTGATCTCTCCTAATTTCCAGGCGTATCTCCGTACCAGATAACTTATTATTCTTATTCTTTCCATCATCATCACCTTTCAGCTGCCCAATGAGCACATTCCTTCAACAACAAACTAATGCTAAGCCTTCATAACCCGTGTCATCAGCTCAAGGTCTTTCCATGTTTTCTTCACATTCGCGGATCCAAGGGGGTGGCGACGGGGGGATCGTTCCTCCGTTGGGACTTTGAAAACCTTTATTTCATATCAACCGCTCCAGTATTTACCCCCCCCCCCCCCCCCCCCTTTCCCCCACTTGGGACTTAAACGTAAGTAATTGTTAGGTCGGACGAAGGACGAATTAATGCATGTCTGGTACTGGACAATGGTAAGTACCCTGAAGATTACGAACGTAGTTTCCAAGCAATTCTACGTGGCGTGACAATGACAGACAATTCAAGGAACCCGCCATTCAACAATGAGACAAAAGACAACGCCAGGCAGGCTACACAAGGGGACTTCACTCGAGATGCAAAAACATAGGGCTTTGTGACAAGAGGCTGATTATAATTTCAGCAACGGGAGGTCAATCACAAATCAATAAATGTTATGCTATAATATAAAATATATATGAATTTTTATCAAATTTTGTCTCTTTGTAGTTGTACCTTACTTCTATGCAATTATGTCATAAATAGTTAATTTCTTAAAAATAAAAATGAATATTTTTGAGTTACTGTATAATAAAACTATCAAGTTGTCACATTTTTTCAAAATTAGTTATTTTGTTTTTTAATTGTTGAGTGAAAAGGCCCTTGAGTATAAGAGTGAGATCCATCTTTGTTTCATAGATCTGGAAAAGGCATTTGACAGGGTCCCCTGGAGCAAACTTTGGGACTGTTTGGCAAGGAAGAACATTCCAGCACCTCTGATTCATGCTATACAGAGCTTCTACAAGTCTTGCAGAAATTATGTGAGGACAGCAAACCATAAGTCAAAGAGTTCAGGACCACCACTGGTGTAAGACAAGGTGATATCCTATCACCTTACCTCTTCATACTCCTTATGGACGATGTCATCAAGGCATGTAAGGAGAGAACAAGAAAGTATTCAGTGGGGTACTGGAAGATGAGACAGGTCTATATTTCGGAGCTGGCATTTGCTGATGATGTTGCCATGATTGCTAAATCAGAGGCACATCTCCAATCCAACCTGCAAGTCTGGAAGGAAGAGCTGGAGAAGAGAGGGATGGTCATAAGCAGCTCTAAAACAAAATCCATGGTGATATCACGAGAAGAAAGAAAACATCAGATTAAGTTGGGAGAACAGGTCCTGGAGCAGGTCGACCACTTTAGATATCTCGGAGCTATTATAGACCGAAAGGGAGGCATCAAAGAAGAGTTGGCCACTCGAAAAGCAGCGGCTGGGAGACTTTTTCAGGCCATAAATCGTGGATTCCTCAGCAAGAAAGAGGTTGGTAAGAAAACGAAGATGGCTGTATACCGCTTTATGTCCCAGTCTTGACATATGGATGCGAGTCATGGGCAATGACTACAACCCACAAAAGCCAGATCCAAACCTCAGAAATGAGGTATCTGAGGAAAGTGGTTGAAGTAACAAGAAGAGACATGGTCCGCAACCAGACGATCCGTCAAGGCCTAAAATCCATCCGCTGCAGACCCAAATAGAACAGTCCCAACTAAGATGGTTTGGCCATGTCTGCAGAATGGGAGAAGATCGGCTACCACGACAAGCATGGGAAACAAAGAGCCAGGGATCCAGACCTCCAGGACGACCCCAGAGTCCGCTGGGAGGACAACATTAGACAATCTTTGAAGGACCGAGGACTAGAATGGAACCAGGCCAGGAAGAAGACAGCTGATAGAATGGTCTGGCGCTCTCTCTTCCAAACCTCTACACCTCACGGTAGAAGGGGAACGACTAAGTAAGTAAGTAAGTAAGTAAGTTTTTTAATTGTTTAAAAATATGTGTAAATAAGAAGCTGGGGAAGCCTTATCATTCTGATGTATCGTCATTCCCTTGGACAATTCCTAGACCCTATCGTCCTTCCCTTGGACAATTCCTAGACCCTATCGTCCTTCCCTTGGACAATTCCTAGACCCTATCGTCCTTCCCTTGGACAATTCCTAGACCCTATCGTCCTTCCCTTGGACAATTCCTAGACCCTATCGTCCTTCCCTTGGACAATTCCTAGACCCACCAGTGTTTCATCATTCCATTTATTTCTGTCTCCAGCTCCCTTCTCCACATAGTCTTTGGTTTCCCTATGACTCTCTTACTCTGGGGATTCCAGAATAAGGGTTGCCTTCTAATGCTATCAACAGGTTTCCTCAAAGTATGTTCTATCCATCTCCAGCATCTTCTTCTCATCTCTTGTTTCCACTGCCACTTGTCTTGTCCCTGTCATGAGTCTTCTTCTTCTTCGTTCATCCTGAAAAGGACGTTGGGTGCATTGTGTCTGTTTGCAGCGAAGCTGCGATATTTGCGCCTTTCGGCCGACACATCAGACTTCAGCACGGCATTTTTTGGGACCAGGTTAGCCTTCCCTCTTCGATCCCTACTCACTCAGCCAGACTGCAGTGATGGAGCCTGTTTCCAGGACCACCACTTGGAGGTGGAGTAGGGTCTTGGTCAGTTCTGGTTCGCTGGCCCTGACGCAAGCAGTCTAGCTATGGGTCGCTGACTGCAGTCCTCCTGTCATGAGTCTCACGCTGGTGATCTTGTTGTACCATTTCAAGCATACATTTATGAAAGTCTGTAACTTCTTGGTTATTGTTTTTGTTGTTCTCCATGTTTCACAGCTATACAATAGAATTGACACCTGAGCTGAAGATTCTGATTTGTGTATTGGACTTGCCATGTCATCTGCACATATACCCATGACATTATAGGGTATATAACACTTCCCATGCTAAGCGACTGTATTAATCCCATCCAGGGAAAATCCGCTGAACAAGAATCTGGATGTTCTGATGTTGCATTTAATCACATTGTCCCATGTAGTTCCTGGGGATCCAGACCTCCAGGACGACCCAGAGTCCGCTGGGAGGACAACATTAGACATCTTTGAAGGACCAAGGATTAGAATGGAACCAGGCCAGGAGAAAGACAGCCGATAGGATAGTATGGCGCTCTCTCTTTCAAACCTCTACAACTCACGGTAGCAGATGAACGACTAAGTAAGTAAGTTCCCGGGGATCTTTTGGGAAACTAAGAAACATTAGGATCCTGCTCCCTCAGGTGTGTTACAAAAGGTGACTGATGTGACATTGTACATGTGGCTGGCACCCCCAATATGTAAAATATTGCTACAGCTACCATGACTACAAGAGTAAGTGCTTTATCATAGGCTTCCTGCAAGGTGGACCATCAGCAGTAGCTCTCCATAAGGAGCAGAAGAGGAGATACTATTTTAATGACTTTAGTGTTTACCACATAGTCCACGTATGGTTAATGCAATGCCTTACCAAGTGACCCCACTTGTGAGCTCACGAAAACCATGCACTTCCCGTGGAAACAAAGCAACAGCTCAAATAGCATATTTTTACCAACTCTTTGTTATAAATGCCAAACATGGTCAATAACAGAAACACAAAGGTAGGAGAATCACACTATGTGAGATGGGATACCTCAGAAATGTTACAAATATTTCCGGAGGGGAGAGAGAATTTAAAAATCCAGAAGTTGTTGGGGACAACATCAAACACCAGCTAAACAAAAATACAGAGAATGCCATAGTTTGGATACATTGCCAGAATGACACCAAATCAGTTGCTGGAATTGGTTTCATCTACAGAAGATCTGGTTTTAAGCGGCAATAAGACAATAAAGTTTCTTCAATACACCTTCAGAATGACACCAAATTAGCTGCTAGCTTTCATTAACCCAAGATCTGATTTTAAGACAATAGAACAAAAAAGTTTTTTCAACACATTATCAGAATGACACCAAATGAGTTGCTAGAATATGTGTCATCTGCAGAAGACCTGGTTTCAAGGCTTGCTTGCTTAGTCATTCCTCTTCCACCCTGGGGTGTAGAGGTTAGCCAGAGAGAGGGCCAGGCTATCCTATCAGCTGTCTTCCTTTTGGCCTGGTTCCAATCTAGTCATTGGTCCTTCAAGGATTGTGTGATGTTGTCCTCCCAGGATTGTCTGATGTTGTCCTCCCAGCGAACTCTGGGTCGTCCTGGGGGTCAGGATCCATGGCTTTTGGTTTCCCATATTTGTCATGGTAGCTGATCTCCTATTCTGCAGACATGGCCAACCATAGTAACTGGCACTGTTCCACTCGGGTCTGCAGTGGGTCAGTTTAAAGGCAATAAGACAATAAAGTTTCTTCAACACAATGACACTAAATAAGCTGCTAGAATGTATTTCATCTACACAAGATCTGGTTTCAAGGCAATATGACAATAAAGTTTCCTCAACACATCAGAATGACACTAAATCAGTTGCTAGATTTCACCTGCAAAAGATCTGATTTCAAGCCAACAGGACAATAAAGTTTCTTCAACACATCGTCATAATGACACCAAATTAGCTGCAGAAGATCTGGTTTCAAGACAACGGAAAAATAAATTTCTTCAACACATCAGAATTACACCAAATTAGCTGCTAGCTTTCATCTACAGAAGATCGGGTTTCAAGGCAACAGGACAATAAAGTTTCTTCAACATGTCATCAGAATGATACCAAATCAGTTGCTAGTTTTCATCTACAGAAGATCTGGTTTTAAGACAACAGAACAATAAAGGTTTGAACAAATACAATGCAAGCAAATCAGTTTCTAGCATAAGTTTCATCTGCAGAAGATCTGGCTTGTAGGCAACAGGACAATAAAGATTAAGGTAGGTATGCTGTGTTCAATAAATCCAGAAGAAAAAAATGTGACGCTGGCAAAACAATACAACTCGCACACGGATAGAAAACTTCTTCACTAAAAAAAATGCTTAATAGCATATATGGAATTTGGAATAAGCTAAGCAGGCATGTAGTACACGTTGACATCTTTTTGTCTGATGCATTTAATTTGATGTGCACTTGTTATGTGCAGTGGTAGTGTGGTGGTTAGTGCACTGGCTTCCGAGCTCAGTGGTTCATGGTTCGATCCCCAGTTGAGGTGGATTTTTTAGACCGCAAACGGCTCCAGGGTGGACCCAACCTCATGAATTTTGTACCAGAGCAACTCTGGGAAGGTTAAGGTGGCTGGCGTGATGCTGACCACATCACTCCTAGTGGTCAAGAAAATACAGGCCTAAAACCAAATTCCCAATATGCCTCAATGGGCATGTAACGGGTTCCCTTGTTATGTCATGAAATATGTAATTGTCAGCAAATACACACAAGGAAATGTTGATAATAAGAAAAGTTACATATATCAAGAAGTAACAATATTTAAAAATCAGGTGAAAACACATAACCATGCTAGTATGTAGACTCTTGTGAATGTTCGCAAAGGACTGACACAGAGTCAGACGTGGGAGACTAGCTCCCTCCCAATCTAATGTTCTTTTCACTCCTTACAAAGTTTGGATCCACTACTACAACTGGCCCCTGTAGCAGTGATGCCTGTAGGAATATGTTTTACATGATGGGGTTGCCAGCCTCATACACAACCTCAAATTAGTAGCCTCTTACGACAGTGCTGAGGGAGTAGTAAATCTGTTCTGTCTTTGTGGCCTCAGAGACCTCTGGCAATTACACAGGGAAAGAGACTAGCTGGACAGCACAGAATGACTTACTTGTTCTCTGAAGCCCTGAAGTTTCCTCTCCATGACCTCTTTCTGGGTTGCAGCTGACTCCACTGCTGCCTCTAATTCAGCTATTCGTGCATCAGCAACCTACAAAAACATTGGAAGAAATCATTAGACGCAAAATGAGGCATGCCCCGAGAGATTAGTCATCTATCAGAGGGCATATGACCAAGACAAATGTGATAAAACAATAAATCAACATTTGTTTTTGTTGTTGTATTCGATCCAGCGGTGCTTGGGCTCTAGCCCTTCAGCCCTGTACCATGCTGGGGTGGCTGTGGACTTTCCCTCCCACCCGGTCAGAAGCCAGACGCCCATGCCATCTAAGCTCCTTCCCATCCACAGAGGGTTTAACATTTGTTTTTAAACTGTAGATTATAGTTTTGTTTTTTTGTTGTTGTTACTGATCCTCCTGTGTTTGAGCCCTCGCCCTTCGCCCCAATGCCATGTAGTGGTATCTGCATGTGCTCCATATAAGGTGTTTCACTTATCTGGCCTCGTAGGAAGGAGCATTTTCTCAACATCATAGAGTGCTGAACACTCAAAGAGGTGGTGGTCAACAGATTCAAAGGGGTAGGTACACAGCTGGCACTCTGGAGTGTGTTGTGGTTTGACTCTGTTCAAGTGATTGTTGAGTGGTGTATGTTGTATGATAGATCATAGTTGTGAATATTAAGTGAATCAGTCTATCATTTCAATTTCCCACTCATCAGTTTCACGTCCAGCCTCAATTATGTCTACTGTCAAATAAATTAAATTAATCCACAACCGATTCAATTCTTGAATATCAATCACTTTATCCACTACCCCCATAATTCAGTAACTATAAAATGAACATGTACATTTGATGCACTCAAACTATTTAACTGTTGTTGTTGTTTAGTCAGATGAAACATACAGAGATCAAGAGAAGTCAAGTCCAACACAAACACAAGAATCTTCAACTCAAATGTCAAGTCAGTCCTATTGTATGGGTCTGAAACATGGAGAACAACAAAAACAACAACCACATAGCTACAGACTTCCATAAATAGGTGCTTGTGTAGAATAGACGGATTTAAATGGTATGACAAGATCACTAAGGTAGAACTGATGTCAAGGCCCAGACAACTGCCAATGGAACAAGAGATGAGAAGAAGACGCTGGCAATAGATACACATTGAGCAAACCTGTAGATATCATTACAAGGCAGTCCTTGATCTGGAATCCCCAGTGTCAGACAGGCAGAGGAAGACCAAAAAACATGGAGAAGAGAACTGGAGACAGAAGGAAAAATGATGAAGTCATGGAATGAACTTGAGCTGATGGCACGTGACAGGAGGACTTGGCATGTGTTTGTTGAAGGCCTATACTCCTTGAGAAGTTAAAGGGTATTGATTGATTGAAACTGTTTAACTCATAGTTCCTATGTTAAATGACTTTTGATTTTGCTATTCATTGATAGTCACCAACATCTATCACGCCCCAAGTAGTTCCCGGGGGGTCTCTGAAGAGACTTAGAAAGAATAGAATTACTGCTCTTTCAAGCATTCCGTAACTGGCAGCTAATGTGAGGTTGAGTATGTGGTTAGCCACTGGCATGAAAACGGATGCCCCGACAGCAAAACACGAAACCAGAATTGGTTTTTGGAACGTCAGAACTATGAATGAGGCAGGAAAGCTGAGACAAATCACAGCAGAGATGAGGAATCTACAAGAGCGGAGAGCTGGAGAGTTACAGAGAAGGAAATGTCGAAATTGTCCTCTTTTCACACAACATGCCTAAGAAAAATTCTCCGAATCTTTTGGCCGAATACCATCACCAACCAAGATCTGCTTACTCGGAGCAAGCAAGAGGACATGCACACCATCATAGCTGGCAGACGCTGGAGCTGGGTTGGCCATGTCCTCAGAAGAGACCCCGATGTCATCACAAGAACAGCTATGCTATGGACCCCTGAAGGAAAACGAAAGAGAGGCCGACCAAAAACAACTTGGCGGAGGACTGTGGAGGCTGAGATGCAAAGAATGAACCAGAGTTGGGGCACTGTACGAAGGATGGCCGCCGACCGAGCAAAGTGGAATCAATTTGTTGTTGCCCTACAAGACGCCACCAGGCGTAATGGCCATTGACTGCTTTGACGGTCGGCGGCTAAGGATCAAAGAAGAAGATGTGGTTAGCAACCGCATCATGTAAAACAATTTGCACCAGAAACCGCTGCTGCAAGAGCACATCAATACTTTTGTGCAGGTGACCAGCTGCAGCGGTGTTTCCATGCTCCATAGGAAGCGAAACGAAAATAATGAATATATGTTACGGGCAGCCAGTTCTGATGAAGATCTGATCCTGACAATTCAAATACTTAATTATACACTTCAGTAAAACTGCTACTCATACCTTTGAATTTTAAACCAACCTCCTGCAGTGTTTGCCAACAAATGTAAATAAATATTAACCAGACCACTTACTTACTTAGTCATTCCTCTTCTACCTTGGAGTGTATAGGTTTGCCAGAGAGAACGCCACACTATCCTGAAGTTATCTTCCAGCTGACTTGGTTCCAATCTAGTCCTCAGTCTTTCAGAGATTGTCTAATGTTGTCCTCCCAGCGAATTCTGGGTTGTCCTGGAGGTCTAGATCCCTGGCTCTTGGTTTTACAAATATGTCATGCTAGCTGATCGTCTCCCATTCTGCAGACATGGTCTAACCATCGTAATTGGGACTGTTCAACTCAGGTCTTCTTCTTCTTCTTCCTCGTTCGTCCTGAAAAGGACGGTGGTTGCGTTGTGTCTGTTTACGCCTAAGCTGTGATATCTGCACCTTTCGGTCGACACATCCGACTTCTGCACAGCATTTTTTGGGACCGGTTTGCCTTCCCACTGCGATCCCTACTCGCTCAGCCAGACTGCAGTGATGCAATCTGTTTCCAGGACCACCACGTGGAGGTGGAGTAGGGTCTTGACTAGCTCTGGTTCGCTGATCCTGATGCAAGCAGTCAAGCTATGGGTCGCTGACTGCATTCTCTATTGCTGCATCTTTGGGTCCCAACTCAGGTCTGCAGGGGCTGGATTTTGAGGCTATGATATATCATCTGGTTGCGGACCATGTCTATTCTTGTTACTTAAACAACCTTCCTCAGATATGCTGGCTTTTGTGGGTTGTAGTCAGTGTCCATGACGCACCTCGATAAGTTAAGACTGGAACATAGGTGGAGCAGTATACAGCCAAGTTAGTCTTCTTGCCAATTTCTCTTTTGCTGAGGAATCCTTGATTTATGGCCTGAAAATGTCTCCCAGCTCATGTTCTTCGGGTAACCAACTCTTCATTGATGCCTCCCTTCTATGACAGCTCCAGGGTATTTAAAGTGGTCGACCTGTTCCAGGACTTGTTCTCTCAGCATAATCTGATGCCTTTTTAACCACACCACAAGGTCTTTTACGAGGGAAGGTCAAAAAGTAATGCCTCTTATTTTTTATGTATGTAAATACTGCATCGGTGTGCAATTTGTAAATTTAGCAGGATTTCTCAAACACTCTTCTGCACTGTATAGCATTACCAACCTGTTTCAGTAACAGGTGGCACCACTGTAACAGTTTAAAAATGGCTGCCAAAGATGTTCGGTTAAAACAACGTTATGTCATTGAATTCCTCAATGCTGAAGTCGAGACCCCAATTCGCATCCACGAACGTTTGAAGAATGTTTATGGAGATTCAACAGTGGATGTTAGCACTGTCCGACGTTGGGTACATCGTTGTGACGAAGCTGAAGTAGGTCAATCCTCAATGGCTGACGCAAAGCGGACTGGCCGTCCGTCTACCGCAGTGACTCCACACAACATTCATCGAGTTGATGGCATCATTCGTGGTGACCGTCGGGTAACACTGGATGAACTTTCTTCCATGTTGTCCATTAGTAAAGGCAGTGTCCAGAACATCATTAAAGACCTGGGTTATTCAAAAGTTTGTGCACGGTGGGTACCCAGAATGTTGACAGACAGGCATAAAAAAACAAGGAAAACCATAGCCATCAACCTCCTGCACCGTTACGAAACTGAAGGAGAAGAGTTTTTATCGAATATTGTGACAGGTGATGAGACTTGGGTTCATTTTTTTTAACCAGAATCCAAGAGGCAGTCAATGAAATGGCATCACACAACATCGCCGACAAGAAAGAAGTTCAAAAGTTCACCATCTGTAGGGAAAGTTATGGCCTCCGTGTTTTGGGATGAGAAGGGTGTGATTCTTCTCCACTTCTTGGAACAGGGAAACTCGGTGATAGCAGACCGTTACATTGAAATTTTGAAGAAGCTTAGAGGCCCTTCTGCGACTTTACCCATTAAAAGATCAGAGAACTGCACTACTGTTGCACGATAATGCCACGCCACACACCGCGAAACGCACCATTGATGCGATTGCAGAATTTGGCTGGACATTATTACCACATCCCTCTTACAGTCCCGATCTTGCAACTTCTGACTTCCATCTGTTTGGACCACTGAAAGAAGATCTTCGCGGACGACACTTTGAGGACACCGAGACCCTTAAACGCGAGGAACGCCAGTGGTTTAGAAAAAAGGACACACATTTTTACTGTGCGGGGATACATGCCCTTGTGAGAAGATGGACAAAAACTAACAAATAACAGAGACTACATTGAGAAATAAATTTTTGAAGTTCAGGCTTGGGGCTACATTTCAATGTGAATTTTATCTGTTTTCTTGCCTATTGAATAAAATTAAAAATTACGAGGCATTACTTTCTGACCATCCTTCGTATATTTGGACATGTGCCCTAATATAAGCTTGGATACTCTGTAGCTAGATCTGGCAACTTTCTGGCCAAGTTAGCTATTAAATGTTTACTGCCAGGTACCAGTGACAAACCTGGCTACAGCTGACACATCTGCTGGTCACTTCTGTTAGCAGTCAATCAATACCATTCTACTTCTCAAGGAGCATAGGCCTTCAACAAACACATGCCAAGTCCTCTTGTCCTGTGCCATCAGCTCAAGGTCTTGCCATGTCTTCCTCACAATTTTCCACGTCTGCCTCCAGTTCTCTTCATCGTATATTTTTTGGTCTACCCCAACTGCTCTTACTCTGGGGATTCCAGAACAAAGACTGCCTGGTAATGCTAAAAACAGGTTTCCACAATGCCTGTCTACTCCCTCGCCAGTATCTTCTTCTCATATCTTGTTCCCTGGCAGTTGTCTGGTTTTTGTCAGCTATTTCACATTGTCGACCTTGTCATTCCATTTCAATCTTTCTATTCTACAGAAGCACCCATTTATGAAAGCCTGTAACGTCTCGAATGTTGGTTTTACTTCTGTTATGTATATTTTAGGCGTCAGATTGACAGAGTGGTTAGAGTGCTGGTCTCTCGTGGCAAAGCTGCTGTGTTCGAATCATGGTACCGCCACGCTCCAGTCTACCCAGCTGTAAATGGGTCCCTGACTCTGCTCTTTGAGTTAAGGAAGGAAAAGGCAGTGAGGAAGGGAAACTGGTCACCCACCTCTTGGTGCTGGACCTACTATGGTGAAGTCTCTAACACTTTGCTCCCCTATGGCAGTGTCTGCTATGGGATTACCTTTACCTTTTATATATATACAAAATATTCCATGATGTGCATGAAGACGGCAAGTATCTGCCTGAATGGCGAGAGGACACCTGTCAGCGTACAGCGAAAATAGGATACTCATGTAAAATCAGTCTCAGGTTAGATATACTAACCGGAGATTTTGCCTCGAGTAACAGCGGGCATACATTTAAAAAAAAAAAAAACACCGACAGTTTCTGTAACAATTTGTTTTACATGATGAGGTTGCCAGTCTCATGCACAACCTCATATCAGCAGCCTTGTATGACATGCCTGAGGGAGCAGTAGTCTCATTCTTTCTTTGTCTCATCAGATACCCCCGGGAATTACACGGGGCAACAGCCTGTATGCCTCACCTGCAATAGATCAACAACATATGGGTCATCTGGAGGAGGCACTTTAAAACCAAACCAATCACTCTCTGGAACAGTCTGGTCTATTTCCATGCGCTGGCGACGAAATGGAATTGTTTTCTTTCTACCACCTGGCAAGACAACAAAAGAATCTTGTATTTAAATCAGTTCAGAAGCATTTTTTTTTTTAAACTGCCAGATACCTACTCACAGTGAAGGTTGAAGGTGTACAGAGAAGATTGATGGACAATGATGCAACTAGGCATTTAAGTATAAGATTACAAATCCATTAAAATCATTTTTCTTCCAAAGAGGTTATACACAAGAATATTAGATTTGATACCAGATTGGATTTTAAATCTAAATCTAATGAGTGTAACTGAGGCATTGCTAAAATGAATGTTAAACACATGCTACAAAAGTGTCCAACATATGAGAAACAGAGAAAGCAAGTATGGCCATCGCCAGGACCATTCCTGGACAAACTATATGGAATTACCAACAATCTTAGGCTGACTGCAGCTTTCTTCAAAATTATTCCAGCTGATGTTTGAAAGTGCACAAATAAGACGTCCACATTTGAGATTAAACGACTCTTCATTCTTTTTCTTCATTGTATTTTTCTTCTGAATATGATCTCGTATTTTTCTTCTGAACATGATCTCTTTGTAACAGAGACTGAAAAACAAGCTGCTTTCATAACATATCAGTTCTTTTACTTTGCTGGAGTGCCTACTCCATTCCTTTATTCTGTATAGTCCCTTCTTCCATCAAGGTCATTTGTAAGCATGAATATTTTTCTTGTTCAGTAATGCTTAGTTCAACTTTAAGAAGCGCGCACAAGAGGAAGGAACCTACACAATCTTAAAGTACACATTCAGGACACAAGCAAACAAGGCAAAAATTGTAAAGATAAACGTACAACAATTGTGATAAATTAAAAACAGACATTAAGTATTTATTAAAATTACGCCAAATTTTTTTTTTCCACCCCCTAATCACATTTTTGACAAGTTACCACTAGTTTTTACATAATTTAAATAACTATAATTAATAATTAATGTCTCCTATTGCTTTGTTATTCTAGTAATATCACAAGTTACTGACCTGGAGTTTGCACCACTGCATGAAAATTCTTCTCTTGCAGTTTGAGAATAGTCTCAGATTTCTCTTTAGATTCCCTTTCCAGCTGCCGAACTTTATGTACATACTGATTATTTAAAAACTTCAAATCTGCACTCTTGTGCTCTAGATCTCGCAAGGACGCTTTCAATTCTAGACAATAAGACAAAACAAATGATGAATTAAGTATAGTGTAATTTCAATCCATGGAACAATAACATAAATCAACATTTAATAACTGAGTATGCACATTGAAAAGAATTACAGCAAACTCAGTTAAACCTAGCATGTAATAACTAAATGAACTAATACAAGACTCATCATTATCAGCTGCCATCTTCACAGTGAAGGCTGGCTGTAATGGATTTCCAACGTCTTCTGTCTCTTGTCTTGGTGATACATTTCTGACAGATTCTTTCCTGCCCAACTTCATAGCGCTATCTGCCTTCATTTCTTCCTTCACAGCTGACCACAACAGAATTTCTCAGCAAATGCGTCTAAAAAGTCCAAATGGAGCTGCCATTAATTTCCATGCCAGAAAATGTGATATTTATTAGGTTTATCCTCAATTTCTGCATTCCTTTCGGCCCACTTTCTATTGATATAAGCATGGCACAAATGTCTCTTGTAATCCTTCTTACGGGCTACAGTTTGAATTATGAAAACAACGATATAATCCAGCAGAAATGGAATTCAGTGAACTCTGACAAAGCAGTTTGATGAACCAGATCTGGGGTCAGCAAACTACAGTTGTGGCCTGCAGCTTTACTGTCTCTATCCCACCAACAATATATCAATCTTCTGAATCAACGATCTACTTCTGATTACGTCACAGCAAAGTAGAGAATACAGTAAATTTTATATTGTCTTTTTTTATTATTATGTATTTTTAAACTCTGTAGGTTTTATCAAGAATTATTAAGTTTTTGTCCCTACATACACGTTTCAGTTCCCTCATAGTAATTCTTTCTCCTTTGTTTTGCTGAAATGTGCTTCATCTGATTTCTTTCTATTTCAGTCTGGCTGTTCTTTCTCTCAATACCTGGAATGTTTTCTATCATTTCAGGGAAGTGCTACTTTTTTCAAACTGGCAGCTAGTATGCAGTGTAGATCGGTATAGCTGTTGATATTGTATTGATGGGTTCTGCTCACATCTTTGTCTTGGTTGTTTCTACAAAGCTGCTTCGCTTCAGTCTTCACCTTCCAAAACCATTTATTCTCTGGTACATTGGGTGGTAGACGCTGGAACTGGGTTGGTCATGTCCTCAGAAGAGACCCCGATGCCATCACAAGAACAGCTATGCTTTGGACCCCTGAAGGAAAACGAAAGAGAGGCCGACCAAAAGCAACCTGGCGGAGGACTGTGGAGGCTGAGATGCAAGGAGTGAACTGAGTTGGGGCACTGTACGAAGGATGGCCACCGACCGAGCAAAGTGGAATCAATTTGTTGTTGCCCTACAAGACGCCACTAGGCGTGATGGCCACTGACGGCTTTGACTGTCGGCGGCTAAGGATCAAAGAAGAGAAGAAGACATTGGGTGGTCTATCAGCCTCCTGAATTTCTCAGCTTGTTGCTGGGCTCTGCTATTGTTGTTGTTGTTTAACTAGGACTGCTGAGTGTCTCACTTTTTTTGCAGCCAATACCAACTTGAAGACTCTTGGATATTATCTACACTGTATATCTAGGCTTTTCCGCTTGCTTTTCTGCTATTCCGAAACGTGTTGAGTTGAAGTCATGAGTTAAAGTTTCTTTTTTTGTTTGATTTTGTTTGAATATCGCCCTTATGATACCCTGTTCAACCAGGGTATATTTTGCTATAAGTTCCAGTTTCTCCAGCTAGGCTGGCATTTAAAGGATCATCACATCTGGTCCCAAGCTAGGTGGAAGAAGCGCATGGCATACTGTACATTCCCAACCATCCAAGGGGACTCTCCAAATACGTGGAGCTAAAATACTGTGCTCTGGTTCTGCGTTATCCCAAGGAATTGTCACGTCCTAAACAGAGCCACTTCCCTTTGCCCATCAAGAGATCCTCCTGCATGCAGCCAACCAGGTATAAAGCCAGAGTTACATCTAGGGCTCATGTGACCCCTCCAAGCTTAGTGTGCAATGCTGGGTTCTCAACATGTTTCACCACAGGGGGAATCCCTGGAAGTGAGTGGATGATTTCAAGAGTCAATGAGCGTGTAATTAGCCTCATAGATTTCTAGACAGATTCAATTCCAAATTTGAATACAGTAGTATTGGGCTTTGCTGGCGGTCATACAAGGATGATTCCAGATATGCTTCCATGCATCTGGACTCTGCTATCTTTTCTGTCCTCCATTGGCTGGAGGTATGTAATCTTTTTCTAACTCTTCATTGGGCGTTGAATTCATGCCCCCTGTTATGATTCTCAGGTTCTAGATTCTGTTTATTTTATCAAAGTTTGAGTTAGCTGCTGTTGACCATGCTGAAATATCATATTCTAGGAGTACTGTGTTTAATATACACTGAGACTGTAACAGTGCTAAAAGAATACAACATACATTGGCACTACAAAACCAAGCACTCATCACACTATTCTCTTTGATTTTACGTCCTCTTGGCCTGAGAGACTTAAATATGTACTTTCCGGCCCATCTCTAAACAAGCTTGCAGATCCTTGATCTAGATTTTTCCAATGACCCAGCTCTCCTGCCCTGTAACTGTACATTGTAGCCAGATACTAGAAATAATGAAATTGCTTCATGAGAGGTCATAGAAATTGGATTTGAAAATAATCAGGAAGAAGATTATGTGAACATATGCAGCAAACGATAGCCAGACGGCACTTGAAGGAACATCTCTACAAGATGTAGACTCGTACCTATATCATCGCCTCAGTACTGCTTTATTCCCACTTTTGTCCCAACCTGGACCTGAGATCATAAATCGACGTCATATAGTTTAATCTATCATCCTACACAAAATCGTACATGGAACAGACCGGATCATCATGCACAATTTCATGTTAATGTGATACAGTAGGACCGCATTTTACGCTAACTCAAATCACTCGGTTTCAAGTATAAGCGATTGGTGGTCGAGGGAAAAAAAAGGTAGAAAAATACGGAAAATATTCATTTTAAATTGAGCGCAGTATCTGTTCCATTTCCAAAGCGCTGTTAAAGTCTCGCACCATCACGGTATTTCTTGCTCTGGGTAGCGTCACTGTGAGTCATTCCATTGTTTGCGCCAGTATCTCGAATCCCGCTGCATTTTCTGTCTGGAGTTCTTTTGTAACAAGTGTTTTTGTGAAAGCATTTTTCCTTTGTTTTATTATTAACACTATTTTCTGAGTAATAATGGCCCCAAAGTGCAAGAGTAGCGATGCTGGTAGCTCTGAAAAGCCTAAGAAAAGTCTTTAAGTGCCTACTATAGAGGAAAAGATCAAAATTTTAGATTAAATGAGAAAGGGAAAAAAGTCTACATTGGAAGTTGCCAGGATGCTAGGCAAGAACGAATCTTCGATACGTACGATATTGGATAGAGAAAAGCAAATTCATGCTAGTTTTGTCGTAGCACCCCCAACTGCTAAAGTTTCGGCGTTTGTGTATGATAAAGCAATGTTGAGAGAGAGAGAGAGAGAGAGAGAGAGAGAGAGAGAGAGAGAGAGAGAGAGAGAGAGAGAGAGAGAGAGAGAGAGAGAGAGAGTAGGCTAGTACTGTATTGTTATAATTATATTTTAAATTACTTTTATTATTACAGTATTTTTTTTAATAATTCTTACTATAGTGTTCATTTACCTTATTTATAGGAAAAAATGTGTGATAGGTATTAACATATAGGAAATACACATATACTGTATACGGAGTGCGCTATTATACGCAATTTTCAGTTTACGTGTGGGGTCTTGGAACGTACTGGTCGCATAAAAGGGGGGAATACTGTATATCCTTCTTTTCAACCCACAAACTTTGAACACACTTTTGTCAAAACAAGCTGAAATGGAGATGGAATAAGGCAGGACTAAGGTGACAATATCCTGGCAGCAGTACAAAGTTGGAGGAACAGACAGAAACATCACAATAAGAATACAATAGGCAAGAGGAGTTTTCACTGTGCTGGAACTGGGAAATATATGGAAACCAAAATAAATCAAAAGGATCCCGTTACACGGCCATTGAGAATATGGTGTTAGGTCCATATTTTCTTGACCATCGGCACACTAGGGGTGACGTGGTCAGCATTACGCCGGCCGCCTTAACCTTCCCAGAGTTGCTCTGGTACCCAATTCATGAGGCTGGGTCGACCCCGGAGCTGTTTGCGGTCTAAAAAATCCCACCTCAACTGGGGATCGAACCATGGACCACCGAGCTAGGAAGCCAGTGCACTAACCACTGTGCTACTGCGGCTCCAAAATAAATCAAGCCCAACACAAAATTAAGAATCTTCAACTGAAATGTCAATGCATTTCTATTGTGTGGCTCTGAAACATGCAGAACAATCAAAAACAACAACTGAATCAGACTTTCATAAGTGAGTGCTTTTGGAGATATGGACTGAAATGGTGTGACAAGATCGAAGTTATGACCAGAACCCGACAAGTACCAGTAGAACACAGTGACGAAAAGGCGTTTCTTGGGAAATACACTGAGAAAACCAGTTGGTAGCATTATAAGGCAGACCTTATTCTACATTGGGGGCGAAGGTAGATTTCAGAGGCTGGCTCGCAAAGAATTCAAGCCTCGTCGGCGTCACACAGGCGTATCAGTGGTGTGCTACCGAACGACCGCAATAATTTGTTTTCTCTTTGTTACTTTCACAATTGCCTCCTGCTAGCGGAATTGTGGATTTTAAAGCTGCATCCAAGGTGGAATGGGTTCATTTTCTACACAAGACAACAGGAGGCTGAGACACTTGGGAGTCATGACCCAGGTGGGCCCGCCCCCCTTAGAGTGTAAAGAAGAATAATGGGACGAAACACTTGTTCAGCTAAATCAGAGGCACATCTCCAATCCAACCTGCAAGTCTGGAAGGAAGCGCTGGAGAAGAGAGGGATGGTCATAAGCAGCTCTAAAACAAAATCCATGGTGATATCACGAGAAGAAAGAAGACATCAGATTAAGCTGGGAGAACAGGTCCTGGAGCAGGTCGACCACTTAAAATACCTCGGAGCTATTATAGACCGAAAGGGAGGCATCAAAGAAGAGTTGGCCACTCGAAAAGCAGCAGCTGGGAGACTTTTTCAGGCCATAAATCGAGGATTCCTCAGCAAGAGAGAGGTTGGTAAGAAAACGAAGATGGCTGTATACCGCTCCACCTATGTCCCAGTCTTGACATATGGATGCGAGTCATGGGCAATGACTACAACCCATAAAAGCCAGATCCAAACCTCAGAAATGAGGTATCTGAGAAAGGTGGTTGAAGTAACAAGAAGAGACATGGTACGCAACCAGACAATACGTCAAGGCCTTAAATCCTACCCCCTGCAGACCCAAGTAGAACAGACCCAATTAAGATGGTTTGGCCATGTCTGCAGAATGGGAGAAGATCGGATACCACGACAAGCATGGGAAACAAAGAGCCAAGGATCCAGACCCTGAGGACGACCCAGAGTCTGCTGGGAGGACAACATTAGACAGTCTTTGAAGGACCGAGGACTAGAATGGAACCAGGCCAGGAGGAAGACAGCCGATAGGATAGTCTGGCACTCTCTCTTCCAAACCTCTACACCTCACGGTAGAAGGGGAATGACTAAGTAAGTAACACTTGTTCGACGGGGGGACTTCTGATGATCAGATTGTCTCCTGTTGTATCGCTCTGTATAGAGTTTCCTATCATAGAATTCACAGGATAAAAGAAGTAGATGGTGATCTACAAATAAGGGAGAGTAGAATTGGAGACAGACAACAATACGGATAAAGACGGAATTGGAGACAGACAACAATACGGATAAAGAAGACGGAGTTGGAGACAGACAACAATACGGATAAAGAAGACGGAATTGGAGACAGACAACAATATGGATAAAGAAGACGGAATTGGAGACAGACAACAATATGGATAAAGAAGACGGAATTGGAGACAGACAACAATACAGATAAAGAAGACGGAATTGGAGACAGACAACAATACGGATAAAGACGGAATTGGAGACAGACAACAATACGGATAAAGAAGACGGAATTGGAGACAGACAACAATACGGATAAAGAAGACGGAATTGGAGACAGACAACAATACGGATAAAGAAGACGGAATTGGAGACAGACAACAATATGGATAAAGAAGACAGAATTGGAGACAGACAACAATATGGATAAAGAAGACGGAATTGGAGACAGACAACAATACGGATAAAGAAGACGGAATTGGAGACAGGCAACAATACGGATAAAGAAGACGGAATTGGAGACAGACAACAATACGGATAAAGAAGATGGAATTGGAGACCGATAACAATACAGATAAAGAAGACGGAATTGGAGACAGACAACAATACAGATAAAGAAGACGGAATTGGAGACAGACAACAATACGGATAAAGAAGATGGAATTGGAGACAGACAACAATACGGATAAAGAAGACGGAATTGGAGACAGACAACAATACGGATAAAGACGGAATTGGAGACAGACAACAATACGGATAAAGAAGACGGAATTGGAGACAGACAACAATACGGATAAAGAAGATGGAATTGGAGACAGACAACAATACGGATAAAGAAGACGGAATTGGAGACAGACAACAATACGGATAAAAAAGGCAATAAAAAAACCTTAAATGTTTGGCACAAGAAGGTAAACTTAGCGTCAATTTTTTTTAAAGGCTTATTCTCAAGATCTGGGGCGATAAATGAATGAATACTTTCAGTTTTATTAACAGCATTTCATAAATTATTTCCCCTTCAACTTCTAGTGAACTACAGCTATATAGTTGTAACACATTTACAAACCTCTAATTGTTGCATCGGCATCCTCTTTCTGCTTGATCAAGCTCATGTGCAGCTCATTGTTTTCTCGAATGAGCCTAGCATTATCGCTCTTGAATGGTTCTACAGCTGATTCTGCATCTGTGGTTACTTCAGTCTACAGAGAAAACATGCAGCAGAAAATGTAATGTGACCAAAAATACAGGTCTATATCGTTTTATCCAAACATCCGAAAACCTGAATATTCGGAAAAGCAAATGTTTCTTTCAGCTATTTTTTATCACATTTTTGGCTTCTTTGAGCTATTTTCAACACTATAGGCAACTTCAAGCTATTTTTTAACACTCTAGACAACTTTGGGCTATGTTCGAACACACTTTGAATGACTGCGCTATTTTTTAACATTAGAGTATGTGAATAAGTCAAAGTCACTCAAAATTTATTCGAAAATAGCCCAAAGTTTAGACAACTTTGGGCTATTTTCGAATACATTTTGAGTGACTGAGTTATTTTCAAAAATCCAGTTTATGAAACAAAGCTGTCCCAGAGAATGTCTGGTAAAAGGATACAGACCTGTAACAAAAACTGGTACTGAGTCAGGCTTCTCTCAATGCCACAGTTGTCTCCTTGAAAGGGGTTGGTGAAGAGCTCTCTGTTAATCTGCTCCACTTGTGGTAGGCATTCTCTGAGTAAAAAGGTAGTCCCATAGCAGATACTGCTGTAGGGGAGTGAAGTGTTAGAGACTTCACTATACTATGTCCAGGATCGAGAGGTGGGTGATCAGTTCCCTTCCTAACTGCCTTTTCCTTCCCTAACTGAAGTGCAAAGTCAGGTACCCATTTACAGCTGGGTAGACTGAAGCGTGTCAATACCATGAATTGAACCTGGCACCTTTGCTGCGAGAGATTACTTTGGGATGTACAGGTCTGCCAAAGAGAGTGTGAAGCTATCGGCTGCATTCTGCCATAGCCTGGATCTAATCCTATTCTCGGTCCTTCAGAGATTGTCTGATGTTGTCTTCCCAGCGAATTATGGGTTGACCTGGAGGTCTGAATCCTTGGTTCTTCATTTCCTGTGTTTGTCGTGGTAGCAGGTCTTCTCCCATTCTGCAGACATGGCTAAACCATCAAAACTGGGACTGTTCCACTCGGGTCTGGGTTACGAGGCTATGGCGTAATGTCTGGTTGTGGACCCTGTCCCATCTTGTCACTTGGACCACCATCATCAAATACCTCATTTCTGATGTTTGAAGCTGGCTCTAGTGAGTTGTAGTCATTGCCCCTTAAATCACATCTGTAGGTCAAGACTGAAGCATAGGTGGAGCGGTATACAGCCATCTTTGTCTTCTTGCCAATTTCTCTTTTGCTGAGGAATCCTCGATTTATGGCATGGAAAGTCTACCAGCTGCTGCTCCTCAGGTAACCAACTCTTCTTTGATGCCTCTCTTCCAGTCCATTACAGTGCCAAGGTATCTTAACTGGTTGACCTGCTCCAGAGCCTGTTCTCCATCATGATTTGATGTTTTTTCTCCTCTCCTGAGATCACCATGGTTTTTGTCTTGGAGCTGCTGATGACCAGACTTCTTTTCTCTAGCTCTTCCTTCCAGACATGTAGGTTGGATCATGTTCTTTTGTTTGCCTTTTTTTTCTCTCACATGGACACGTCTGTCTGTCTGATTTTTGATTTGTTGAGCAGATGATACTAAAGTCTGTAGTGGCCAGTTCTCTTATTTTTAAACCAGTTACAAATAACGGCCAAAAGATTTATAAAAGAATTAAAACTTTCAAAGCACACACCTTTTTCGAAAGCTCAAGTTTCGCATTTTTCAAACTTTCAGTTGTATGGATCAAATCAGCGAAAAGTTTTTCAACCAAGGGCAATGACTCTATTCCAAGAGTCTGCCGATAGCCAAGCTGATCTAACCGCCGTCTGAGATTACTGAACTTTTGCTGAGCTTGAGCAGAAGCTGTAGATGTTGTGGCCATGGCTGAGCTCCCCTTCTTCAAGAAATCCAACCTGATAAATGTACAGTAAAAATATATTAAATTATTAGCTTGTTCATGAATTATCTTAAATGTAATCTGCATTAAATAAGAAACAAAATGATGGGTATTTAATTAATTCTGATATGTCTTCATCATCATCATCAACTGCTATCTTCACAATGAAGGTCAGCTGTATTGAATCTCCAATGTCTTCTGTCTCTTGTCTTGATCGTGCACTCTGATAGACTCTTTCCTGTCCATCTCTTGAAGTTATCTTCCCACTTATAGCGCTGTTTTCCTCTTAAACGCTTGCCTTCAACTTTTCCTTCAGTAAAGCGTTATTGTCTTTTTATATGGCCAAAATATTTTAGCTCCTTCATTAATTCTCTTTTCTCTGATATGTAGTGAATGTACGCAATGTTCCATCACCAATCTGACATTGATAAACAACAGAGATATCAACTGCATGGATAGAAAAGCAGTTACTGATGACTGCGCGATGCATATCATTCACTTATTACCCTTCAACTCTCTAAGGAGGACAGACCTTCTACAAATTCATGCAAAGTCCTGTCCCATGCTATTCCCTCAAGGGTGTTCTGTCTTATTCATCCCGTTCATCTCTGTATCTAGTTCTCTTCTCCAAGTGGTTTTTAATCTCCCTCTACATCTAGAGATGGACAGGAGATATCCACAGGAAACAACCAACCTGTGTAACAAGATACGGGACCGAAGACGCAGCAAACGAGATGAATGCAGTCAGCGACTCATAGCTTGACTGCATGTGTCAGGGTCAGTGAACAAGAGCTGACCAAGACCCTACTCCACCTCCAAGTGGTGGTCCTGGAAACAGGCTGCATCACTGCAATCTGGCTGAGAGAGTAGGGATCAAAGAGGGAAGGCAAACCCGGTCCCAAAAAATGCCGTGCTGAAGTAGGATGTGTCGGCCGAAAGGCGCAAATATCGCAGCTCCGCTGTAAACGGACACAATGCAACCAGCGTCCTTTTCAGGACGAATGAGGAAGAAGAAGTAACCAAATACTCCCTTGGCTGGAGCCCACAGGATAAGAGACTGTGCTAAAGATGTACCTACCCAAGAAGCTACATAACATAGTAAATTCCATATTACCAAAACAAGAATAAACATATAACAGCCATGTTAAGAGATGAATTTTTATGAATGAAACCTGAGATTACCTTTTGTTGAAGTTTAATGCACTAAAATGCATCAGCAGTGAATGCAGCACACGTTGATAGGAATGAGGTGCATATGTTTACACTGGTGATAACTTACTTACTTAGTAGTTCCTCTTCTATTGTGAGGTGTAGAGATTTGGAAGAGAGAGCGCCATACTATCCTATTGGCTGTCTTTCTCCTGGCCTGGTTCCATTCTAGTCCTCGGTCCTTCAGAGATTGTCTAATGTTGTCCTCCCAGCAGACTCTGGGTCGTCCTGGAAGTCTGGATCCCTGGCTCTTAGCCTCCCATACCTGCCATGGCAGCTGGTGATAAGGGGAGTTTTATTGTGGTATTTATGGTGTACAGACGTATGTTGGTACCAAATGTCTGTTTGGAAAGTATTTTGGTGGATTATGATCATACGTTTACTACTATGAATAATGGTTGCATTTGTAGATGATACTGGATATATAAAAGGTTCTAACTAATGTGATGATATTACTGAACCACTGAATGTTGTCAGTCATATTGTGATTGTGACATACTCTAAGAAGCCATTGAGAATACTTTGAAAATCTTTATTTCATATCAACAGCTCCAGTATTTTCCCCTCCACTTGGACTTAATGTAAGTAATCATTAGGTCGGACGACGGACAAATTAAAACATGTCTGGTACTGGACAATCATAAGTACCCTAAAGGTTATGAACTTAGTTTGCAAGTAATTCTACATGGCAGGACAATGAAAGACAATAAAGAGAACTGTCATACAACAATGAGACTAAAGACAGTGCCAGGCAGGCGACTTCATTCGAGCCGCTAAAACTTGATGACTTTGTGACAAGAGGCAAATAATTTCTGTATAGGGTGGTCAATCCTAAATTTTTAAAATGTTATGCTACAATATAAAATATGTATGAATTTTTATAAAATTTTTGCCTTTTTTTGTAGCTGTAACTTACTTTTATGGAACTATGTTAAAAAATAGTTATTTTTGTTGGTTTTTTTTTAAAATATAAATGAATATTGTTGAGTTACTGTATAATAAAACTACACCAAGTTGTCCCATTTTTTTCAAAATTCGTTATTTTGTTTTTCAATTGTCTAAAAAAATGTGTAAATAAGAAGCTTATACTGATGTATCGCCCCCTCCTAAATCCGTCAGTGTATGCAACCTATATGAAGTGTGAATGCTAGGAAGTTTTAAATATTACAGTTGTGGAGCAATGACTGATTACCTATGAAAGGATCATTTATGTGTGCAAATCGCTTTTTTTTTTCTCTAACCAGCGGCACTCAAGCTTTCCAGCTCTTTTGGCCCAATGACATGTCATTGCGAGGCTGGGGGGGTCAGTGGACTTTCCTTCCAACCTGGTCAGGAGCTTCGCTCCTTCCCATCCACATGGGATTTATGTGCAGGAGCCGTTCAGGTTATTCAGTCAAATTTCCGGTCGTAAACATTCCTTCAAACGCTGACGCCCGGGTTTGAACCATGAAAACCTGGTCGCCAGTACAACGCCGTAGCCGTTACACCAGCGCGGCTCCCAACGCGCAAATCGCTTAAACTGCATGTGATATTAAATGGATTGGCATTCTCTGCAGATATATCTACAGTCCTACTGTATGAATCTGAAACATGAAGAGCAAAAGCAACCACCAAAAAGCTACAGACTTTCATAAATGGTGTCTGCATTGAATAGAAGGATTGAAGTGGTATGATAAGATCACTAATGTGATACTGATGACAAGAACCAGACAAGTGTCAGTAGAACAACAGATGGGAGAAGACAACAGATGATGAAGACATGGAAAGAACTTGAGCAGCTGCTTATTTTCCTGGTGTTCCTTTTGACATTTTCTCCTCTCTTCTACATGCTATGAGAGCTTCTTTTCACCCAATCTGAGGTGGCGCTGTAGATAGCACGGAGAGACATAATAACTAGAATAAATGAAACAGAAATAGATGCAGTACAACAAACTAAAGCAAGTGTTCCCCACAAACGATACAACATAAAGTGATATATAGTGAAAGCCATGGAGGGAAGACATTTATGTAGACTCATCATCATGTGACATATTCTTTCCAGAACGTTGTCTCCATTACAGCTGCTCTGAACGCATCACGATTCTGGGCAAGTCGACCGCATCAGCCAAAGACAAGTTCAGACTCTCTGTGATGTCCTGGGTCCACCGTCGTCTAGGTCGACCCCTTCCCCTTTTTCCAGGGACCATGCCTTCCATCACTGTTTTTTCCAGACTATTATGTCTTTTTATATGACCGAAAAATTTCAGCTTCCTTATTGCGATGGTATTTAGGAGCCAATGTTCCTGTACATTTAGTGAGTGCAGTACTTCTCTGTTGGTCTTTTTTTCTGTCCAGGGTATTCTCAACATCCTTCTGTAGCATTTCATTTCGAATGATGTAATCTTTTTTGCAACTGTTTTATTGAGTGTCCAAGTCTCGCAGCCGTATGTTGCTACTGGGAATATACATGCTCTGATCAGTTGTAACTTTGTTTCTTTGCTTGTGCCTTGCCATAGGTTTTTCATCTGTATTAGCTTATGTGAAGCAATTGCAAGTCTTCTTTTAATTTCTACTGCACAGTCGCCAGAGCTGTTAATGATTGATCCTAAGTATTCGAATTCATTGACACTTTCCAGTTCTTCGTTATCAATTTCAATTTCTGGTTTGGTCTTTACTTTGTCTGTTGTCAATACTTTGGTCTTCTTGGTGTTTAGGTATAGATTCTGGGCCTCGCTGTGTTTTTTGGTGGACAGAAGTAATTGTTCAAGTCCTTTTGGGTTGGTCGATAGGAGGACTGTGTCGTCAGCATATCTGATTTCCGGGATCTGGTACCCGCCGATGTTAAATGAGTCAAACTCTGTGTGTTCTTGGTCATCTCTTACGTTTCTCATGATATTCTCGGCATAAATGTTAAACAGGTAAGGGGAAAGGGTACAGCCTTGTCTTACTCCTTTCTGTACTTCAAACCATTCTGATGTTTCCCCCTCTATTCTTACGGCTGCCTGTTGTTCTTGGTACAGCAGTGCGATGAGTTGTATAAGGTGGTTTGGAAATCCCATATTTTTCATAATAGCCCATAACTGCTGATGTTGTACACAATCGAAAGCTTTGGTGTAATCAATGAAACAAGTATGTAGGTCAACGTTGAATTCTCTACACTTTTCTATGATGATCCTCATGTTGAATATATGATCTCTAGTGCCTCTACCTGGTCGAAAACCCGCCTGTACTTCATTTATTTCTGTTTCTAGCTTTTGTTGCATCCTTTTCATTATGATTTGTAAAAGTATTTTGCTGGCATGGCTTATAAGAGCTATAGTTCTGTAGTTTGTGCACAGTTTCAGGTTGCCCTTTTTTGGCAAGGGTATGTAAATTGATCGTTTCCATTCCTTGGGCCAAATTCCGCTTTGCCAGATCTTGCAGCATAATGCATGGTATATACGAGCGCTGCCTTCTCCTCCTGCCTGTATCATTTCAGCTGTTATTTCATCACAACCAGGAGATTTTCCACTTTTTAAGTGTTTGATTGCATTCCGGACTTCCTCTATGGTAGGTTCTGGTTCACGTTCCGCTTCATTCATGACGTTGTTATCTGCCGCTTTGTTTATTTCCGTATACATTTCTTGACAGTACTCCTTCCATCTGTTCAGAATATCTTTACGTTCTGTTAGAGTGTCGCCTTTCTTGTCGTTTATTGCTCGGGGTGATGATTTAAAGTTGCTGTTTTTCAATGTTCTTACTTCAGAAAACATATTCTTACTCAATCCCTGTTCGCGCATTTCCTCTATTTTCCTGCAGGTGTCGTTTATGTATTGTTGTTTGTCTTGTCTGACTCGTTTTTTAATCTGCTTTGTGTATTCCTTGTACAACTCCTGATTTTCTGTATCTTTTTTGGACTTCATTTTTCTTCTCTCTACCACCAACTTCAGTGTTTCGTCTGAGATGTATTCTCGTCTCTTTTTACTTCTTTTAGGAATTAACCTCTGTGCATTTGTAATATATACATCTCTGATGTTATTAGCAAGTTCATCTGGTGTCATTTCCTCCTGTACTGCCATAAGAATGTCAAATTTGTTCTGAATATCGACACTGTACTCTTCTGGTATGGCGCTTGTGTCATAACGTATTACTTTGTCGCTTGTAACGACTTTTTTCAATTTGATCTTGAAGTTTGCAGCAAGAAGTTCATGGTCGGAGTCACAGTCTGCTCCTGGGAACGTCTTGATGGATGAGATACAAGATCGCCACCTTTGTTGTATTAAGATATAATCTATTTGGTTCTTGCTTTTTCCGTCCGGTGACGTCCATGTATATAGTCTTCTAGGGTGTTGCATAAAAAGAGTATTCGTGATGACTAGGTTGTTTTCTAGGCAGAATGTTGTCAAGCGTTCTCCTCTCTCATTTCTCTGGCCCAATCCATAACTTCCTTTCACTCTTTTTTCATGTTCTAATCTTTCGTTTCCAACTTTGGCATTAAAATCTCCCATTATTATCCTAATATCTTGCTTATTTGCTTTCTCTAATGCATTTTGCAGTTCATTGTAAAAATCTTCAATTTCCTGTTCTTCAGCAGCTGCTGTTGGCGCATATGTTTGTATAATTGTGATGTTCTTTCTTTTTCCTTTCAGTCTGATTGTGACAATGCGGTCATTTATGGGATTATATCCTAATAGGGAGGCAGCTGTCCTTTTAGACAGGTAGAAGCCGACGCCGCTCTGACCTCCTCTCTCTTTGCCTGAGTATATGAATGTTCCTCCTGATGGAATCGAAAAGTGTCCCTGGCCCGACCATCTGTGCTCTGAGATGCCCAGGATATCGATGTTTAGCCTTTCCATCTCGTTCTTCACTATGTACTGTTTTCCTTGGTATAAGCTTCTGACGTTCCATGTTCCTATTTTGATTATTTTTCTAAGACCGATGACATGGTTTTCCGTGGTAACACAGTCAGGCTTTTGGCCGTCATCACGATTACCTGTACTGACGCTGCCAACGATCTCTTCCCCAGTTAAATATGATCTGCCTGGCCTGGGGGCCTCACCACCAGATCTTTGTGTAGTATTCAGATTAGCCATTATGGATTTCTTGGCATTGTACATCCAGTAGTTTGCCATTGCTTTCTGGATGGTTCTGGCCGCTTACCATTACAGTCCATGGTGCGCCCTCAGCCCGATACCAGGCCTTTCCAACTCCTGCCCTAGAAGCCGTTGTCAAAATATTATTGATCATCCGCCCGTTCGGCCAGCAGTTGTGTGTACTGTTTAAGGGGGACCTCCCTTTTTCAATTTACTCATGTAGTTTGGCCGGCCAGTCAAAGCCGTTGCCCGGGGGGTGGCGCTGCCGTACACAAGCAGACTCGAGGAGCCATACATGAGCTGAAACTGGAGTGGGGGAACCTGACAAAGGATAATGACAAGGACTGACATAGGATAATGACAAGGACTGACAAAGGATAATGACAAGGACTGACAAAGGATAATGACAAGGACTGACAAAGGATAATGACAAGGACTGACAAAGGATAATGACAAGGACTGACATAGGATAATGACAAGGACTGACAAAGGATAATGACAAGGACTGACATAGGATAATGACAATGACTGACATAGGATAATGACAAAGACTGACAAAGGATAATGACAAGGACTGACATAGGATAATGACAAGGACTGACAAAGGATAATGACAAGGACTGACAAAAGATAATGACAAGGACTGACATAGGATAATGACAAGGACTGACAAAGGATAATGACAAGGACTGACAAAGGATAATGACAATGACTGACAAAGGATAATGACAATGACTGACAAAGGATAATGACAATGACTGACATAGGATAATGACAATGACTGACATAGGATAATGACAATGACTGACATAGGATAATGACTGACATAGGATAATGACAATGACTGACATCATTAATTAATTCATTTCCTTTTGCGTTCATTACGGAGCATGTAGCCATCACTGCAGGTGGCTCCCTTGGCTTAGTTGTTTTTGAAGCAATTTGTTTTACATGATGAGGTTCCCAGCCCCATGCACAACCTCATCATATTATTCATTTCGGTTGAAATTCAGAACAGTGGGGTGTGTTCTTTGATGCTATCCAAATAAGTCATGTCGTTTGGGTTAGGATTAAGGCTAGGTTTAGGATTCCCAAACCGGTAATTTTCTATCTTTCGTACCTTTTTGCTCCGCAGTGAATATGTATAATTAGGTGTTGTTTCTTAGCGCTTAGGGTTAGGATTAGAATTAGGGTTAGGATTAGGGTTTGTGTTAGGGTTAACCATAATACTAACCCTAATCCTAACCCTAACTGCTACGAAACAACACCTAACTACATATATTCACTGCGGACCAAAAAGGTATGAAAGATAGGAAATTACCCCCAAACCTAATCCTAACCCTTATTACCAGTGGCGTACTAAAGGGGATGCGAGGGGGGGGGGGCGGCCCGCCCCAGGTGACAACCAGGAAAGGGATGGCATAGGACACTATTATTTTAGTACTTACTTTTGAAAATGTAGGCTACTTGCAAGTGCTTTTTTATTGCCAATGGTATGATCCACCCCGGGTGCCAAATACTTGAGGGAAGCCTCTGCTTATTACCGCATCTCTTAATTCTATTTTAACGCCGTACCAAATACACATCCACTGTTGTTCATCTCAAGCATTGCCTCTTTAGTCCTATTCTTTCTTTGTATTATCGGAGACCTCCGGGACGGACATGGGACTACTAACACGGAGTCTGTTCTTATTCCTCAGTTCTGTGAATGAGGCCTGGCCTATTTGTTGTTTTTTTTTTTTTTATCACATTGTCATGCTGATGAAAACTCTCCATCTATGCATCAGATTTTGATGTATTTGCGTTAGTTAAGGCTAGCTTAAACGTACAAGAATTCGACAGTCATTTAATTGGGGAGCTGATAGCAGCTATTCGGAACAGATTCATAGTTAGGGCCTACTCGTACAACTGAGTTACAACTCAGCACAACCAACTCAAATATAACATGCAAACAACTTATTGATAAACAACTCTTTCTACGCAGCTCTACTCACCAACTGGGAACTCTAACAATTGCCTGCCTAATAAATTACTCCAAAGAACAAATTTCCGAGTAAGCCTGGGCGTCAGCGTTTGAAGGAATGTTTACGACCGGAAATTTGACTGAATAACCTGAACGGCTCCTGCACATAAACCCTCTGTGGATGGGAAGGGGCGAAGCTCCTGACCGGGTTGGAAGGAAAGTCCACTGACCCCCCAGCCTCGCAATGACATGTCATTGGGCCAAAAGGGCTGGAAAGCTCGATTGCCGCTGGTTAGAGAATTAAAAAAAAAAATCCATATCCAGTGTTTCCACTATGGGTGCTCTCGAAGCTAGTCTGTCAGCTCTTTCATTGAAACGTATCCCTGGATTACCAGGATAATAGATCCATACCAATTTCTGAAGATTCGATGCTTCTATGGAGGCTTTCCATTCATGCCGTTGTCATCCATTTTGGACCTTCCGAAGCATGGACTGAGTCTGACACAGTAACTGCCGTGGTTGATAAAGTTTCAGACAGCCACCTCAGGGCTGCAGTAGCTGCCTGTATCTCAATTCTCATGCTGGAGATTATTGTTATGTAAGCTCCGCTCTGTTCAGCTCTTTACTCGAGCCGAGAAGCCCCATCACGATTTCTCACTACGCGGTACAGAACCATCATTTTACATCCTCCCCCCCCCCCCCCCCCCCCCCCCCCCCCCCCCCCCCCCCCCGCGCCCCCCCCCCCACCCCCCCCCCCCGCCCCCCCCCCCCCCCCCAACCCGCATAATCATGTATCAGTTGATTAATTTTCAGCTATGATTTCCCATTGCTTTAGATGACCTTGTGATTAAACAGATCTGATCAAACATCAGCAGAAATGTGTCTCCAACATTTTGTGTTTCTTTCTAACCTTGATGGTACAGTCAAATAGTATCGCTCTGAAACATAGAGAACAGCAAAACCAACTACTAAGACGGTTCAGATTTTCATAAATGGGTGCTTGCATAGAATAGAAGGATTGAAATGGCTCAACAAGGTCACCAACGGGGAACTGATGACAAAAACCAGGCAAGCACCAGTGGAATAAGAGATGAGAAGAAGACGCTGACGATGGACTGGACACACATTGATGAAATATTTTGATATCATTACTTGTATAAGGCAGTACTTGTTCTGGAATCCCCAGCCTGAGAGAAGTAGAAGCAGCTTGAATAACACATGGAGAAGAGAACTGGAGACAGAAATGAAAACGATAAGAATGACGTGGAAATACCTTACAGCTGATGGCACGTGCCAGACAGAATTGGCATACATGTGTTGAAGGTATACGCACGTTGATAGGCTGTTTTCGCAGTGGCCGGTTCTCAGTATGAAATGTATCATTTAATCTCGTCTGTAGTCTTCTTCTTCTCCTTCTTTGATCCTTAGCCCCCGACCGTCAAAGCAGTCAGTGGCCATTACGCCTGGTGGCGTCTTGTAGGGCAACAACAAATTGACTCCACTTTGCTCGGTCGGCGGCCATCCTTCGTGTGGTGAAATGTATGAACAAGACAACAATTACACCTATTACTAATAAACAATGATTAAACAAGTCACTGAGTAAAGTTTGGAATGTAACTTATTTTTTTTATAATTTATTTTCCTGTATCTAGTTATTCTTCTGACACAGGAATAATCAACTCAACATGATAATGAAATTATTTACAACCAATTATTTTACAACTGTCATTGAGTCGATGTTATCCCACAATTACTTATATGTTTCAAGCTGGGAAAATGACAAGTATTTCTTGCTCCTAGAAAGGGTACAAGTTTATTGAACGTTTTTGTTCCTCACTGTCCGATACACTAGCTTTTGTAAAAACTGAGAGAGTGGATTGTTTGTGATATCAATTTCCCAGACAAGTCTTATCTGAGGTCTCTGGAACCAGGCTGGTTGAAGTATGTATAAAACGCCAGCCTCCACTGCCAAGACACGCTTCTGCTTCTATAGGTGAATCACTGTGTAGGCACTCAGTAGTTAGGCCTCACTGCATACTTTAAGGACAGGTGTTAGGTCACCTGGGCTCACTTTCACTCGTAGATGAAACTCGCATCAAAGAAACTTTATACACTAGGTTGTTGAATAGGGCGATACAGATAGCTGCTATGCAGAATTAGCAACCAAGACAGTACTCTTGCCTTGTCTCTAACAACAACGTCTTTAGTGTAAGAAATTTTTCATCTAGTGGCCCCTATACCCAATACTAATTGGTTTTATACAAACCCTTAGTCTATTTACACTACAGCCAACCAGAGGCGGTTAGTGAATAGCGTTCCTTTTCAAATAAAACTGACCTTAAATATTCAAATTAAGGACTCCTTCCCCTTTACCCCACCTACGGGCAAAACTGAGCAAGTCCATCTGTCTATCTGTCTTCTGTCCAACTTCTTTATTTCTTAATAGTTTTAAATTCTTATACATACTTATTAATCCTGCTGTTATCTATTCACAGTCAGTACATATTTATTCTTTTATGTCTTTCTAAGGCCTGGTATCGTTTTTATTTCCTACAATCGCTTCAATTAAAACATTTTCTCTCCTATTCCCTTTCGTACGGCATTTTCAAAAACCAATAGGACGTTAACCTTAATTTTTCCTTTTATTTTAAACTACCTTATCGGACGTTAACCTTACGGCGCCACGTCACATTGCGTGTGTATGTATATATATCGTCTGCTAAAACCAGCGTGTGAATATATGTCCAGAACGCGGGTCGAGAAAAATTCAAACGCCATTCATGGTATCGCATTTCTGGCACAAGAAAATATTTAAATCTCAAAGCCAACGCTAGCAAAAGTGTATAATGTTAAACCGCGGCAAATCGTTTAGGCCCTTACTTCGGTATGCAAATTGAACGTGCTGTGGAATTAAGCGTTTGTTCCCACAGATTTCACTACACTTCGTACAGTGCCCCAACTCTGGTTCATTTTTTCGTCTGTAGTGCTTCTGTTATTTCTGACTCTAGATACTAACTTAGTCACTTTTTTTTCAAACTTATTTTTAAATACTACACGTAACCCGTTAAGAAATTACAGGGAAAGAACTATGATGTGTGTCACGGGTTGCCTCCCCTTGCTCTACAGTAGTGGTCCAATAGTGGCCCAAAAGCTAGAGTATCTAATGTGGGTCTTCAAAGGAGTCTACCTTCGCACAAGATTGTTCTTGGCAGAGTTGTAGATAGAAGGATAATGATGATTCGGGTAGAAGTCGAGGGAGTGTTCACAAGATATTTCAGAACAATACTGAATGCGTCTGAGCACGTTAACTTTTTAATCTGACCCGCCGCCTTTTGTGAAGATGTATATTGTATGATTTAGCTCGTTCAAGCCCCCAGATGATTTAATTCAGCGAAATTCCTCTTATTAGCTCGATATATATATATATATGTGTGTGTGTGTGCGCGCGTGCGTGTGCGTGAGTGGGTGTGCGTGTGTGCGTGCGTGCGTGTGCGTGCGTGCGTGCGTGTGTGTGTGTGTGTGTGTGTGTGTGTGTGTGTGTGTGTGTGTGTGTGTGTGTGTGTACTAGAGGTTCTGGATCATACATATGCCTTTCTCTCTGTAATGAGTAATTCAACTATGAATTTGTCTAAATCAACATATACACATTTAAACATCAATTGCTTTGAAACAAATGTAAATAAATATGACTGGTGATTATTATAAATGATTAGGTTTCTTCACCGAAAATTCTTTAGTTTGATGAATTTAGCAAAATAAAGTTCCGTTGCTTTTGGCCTGTTAAAAATGGGACTTGCCAAAATGCTGAAGTGCCGATGCTGCTTTTTCGTAGATTTGTCTCTGTGGTGAGGGGAACGTTTCCAGATCAATCAGGAAGTAACCGCTCCTGGTCAAAGCAAGAATCTTTAGGTGTTGATATCAAGCTACGAACCACAGCCTAGTAGTACAGCAAATGGTTTTTCCGTGTCGTACCGCAAACAGTCGGGTCGCCTCGTACTGCCACCACAAACTTTAAAGGGAATAAAAGAACTAATTCCGCTGCTAAATATTTGTTTGCCTGATATTAATCAGGCGTATTTTCTCGCTGTCCGTCAGCCGTTTGTTTTCACAGATTGTTTACTCTCCCTGAGCGTATATCATATCACTCAGGGCATGTGATAAAAAAAATCACCAGTATGTCAGTTAATTTAAGGAAAAATGTGTGACTGGACAGCGGCTGGGGCTTGTACCTGAAGCAACATATTAAGTTTACATACACTCACACAGTCATAATATACAACTATGCACAGGTTGGTGTAATCATCACTCATTCCCTGCTCCATTCGGAGTCTAGGGTTACCTCTGCTTTTGATTCTTCCGTGAGAAAAATCATGAAGCAATCACCAGCGCTTGCTGTGGTGGTTCATGAATGTATCTTTTTCACATGCTGAGATTGCCAGACTAGCATGAATCTTTAACACCACTAGCAAGTATAAACATGTCAAATGCACAGCATAAAAAATATGTTACACTCACCTCAATAATTGAGAAATCTTAGACTTCTTGCTCAGTAGAATAGTCTTGGCAACTTAACACAGACGCCTCGAACACATGTCTGGGGTATTATTTCTATTTCAGAATCCCCCTGTGACTTGTGAGTGGTCCTGTAGAATTCCGGGTTCCACATTAATATTGGCGAGTTTTCTACTGATGTACAGAGATGCTCTTAATACTTTTGTCTGGTCCTATGAAGTCTATTCTTTTCTTAGGCAAGGTCCGAGCTGTCTACGTTGACGATTTCTGGAATGCAGTGCCGTATGTCAAACTTTTTCTACGTTATATCGTAGGTTCCCGGCCCACGATTCCACCTGGCGTTTTCTGACAAACTCCCAATCAACGTGATTGTTTATTGGCGCCTCATATACAAGCCAATACATTCAAAGTACCTGTTATGATAACTTTTCCTCATGTAGTATTTTCCATGACTCATACGTTTGAAAAATTCAAACAGACATCGTCCATATATGGAGTTGGGATATCCGTAAAATGTTGTCAAAGTTGACTTATATCACACTTCCTGCTCACTCTTCCAAATGTCTTCCAAGACTGCGTTTATCTATAATCACCTGTCCCAAATAGTCGAGTCGGAAGTGATTATGCAATCTTAATCAAACACTTCATGCTTGCATCTACCTGGAGTCAATGTGGTATTAACACGTTTAGTGGTTCCATTAATCTCTCAGGGATGGGCGATACGCTTGTCTGGACATACGAAGGGAAGTGTGACAAATGGAAGCAATGACTCTAGCACGGAGTTCTGTGCAGCGAAAATGAGAAATAATAGAAAGGGGGAAGAGAGAGGAAAATAGAAGAAAAATTGAACGATCCAATTTCGTGACAGTATGCTAATTGTGCTTTATGTCCTGAGGCTGGCTCGATTTCACCAGTTTTCAGTTTCCTACAAATTAATTAAAATTGTGAGTCGGTTTAATAAGTTACTTTTATTATAAACAAAGTTTCACTTTTATCTACTGTCATGTATAAACAACATGAAATTAATACAGTGCAAATGTCAAAACGCAATGATCCGTGCATACTTCTGACCCTGCACAATGTACAGAAGCGTTTTACTACATAGTTCAACTTTTTCCACTCCACCTTTATCCCAGTCTTGACGTAAGGATACGAGTCATGGGCAATGACTACACCCCATAAAATCTCAGAAATGAGGTACCCGAGAAAGGTGGTTGAAGTAACAAGAAGAGACATGGTCCGCAACCAGACGATACGTCAAGGCCTAAAAACCCAACCCCTGCAGACCCAAGTGGAACAGTCCCAACTAAGATGGATTGGCCATGTCTATAGAATGGGTAAGGATCGGCTGCCACGGCAGGTATGGAAGGCTAAGAGCCGGGGTTCCAGACCTCCAGGACGACACAGCGTCCGCTGGGAGGGCAACATTAGACTATCTCTGAAGGACCGAGGACTAGAGTGGAACCGGGCCAGGAGGAAGAAAGCAGATTGGATAGTATGGCGCTATCACTTCCAAACCGCTACACCTCACGGTAGAAGAGGAATGACTAAGTAAGTAAGTTCCACTTTTTCTCAACTGAGAAAGGTTGTCATAACCGGGCGTTGTAATGGGAATAAGATTTCACTGCAGATCAATGCTTCTACTGCATGCGTCTCAAATAGCGTCTCACAACCAAATCCAGCTCCCAGTCTTCCATGAGTGGCTCAATTTGAGCCCGGCGGAACTGTTTCCACTGACAGGAGAAGAGGCGAAGGTGAGCCACTTGTGCCTTAAAATTAGCAGCTACGGGCAGATAGGGCTCGTGTTCTATAGCTAGGCGAGGGTGCCGGTCGGCAGGTCCTGGGTTCGATTCTCCAGTAAGCCACTCACTTCTGTTGTTTTTCTGTTGTCCAGTTTTCAGCTTCTTTATTTCTCACGAGCGCCTGAAACACGTGACCTTTATGTGTATAATATTTATTTATTTCGTGATCCTTGGCTAATCTAGCTTAGTGCCCCTTTATCATATAAGAGTTACGCCAACTAAAATTTGGCCGCCATTTTCGGCTGTACCCGAATAGCAGGAAAATGGACCCAATCGCGAGTTTCAGACCTAATACGCATTTTCGTTTATGTTAACTAATAATTTGAAATAAAATTAGATGCAAATACAGTAGCACATATTTGTACTATTCTTTGTATTTCAACTAACAAAACAAAAAGAAGAAAACTAGTTTACTTACCGTTTTATTGAATAGAATCAGCAGCGTGAATTTTTAACACAATACTCCGTTGAATTTTAAATTCCGTTAGAATTTCATTATTTAGCAACAAATATTCCGTACTAATTGCAACACTTAGCAAAACATACTACCTTATAAAATAATATCATAAAAATTAATTACAATTTTATTATATTATATTATATATATATATATATATATATATATATATATATATATATATATATATATATATATATATATATACATATATATATATATATATATATATATATATATATATATATATAATCTTATAAATATAGAAGAGGTGTTAAGAATAGACAGTCCTAAGGAACTGCATAATATAGTCAAACAATATTTAATACGAACAAATGTTAATATATAGTGGCTGGGAATGTGAAGGTCTAATGCTGTTCTTACAATACATATGACTTTTAATAGGCGAAAGTTAATTAAATATCTGTTAAAGTCAGTTATATAACTGTAACCACCAGGTCTTTACAACCCTCCATTTTAATATTATTCTTGTTCAGAGTTTCTTCTTTATTTTTTTGTTTGTTTGTTTGTTTGTTTGTTTATTTATTTAACGTAAAAGCATAATTGTGATTGTCCCTATTTACAATGATTTGACAAATGTGATGCCACTTTCTCTTATCGGCAGTTGTTCATATTATTTTGAATTGAAAACAATATATATCCTAATTATAACCCATCAGAAGTTGAACGGGATAT
This sequence comes from Oreohelix idahoensis, assembly GCA_024509875.1. Taxonomy (NCBI): domain Eukaryota; kingdom Metazoa; phylum Mollusca; class Gastropoda; order Stylommatophora; family Oreohelicidae; genus Oreohelix; species Oreohelix idahoensis. Next base: position 525,923 of record JAMPIV010009521.1, on the reverse strand, counting down.
ATATTTTCATTAATTTTTAAAAAAGTCTTACTCGATGCTTATTCTCGCTACTAGCCCTGGTATTGTCCAGCCGAAAATGGCGTCTACGTCGTTCAGCCTCGTTTTCGATTCTGACATAGTTGGCGTAACTTTCTATAGATCTAGGGGCACTAATCTAGCCTATCTAGGAGAAGGCAAACTCTTAATTTCAATTCTTCTGCCGTACGGGAATATCCGTTTGTAACGGCTTCCCTGAGGATAAATCCGGAGTCGGAGCCCTTATGGCCGTCTATTGTTGATTCGACATTATTCTGACAACAGCTAGGCATAAGCAACATAAACATAGTACTACGTATTATCGGAATGAAAAATATTCACACTTAACCGCAATGAATGTATTTACGTTACAGCTGAAATTGAATACGTCGAAAGGAAACCAGTCAAACGCAGCTGAGGCTGAGGACTATCACCTCAAAGGCGCGTCATACCCATAGTCAGTTATCACTGGATGAGGCTAGTAGGTAATGGAAATATATGTGTAACAAAATGCCAAAACACACTGCTTAACGCATTCTTCTTACCCAGAATAATGTATATTGGCAAATACGGTTGACTACAAAATATGATTCGTTACTGTCAAGTATAAGCAACATCAAATTAGCACTACCTTGGCTTTCCGGTTTGCAGTGTTGTCGACAAATGTGTTTTGGTCAGGGTCGTAGATATAGAAGGGGGGCTTTTAGGGTTTGGTGAAAGACATTTGTGGGGAAATTATACTGTACCAAACATGTTTTGTGCCGAAATTTTTTTTAGAAACTCCCCCCATTAAGTCCTATCTACGGCCCTGGTTTTGGTTAAAGTGGTATGACCTAGAAATCACAGTAAGTACTATAGGACAATAACAGCCAGCCACTATGTAAACATAACCATCGCGACCGCAGGGGTACATACACTTTGTGTCAGATAAAATATTACTGACGGACAAAGAGATGGAGGTTAAAACATCTACATCAGGGCTTCTTAACTTGTCTTCCATGAACCCCTTGGAGTACGTTAATAGATTCCAGGGGGTCCATTACGTAGCCTAAAATTTAGAATGAAAAGTTTTTATTATGTGTTTTATGCGCATTGCTTTCTATGAAGGGGTCCATAGCCTTCTCTGGACAATCAAAGAGATCCGTAGTCTTCGCCGAATAATCCAAGGAGTCCATGGCACAAATGAAGGTTAAAAACCCATGCTTTAACTGTAAATTCACTTACACGTAAGTTCTGTTCCGAGCAAGTGCATTATTCCATCCATATTTGGATATTCATATTTGTGATTAGAAAGGTTAGCGTAACGATACAAAATCATCTTTATTTTGCAATGAGCAATAAAACGTCCGTAAATAAAATAGTAATCGCGATTGTGGATATTTAACAGTGTTAGATCTAAAATGAGGCTCGACTCGGGACTCTATTTGCGATTTGACTTGAAGCCAATGTTAGTGACTTGCTACTCGACTTGAGACTTGTACCAAGAGACTTGAGACTCGTTAGGAAAGACGACAACTCTGCCGGTTTGTCAATGGAGGTAGCCGTATCCCTTCGCTTGGGTTGCCAAGGAGTGTAATAGTTTTTTGTTTTTTTTTCCCGATAGCTTCCCTCAGCTTAGCGGACATACCGAGAAGACTATACGGTATTGCTTTTATCTCTTTATACGTACGTTGACTTTCCTCAGTGAGAAAGTTGCTTCCTTATTTTTTGACTATTCTATCTACATGCTAATTTCCATATGACCTACAGCGGGCATTAATCTACTAAGATTTCACATGTCTTCTTCTTTTTTAATTTATCGCTGGTTTCTTTTAGTGTTTGAGGGAGGTTCCTCAATACGTTGTTGTGTAATGTTCCTTTGGGCAAATATGACTAATATGAAATCAATGAGAAACTCTATCTTACTGTGATAGGGTGGGCGAGATGATGATGATGATTATATTGTGATATGTGATCACTCTCTTTTCACACTCGCACCGACCCGAACAACAATAAAAACTCTTATTCTGAGGCAGGGGCTGTATTTATTTTTACAACCCATTCAGTGACAAAGCAAACATTAAACAAATAAACTAGCGAACATAACTAAACTAAACTAAACAAAACACCCAGCATGTGCCCGATTGCTAATTGTGCTCTAGTCCATCTGCTACCTACACTGGTCACCTCGTCGTTTGCTCTCTCGTGTGGGCTGAATCTTCAAATCGGCCTTTTGCCGATCGCTATTTCTTTATATAAACCGCGGTCGAATCACTCAATTCACCGCGCGCCACGCGTATCAATCTGGCCGCATAAATAACACTCGCGACATTTGCTCTTATAAGGCACTAAACCACACAAATATGGCCCATAACTATCAATTATAACACACAACTCTACACCACAACTATATGTAGGCTTTATTATGGCCTAATAACATATCTTCTACTTCATCAGACTTTTCACATCCCAGGCTCGCGCCATCACGTGGGTTGACAGTCACGTGGGTTGCGCGCACATAGAAAATATATGGGCGATAAAAATGCCTTGAACATGAAGGGGGCGGGGGCCTCCGGGGTGTCTTTTCGGCCCCATCACATATCTCCCTCCTGATTTTGTTGTCGTCCCGACAACATCACTACCTCAGGCACTTCTGTCGAAATCTCTTAGATCGTTGGTGCTGCGTTTGATTATTTCTCAGCGGCGATGTTTTGGGCTCAGATTCTGTATTCGGTACAACCCAACTGGAGACACTCTTGGTCGTCATGTCTCCAGTTGTACGTTGCCGGGCTGTCAGCCGCTGTAGTCTTGAAGACTCGCTCACCGGTGCCGCGTCGCTGCCTGCCCGTGACATCTGCTTGTCAGTGCTTGCAACTGTCGACTTTGAAGAGGGATTGCTCTTTACGTGTTTTCCACTCATTTTGTGTGGACGGTGGCTTACGTTCCCCACAATCTGCCTTTGATGAGTCTCCTCTGCTGAACCTTGATTTGCACTCCCTCCTATCTGCTTAGGACGGGTTTCTTCCCCTAGACGACGGCCAATTCTCTCGGTGCCCTTAGTGTGACAGTTGTCGTGGCCATCTCTTGGCTTGCGCCCTAAAGGCAACCTGGTTGTGACAGTCCGTCTAGGAAAAGAGCTCCTTGAGGGACAGGCGGCTATCAAATGTTCTGGGGATTTGCATCGAAAACATCTCTTCGGAAGCGGGCCTTGAGGGCACTTGGCTGCCATGTGGTCTGACAGGTTTCCACAATTGTAGCATCTTATCTTTCTGGGCTTCCTCTGTGCCATGGGTCGCTTCCTGCTGCCCTTACACTCTTGACCGCCAATGCCGCATACAATGACTGCTTCCATGCCCTGGACCGATGGTTTGCTGTCAAATTCGACTCGTTCATTCTTCGCCAGACTCCGGAATCCCTTTCTGTAGATCTTGGTCTGATGTACGAATACATCAATACCTCCATCATCTGGCGTGATGAACCCCCATCCCCTATGGACACTATACCACTTGCACATCCCTTTTCGCCTTGTCGGTGCCACTGCTTTTATTGGTGCTGTCAGCTCACAGCTTCCCTTGACGACAGCCTGACTCTCACATACAAGAAGGGCTAGTTGCGGTTCCTGCGGGCACACCTCCTCGTCTTGCGTTGGCTGTTCCCGCGGACACACCTCCTCGTCTTGCGTTGGCTGTTCCCGCGGACACACCTCCTCGTCTTGCGTTGGCTGTTCCCGCGGCTGGCATGGTGCTCTCTTTCTCTGCACCTCCTCTTGTGCTGGCGAACTGGACTGTGACATCTGTGCTAGCTGGGCCTTTAGGAGAGATAATTCTGCTTTGAGTGCCTCCTTCTCCTTCTGAACTTCTGCACTTGCTATCTGGACCAGTGTCTCAGGCTTTTTACTTTCACCATAAACAGCATATTCCCAAGGGAAATTCCTGGTCATCTCACTGACTGGTGGTTGCTCGCTGTAGGCTCCTTTGACAATTTCCAGTAACTTCTCAGGGCTGGCCTTGGCTCCACCATGTATCCGTAATTCTCTAGATACCCATGGTGTAACGTTGTTCCATATCATGTCTAACTTGTCTTCTGCACAAAAAGGCGCCACCTTCCACGCGGCTTCCACATCTTCCACAAACTCTTGCCAAGTGGGACTCCCCTCTCCACTAAACAACCTTATCTCTGGCTCCTTCACGTACAATATCTTCACAGGCGCATTAGCCATCTTGCTGCAGGAATGCACTGCTGGGTGTTTACAATATTTGTTCGTTTGCTGTTTGCTCAGTGTCACTGTCTGCCTTATCCTGCCGACGACGCCAATTGTGATAGGGTGGGCGAGATGATGATGATGATTATATTGTGATATGTGATCACTCTCTTTTCACACTCGCACCGACCCGAACAACAATAAAAACTCTTATTCTGGGGCAGGGGCTGTATTTATTTTTACAACCCATTCAGTGACAAAGCAAACATTAAACAAATAAACTAGCGAACATAACTAAACTAAACTAAACAAAACACCCAGCATGTGCCCGATTGCTAATTGTGCTCTAGTCCATCTGCTATCTACACTGGTCACCTCGTCGTTTGCTCTCTCGTGTGGGCTGAATCTTCAAATCGGCCTTTTGCCGATCGCTATTTCTTTATATAAACCGCGGTCGAATCACTCAATTCACCGCGCGCCACGCGTATCAATCTGGCCGCATAAATAACACTCGCGACATTTGCTCTTATAAGGCACTAAACCACACAAATATGGCCCATAACTATCAATTATAACACACAACTCTACACCACAACTATATGTAGGCTTTATTATGGCCTAATAACATATCTTCTACTTCATCAGACTTTTCACATCCCAGGCTCGCGCCATCACGTGGGTTGACAGTCACGTGGGTTGCGCGCACTTAGAAAATATATGGGCGATAAAAATGCTTTGAACATGAAGGGGGCGGGGGCCTCCGGGGTGTCTTTTCGGCCCCATCACATTACCTTTAGCATTATCCCTGTATGCCACGATAGTGATTATGGATGGCTTTAGTCTGTCAGCCTAATCTTTGAAGTCGTTTGAAAATTATGCAGTTACCACCGAGGTAATCATTTTGACACTCCTTGTTGGTAATAATACATCGCGTTTGCCAGGGTGCGGCAAAGCTTTGCTAAGATTAGGCCCGGGTGCGCGACAGATAAGAGACTAATCGTCTGTGCGACACATTCTGGACATTCAAGCATGACATAATCGTTTCCGGTACACTTTGTTACAAAGAGATTACTTTCTGATTAAGTAATAATTTGTTACATCTGAAACACAGTTTACAGATGTGCCTGTGAGTTCGTCTGCCAGGCAATCGGATGTTTACAGTCATTTTCAGAAAAGTAATGTTTGAAATTGTGCACTAGATGAGTCATGCAAAATATTCAAATCAGATTGGCTGATCACTTGAGTTCCATAACAAACAGAGCGGGGGAGAATAGTGAATTTAACCTGACGCGTTTCAGTGTTAGGACACTGTGAGATTCACGCTGCCAAAAACACCAGACTTGCCAGTAGTTAGAAGTCAGAATTTCCATTTATCAGACCGGACACCTTTTAATGGAGTATTCATCAGGACTTACAATTCAGCCTAGGAAATCTCTAACATTTTAAATAAGGAAAACCGGAATATCTGAGCAAACTGAAACACACGGAGTCAGAGAGGGAATTATCTTATAAAAGAAACGACACATCAGACGCGTGTAAGAGACCGATTCAAGTCTCTTTTATTCATCTGAGCAAAAATGTCGGTGAGCCAGGATTGGTGTAAGTTGTGATTTTACATTCTATATTTTATTACTAACATGTGAAATAACATATATATGTATATGGCCATGTGAATTTTAATATGCGAAAATTGCTAGTGGATGTCCTGGTGATTTGAGGCTGGCAACCTCAGCGTATAGAATGATGATTTCATGAACCACCACTGCACGGGCTGGTGATTGCTTTATTGCTAGTTTCTTAAAGAGAACTGAAAGCATAAAGTAGTCCCAGGTTCCATATTGAGCAGGGAGGGAAAGATTAAAGAAATGATGTTCATTTTAATTATAATACTTACAGTTTCAAACCAGTGTAAATGTCGATTTTAACATATGCACTATAACATTAATGGAAGTGTCAAACGTTTCAAATAAGTTTAAACATAAATGAAAACATATTCAATTTATATTGTGAACACTTTTCAATCAGTGGAAATGTAAATGTAAACATATTCTGAGCTATTAACCTTTTCATTTAAATGTAATGTAAAGCTAAAGCTATTCAATTTAAATGTAAAAGAAAGTTTTATCCCGAGGGACTAAATTTAATTCTCATCGAGGGTAAATTAAGAGATAAATGGGATGGTAGAATAGAAGAAAGGGGACGCATAAGTATGTGTCGGGAAACGCAATACTCAGCAGAACGTTTCGTTTCTATTCTTTATCATAGTTATTGGTGGTATCAGCAGAAAGTACTATCTCTGAAACAAGAAGGGAACAGTGGCCAAAGCTTTAAGACGAGGGACCAATTTTGTAGACTCTCCTTGACATTTCTGGGAAACGAGCTACACCCGACAACCTTGACCAGCGTGTGCAGTGTAAAAAGAACCCACCAACGGGAGCAGAAACTATTGTTGACAGCTAAGTGTAAAATATATGCTGCCAAAGGGAACTGTTTTTCATCGTCTCTTTTACAAATCAATGATGAAACTTTTTTTTTAAACTTTTCAAATTATTTTCTAACTGTTAAAACGTGAGTGATTATTTAATGTTGTTATTTGTAATTTTACTAATTTAACTTCGATTTAATCCTTTTAAATGTACTGCATGTTTGTCTCAGTCAATTTACTACACACACTCTAAACTGAGCTATACCAGAATAATAAAATTCCCCTGAGTTAATCAGAGGTGGGGGATTAAAAGAGCTAACATAAATCATTGCTTAATTCTTCACAAAAGTTGTCGGCAGATTCTAGAATTAACGTGCTCAGCCAAATGCAGCATTGTTTTCGCTTATCTGAATATCTTGTGAACACTCCTTTGTGGTACAAGTGTCATTAACCTTCTATCTACATATCTGCCAAGAGTAATCTTGTGCGAAGGTAGACACATTTGAAGCCCATATTAGATACTCTTGAGGTTTGGCCACTGTTGGACCACTACTGCAAAGCAGGGGAGGCAATACCGTCACAATTGCATGCCTGTAAATAAATAATCTAATATTGTTGGTTTTCTTTGTTGTTCATACTTCCTACATTTTAGTAGGAAATGCTCTATATTCTTTTTTTTAGACACCCTGCACAGTAATGTTCTTCTATTCTACCCAGCTGTAAATGGGTACATGACTCTGCTTTTTCAGTTAGATAAGGAAAAGGCAGAGAGAAAGGGAACTGGTCACCCCACCTCTCGATGCTGGACCTAGTAAAGTGAAGTCTCTAACACTTCAATCCCCTACAGCAGTAGGGGCTACTTTTACCTTGTAAGTTGTTGTTTGTGTGTGTGTTTTGTTTTAAAAAAAAACCTACGCCATGTACGCCCTTACTGTTTCTCCACTTCTTTTAAAAATGTATTATGCAGTGTCTTTTAAATATCACTTATGTGCAGAGCTGTATTTTGTTTGAATCAGAACAGAAAGAAACATATTTATTTGTAATTTTATTACAATATTTCTAATAACAGTCTACCCATCTGTAAACGGGTGCCTGATGACTGCTCTGGAGCTAGGAAATGCAAAGGCAGCCAGGAAAGGAACTGGTCCCCCCACCTCATAAAAAAGCTGGACCTAGTATGGTGTAGTCTCTAACATTTCACCACCCTACGACAGTTTCTGCTGTGGGACTTCCTTTCCATTCCATTTTGAAGTCATGGAAATTAGTACCACAATAAAAATTTAAAAAAAAATGTCACATGTATTTTGCACGGACACCGCCGGAAGGTCATTGCGATATAAAAAAACATGACTTATTTTTCAAATTTTCCGAATGGCGGGTCTTTCAAGTCGATGGTTCAAAGTGACGCAAGTAAAATTGGAAAATGTTATGAGTCATCAGTGGTTTGTACCTGCTAGTCGAACCCTGCAATATCCTGTGTTTTGTCTGTTTAACTTTGCGGTTTTTGAACGGTTGAATGCTTAGGCGTATAGATTGACCTCGCACTAGCTGCATTCATTGTCATACTTGTGATGAACGAAGACTGGAGACCTCAGGCGCGTGGCGTTGAGTGACAATAGGTGTAGAATCCAGTTTATTTGCACTTAGTCTCGCGACTTATGAGTTAGATTACATAATCTTATATTCTTTAGTTTGTGTTTATGATTAAAAGCACTATCAGTTATTACTCGAGCAAGGCATGTGATGGAAAGCCATTGGACGGATGGTTCTTAGGAGTTGTTTTTGGTAGGCCTGTTAATTGTATTTAATTCTGAAAGTTACGCAACCTTCAAAATTGTCACTACCATTCTGCCACCCTAGTCCTGGCGGCATCATTACAGTCATATAGACTGGGCAGAGGTCAGTTATCTCTGAAAACGGCTTTCTAACAGGATATAGGCCTATTGTTTAGAGAACTGATTGTTAATGTAGAAAGTAGGCAGCAAACTATTTTGGATCATAATATTTATATTGTAAATAGGCCTAGTGTTTTTAGAAATGATAGAGAATGCACAGCTTTGATGGTTTCACAATGTAGGTCTAGGCCCTATAGGCCTATCTTTATTTTAACTAGGCCTACCAAAATCTATTAGACCTACATATTTAATTAAATGTGTAGCCTAGGTAGGTCCTATATTAACTCTTATAAGTCCCAATCGACTTTATAAAGGCTCAGGGGTTAGACGCGCTTGGCCCAATCAACTTTAAAAAGCCTTTAGTATATGTGCCTCTGTTTGAGACTGTTTCTAATTATAACTACCCACAAACCACCCAAAACGTCATTTCCGACTGCAAGTACATTCTTTTAAATGCCGCACGTGTTTAAGAGTGAACGTGTTTCTGTTTTGAGATATTTATTTTAGATTTTTAAAGCGATTTTTTTAAGCGCATATCCTCCATTTTACCTTGAATAACTAATCATTTTTTTAAGTGCATATCCTCCATTTTACCTTGAATAACTAATCATTTTTCAATGAAAGCTTTTATACTTGTAGCACAAGAGTAAAGTACATCCAATTACCTTCAGTTTCATATACAAAAACAAAGTTATTTATGCATATGAACATTTTAAAAAATTATTTCCAAACAACAACAATAAAAACGCACTGGGGTGGCCATTTTTGCTTGGGCCAAACCCACTTTTTTGCTTGGGACTGAAAGAGTTAAATTATGGAAATTTTCATATGCGGACATCATAAACCAGTGAATTCATTTTTGAGCACATTAAAAGGGACCTCAAGACGCAGCAATAGAGACCGCAGTCAGCGACTCCTAGCTTGACTGCCTGCGTCAGGACCAGCGAACCAGAGCTGGTCAAGACCGTGCTCCACCTCCACGTGATGGTCCTGGAAACAGTCTGCAGCAGTGCAGGCTGGCTGAGCGAGCACGGATCGCAATGGGAAGGCAAACCCGGTCCTAAAAAAATGCCGTGCAGAAGTCGGATGTGTCGACCGAAAGGTGCAGATATCACAGCTACGTTGTAAACAGACACGACGCAACCACCGTCCTTTTCAGGGCGAACGAAGAAGAAGAAGAAGAGCACATTAAAAAAAAATTTATATTTCAGTTTAGTTAGGCCTACCTGAATTATAGACCTATAAATACCACCTTTTATTAATTTTTACATGACAGTGGGAAAGCTATTTGCTTTAATACTTTAAACTCTGCTTGATAATGAAATCATAGTCAAATGCTGTCTCTCAGTGATGATATGGCAAACACCGTTTCAGAAGTTATAGGCCTAGTCCTAATTAAAAATTCAAAACTCTCCTCTTATATAGGTCCCATTGTTATGTCTTTGAACAGGGACTATGAGATTATGAATAGACACGTGCAAGCTTTCAAAAGCTCGTGGGTTTAAAGAAAAATTGTTTTTGAACTCATGTTCTAACCCTGTCTATTCTGTATTGTTTCTAATGGTTGAAGTGAAACGGTGGGAGATGTTTTTTGACACCATCCAAATAAGTCATTATGGTTTGGTTAAGGATTCATAACCCGGTAATGTACAAAAGAATGTTACCAACCGTTCTGCACAGAATATGCACTTGGAGTGATTTCCCATAAGCAGTGTTTCGTGGACTGTCACACTGTTTGAGGTACAAAACGCAGAGACAATTATAAACAAAATAAAGTTTTTTAAAAAAAAGAAGGGGTGTGGGGTGTGTACTATAGCACAAATAGAAACATTCATATAAGCCTCCAATGCTTAGGAACTTGTGTGGAGCTAGTGTCCTGTTCATGCAGGGGTACGAGGCAATGCGAGAGCTTACATACTAGCTTATAGACACCGACTATGGACAAGGGAGAGATATTAAAAACAATTAATGATTGCATTTTACAAAAAAATCAGTCCATCAGTTAGTCCATCAATCACTCTGTCAGTTAGTCATTCAGTCCATCAGCCAGTTCGTCAGTTTATATGTCAGTCAGTCCATCATTCAGTCCTTATGTGTCAGTCAGTCCTGTCAGTCAATACATTTGTCAGTCAGTCAGATAGTCCATCATTCATTCAGTCCACCAATAAATCGATTCGTCTGTTCGTACACCAGTTTGTTAGTCGGTCCATCAAATTAGCAGTCTATCTGTTGTCTGTCAGTCAGTCCATCAGCCAATCATCAGGAGTACATAAGTCAGTCCGTCAGTCAATACATGAATCAGTTTGTTAGTAACTTTGACATTTGATATTTCATCAGTCTGTGAGTCAGTCCGTCAGTGGGGGGGTTCTTATAAAGAATTAATTATGACAATTAAAAGTTAGTTAAACAACAAACCAAAAGCCCCAAACTTTGAACTACCACACACACACACACACACACACACACACACACACACACACACACACACACACACACACACACACACACACACACACCTAAATAAACATTTATTTTGTTTATAATTGTCTGCGTTTTGCACCTGAAATAGTGTGACAGTTCATGGAACACTGCTAAAGGGAAATCACTCCATGTCAATATTCTGTGCGGAACGATTGGCAACGTTCTTTTAGAGATTACCATTAACCCTAACTCTTGCCTCTTATTACTTACTTACTTACTTAGTCGTTCCTCTTCTACTGTGAGGTGTAGAGGTTTGGAAGAGAGAGTGCCAGACTATTCTATCAGCTGTCTTCTTCCTGGCCTGGTTCCATTCTAGTCCTCGGTCCTTCAAAGATTGTCTAATGTTGTCCTCCCAGCGGACTCTGGGTCGTCCTGGAGGTCTGGATCCCTGGCTCTTTGTTTCCCATGCTTGTTGTGGTAGCCGATCTTCTCCCATTCTGCAGACATGGCCAAACCATCTTAGTTGGGACTGTTCTATTTGGGTCTGCAGCGGGTGGGATTTTAGGCCTTGACGTATTGTCTGGTTGCGGACCATGTCTCTTCTTGTTACTTCAACCACCTTCCTCACCTCTTATTACTGCGCCTCTGAATTTTATTTTCTCCAACTTCAAGAAGAACCATGTCTCCTCTTTTCTCCTTTTGTCTTTCCAGCTTTGAAATCAGTAATGTAGGATCATCTGTCTTGTGTGTTTTGGATGGTAACTGAAAATCAGCAGCTATATTTATCCACAGATAGCACTGATGTTTTCCCATAAAATCTATTTACTTTTTCCCACATTATAATGTTTTTTGCTGCATATTATCTTCCCTGTCTTCCCTTCCTTTGCCGCTTTTGCCACAAACTTTCATGTTGTAATATCAATCATCAAGCAGCATGTATCACGAAACGTTGGATTACATCACCAAAAAAAAAGACCAACTAAAGTGGCAACAAACAAAACTTAAAAACTTACATTGCCTGTTGTGAGAAGATGCATCAGGCTAATCCAGACGAGACAGAACATGACAATCCATTCAAGACAACTAAAACAGTGTTCCACTGTACTAAATGCCTAGTGTAGTTGTGCATTTGCCACCTGCTAGAGGGACAACCATTTGAAGAAGGAATATTGGAGAAGAATACTTGGTGATTGATTTTGAAGACTGCCTCTCATACAACACTGATTTATCAGACGTTGTTTAGCACCAGGGAGGGAAGTTCTATAGTGAAATTATTGCCTGCCCAGATGGCACGGCAATGATGATGGATGTGATCTTTGTATGAGTTAGTATCAATTTTCGTCTTTGCTTATAGATATAAACCCAGTTTGTGGTCAGTAGAATGGTAACTGAAGTGCATGTTCACGAAAGTGTATAATGGCCCAGGAGCCATGGGGAAAGTGGATGGATGAAACTGTAGCATTGGGCTCAAAGGGTTAACAGCAGGGGTGATAGGAAATTAAATATAGCAGTGCAGACCAGACTTATTGAAAAATAATGATTGTGGAAAATGACAGAATTATGCAAAGCATGTGCTGTATAGTTCAGTGGGGTCTCTGAAGAGAAAAAGAAAGAAAAGGTCTATTGCACCCTTAAGCATATCATCCAAGGTGACTAATATGAGGCTGGTAACCTCATGTAAAACAAATTGCCACATAGACTATCACTGCAAGAGCATGTGACTGCTTGGTGCAGGCTTCCTACAAGGAGGACCAGCTGCCATGGTGGCTCCATGCTCCTTAGGGAGTGCAAAGGAAAATGATGATTTGCTATGTTGAGTAATGCTAATCTCTGTTTCATTTTAATTTTAGGATTGAATGACCCTTGACAGTCAAATTTACAGTCAAATATGACTTTGAGACGCAAATTTGTATGTGGTGATCCCGATGCCACAATTACGTCCCAGCAAATGGAGCATCAGCTTGATGATTGTGACCCTCTGGCCTGTGTTCTTTTCTCACATTCACCCTCGGTACAAGTATACTTTGCTTTGCGAAGCCGACTCGAGTCTTGTTCAGAGGCATGGCTACAGGTATGTCCTCACCGTGTTCAAGAAAACAGATTTAATAAGTTATGAGAAATAAATATCTAATAATTAGTGAGCATGCCCTATGTGCTTCCCATGGGTCTCTGATGAGACAAAGAAAAAATAAGGAATAAGCCTTCTGCACCTTGAGGCATGTTGTACAAGGTATATATGTCAGGTCTCAGCGGGAGTATATGTCAGATCTCAGCGGGAGTATATGTCAGGTCTCAGCGGGAGTATATGTCAGGTCTCAGCGGGAGTATATGTCAGAAAGCATGGAGAATGTGTGTTGGGACATAGTTCCCAGTTTGCTTGGACATAGTTCCAGAATGTTGGGACATAGTTCCCATTATGTTGGGACAGTTTCCAGCATGTTGTACAAGGTATATATGTCAGGTCTCAGCGGGAGTATATGTCAGAAAGCATGGAGAATTTGTGTTGGGACATAGTTCCCAGTTTGCTTGGACATAGTTCCAGAATGTTGGGACATAGTTCCCATTATGTTGGGACAGTTTCCAGCATGTTGGGACATACTACCCAGTATGTCCGGGTCACACTCTGAGTATTTGATATGGACTTCTTGTCACTAAGCGCAAGGGCACATGTATCTGGCTACACTGGGAAGTATGCTTCACTACACACCGGAACTGCTTGAGAGCATGTGCTCCACATGGAGCTAATGGGTGATGATTATAGAAGTTTTGTTTATATTTAAAATGGTAATTGTATATGCAGACAGAAGTAAAAATGATGAGGAATTAGTGGAAAGAACTTGAGCTGATGACAGGAGGACTTAGCATGTATTTGTTGAAGGCCAGTGCTCCTTGGGGAGCTAAAGGGTATTGATTGAATCTTATGTGCCTTGTTTGTATTTAGTGGTACTTGAAAGGAAACAAAAAGTTGAAATGTACAAGTTTGAAATACTCATACAAACAATAGGTTTTAATTGCTTTCAAACAGATTTGGATTTTTTTTTTTTTAAATTTATTTTTAGTGTTCTTACGGGGCATGACATTTCAAATCTCAGGGGGCTCATTTGTTCATTCATATTTCTTATGACGCTATCACTACAGTTAGTCCCTTTGTCAGAAGCCTACTCCAAAGTCTGTGTGCTCGTATTGTAGTGGTTTCTGTAGCAGTTAGTTTTAGATGATGTTGTGAAGCCCATGCATAACCTCATATTAGTCACCTCTTAAGACGTGCATACAAAGCTGTAATTATTTCTTTGTCTCCTCAGAGACCAACGTGAACTACACAGGGCTTTAAGACACTTAACTAATCTAACTATAAAAACAGTTGTCACCCGTATATTGTTAATCAGAATCATCATCATTGTACTCCACGCAAGCCCATAATCCGATCTAGTCCAAGGTTTTAATTTACCACAGGAAGTGTCATTTTCAAAATGTGGATTGTTGTCTGAGTTCGTAAAATTGTTACTGTTGATCAGAATTGACGTCATTGCACTCCATGCACACCCATAAGTGCTCAATTTCTTTCTGCATATGTCAAAGGTTATCAATGCTAACTGTTCCTGTTGCGCACTGGTTGTATATTGCCCTTAATATCTCCCCATATCCATATCCAATGTCCCCACTATGGGTGCTCTTGAAGCTAGTCAGCTGTCTCATTGCTGTGTACCCCTCCATGTCCAAGATGGTAGATCTGCACCAGTTCCTCAATATTTGAGGCTTCTACGGGTGTTTGCCATTCGTGTCGTACCTTCCGACACATGGATTGAGAGTCTGACACAATAACTGTCTGTGTTAATATAGTTTCAAACAGCCACCTCAAGGCTGCAGTAGCTGCTTCTATCTCCATTGTCATGCTGGAGGTTGTTTTCTCTATAATAAAGCAATGAAATCCTTATCTCTACTTTTGGTTGGCCATGTCAAATTTCTGGTACCTACTGGTGACTATAAATTTCATTTCCCGTTTCTTGTACATCTTTATAACTGACTGTTACCGACGTGTTTGGGGTGCTGTGTGTTGGTGCTCCTGACTGGCACTGCTGACAATGATGATGTCAGAAATGTCGGGCTTACTGGTAGTGGCCGATAGTTTCATAATTGAGCGAATGTCTAGGGTCCGTTACATTTGTTTAGCATGATGATACCAACACATCAGTAATGTCAGGGTCATAAGATGGACCAACTGGTAAGACAAGTAAGCTGGACCCATGTAGCACATCAGTCACGGTTTATTGAAGACAGGAACATAGACAGTAGATCATCAAAGGTTATAATGGCAGGCATATGTATGTTGATACAAATAATCAATATTGAATTCGACCGGACTCACTAACCGCCGACATCTCAAGGACGGCGGAAGCTCTACGGTACAGAGTTCTTATATTCTTAGTTTTCGTTACGAAGATTTTAATAATACGAAGGGTGTCTTCCATGAAGATACAATGCATTACGATCCAGACAAAGCTCAGCAAGAATCTGGACACACTAGCGGCACGCCATGACAAGACGTGCCGAAGCTCTACCAAATCTTGCCAAGGATAAATAGGGTATCAATCATGATACATGAATGAACCAGGTTTCATTTCATTCATTCATAACCCTCCACTCCCAAAGGAGCATAGGCCTTCAACAAACACATGCCAAGTCCTCCTGTCACGTGCCATCATCTCAAGTTCTTTCCATGTTCTCCTCATCATTTTCACCTCTGTTTCCAACTCTCTTCTCCATGTACTTCTTGGTCTTCCTCTGCCTCTCTTGCCCTGGGGGTTCCAGAACAAGGACTGCCTTGTAATGCTATCAACAGGTTTCCTCAGTGTGTGTCCTATCCATCGCCATCGTCTTCTTCTCATCTCTTGTTCCACTGGCACTTGTCCAGTTCTTGTCATCAGTTCCACATTGGTAACCTTGTCATACCATTTTAATCCCTCTATTCTACGCAAGCACCCATTTATGAAAGTCTGTAGCTTTTTGGTTGTTGTCTTTGTTGTTCTCCATGAGCCAGGTTTGGCTAATGCAAAATGCTCCACACAGGGAGATACTATAATATATAATTCATTGAGTCTTCCCACGACTTAGGGGCTAAGACTTATATCAATATTCATCGAAGACGTCTGCCCTTAAAGGACTCTATGGATCTGCTCTAACATCATTGCTGTTTGGCAACAAATCGATCGCACCAAGTTGCGCTATTTTGTTCAAATATAGTGCACGAAGGCACGCAAATAATTAAACATATTATAACTTTAGATGTGCTCACAAGTGTGTCTATAAAAGACTAGACCCGCATGTGAGAATCCCAAACACTTAACTCCCACGCGAAAAAGGACTTAACACTGACATTCTTGCTATTTTCTTTTTTTTAAAGTCGTCCACCGCTTTTTGGGTGCTACGCTCATACACTTACTTACTTAGTCGTTCCTCTTCTACCGTGAGGTGTAGAGGTTTGTAAGAGAGAGCGCCACACTATTCTATCGGCTGGCTTGGTTCCATTCTAGTCCTCGGTCCTTCAAAGATTGTCTAATGTTGTCCTCACAGCGGACTCTGGGTCGTCCTGGAGGTCTGGATCCCTGGCTCTTAGTTTCCCATGCTTGTTGTGGTGGCAGATTTTCTCCCATTCTGCAGACATGGCCAAACCATCTCAGTTGGGACTGTTCTACTTGGGTGTGCAGGAGTTGGGTTTTTAGGCCTTGACGTATTGTCTGGTTGCGGACCATGTCTCTTCTTGTTATTTCAACCACCTTCCTCAGATACCTCATTTCTGAGGTTTGGATCTGGCTTTTGTGAGTTGTAGTCATTGCCCATGACTTGCATCCATATGTCAAGACTGGGACATAGGTGGAGCGGTATACAGCCATCTTCATCTTCTTACCAACATCACTTTTTCTGCGGAATCCTCGATTTATGTCTTGAAAAAGTCTCACAGCTGCTGCTCTTCGGGTAGCCAACTCTTCTTTGATGCCTCCCTTCCGGTCTATGACAGCTTCAAGGTATTTAAAGTGGTCGACCTGCTCCAGGACCTGTTCTCCCAGCTTAATCTGATGTCTTCTTTCCTCTCGTGATATCACAATGTTATTTGTTTTCGAGCTGCTTATGATCATCCCTCTCTTCTCCAACTCTTCCTTCCAGACTTGCAGGTTGGATTGAAGATGTGCCTCTGATTTAGCAATCAGGGCAGCATCATCAGCAAATGCCAGCTCTGAAATACAGACCTGTCTCATCTTCCAGCACCCCACTGAATACTTGCCTTGATGACATCATCCATGAGGAGTATGAAAAGATAAGGCGACAGGATATCACCTTGTCTTAACCAGTGGTGGTCCTGAATTCTTCTGACTTATGGTTTGCCGTCCTCACATAATTTCTGCAAAACTTGTAGAAGCTCTGTATAGCATGAATCAGAGGTGTTGGAATGCTCTTCCTTGTCAAACAGTCCCAGAGTTTGATCCAGGGGACCTTGTCAAATGCCTTTTCCAGATCTAAGAAGCAAAGATGGATCTCACTCTTATACTCAAGAGCCTTTTCACTCAACTGTCTGAGTGTGAAGATTAGGTCTTGAGTACTTCGGTTTGCTCGGAAGCCACACTGGACCTCATCCATTTGTGGCTCAGCTAGGCGTCTGAGTCTCTGCTCCAGGATTCTAGAGTAGCTCATACAGCGCTTTTCAATCATTCATAATTTGCAGCGCTTGCCTCGCTCATTCAGCAATTTTCAGCATGGCATGCTCGCACTTGACAGCTAAGAAAGAGGCACGATTGCGCCTGCACCATTTTATTCTCGGTCATTCAGTCTGTTTACAGAAGTTGTTCGCTGTACGTCTCTTAGTGTATTGCTGGTAATCTTCAAAACTTTTTACAAATTTTTACTTATTATTGTATAAGGTGTCTAATATTTTTGTGTTTATTTATAATGGAAATTAAGTGTAATGCTACAAAAAGAAGCCGTAAGCTTTTTACTTTAAAAGAAAAGTTACGTATGATTATACTAAGTATGTATGAGGGCAAGTCAGTAAATAGGTCACAAATGGCTATTTTAAAAAAAACTAAATGAGATACGAACTTGAAAACCATTTATTATTGCACTTACATTTCCCCTTATTTCTTAACATAATCTCCACCAACATTGATACACTTATCCCATCGCTTTATCAGTGCCTCAAAACCCGCAGCATAGAAGTATTTGGTCTGCTGTCTCAGCCACATTCGCACCTCACGTGTTACCTCTTCGTCATCCGCGAAACGTTTACTGCCAAGGTGAGTTTTTAGTGGACCAAACAGGTGGAAATCGCTCGTGGCTTAGTTGAGGCTGTATGGTGGATGTTCAAGAAGTTGCCATCCTAGTTAATCAATTTTCTCCTGGGTTAATCGAGCCATATGTGGTCTGGCATTGTCGTGATGGAGCAGAGCTCCTCTAGTCAGTAGGCATGGACGTTTTCTTTGAATTGCATCCCGAAGCATCAACAGAACTTCACAGTACGATGCAGCATTCACATTCTCACCTTTCTTCTGGAAATGGGTTAACAGCACTCCTTGAGAATCCCAAAACACTGTAAGCATAACCTTCCCTGCTGATGGCGTAACCTTGAATTTCTTGGCAGAAGGTGAAGAAGGATGTTTCCATTGCATTGAAGCACGCTTTGATTCGGGTTGGTAGTGATGCACCCATGATTCGTCCCCAGTAACAATCCTGTTAAGCATGTTTTCTCCTTCATCTGCGTACTGAGAGATGTTGCAAGAACAGGCCCATTCGGTTCATTTTGTGTTCCTCAGTCAGCTGTCTGGGCACCCACCATGAGCACACTTTCCGGAAATTCAAACGATCATGCATTATGCTGTAGGCTAAACCATGAGAACACCCTATTGCAGTTGCTACACTGTCTATCGTTACTCGCCTGTCAGCTCGAATCATCTCCTCCACCTGCTGCACAGATGCTTTTGTCACAATCTGAAGAGGACGACCAGGTCGGTCTTCAGCAATTTGGGAGCGTCATTGAGAAAATTTATCGACCCAGTTGTGTACCGCTTTACGCGACAAACACTTTTCACCGCAAACAGGAAACATTGCCTTATGAATATCCTTTGCAGGAAGTCCTTTTGCCCAAAACAACGCACAACAGCACGCTGTTCTTCGGTCGTACACTTCACGAGCACAGTTACCATTTTTATCTGAGCTGCGCATACGACACCTAGCGTCTGCTACCTAAAGTAATCATCAAGCTGGATGTTGCTGCCACCTAAAGACACCTTTAGAAACTACCAACTACAATTTACAGCTATCCCATAACACAGCGGTTTTCAAACTGTGCCGCGGCGCCCTGGGTCGCCATGACTGACGGTCGTGGGTGGGCGTGGATTTTTTTTTTGGTATTTAGCTGTAAAGAAAACTATAACCGGCCAGGTTGAACGGGGCGAACCTCGCCAAAACGAGGCAAAATGTTATTTTAAAAAAAAAGAGCTGTGGGAAATTTCATTTTTAGTGTTTGTCAACCTGCGTGACCCCGGAGAAATCTCACTTTTGATGTTGGCCAGCCTTTGAAGTCCCGCTCCCCCGAACCACCTATCAACTTTCCGCGCATTCTCCTCGCGCGACCATAGTAGGTAACACCGTGATTTTCTGTTTTCAAACATTTTTGATTGTGTTGTGAGTTTGATATAGACTATGGAAAGTTTTTTAATTTGGCAAGTGTTAGTAAAAAGTGAGAACTTGTTGAGGATGACAAGGAAAGTGGTAATGAGGAAAGGAAATGTAAGTTTAGAAAATATGACGAAGGTTACTTAGATTTTGGTTTCACATGCGCTCTTGTGAACAATGAAGAGCGTCCACAGTGTGTTTTGTGTTTCAAAGTCGAAACTATCGAATGTATGCTGCCTAGCAAATTGAAGCGCCATTTTAGAAAGTGTTCATAAGAATGACGTTGTTGCGTGATAAATTCTCGCAACATCGTTTTATTTCAATATCTATTTTATAACGCAAGGGCAACAACTGCTTGAAATTTATAGTCACTTTTCTCGGTAAGCATTTGTCTTCTCGCGTTGGTATCGAATGCAGTTAAGTTTGAGCTGTGGTCATTTTGCGCTGGACTGCGCATGACTTGTCTTGCTTCTTGGTCGATCGGTTTCCGCCCACCACTAGTGGAGTGAGCGATTTGGAATGGCGAAAGAGATGCCTCGTTGAAGAGGGGATCTCCGCTATTTTTTGTTCTGTCAGGGATGTGTAGTCCTCTTATGGATATTTCGTTTATTCGAGATAATACCTCTAGTGTTTCCCACATGCCGGGAGGCGTGATATTTCTGTATTTCTTGAAAGCAAGGTAAATTGACTTTTTCATTAACTCTATCGATTTTGGGTCGTGAGCGATTTCGATTCATAGCCTGTCTTCGAAAGTCGTCGTCACGAGATGTTTTTTCCCAGCTCACATGTCGCTGCATTGTACTGCATCGGTTGATGCATGTACCAAGGACCATTACTTGCTACTTTGTTAAATGAACTAGGTTTGGAAAACCTTTATTATCTAGAGGATATTTTTGAGGACATTATTTATACTTCGGCAGACGTGTCTGTCTTGCTGAAGTCAAACTAAGGAGAGTGAACTGATCTCATACATCTGGTTATCTCCTGGCTGTTATAGAAAAGGATGGAGTTTTTCACCTGACTACATTTACAGCACTATGAAATATAACATGCACCTGACTCATCATTGTAATGCTGTCTACCGTCTATTGCTGTATTGAATGTTGCTGTGATAATGACTGTTTGATGTGCCTACATATTCGCGTAACCATTTTGTCACTGTGGCGTCCACAATAAATAATGAAGAAAAACGTCAACGGCTGTTACAAGAATCATTGACTTTATACGTCGTGAGTTTACTGACGTCCTATGTGGATTGCCCTGTTATTTTTGTATGAACATTGTTTTGACTGAACACATCTGCACACCACACAAAACCAGACATGCGGATACCATCCATCATCATATGGCATCACGCATCATTTGGTGGCCATAAGCTGGTTTGATTCTGGTACCAACAAACACGGGGTCCCTTACCCACTTCATTTTCAACAAGAATTCATCAGCATCCTTCAAGAAATTAACATTCTTCAATACAGTCAACATCTTCAAAATTTTCAAAGTACTCGGCGTTGCCCGGTAAAAGTCAAAATTTCAACTTTTTGAAGGAAACAAGAATTTGACAGTACCCGGCGTTGTTACATGTTGCCGGATAACTCGGACTGCTGTTATCTTTTACGCAAGTCAAGCAAGTTGCTGCTGTCAAGGTTCCAGTGCTGTCGTTTTTGTGAAGGTCAAGTGCCGGTTGAAACGGTTTGTTTTCTGAAGAAGGCCAAGTACCGATTTCCATCAACTTACTTTTGGATTAGAAGGTCAAGTGCCGAAACAACTCAACACACAGTATTTCAGAAGCTCTTGTACCATCGTGTTAGCAGTGGAAGCAGTTCAGATGTGCCATCATCGTTGGAGCTTCGCTCTTTAGGACGTTGATTGACATCCGTTTTTTCTGCTGTTCTACGATTGGAAGCCTATAAGTTAAGTGGCCTGTTTGTATGTAAACTGTGCCCTTATACTTCTGCTGAGTCTTCTGTGTATCATCTCATTCTATATGTTATATGTTTATATGTTATTCGTATATTTATATGTTTATATTTCAGCGGGTTCTCGGTTGGGTGGTGTCTCCGTTAGATTATGCCACGTCATAGAGGTCGTCTATTGTGAGCGTTTTCTGTAAGGTTTGCAAATTTCCAATACTGGAATTTGCTAAGCGACTTCTGTTGCTATTTATGTTAGCTGTGATGACATGTTTTAATATTGTTTTTCGTTATTATTTCGCATTCTTTAGTTTTGTTTTGATTTGTTTGTATTTGTTAGCCTACTCTTGTCTATAATTTATTTTCATACAACATTTTTGTTTATACACTGTGGTGTCATGTATTTTGTTTAATTCTATCGCAGATATCGTCACATTTTTTGTGATATTTCATTAATTTCTGCTTTATTTTTAGTTGATTTCTGCGAAAGTTTTTTGTATTGTTGCTGATCTTTGTTATTGTTTACATTGTTATTGTTTACATTGTTTGTATTGTTTACATTTTCAATGTTTACATTCTGCATGTGTTTACATAGTCATTGTTTACAGTTATAGTAATTAGTTAATGGGCTATGCTAATGCACTGTTACTACTACACTGATGATAAATGAATGATGAATAGTGTCGTGCACTATTGAATGAGAAGTGCACTTATGATCAAGAATTGATTGTTGATATTTCATATACAAGTTCTTTGATTGGAGACTTGTTTTCCCACAGAGACTGGGATAATATAAGGTGATGTGAATATACAAGTGCTTAATTAAGACTTGTTACACTTAGGTTTGAAATAAATTAGTTAATTATTTCAGGTTTTGGACTTATATATTACTCATCATGTCTACATTTGAGCACTTTATTGAGCAGGGTAAATTGCTTGGGAAGACTGGTGATAAGTTAGAAGAATTTGCAACTGCTCGATATGATAAAGCAATGGAAGCTGAACAAAAGAAACTGCAGATGGAAGCTGAACAAAAGAAACTGCAGATGCAGGTGGATGAAAAAAGATTCCAAATGGAAATGGAAAAACAAAAAAGGGAATCAGAAGCTGAGAATAAAAGACTTGAAAAAGAGGCTGAAAATAAAAGACTTGAAAAAGAAGCTGAAAATGAAAGACTTCAAAAAGAGGCTCAGGCTGAGGAAAGAAGATTACAGAGAGAGTCTGATGAGAGGAAAGAGAAAGCAAAAATGGAACATGAAGAAAAGGTCTTAGCTTTAGAGTTGGAAAAATTGAAATTGACAAGCATGAGTAATGGTAATGATTCAAACAAGGGTTCATCTTCTGGTAAGGCTAATAATGATACTTTTAAGATTAAGTTACCAACATTTAGTCCTTCCAGCGATGACATAATGTTCTATCTGGACAGATTTGAACAAGCATGTACAGCTCATAACATAGACAAAGCAAAATATGTTTATCAGTTATCAGGGATACTGACAGGTAAAGCTCTAAGTATATTAAATATGGTGGATGAACCTGACAAGAACAATTATGAGGTTGTCAGGGCCGCTTTGTTAAAGAAATATCAGCTTAACGAAGACGGCTATCGTCTACAATTTAAAAACATGTTACCTGAAAATGGAGTTGAATTCTCCGAGTTTATTGCAAGAATACGCATTACTTTCTCACGATGGGTTGAACTATCTAAGACGGAAAAAACTTATGAAGGACTTATGGACTTAATACTTAGAGACAAAGTCATGTCGTCTGTCAATGAGTCTTTCCTTGCTTTCCTTCATGAACGTAAACCTAAAACAATAAAAGAAATGGAAGATTTCTGTTGCCAATACGTAACTGCGCACCCACACATAACCATGGGTAACTCTAAGGTGAAAGAAGGTTTACCAGTTGCTTCGGCAGCTCCGTATGGCCAAAACTTTGCTCGTAGATTCCAACAAAATTTTGATAGAAAGAGTAGCGGTAATTTCTGTCAAAATCATGGAAATCAATTTCATGGTGATTCTTCTTCGAAGAATTGGAGACAACCTGATAGTACTCGTTACTATCACCCTAATAATTATAAGCATTTCAAAAGAGGATATGGTAATAGAGGTTATTCCTGCCGAAGACCTCAAAACCAAACAAATAGATGTTCGCATCAATGTGAACATGATAGTAATCGTGGAAACTGGAATTCGAACCAGGATAACAATTACAATAGAGACAATAATAACTGCAGAGATAATAATAACTCTGATAACTTCAGAGGTAATAATAGTCGGGGTAGATCTCAACACAAAAAAAAGAGATATCAGCAGGCTAATGCTGTACAACAGGAAACTGAGGGAGCCTGTAATCATGTTGTTGATAATAAAAACTTTGACGCTGTCACTAGTTCTGCTTTTGACTTTGAGAGAGCAAACAAATGCCCCCAATGCAGTACTTTATTCGAACCGGGTACCATAACTACTTTGAGTTGTGGTCACCCACTTCCCGCTCTTCCTGCTGCTGTTGCGCATGACGGGAGGGGTTCTTTAATTCTACATAAGGGTCTTGTTAATGATACTCCGGTCTCACTACTTTTCGATTCCGGATGCACCACTATTGGTGTTAGACAATCGCTTGTAGATCCATCTTGTGCTACAGGAAGGGTTATTAAATGTGTCACATTTGGCGGCACTCTAGAAAAATATCCTACTGCTGTAATTCGCATTGCCACTCCTTTCTTTACTGGAGATGTGCATGCTTGTCTCTTACCTAATCCTATTGCGGACCTTATTATTGGTCGTATTCACGGAGTTAGGGAGTGTACCCCACAGCAGATTGCTGCTTGGGAAGATAATAACATGCAAGCTACAAATGCAGTAGTTACAAGAGCACAAGCTCTACAAACACCCGAAACTTCACTGAATAGTGATAATGAAGTTGATAGCCAAGATAGTCACTTAGTAATCACTCGTGACTCTTTCATAAAATTGCAAGAAGAAGATCCTTCTTTAAAAAAATTCTTCGTTCTTGCGAAGAAAGGTGATCCGAATCAGGACACAAATAGAAAATCTTGGATTGCAATGAGAAACGGCGTACTTGTACGTATGGTACAAGATTCGACTACGTCGGCACATTCGCAAATTCTTGTTCCCAAGAGCATGAGAGTCCAAATATTACAACATGCTCATGACTCGCAATGTGCTGGACATATGGGTTTTGCCCGTACGAAGTCGAGAGTCCTTGCGGCTTTCTTTTGGCCTTTTGTCAATAAGGACATTCGTATTTACTGCCGATCATGCAAGGTATGTCAGGAGGTCAAATCTAGAGGACCACGACATGCTGCGCCTATCCAGGCTGCTGACATTCCTATTCGGCCGTTTCAGAAAATGGCCATAGATATTATTGGCCCTTTTAAGGTCAAGTCGGCCAGAGGACATCAGTTTATCCTTACATGTGTCGATATGTGCACACGTTGGCCAGAGGCTATTCCTCTTAAGAGCATATCTACTACAGATATCGCAGATGCTCTTTGGTTGATATTTTCTCGCTTGGGGTTCCCCAGAGAAATATTGTCAGACCATGGCACTCAACTCATATCTGACACTATGTCACAGGTAATGTCTACCTTACATATTGAACGATCTCTCAGTAGTATCTACCATCCTATGTCTAATGGGTTAGTTGAGCGTCTGAATAGAACGCTCAAGACTTTGCTTGGTAAGATAACTGAAGATCATCCTCAAGATTGGGACAGGGTTTTACCCGCTGCTCTCTTTGCCTATAGAGAAGTCCCTAATGAACACACAGGATTTTCTCCCTTCGAACTTGTCTTTGGCGCGCGTCCACGCGGCCCTATGTCTTTATTACACGATCTCATCACTGCCGATGATATTAGCGATGAAACTCAATCCTCATATGAGTATGTCATTGCTCTTAGACAAAAGATCATTGAGGCATGTAAGCTAGCAACTGCTTCATCAGAAATTGCTAAAGAGAAGGCAAGGCAGTTTGCTAACAAGAATAGATGTCTACGACAACTTTGTCCAGGTGACAAAGCATTCGTCCTACTCCCCAGTAGGGAAAATAGACTTCTTATTGCATGGAAAGGTCCGTATGCAATAGTCTCTCGGATTTCCGATGTTGACTATGTGGTCGATATTGATGGAAAGCATAAAACTTTCCACATAAACATGCTTTCGGAATTTCACGAACGTCCGGACTATTTGCTGCCTATTTTCCAGGCAACGGATGATGCTCCTGCACCTCACGGTCATTATTCATCCCTGTCTGTCATTCAGGATGAGGAAGCTACCTTCTCTGATGTCAACCTTCCCCTTCCAGTGGTTCCATTACATTCCACGGAATCTTGGAAAAACGTTTCTGTTTCTCCTAATCTTTCTGGTGACGAACATCGACAAGTCTCGTCGATGTTACAAACATTTCAGGATGTTCTCACTGACATTCCTGGACACACAGATGTCATAGAACATGACATAATTCTTACCGACAATAATCCAATTAGGGTTAGGCCGTATCCTATTCCTATACACTTTCAGTCGCAAGTGGGAAAGGAATTGGATGAAATGATTCAATTAAATATAATTGAACCATCGACTTCACCATATTCTTCTTCCATGGTTATTGTCCGGAAGAAGGATAAGAACATATGAATTTGTGTTGATTATCGCAAATTGAATCAGGTCACAAAGTTCGACGCTGAACCGATGCCTTTGTTAGAAGATCTACTGATTAGACTTTCTAATTCTAGATTCTTCACTAAACTTGACTTGTCTAAAGGTTATTGGCAAGTGCCTTTAGCAGAGCATGCCAAACCTCTTACTGCTTTTTTCTACACCTAGGGGTCTATTTCAATGGAATGTTATGCCTTTTGGTCTCATGAACGCCCCTGCCACTTTCGTTCGCATGATGCGTCGAATTCTGTCACATCGTTCGGATGTCATCGCATACTTAGATGACCTCTGTCTCTTCAGTGATACCTGGGAAGATCACTATTTAGGGTTATATGACTTACTGTCCACTCTACGTGAGAATAATTTGACAGCAAAACCTTCTAAAGCTTTTGTTGGTTTTGGTGAAATCTCTTTCCTGGGTCATCGTGTTGGTCATGGTCTCTTGAAGACAGAAGACCACAATACTTCCAAAATACTGAACATCTCTGTTCCTAAAACGAAGAAACAAGTTAGGAGTCTCTTAGGTTTAATTCAATTTTATGGGAGATTTATTCCAAATTTATCTTCGATCATGGCACCTCTATCAACATTGTTGAAGAAAGGTTCGCCTAATCTGGTCCGTTGGTCTGAAGAATGCCAATCTTCATTAGACCAAATCAAGAATATATTTTCTTCTCCTCCCATCTTAAGATTACCTACTCTTGATAGGACTTTTGTTCTTCGGAGTGATGCTTCATCCACTGGGATTGGAGCAGCACTGATGCAAGAATATGCAAATACTCTGCATCCTGTTATGTACATTTCTAGAAAACTAAATGCGGCAGAGAGGAACTACTCGGTTTTAGACCGTGAGTTGTTAGCGATGGTTTGGTCAATTCTAAAGCTACAAAGATTCCTCCTGGGCGCACATTTCATTCTAGAGACTGATCAGAAAGCTCTTACAGCTATTCAGACTAAGAATTTGAAGAGTTCGAGATCCACTCGATATGCTATAGCTCTTCAACCTTTTCACTTCACGGTACGAGCTATCCGTGGTGCGGATAATGTGATGGCTGACATTTTGTCTAGATGCCCACATGACTCCAACTAATACTTCTGTCCTATATTTCCATATATTACAGAGTCATAACACACCTATATTTCTACAATAGATTAGCACATCTGTACTTACTTTATATGTACACACTATCGTGCTTTGTTGTCATCTTCTTCTGTTCGTTTTTTAAGATGATAGAGGAGGACTGAGTAGTTAATATAAGGGCCGTTAGTTTACTAAACAGCCACAATTATTAATAATGTATTGTACCTTATGAAGCATATTAGTTATTAATTAGCATTATATTGCTTGTACTTTCTCAGAATGTCATTGTTGAGCTGAGGACTTACCTTACTAGTATCAAGCATGACGAGTTCTAGATTGTGTACTTACCCTCGGAATACCAGAGCATATGTCCTGGATCGTCATGTAGTTTAACTTTACTATGTACTTATGTCATTACATGTCAAAGAATGTACTATTTAAATTTTCCTATCAGATTTGTACATCCATTTTTAAAGACAATATTAGAGTATGCTGTTTAATGATGATTATGGTAACTTGCATACGTATATTGTGTTTACATGCTAACGTGATGTGTGTTGGTGACACCTCCCCGATGTGAATATTTTTTGAGACATATTTATTTTTCTGTTGAGGTATATCCTCACCAGACACTCTATAATTAGCCTATTGTTTGGCAATTTAGTTAATTATCAGCGCATAATTCGTGCGTTTTGAGCCGCTTATCGCATGCTCTTTGATATTGAAAAAAAAAATATGTTCCACATTTTTTTTTTTATCGGGAGGAGGTGGTGATATGTTGCGTGATAAATTCTCGCAACATCGTTTTATTTCAATATCTATTTTATAACGCAAGGGCAACAACTGCTTGAAATTTATAGTCACTTTTCTCGGTAAGCATTTGTCTTCTCGCGTTGGTATCGAATGCAGTTAAGTTTGAGCTGTGGTCATTTTGCGCTGGACTGCGCATGACTTGTCTTGCTTCTTGGTCGATCGGTTTCCGCCCACCACTAGTGGAGTGAGCGATTTGGAATGGCGAAAGAGATGCCTCGTTGAAGAGGGGATCTCCGCTATTTTTTGTTCTGTCAGGGATGTGTAGTCCTCTTATGGATATTTCGTTTATTCGAGATAATACCTCTAGTGTTTCCCACATGCCGGGAGGCGTGATATTTCTGTATTTCTTGAAAGCAAGGTAAATTGACTTTTTCATTAACTCTATCGATTTTTGGTCGTGAGCGATTTCGATTCATAGCCTGTCTTCGAAAGTCGTCGTCACGAGATGTTTTTTCCCAGCTCACATGTCGCTGCATTGTACTGCATCGGTTGATGCATGTACCAAGGACCATTACTTGCTACTTTGTTAAATGAACTAGGTTTGGAAAACCTTTATTATCTAGAGGATATTTTTGAGGACATTATTTATACTCGGCAGACGTGTCTGTCTTGCTGAAGTCAAACTAAGGAGAGTGAACTGATCTCATACATCTGGTTATCTCCTGGCTGTTATAGAAAAGGATGGAGTTTTTCACCTGACTACATTTACAGCACTATGAAATATAACATGCACCTGACTCATCATTGTAATGCTGTCTACCGTCTATTGCTGTATTGAATGTTGCTGTGATAATGACTGTTTGATGTGCCTACATATTCGCGTAACCATTTTGTCACTGTGGCGTCCACAATAAATAATGAAGAAAAACGTCAACGGCTGTTACAAGAATCATTGACTTTATACGTCGTGAGTTTACTGACGTCCTATGTGGATTGCCCTGTTATTTTTGTATGAACATTGTTTTTGACTGAACACATCTGCACACCACACAAAACCAGACATGCGGATACCATCCATCATCATATGGCATCACGCATCAGACGTGAGCAAACCAAGAGAATATTTCTCTAGAAAGCTGAGTCAAATGAAAGAGCAAAAATCAGACAATGAAATAGATTTTAGTGCAGATATTGTTTCTATAATTCAAGGATGCTTATCTCAACTCAGTGTTCATTTTGAAAAATACTTTCATGAAAACCGTGACAGGTTTCAGTGGGTTCAAAATCCCTTCAGTAGTGATGCTCCTTTGGACTTCAATACTACAGAAGAGGAAGAACTGATAGAACTTTCATCAGACTGTTCACTACAAGAGAAGTTTCCATTCATGGCATTGCCAAAATTTTGGTATTCAGTAAAACAGGAGTTCCCAAGCAATTCCTTTTGCAACCTCATATCTCTGTGAGGCTGGGTTTTCAGCAGTGGCAGTCATAAAAACCAAGTTCAGATCAAGACTTGATGTGGAGAAGGAAATGAGGGTAGCTGTATCTCAAATGGTGCCAAGATTTGACAAGCTGTGTAACAACAAGCAAGCTCAAGTTTCACACTGAGGTGACTGGTACTTTATTCATCATATTTTTTTTAAAGTTTTACTGTACACGTTTTTTGTTATGGAGATTGAGTCATGAGTGCAGTATATCAGTGAATGATTTTCAGACAAAAATAAATAAAAATGTTAGAAAGAAACTACTTTATCTGTGCTGTTTTCTTTTTTATAGTAAGGATTTTCAAAGTGCCCTTTTATATATTTTTTCTTGTTCGTTTAATTTATTCACAGATTGTCCCATTGCATTTTTTTAAAAATTACATTAAAAAATACATTGTTTAAAAGCCTTTCCAAAGCTCTCTTGCTCAAAAAAAGTTAGGCTAAATGTCGAAACATCGCTAGAGTTTTTACCAGTTATCCTACAGGGGAGCCGCAGAAAGAATGTAGTTGGTCAGGGGAGCCATGGACTCAAAAAGGTTGAAAACCGCAGCCATAACAGATTGTGACCTACTTACTGACTTCCCCTCGTATATGGCTGAGATAGCCTGTAAGCTAGGCCTAGCTCGCCAAACAGTTAGTACAATTGTTAATGCTAACGATAAAGAGTTAAAAATTTATATTTTCCAACTTTGTATTTGATGTGTGAAATAAACATCTTTACTTAACTTTACTAGCTCTATTAATTTTACTTCTCTAGCTTTTGTTTAGGCCTAGCTCTATTTGTTTTACTTTTGTATTGTTATGTTAAGCCTAGATTTATTGCACACTTAATATATGATGGTGTAAGCATGTTATTTAAGCTTTTAGGCACTCAACATGCTTTTGCAAACTAAAAAAGGTTAAGGGAAGAGATTAGAGCACTGATGGAGTTGTCTGTGTGCAATGAAGATAGTCCTTAATACCAAACCAAAAAAGGCTATGCTTCGCTTTTCGGCTATTTTCGCTTTATGGTGGGAGTCTAGCCCCTAACCCGCCGTATTAGCAGGGTATGACTGTACCATTATCCGTTTTACTGCAGCAGATGTAAACAGGTAAAAAAGAAACTCTGAACCTGTCTGTCACAGGCAGAGCCACACAACAACTGACATTTCACACCACAAATGCATTCTTTGTTAATTAATTTATGATTATTTTGTATAATAAAACATAGTTTGAATGTATATATTGCATTCTTAAATTTCCCCATAGGAGTTTATAGAATTAGAAGGCTTAGACAGTTTTCTGGACTGCCTTGGTCACATGACAGGGCCAAAGTTCTCAGGATTCTCAGATGCCATTCTGCAAATTGATCTGTTATCGTGCATACGTGCTGTTCTCAACTCATATATCGGCATGGAGACTCTTGTAAACAGTCAGGATGGTGTCTGGAAATTGCTTAAAGGTGAGTTTCATTGATTCTCTTACATAGATAACTAAATGTACAAATGAGTTAGTAGTGTTGGATAGTTTTCTAATTACTTACTTAATATTGATTATACAGTAATGCATGAATTCATTTCTGTTGACAAAAAAAACCTAGGGCGGTATACTCTTCTGCATGTTTTAATTTAACTAGAATAAAGTCCATTTTTCCTGATTTGATATTGTTTTTTCCATAGCCTATGATAATATACCATTTTCTTTTCAATCCAAACTTTATTTTGTACCATTTTTGCCTTTTATTTAGGTAAATCCCCTGTATACCATTCTTGCAGCTGAAAGTGTACCCTTTTCTCATGTTTCTATTCAACCAATCAATAGTTCACATACTCTTTGCATGTTTCTTTCAACCAACACTTGCCACATATGTCATTCACAACTGTTCACATATTTTAAAAAATAAACTTCATGCAGGAACACACCAAACTTAACTTAGTTCAGCTTGTTCTCACAAATCAAAAAAAAATTAGGGATAATCAACCAAGCTTCAGATGAAGCACATGTTCCTAACACACACTCTTAAAACATCCAGTGACAAATATATTGAACATCACAGTTAACAAATGTAAGCTACACTGTTGGATAGCAGAAAACACAACAGATTGAGATACCATCTATACCACAAGTAACAAATGTATGCTACATTGTTGGATAGCAGAAAACACAACAGATTGAGATACCATCTATACCACAAGTACAAAATTGGTACATTAGATCTCAACACCTGCAGTCCTGCCCGACCTACAGCAATGAACAGAGTAGCATATGGCAACAACCCACTTCTATCAACGAAAAACTGTTCGGAGATGTCAGGAACCTTGAGATGACTACTGCCTTAATAATAATAATATAGAGTTATTAATGTGGAAGTCTGAAAGCGAACGAGGAAGAAGAAGGATAGCAGAAAAGCTGAAGAGAAACAAAATAAAGAAAAATGTCTGTGTAGTTGATTTTAATGCAATGTAAAGTTGTTCAAATTTTTTTCTGTACACTATAAGTTATAAATTTCACTGTGCCCCTGCCAAATATTTTAAATTTTTAGTCACTTTTTTAACAACATGAATCCTTTTTCACTTGTCATGTACATTTCATCACAGATCAGTTCCTTGTGTGAAGGAACAGGCACAATGTAATGATAAAGACATTTTTCTGTGACTGTTTACAGGAGTGGATCTAGTCAACACCCTTCCCCGCAAAAATATATTAGATATGTTGTCAGCTGTCTGTGTATACAACAAACTAGGGTACAAAAAGTTACTGAAAGCCTTGGACAGGCACAAGGTAAGAAAGTGTTATTTGAGGTACAGAGAAGTGTTATCTGCAGGGGTGTACTGTAAATGGTTTTTTAGTTACGGGTTTTATACAGGACATAGTCAATTCATGTTTTCTTTCCCTGATGAAGGTCTTGTAACTGGGACATAGGAAATTTTCGTTATCTTTTGTCCTAATAAGTCGCATTACCTTTTTTGTTTAAAAACCCACCCTAAATTCATGTTGCTAGGTTACGATGGTGTCTTTTCTTATTCTTCTTTGGTCCTTGGTTACTGACTGACAAAGCAATCAATGACCATCACATCTAGTTGCGTCTTGTAGGGCAGCAACAAACTGTTTCCACTTTGCTCAGTTGACAGCCATCCTTCGTGTGGTGCCCCAGTTCTAGTTCATGCTCAGCATCTCTGCCTCCACATTTCTCCGCCACTTCTTTTTGTAATTGTTGGTAAAATGCATCCTTGTCCTCTTTATCACTGTCATTTGTTGGTGCATAGCATTGTATTATGGTGATGTTAGTGAATCTCAATCTTATCAATCTACTGTTGATTGACTTCCATTCTAATAATGATCTTTCTATGCCTTTCTTCAGAATAATGGCTACGCCTTCACTATGTTGGCCATCCTCTCTTCCTGAGTTTCCCCTGTTGCTGTTTTTACTGGGGGGATGATGCATTGACAGAAAGCGAAATTTGAAGCAAATGTGTTTCCATTATAAATTTCAGCTGTGAACTTATGTTTCTAATACCGCATGCCCGTCTTTCAATCTTAGATACTGTTGAATGTATCTTGAGAGTCCGATTGGCAGAGTGGTTAGAGCGTTGGTCTCTTGTGGCAAAGGTGCCAAGTTCGAATCACGTTACCAACATGCTCCAGTCTACACAGCTGTAAATGGGTACCTGACTTTGAGTTAGGAAAAGGCAGTGAGGAAGGGAACTGGTCACCCCATCTCCCCGTGCTGGACCTAGCATAGTGAAGTCTCTTAACACTTCACTCCCTTACGGCAGTATCACCTATGGGACTACCTTTTTTACTGTTTGTTTAAAGTCATGGTTATAACAGGTGTACTGTTTGTTTAAAGTCATGTTTATAACAGGTGTACTGTTTGTTTAAATTCATGTTTATAACAGGTGTACTGTTTGTTTAAATCCATGTTTATAACAGGTTTACTGTTTGTTTAAATTCATGTTTATAACAGGTTTACTGTTTGTTTAAATTCATGTTTATAACAGGTTTACTGTTTGTTTAAATTCATGTTTATAACAGGTTTACTGTTTGTTTAAATTCATGTTTATAACAGGTGTACTGTTTGTTTAAATTCACGTTTATAACAGGTGTACTGTTTGTTTAAATTCACGTTTATAACAGGTGTACTGTTTGTTTAAATTCATGTTTATAACAGGTGTACTGTTTGTTTAAATTCACGTTTATAACAGGTGTACTGTTTGTTTAAATTCACGTTTATAACAGGTGTACTGTTTGTTTAAATTCATGTTTATAACAGGTGTACTGTTTGTTTAAATTCATGTTTATAACAGGTGTACTGTTTGTTTAAATTCATGTTTATAACAGGTGTACTGTTTGTTTAAATTCATGTTTATAACAGGTGTACTGTTTGTTTATAACAGGTGTACTGTTTGTTTAAATTCATGTTTATAACAGGTGTACTGTTTGTTTAAAGTCATGTTTATAACAGGTTTACTGTTTGTTTAAATTCATGTTTATAACAGGTGTACTGTTTGTTTAAATTCATGTTTATAACAGGTTTACTGTTTGTTTAAATTCATATTTATAACAGGTTTACTGTTTGTTTAAATTCATGTTTATAACAGGTGTACTGTTTGTTTAGTAATTATGTTTTTAACAGTTGTACTTTCTGTTTAAAGTCATGTTTATAACAATGATATTTTCCTAAAATACAAAGGGAGAATCATCTGTACCACAGATTTAGCTTCATCATGTTGTGTTCTGTTTGTTTAAAGTCATGTTTTTAACAGGTGTACTGTTTGTTTAAAGTCAGGTTTTTAACAGGTGTACTGTCTGTTTAGTAATTATGTTTTTAACAGTTGTACTTTCTGTTTAAAGTCATGTTTATAACATTGATATTTTTTCCTGTCCTAAAATACAGAGGGAGAATCATTTGTACCATAGGTTTAGCTTCGTCATGTTGTGTACTGTTTGTTTAAAGTCCTGTTTTTAACAGGTGTACTGTTTGTTTAAAGTCATGTTTATAACAATGCTATTTTTTTCCTGTCCTAAAATACAGAGGGAGAATCATTTGTACCACAAATTTAGCTTCATCATGAATGAGCTGAAGATGGCCGAGACAGTCCCTCACAAAACTTCAGTAATGACACTCATTAATGCCATCATTTGCTCCACCCCTGACATCAATAAAAGATGTCGCACTAGAAATGAATTTATAGGTGAGTCTTGTCTGTTTTTTTCTTTAAATGGCAGTGGCCTCTAGAGAAATTAAAGGTCATGCTCAAGGCAGAACATGACGTGTAATTTCTGGGAGTCGCTGAGGACTTAACTCTTTAAGTCCCAATCGACTTTATAAAGGCTCAGGGGTTAGACGCGCTTGGCCCAATCGACTTTAAAAAGCCTTTAGTATATGTGCCTCTGTTTGAGACTGTTTCTAATTATAACTACCCACAAACCACCCAAAACGTCATTTCCGACTGCAAGTACATTCTTTTAAATACCGCACGTGTTTAACTCTTGCAGGCCGGAATTTTTTCATCAGTTTTGCCAGAATTATTTTTGTACCTTAAAGCAGTACCTTTATAAATTCTAAAGTTACTGAGTTATTACACAACAAAGACACACATATTATACATCACAGTAAAGATAAATGAATATAGAATTAGAATATGAAAGATTTTAGTGATATTCTACATATAATATTCAGTTATGAGTCATAATATAGACCACTTTCAAGAAAAGACTCATTTTAGTGAATGAAAAAGGTACTCACCAACCCATGCATAAACACTGAAATATTATCCAGAGAGCTCCAGCATCTTTTAAAATATCACTAATCCATATATGAATATTATTTACAAGTGTCAGCTTCCTGTGATATTTTGTTAATGTTTTACAGACCATCCAGTGAACCATATAAACATTATAGACATTTGGAAAGAAAAAGGACATTGGCCGCGTGAAGCTTTTAAATTAAATCATACATTTTATTGTTATTATACAACAAAGACACACATATTATACATCACAGTAAAGATAAATGAATGTAGAGTTAGTATATGAAGGACTTTTAGTGATATTCTACATATAGTAATCAGTGATAAGTAATAATATAGACCACTTTCAAGAAAAAAATAATTTTAGTCTATTAAAAATGTATTTACCAACCCATGCAATAGACTGAAATATTATCCAGAGTGCTCTAGGGTCTTTTAAAATATCACTAATCCATATATAAATATTATTTACAAGTGTCAGCTTCCTGTGATATTTTGTTAATGTTTTACAGACCATCCAGCGAACCATATAAACATTATAGACATTTGGAAAGAAAAAGGACATTATAGGCCGCGTGAAGCTTTTAAATTAAATCATATATTGTATTGTTTTTATACAACAAAGACACACATATTATACATCACAGTAAAGATAAATGAATGTAGAATTAGAATATGAAGGATGTTAGTGATATTCTACATATTTTATAGACAACTTTTTAATAAAAACTCATTTTAGTGAATGAAAAATGTACTCACCAACCCATGCATAAAAACTGAAACATTATCCAGAGTGCTCCAGCATCTTTTAGAATAACACTAATCCATATATGAATATTATTTACAAGTGTCAGCTTCCTGTGATATTTTGTTAATGTTTTACAGACCATCCAGCAGACCGTACCATCATCATTAAAATATAAAAGAAGATATTCAAGGCCGCATGAACTTTTAAATTAAATCATATATTGTGTTGATATTACACAACAAAAGACACACATTATGTTTCACAGTAAAGATAAATATATTTAGAATTATAATATTGGGGCTTTTAAGTGCTATTCTTCATATTATATTCAATTATCAGTAATAATGTAAACAATTTTTTTTTTAAATTCATTTTAGTGAATGAAAAATGTACCCACCAACCCATGCATAAAGACTGAAATATTATCCAAAGTGCTCCATGGTTTTTTTTTTAAATAACACTAATCCATATATGAATATTAATTACAAGTTTCAGCTTTCTGTGATATTTTGTTAATGCTTTACATACCATCAAGCAGACCGTACCATCATCATTAAAATAAATAAGAAGATATTCAAGGCCGCGTGAACTTTTAAATTAAATCATATATTGTGTTGATATTACACAACAAAAGACACACAAATTATGTTTCACAGTAAAGATAAATATATTTAGAATTATAATATTGGGGCTTTTATGTGCTATTCTACATATTATATTTAATTACACTGACTAACAAAAAAAAACTTTTTTTTTCTTTCTCTAACATTTCTATGTTTTTCTGGTCAATTTTAATGCGCTGTTTTTAAATCTGCAAACCGTTTTTCTCTATCAGGTCGGGATCTCTAGAAATACGCAATTGAAGTTTTTTAACAACGCATACAGTATTACAACATCATTTGTACAAGAAGTATAACAGTTATGTAGGCTTGAATTTCTTTGCAGTCGACTTTCGTCGGTGAATGGCATGTGGTACATCGCGATGAAGCATCCAACAATAATCGGCAAGCATGGTCACACTCCACCGTCCATGATAACGTGACTCCATTACGGCGATATCTTGATGGAATCGTTCTCCATGTTCATCGCTGACTTCGCCAAGGTTGTCAGGGGGAAAAGTCAAGATGCGAATCGAGCAAATGGATTTTGAGGGACATGTTACAGCCCATAATTCTGTATGCATCTATGCACTACTTAACAATATGCACATAGTCGACAGATTTGTGATTTCCCAGAAAGTTATCGACGATCGATTTGAATGCCATCAATGCGCGAAGTTCACTACCATGTAACAAGTTCTCGAATTGTTTGTCTGCAATAACTTTCCTAATCTGAGGTCCTACAAAGATACCTTCCTTTATCTTTGCATCGCTAATTTGCGGAAACTTTTCTCGAAGATAAGTGAAAGCTTTGCTCGTTTTCACTAACGCTTTTACGAAACACTTCATGAGCCCCAACTTTATATGTAACGGTGGTAAAATGATGCTGTCTTTGTTAACTAATGGCTCGTGTATTACATTTTTATGCCCGAGCTGCATATGATCCCTGATAGGCCACACCTTTCTTGCATAATGTTCCTGTCTGTTGCAGCTGTCCCATTCACATAGGAAGCAACAAAATTTAGTATACCCAGTCTGCATGCCTGTGAGAATTGCAATGACCTTTAGGTCTCCACAAATCCGCCATTGATAGTCATTGTACTTTATTTTTGCCAAAAGTATAGCCATATTGTCATAAGTTTCTTTCATATGAACAGAGTAGGCTACTGGAATTGATGAAAATAAATTTCCATTATGCAATAACACGGCTTTTAGACTAGTCTTGGAAGAGTCGATGAAAAGTCGCCATTCGTTGACTATGTGCTCATGACCGAGGTGCACCATTAGACCTTTTACATCTTTGCAATAGCAAATATCATCATCCATCTCAAAGTATTGAACACGTTCTCTGTGTCTATGACGAAATTTAGATATCGGAGTATTGGGCGCTAAAAGATTCCATTCTTTGAGTCGCGAACCGAGTAATTCCGCTTGTCCTTTGGTGAGAGCGAGATCACGTATTAGATCTGAAAGTTTTGAATGGTTAATTAAGTGAACACCATCATTCACCGGTATATAATCCGAGTCAGAATTAGTTTCTAAAGCAGGTAAACTATCACTTTCTGATGGTTCATTCACGTCCAACGGATATTGTTCTGGTGGAACTGGGATCGGACACGTGATTTGATCATGAGGCACTGGTTTTCGAAACCAATTCAATATTTGGATAAACCACAGACTTTCTAGTTTTAAAAGTGAAACCATAGATATTTGTCAAGCAGAAGTAACAATCAGTAGCGTGATTTGTCGGTTCACGCCATATTACTGGCACTCCAAAAGGCATCGACTTATGCTTCGGCGATTTTCGTAACCAACCTGCCAATGTATTTTCACAAGTCGAACAAACTGCATTTGGCTTCCAAGATTTATTTGCATCATCAACTTTCGAATCAAAATAAAGTTCATATGCTTTCTTTAGCAATGGTGTAAAGTTTTTCTGGTGAACACGATCTGTAAAATATCCGCACACGTAACAGAACAGATCAGCCGAATTTCTACAACTTCTAGAAGCCATATTTCATTCGGAATTATTTCAAAATACAGTAACTATTTGAAATATAACGTAACATATGTCATGCATCTTTTAGCAGTATAAAAAGTAGAATTATTTTGCATTTTATTAATTTTTAAAAAGTTATATAGTAAAAATGAAACGGAGCAAATAACGGTTTCCCAAAAATATATTTATTTACAAATATCTTAAGAACCCGACGTGATAGAGATAAACGGATTTCAAATTTGAAATCAGCGCAAGAAACTGACCTAAGAACACTTATTCTTATATAAGAAAGAAAAATGTTGTTTGTCAGTGTTATTAGTAATAATGTAAAAAAAAATTTTTTTAAAATTCATTTTAGTGAATGAAAAATGTACCCACCAACACATGAATAAAGACTGAAATATTATCCAAAGTGCTCCATGGTTTTTTTTTATATAACACTAATCCATATATGAATATTAATTACAAGTTTCAGCTTTCTGTGATATTTTGTTAATGTCATCAGTAAACAATGTCCTATAGCAGTCAAAAGGAGTTGATGCCTCACTAAGACCTAAGTCATCGTGTACTCCTGGTTTGCGACCATATTTGGGAAGAAATCTGAATGCGTTTTGGGTCTCTGTAATACTGATGTTTGGTACTGAAATCCATTCATTACTAATTGCCCCTTGTTGCTCCTTGGTACTAATGCTTTTCCCCCTTTTTGTCTATGATTTGGTCAAAACTTGTTGTCGTTTTGTAGCACTAGGGCCTGGCTGTGACCACGCCCCCTCCTCATTAGAACTAGCTTCTTCGTTAAGTTCAAATTCAAAATCATCATTTTCACTTTCGAAATCATCATTCTAGTTAAACTCGTCAAAGATACACAGTTCCCTAGCTTTTTCTACAGATAAAAAACACCTACGTTTTGATAAACATGATGTGGTTGGTTCGCTAGACATTGTCTGTATAAACAACAATAATCGCCGATCGAAAGCTGACAGATTTACCGTTTTTTCACAGTGAAATTAGCTAGAACAAGCGTGTTTCCGAATCACAACTAAAAGATAGCGCTCTTCTGAATAAAAGAATAGTAACTTCCGTTATGTTAAAATACCAAATTACTAAAATACGGAACACATTTCACGGAACACAAAAACGACGTTGGCATCGTCGTTTTGGCTTTTAGGGATTTTGCGGATGTACGTTGGTAGCGTCGTTTCGGCCTCTAAGAGTTAAGAGTGAACGTGTTTCTGTTATTTTAGATTTTTAAAGCGATTTTTTTAAGCGCATATCCTCCATTTTACCTTGAATAACTAATCATTTTTTTTTTAAGCGCATATCCTCCATTTTACCTTGAATAACTAATCATTTTTCAATGAAAGCTTTTATACTTGTAGCACAAGAGTAAAGTACATCCAATTACCTTCAGTTTCATATACAACAACAAAGTTATTTATGCATATGAACATTTAAAAAAATTATTTCCAAACAACAATAAAAATGCACTGGGGTGGCCATTTTTGCTTGGGCCAAACCCACTTTTTTGCTTGGGACTGAAAGAGTTAAGGAGAGAATAGAACCACAGCTCCTTCAACGATATC
Organism: Oreohelix idahoensis; assembly: GCA_024509875.1. Classification (NCBI taxonomy): domain Eukaryota; kingdom Metazoa; phylum Mollusca; class Gastropoda; order Stylommatophora; family Oreohelicidae; genus Oreohelix; species Oreohelix idahoensis. Next base: position 485,752 of record JAMPIV010009521.1, on the reverse strand, counting down.
GTGATAGGCGACTAATATGAAATTGTGCATGAGGCTGGCAAAGTCATCTTGTAAAACTGATTGCTACAGAGACTGCCACTGTTAGAGCACATAAATACTTTGGTGTAATCTTCCTACAAGGAATCAGCTACAGTGGTGGTTCTATGGGAGCAAAAATAAATGTTGATGATAAGGGAGAAGATGGTGGAGTGTTATGATGATGTATTTTCTGAAAGGGGTGAAGTGGGGGAAAAATTTGGCCAGATACTGATGTCTTGGCTTGTTTCACCATTTGGTGTTACTATGCTTCCCAAGTATTCTATGGTCTCCCTTAATTTTATTTTTTTTGGACTAAAATTCTTTCACGTCCATTTATTATCTTCTTGAAGTGTCCATCAAGACAAGGTGGTTGAAGTAACAAGAAGAGACATGGTCCGCAACCAGACGATACGTCAAGGCCTTAAATCCCACCCCCTGCAGACCCATGTAGAACAGTCCCAACTAAGATGGTTTGGCCATGTCTGCAGAATGGGAGAAGATCGGCTACCACAACAAGCATGGGAAACAAAGAGCCAAGGATCCAGGGCGACCCAGAGTCAAAAGGGAGGACAACATTAGACAATCTTTGAAGGACCGAGGACTAGAATGTAACCAGGCCAGGAGGAAAACAACCGATAGGATAGTCTGGCGCTCTCTCTTCCAAACCTCTACACCTCATGGTAAAAGGGGAACGACTAAGTAAGTATTTCCTGTACTGGGAGCGAACCTGGTACCTTTAGAATTAGAGGTGGGCGCCATACCTCTTAGCCACTCTGACCCCTAAGGAATTATCATGTCCTGCACAGAGCGACTTCCCAGCTCCCCCAGCTGTCACTTATTTATTGTAAAATCCACCTGCACACAGCCAGTCTGGTAAAAGCCAGAGTTAAGTCTGGAGCTCAATTGATTCCCCCAAGGTTAATGTGCAATGTAGGGTTCTCAACATATTTCACCACAGGGGGAATCATGGCTAGTCGATCCCTGAAGCATTGGCCACACAACTCAAAGTTTGCCTGTGTTCTGGATGCACCGCGAGGGTATGCTTCAGGGTCTTGGTTAAAAATCCAACACTGGAATTCACACGAGCGGCATGCATTCAGAGATCTAACCCTGGAATTCACACAAGAGCGGTGTACATTCTGAGATAGGTCTAACTCTGGCATACAGGCAAGTGCAACATGCATTCAGAGATCTAACCCTGGAATTCACACAAGAGCGGCATGCATTCAGAGATCTAACCCTGGAATTCACACAAGAGCGGCATGCATTCAGAGATCAGGAATCAGCTACAGTGGTGGTTCTAAGGGAGCAAAAATAAATTATGATAAGGGAGAAGATGGTGGAGTGTTATAATGATGTATTTTCTGAAAGGGGTGAAGTGGAGGAAAAATTTGGCCAGATACTGATGTCTTTGCTTGTTTCACCATTTGGTGTTACTATGCTTCCCAAGTATTCTATGGTCTCCCTTAATTTTATTTTTTTTTGGACTAAAATTCTTTCACGTCCATTTATCATCTTCTTGAAGTCCATCAAGACATTGTGGCATTCATAGTTAAAATTAACCACACTGTAACTGTCTTTTTCTCTTGTTGAGGTGATCACTGGCCCAAGACAGTATACTTGTTGTTAGATGTGTAGTGCGAGCGTATGATGAACTGAGTGTGGGTGCGAATGAAGGCGCGAATGTGTTTAGGCTCGTATATATGAAGACCCTGCAACCCATACTCTCACATGCAGTAGTCAAGGATGCTTGGACACTGCAGGCATGTTTCAAGACATTTATTGACGAGAACACACATAGTATCAACAGGAACAGTCAGTGTAACAAGGTCATGCTGACCGGAAATCGATAGGTATACATTTGGCATTCAAAAAGGTAAACATCGGAATAGACGTGCATGGTCAATAGCAAAGTTCTTCAATAATGACAGTTCGTAGCGTCGCCCTTGGCATCTCTGACTAAACGCGTCAGATGCCTTAGTCACTTTGACACATAGGTGCAACTTGGCATTCCCCGCCAATTGCACATTATCAGGCTGTAGTATAATAGCCGAAAGCACAGGCCTCGTTCTGACGTCGGCTGTGTACTTCTGTTAAATAGGTTATCATCAACCCTGCAGTAATGCTTATTGTAGACATAAATCCCGCCAATCTGCGGTTCCCACAATATATCTTCGTCACTGGATTTCTGGACAATATAAAGACTAACAGTCTTGGATGGCTACCTCGAGCACAAAATATAAGTTCTGAAATATATAGGATCGGTGAGCTGCAGTTCACACTAAGTAATCCTTTTACATGTTCTGCCACCGAAAAGCGTAATAATGCATAAAGGTCGGTATTACCTGGAAAATGAATCCTCAGAACATAACAAGGAATTCTGTCGTCATCCCGACGCACAGAGATTCACTGGGGAAAACTGCCATAGCAGTTACTTCGAAGATTCTCCCCGAAAAACAATGGACTCTTGGTCCCTTCAGAAAAACAGGACCTTCCCGGCTTGCCGGAAGTATAACTCTCTCCCGCTTAAAAAACCTTCCCATAGGCCTACGCCCGAACTGTCAACCTTTGACCCTAAAGGTCAAAACACAATGAATGAATAAACAAGGGAAGACAACCCCTAATCAACCTGACATCGCAGGTAAAGACACAATTATACTTATGATAAAACATAGGCAAATAACTTGACAGATGACTCCGTCGAAAATGACAGCAACATTACTACCACCCCCCTGTAAAAAAAAAAAATGAAATTTTTTTTTTTTTTAATATGTCCATGAGCAAGATAGCACCAGTATCACTTCTGTGCTCATGCAAAAACTGAACCTAATATCAGGTACAATAGACGCATAAATAAGGCGTCTGAAGAGAATACAAATCATCTCTCAACATAGGAGAAAATATTTCCTTTAAGCCAAACAAACTAAGGGATACCATTCAAGAAACCTAAGTTGCTGGCAATACCAATCATATATCAAACATTACTAAATAATATAATCATAGCAATATACAAATGTCAATGCTATTTTTAGCAACATATCACTGATGGATGGACAAAATGAAATTTGTTAAATTATCTAAACATCATCCAAATACATTTGTATTACAACATATTATGATATTAAGGACAGACCTAAGTCTGAAAGTATATCAGGAAAAACTAGGACACAAGATTTAACTGGAATCATGTGGGCATCTAGACAATATGTCCGCCATCACATTATCCGAACCACGGATAGCTCGCACCGTGAAATGGAAAGGCTGAAGAGCAATAGCATAACGAGTAGATCTCGAGCTCTTCAAATCCTTACTTTGCATAGCCGTAAGAGCTTTTTGGTCGGTTTCCATAAAGAAATGCGCGCCCAGAAGGAACCTTTGTAGCTTAAGAATGGACCAAACCATAGCCAACAATTCACGGTCCAAAACCGAGTAATTCCTTTCTGCCGCATTTAGCTTCCTAGAAATATACATTACAGGATGCAGAGTTCCTGAATATTCCTGCATTAGTGCCGCTCCAATCCCAGTGGAAGAGGCATCACTACGAAGGACAAAAGTCTTATCAATCGTTGGTAGTCTTAAGATAGGATGAGATGAGAACAAATTCTTAACCTGATCCAATGAAGATTGGCATTCTTGGGACCAACGCACCATATTAGGAGAACCTTTTTTCAATAACGTTGAAAGTGGTGCCATAATGGAGGACAGATTCTCAATGAATCTTCCATAGAATTGTATCAATCCCAAGAGACTACGCACTTGCTTTTTCGTCTTCGGAACCGAGATATTTAATATCTTTGAAATGTTTTGGTCCTCTGTCTTCAACAGACCATGACCAACTCGATGACCTAGGAAGGAAATTTCACTAAACCCAACAAAAGCTTTAGAGGGTTTAGCAGTCAAACTATGCTCACGTAGAGTAGATAGCAATTCCTTTAGACCCAAATAGTGTTCTTCCCAAGTATCGCTGAAAAGACAGATGTCGTCTAAATATGCAATGACATCTGCACGATCTGATAGAATTCGTCGCATCATGCGCACGAAAGTCGCTGGGGCGTTCATAAGCCCGAAAGGCATAAAATTCCATTGAAACAGACCCCTAGGTGTCGAAAAAGCAGTGAGAGGTTTGGCGTGTTCCGTCAGTGGGACTTGCCAATAACCTTTCGACAAGTCTAGTTTAGTAAAGAATTTAGCTTTAGAAAGTCTAATAAGTAGATCATCTAATAACGGCATAGGTTCAGCATCGAACTTCGTAACTTGATTTAATTTGCGATAGTCAACGCAAAGACGTATGTTATTGTCTTTCTTTCGAACAATAACTATCGACGAAGAATAAGCTGAAGTGGATGGTTCAATTATTTGTAGTTGAATCATTTCATCCAATTCTTTCTCGACTTGTGCTTGAAAATGAATAGGTATTGGGTATGGTCTTACTCTGATCGGATTACGATCAGTAAGTATGATGTCATGTTCTATGACATCTGTGTGTCCAGGAATGTCGGTAAGGACATCCTGATATGATTGTAGCGTAGAGGATACTTGACGCTGTTCCTCAAAAGACAAGTTGGAAGAGACTGTAACGTCTCTCCACGATTCCGTTGAAGTAAGTGGAATCGCAGGAAGAGGTAAGTTCACGTCAGAAAAAATAGTTTCCTCATCCTGTATAACGGACAGGGATGAGATGTGACCATGTTGGACTGGAGAGTCGTCCGTCGCCTGGAAAATAGGCTGCAAATAGTCTGGACGTTCAATAAACTCTGTTAGCATATTTATATGGAAGGTTTTATGCCTTCCATCCACATCGACAATATAGTCGACATCGGAAATTTTTGAGACTATAGTGTATGGACCTTTCCATGAAATGAGAAGTCTATTCTCTCTTGAGGGCAGTAAGACATATGCTTTGTCTCCAGGACAAAGTTGACGTAGGCGTCTTTTCTTGTTAGCAAATCGCCTAGCTTTTTCTTTCGCAAATTCGGAAGATGAAGTTGCTAACCTGCACGATTCTATAATCTTTTCTCTAAGAGCTATGACATATTCATATGACGATTGTGTATCATCGTCAATATTATCGGAAGTTATCAAATCGTGTAACAAGGACATCGGCCCGCGCGGTTGCGCGCCAAAGACAAGTTCGAAAGGAGAAAACCCTGTATGCTCGTTGGGAACCTCTCTATAGGCAAAGAGGACTGCAGGTAAAACCCTGTCCCAATCTTCAGGATGATCCTCCGTTATCTTGCCAAGTAAGTTCTTTAGTGTCCTGTTAAGACGTTCTACCAATCCATTGGACATTGGATGATAAATACTACTGAGAGACCTTTTAATGTCTAGCGTAGCCATTACCTGAGACATAACGTCCGAAATTAACTGAGTGCCGTGATCCGACAGTATTTCTCCGGGGAATCCCAGACGAGAAAATACGAGCCAAAGAGCATCAGCGATATCGACAGTTGATATGCTCTTCAGAGGAATAGCCTCTGGCCAACGCGTGCACATGTCCACGCAAGTGAGGATAAATTGGTGTCCTCTGGCTGACTTAATCTTGAACGGACCAATGATGTCTATAGCCATTTTCTGAAACGGCCGAATCGGAATATCTGCAGCCTGAATAGGAGCAGCATGTCTCGGACCCCTAGACTTGACCTCTTGACAAATTTTGCAAGATCGGCAATAAATTCGGATGTCTTTATTCACGAATGGCCAAAAGAAGGACGCAAGGACTCTAGTTTTAGTTCTGGAAAAACCCATGTGTCCAGCACACTGAGAATCGTGTGCATGCCGAAGAATTAAGGCTCTCATACACTTAGGCACAAGAATTTGCGAGTGCATAGACTTGTCCGAGTGTTGTACCATTCGTACCAATATACCATTCTTCATAGTGATATACGATTTGTGATTCGTATTTTGATTGGGATCCCCTTTCTTTGCAAGAAGGAAGAATTTCTTCAAAGAAGGATCCTCTTCTTGACGTTTAACAAACGAGTCATGGGAAATCACCAAGTGCTCGTCTTGGCTATCAACTTCATTACTATTATCAGATGAAGTTGGGGGATTAAGAGCTTGAGCTCTTGTCACCACTGCATTGACCGTTTGAATGTTTTTTTCTTCCCAACTAGAAATTTGTTGCGGGGTGCATTCCTTAACCCCATGAATACGACCGATTATAAGATCCGCAATAGGATTAGGAAGAAGACATGCATGGACATCTCCTGTGAAGAAAGGAGTGTCAATCCTAATAATAGCAGTAGGATAGCTTTCCATAGTGCCACCAAATGTAACACATTTGATTGTTTTTCCAGTGGCACAGCAAGGATCTATCAGAGACTCCCTAACCCCGACGGTAGTACATCCCGAATCGAAAAGTACTGAGACTAGCCTATCATTTATTAGACCTTTATGTAAGATGAGAGATCCTCTCCCATCATGCGCAACTGTAGCAGGTAGAGCAGGAAGAGGGTGACCACAACTTAGCGTAGATACAGTCGATGAGTCAAACAATGTTAAGCATTGGGGGCATTCAGTTGCTCTCCCAAAATCGAAAGCACAACCAGTGATAGCCCTAGAGTTACCACTATCATTTACTGTATTACAGGCTCCATCAAACTCTTGTTGTGCAGAGTTTGCCTGTTGGAAAGGTCTTTTTTTGTTAAACCTAGGTCTGCCTCGATTATCATTTCCCCTGTAATTATTTCGACTATCATTTCCCCTGTAATTGTTATCATACTGCCTATTGTAATCATCATTCCGGTTTGAATCCCGGTTTCTAAATTCACCATCGTCATAATCTTGACGTCGAGAATGATTACCTCGAAAATTTGAATAGTTATTATTTGGATAGCCTTTGCGAAAGTGTCTCAAATTATTACCACTAAAATTACGAGAACTACCATCTTGTCTCCAATTCATAGACGAAGAACCATCATGTGTTGGATTACTCCGCTTCTGAGTGTAATTTTGATTACTTCCCCTATTCCAATTTTGTTGAGCACCCTGAAATTTTTTTTTGAAATTAGGGCCATATGGTGTTGCCGAAGCAGCTGGCAACCCTTCTTTCACTTTAGAATTGCTAACTGTAGCATGGGGATGCGCTGTGGCATACTGACAACAGTATTCCTCCATATCTTTTAAGTTTTTAGGCTTACGCTCATGAAGGAATGCAAGAAAAGAATCATTAACAGATGACAAAACCTTATCTCGCAATAATAAGTCCATTAGACCTTCATATGTTTTCTCAGTCTGAGACAACTCAACCCATCGTGTAAATGTACGACGTATCTTTGTAACAAAATCAGAGAAATCTACTCCATTTTCTGGCAACATTGTCCTAAAACGAAGACGATAGTCTTCTTCTTTTAGTTGGTATTTTTTTAGCAATGCTGCCCTGACAACATCATAATTAGTCCTCTCATGTTCGACTATTGTCATAAGAGTAGTCACTGTGTCACCTGTAAAAAATGGCATCAGTTGTTCAACATATTTTTCCTTTTTTATGTTATGCGTATCGCACAAAAAATTGGAATCTATCTAGATAATCTGCTACGTCATCCTTTAAAGGATTGAAATGAGGTAATTTAATCCTACTAACAAACTCCTTTGTCGTACTCGAAGTTGTTTGCTGAGCACCCGTACTCGCCAATTTCAATTTCTCTAACTCCAAAGTTGCGAGTTTTTCATCAAGTTCCATCTTCTGTTTTCTTTCCTCATGTTCCATTTTTCTAATTTCAGCCTCAGCTTGAGCTTTCCTCTCCTCTGCAGCAGCTTGAGCTTTCCTCTCCTCTGCAGCAGCTTGAGCTTTCCTCTCCTCTGCAGCAGCTTGAGCTTTCCTCTCCTCTGCAGCAGCTTCTTTGTCTAATCTTTTTTGTTCAGCTTCAAATCTCCTTTCCTCCACCTGCATCTGCAATTTCTTTTGTTCAGCAGCAACATCAGCTTCTCTGTCTAGTCTTTTTTGTTCAGCAGCTGCTTCTCTTTCTAATCTTTTCTCTTCAGCCAGAGCTTTTTTTTCTTCTGCAGCAAATGCTTTGTCATACTGAGCAACAGCCCATTGTTCTAACTGTTGACCAGTTTTATCAAGGGCCTTCCCTTGTGTAATAAAGTACTCTAATGTAGACATCTTGTCTAATGAGATCAGTAACTTGTAGAAGTAAATAAATTAAATTATCCCACTTCAATGGGAGACAAGTCTGAAATGCCAGACTTGTATACACACTTCACTTTATTTCACTCTCTTAGTCTTAGACAAAGACTTTGTATGGTCCTCTTGTTTATAATGTAACCAAAAATCACTTGAGTACCTGTGGAAAAAAAAAATCCCTTATATCCCACTCACTATGGGCACAAGTCTTTTTTATAAAGAACTTGAATATGTATTTCACCTTGTCTCAATCTTTGTAGATAACAAGTCTTTTATCAAAGAACTTGTATAAATATCTTATATAATAATATTTTATTAACAAACTCTATATGAAGAGTCTACCTTATCAATAATAATCCCAATACATGACCAAGTATATGTATGTAGACTGTGCATGACAGTAATGTAGTACAAACAAAAAAAATATAAAGACAAAGATACAAAACAATACAAATGGCAACACTGTTTTAACCAAAAATGTGTAGAGAAATACACAAAAGAAAGGAGAGACCTACAGAATACAAACAAAACAAATCGAAAATCAAAACTGAAAAACAGACAAAATATTACAAAAACAACGTTAAGTACAGTTACATCACAGCTAACATCAATAGCGACCAATTGTCACTAGCAAATTTTCAAATTAAGAAAATTTGCACCTACAGAACGCTTACAGTAAGCCTCGATTAAGTGGCATATTTACTGTAAGACCCACCAACCGAAAACCCGCATAAAAATACACAAAAACAGTAGAAGTAACATAAACATATAGCAATCAATTTCAATGTGTTGCAGAACAAGTTCAGTCACAGCTGAAACTAAATTAAATTTCTTGCTCCTTGCGAACACAGAAACGAAATGTCAAACGCGCACTGAACGTCAAATCCACTGTAACATAAAGTGGTATTCACGAACCAAAGTTACTATGACCTTCTCGAATTAGGACTTGCACATTGAATGTTTACAATTTCCACGTACTGTTTACAAACACTTGACCTCGAACAATGTAGCTTGAATGCTCGGACATAGAAAAGTCTGTTGTTGACTGAAACGTGTAACAACCAGCAGTACTGTTCACAATAGGAACCCGCCTTCTATGCAGTTATGGTCCACGTAGCAAATGCCTAGATGTTAACTTCAGTACTTGTCTTGTTGTGGTTTATGTAGCATTATAATATAAATGCTCGTACTGTTTATCTGGGTCAACCGTTGATGACCTATTTCTGTCCTGTTGTAGCCAAAACTTGCAAGTGTAGAATTAGCGCTGCGTGTTACGGCTGTCCCGTGTGTAGCTTAGACCCACAGATCAGAAGTGTAATGTATACTTGTCCTTCTTGTAAATTTCTGGACAAAACTGGAGACATCATATATGTAACAGCCAACCAGGAATGTAAATTTCTGGATCCATTAATATCAACAATAATGTCAAATGCTCGCTCTGTTCTTTTTAAACCCACAGATCTGGTCCATCAGAAATGTAAGTTTCTAGGCCACATTGGCGACAAGAAATGTATCTTAAGAGCCCACGTAACTGGCCCACCAGAAATGTAACTGTCTTTTTCTCTTGTTGAGGTGATCACTGGCCCAAGACAGTATACTTGTTGTTAGATGTGTAGTGCGAGCGTATGATGAACTGAGTGTGGGTGCGGATGAAGGCGCGAATGTGTTTAGGCTCGTATATATGAAGACCCTGCAACCCATACTCTCACATGCAGTAGTCAAGGATGCTTGGACACTGCAGGCATGTTTCAAGACATTTATTGACGAGAACACACATAGTATCAACAGGAACAGTCAGTGTAACAAGGTCATGCTGACCGGAAATCGATAGGTATACATTTGGCATTCAAAAAGGTAAACATCGGAATAGACGTGCATGGTCAATAGCAAAGTTCTTCAATAATGACAGTTCGTAGCGTCGCCCTTGGCATCTCTGACTAAACGCGTCAGATGCCTTAGTCACTTTGACACATAGGTGCAACTTGGCATTCCCCGCCAATTGCACATTATCAGGCTGTAGTATAATAGCCGAAAGCACAGGCCTCGTTCTGACGTCGGCTGCGTACTTCTGTTAAATAGGTTATCATCAACCCTGCAGTAATGCTTATTGTAGACATAAATCCCGCCAATCTGCGGTTCCCACAATATATCTTCGTCACTGGATTTCTGGACAATATAAAGACTAACAGTCTTGGATGGCTACCTCGAGCACAAAATATAAGTTCTGAAATATATAGGATCGGTGAGCTGCAGTTCACACTAAGTAATCCTTTTACATGTTCTGCCACCGAAAAGCGTAATAATGCATAAAGGTCGGTATTACCTGGAAAATGAATCCTCAGAACATAACAAGGAATTCTGTCGTCATCCCGACGCACAGAGATTCACTGGGGAAAACTGCCATAGCAGTTACTTCGAAGATTCTCCCCGAAAAACAATGGACTCTTGGTCCCTTCAGAAAAACAGGACCTTCTCGGCTTGCCGGAAGTATAACTCTCTCCCGCTTAAAAAACCTTCCCATAGGCCTACGCCCAAACTGTCAACCTTTGACCCTAAAGGTCAAAACACAATGAATAAATAAACAAGGGAAGACAACCCCTAATCAACCTGACATCGCAGGTAAAGACACAATTATACTTATGATAAAACATAGGCAAATAACTTGACAGATGACTCCATCGAAAATGACAGCAACACACACCCATTTGTCATCTTCTTGGAGCCACTCTTGGCATCTTCTTGAGGCCACTCTTGACTTTTTTTTTCCTTTCTGTCTATTATTTTGCCATTATACCCTGTTCAACCAAAACGGTTATATTTGGGGTATATAGGGTGTTAACTTCTTCGATGTAGCATGTTCCTAGTCCTGAAAATGACCGCTCTACCTGTGTGGTCCCTTCTCGTTATCTTTTTCAGATGTATGTTGTTTATGACTGTCTCTATTATATTTGGTAGGAGTTCTTCTAGGGTTTCGGTAATTATTTTGTCTTTGGTTTCTTTGCTTCTTTCTCTTCCTAGATTGCTTTTTGTTACGATATCCTTGATGATCCTTCTCTCTGTTTCAATTCTTTTGATGACTTCTTTGTTCTCCTCTAGCTCTGCGAGTTTGGCGATGTCAACTTCTATTTGGTGCTGAATGGATTTCATGTCCTGTAACATTGCCTGGGCACGCTGTAAGGTTCCTATTATTTCGTCTCTTATGGTATCTGTCTTTGTTGTGCTGCCTGTTCTTCTCGACTTTGAGTTTTTGTTTTATGTCTCGCACCTCTGTGGTAAGTTTTATTAATTGGGTTCTTGTGTGCTGTTCCTGTTTGGCAGTACCACCTGAAGCCACTTGGTGTCTTTCTTCTCTGAAGGAGACGTTTTTGGTTAGATTCCTTCAGTATGACCTTTGTCTCATGGAAGATCGGACAGCCACGGTATCTTGCCCTGTGGTTCCCGAGACAGTTTGCACAGGTTCTGTTGGAGTTGCGCACTTTATAGTTGGTATCCCTTTTCGCGTGAGGACATTCATTGTAAGAGTGACTTCCGCACAGTACCGGCAAACTGTCTCTCTCTTGCAGGTTTTCTTAGTGTGCGAAAATTGCTGGCAGTTTGAGCACTGCATAACAGGAGGGATGTACTCTTCTGTTTTTCGACATCTATCATCTAGGTTTAGTTGACTTGGTCTTGAAGTCCCTTCAATAGTTAGGATAACTAGGTTTGTGTCCTTCTTGTCCCATGTCTTCAGTCTTTCAACCTGTGTTATTTTGACATTCTTGTTTTCTGTTTGCAGGCGGCTGTAGACTTCTTGTATAGACCAATTGTTGTCGACCCCTCTTACAACTATCTTTTTGGTTTTCTTGTAGATCTCCACAGTAACTTTAATCTGGTGGGGCAGCTGGACTTCTTTGTGTCCGAACTCTAGTTCTACCATCAGTTCGTTTGTCTTCTCGGTGTTATTTAGAGCTATTATAACTCGTTTTTCGTGTCTTGTAACTCTAATTATACTCCTTCTGCTCATTATTGCCTCGAGGATACCGATCACTTTATCGCCGGGTAGGACCCTGAGCGAGGCCTCACCTCCAGACATCTGAGTGATCTTAATGATCCTCTCCTGTAATGCCTCGTGAGAAACGGCATTTCTTGGCTTGCGAAGTTGGCATGCTCCAACTTCCGTCTCGGTTTGAGCGTGTGGTCTGTGGGATGGGCTCTCCTGATCACCGTGGGACACTTGGTTGTTCTCCGTTGAGTCCCGGAGTATCTCTATGTCTGCTATTCGTACGCCAGGAGCTACTTCTAATACTGCTTCTTGTAATTGTAGAGAATGACTAAGGAACTCGTCTCTGTCTTCACGAATTCTGCGTAGTGCTTCGATAATATCTTCTGGGTCTAACTCATTAAGTTCTGATGTTATTGTCCTCTCATTCGCCGCAAGCTGGGAAATGATATCTGGCTTTTCTGCCCTTCTGTCTTCCTCTTGTGAGTGTACCTGTCTGTGTTGTAGAGCTGTCTCTTCCACCTCCTTAGTATTTGAAGATGGGTCAAGCTGTTCTCTCTGGGTGGCTGTTTTTGGTTTTGTTATACTCATGGTTGTTGTTCGGCGCTGGTGGACTGGTGTACACTTTCCTCTTCTTGGCATTTGGTTTGGATCGCACCATTTGTACTATACTGCAATGTTTTGTGTTTGACTATTGCGTTAGAAAAAAAGCCACTCTTGACGTCTTCTTGGAGCCCCTCTTGACATTGTGGCATTCATAGTTAAAATTACCACGCCCATTTTTCATCTTCTTGGATCCCCTCTTGACATTATGGCATTCATAGTTAAGATTACCAAGCCCATTTGCCATCTTCTTGAAGCCCCTTTGTCATCTTCTTAGAGGCCCTCTTGACATTGTGGCACTCATAGATAAATTATCAAGCCCATCTGTCATCTATGTGGAGCCCCTCTTGATATTGTGGCATACATAGTTAAAATTAGCAAGTCCATCTGCCTTCTTCTTGGAGCCTTTCTTGGCACTGTGGCTGTCATTAGTTGGTTTCCATTTATTTGAAATAATCAAGCCACCACCTCAGCAAGCTTAACTTTGGAATTTGATTTAAAGCAAATACTTGTATAGTGGTTAAATTGTCCCAGTCTTGACGTATGGATGTGAGTCATGGGCAATGACTACAACCCACAAAAGTCAGATTCAAACCTCAGAAATGAGGTATCTGAGAAAGGTGGTTGAAGTAACAAGAAGAGACATAGTCCGCAACTTAAAAACTCAAGGCCTAAAACCTCAACCCCTGCAGACCCAAGTAGACCAGTCCCAACTAAGATAGTTTGGCCATGTCTGCAGAATGGGAGAAGATCGGCTGCCACGGCAGGTATTGGAGACTAAGAGCCAGGGATCCAGACCTCAAGGACGACCCATAGTCTGAAGGACTGAGGACTAGAATGGAACCAGGCCAAGAGAAAGGCAAGCGCTAGGACAGTATGGCGCTCTCTCTTCCAAACCTCTACACCTCACGGTAGAAGAGGAATGACTAAGTAAGTAAGTGGTTATGTTGTATCTGCATGTTTTTATTTTTTTTTGTCCTGCATTTGGAAATAGATAATATTACCACTAAGCAACAACAACAACAAAATTAATATGTTTAGATCATTACAGTGCCAAATAATTTGGCACACAATTTGAAGAGCAAGATAAACACATGCATCCAGTTCTTAACTTTATGAAAATAAAGTTCATTTCTGTATGTTCACTGTAATTTTTTATTGCAGGGTTAACACTGTTGGATGTGTTATCTTTTTTACAAAGAGAAGATCCAGATGAAGACCTGTATATACAACTGCAGGTGGGGTAAAACACATTTTATTTCATTTCTTTATGTTAATTTGTAAGATCCTTGTACCAGGATAAATTTACTCTTTCCACTGTTTCTTCCATTGGTATTTTCCACATAGTGCTCAGTTTCCCGTTTCCACATAGTGCTCAGTTTCCTGTTTCCACATAGTGCTTGGTTTCCCATCTCCACATAGTGCTTGGTTTCCCATCTCCACATAGTGCTCAGTATCCCGTTTCCACATAGTACTCAGTTTCCTGTTTCCACATAGTGCTCGGTTTTCTGTTTCCACATAGTGCTTGGTTTCCTGTCTCCACATAGTGCTTGGTTTCCCGTTTCCACATAGTGCTTGGTTTCCTGTTTCTACACCGTGCTTGGTTTCCCGTTTCCACGTAGTGCTTGGTTTTCTGACTGTACTCCTACCTGATACTCCACTCTGCTGCTTGTATTTATGTGTTCTTATAATTTCTCCTGAGAGTATTGTTTATCCATGTTCCACTTCATCTCTGCTTTCTGTTTCTTTAGCTGCCGTTGAAGGGTGGGTCCACAGATTTCTGTTGCTTAATTTATCTGGTTATTTAATTTTAGAATGAAAAACGTGCATTTCATCTCATTTATGCATTCTTCAATTTGTTTCAGGTGTGTTCTCCGTTCTTCAGTTTTATAGCATCTCTTCTTCATTGTTGTGGGGATCTCCTTCTCTCAGTTTTATCATATCATTTCTTCTTCATTGTTGTGTATCATTCATCCTTCAGTTTTATCATAGCATCTCTTTTTCATTGTTGTGTATCATTCATCCTTCTGTTTTATCATAGCATCTCTTTTTCATTGTTGGTGTATCATCCATCCTACAGTTTTGTCATAGCCATCTCTTCTTCATTGTTGTGTATCATCCATCCTTCTGTTTTATCATAGCCATCTCTTCTTCATTGTTGTGTATCATCCATCCTACAGTTTTATCATAGCCATCTCTTTTTCATTGTTGTGTATCATCCATCCTTCAGTTTTATCATAGCTTTTCTTCTTCGTTGTGAAGATCCTCCTACTTTAATTATATCTTCTTCATGTTCTTAACTTTTCTTCCTTCTGTTTTCTCAGCAAGTGCTCAACATTCTATATCATTGTTACGTTTATATACCTTCATGTAGGAATATTTACATTGTTTGTGCTGTACTGTTTTCACTCTTGTTGCAAATAATAATAAATAATGTTGTGATAATCTGTGACTCGGGTATAAAACTGAAAGTTCATAATAAAATGAATTGTCACAACTCACACAAGCAGTGATTCAGTTAATAAATAAATATTACACACATTGTTATGTGAGTATTTTGTGTGTATTACACACAAGGTGGGGGTCGGAGTGGCTAAGAGGTATGGCGTCTGCCTCGAGTTCTAGATGTACCAGGTTCGATTTCCATTTGAGGGAATATAATTTATGGAAATTATTTTTCAGAACCAGTGGTCCTAATGATGTCATACTCCCCCCTGGTCTCCTGGGTAGTGAGATCGGGTGCCTAGCCTTCTCGGATAAGGGCAAAAAAATAGGAGGTCCCTTGTGCAAGTTGCGCACGTTAAAAATCCCAGGGCAGTTGGAAATCGTATAGAGTAGGTCTCTCAGGTCACTGCCCTTGCAAAATTTAAAGATTAGAAACCTACCCACCACAAAAATATTTATAGAATGTGTGATTCCTATATACACATTGGGATTCTCGCCGGTGCTAAGGAGTATATGCACTGTGCTCTCCTTGTGTGATCTAAGGGAGAAGTTGTCCGTGGGTAATGAAGATAGTCCTTCAAACTAAACCAAACACGCAAGGTATGTTCCAGGCACTCGTGAGAAATAAAGAAGGAGAAAACTTGGCGACACAAAAACAACAGAAGTGATAGGCTAGCTGGAGAATCGAACCCAGGACTATCAAGTTTATAGCCATTTTTCTTTTTTTAATCTCTCCTCTCTCTCTCTCTCTCTCTCTCTCTCTCTCTCTCTCTCTCTCTCTCTCTCTCTCTCTCTCTCTCTCTCTCTCTCTCTCTCCAGATTCATCTTACGTCCTTTAGTTCTGTCATAGTGTCTGTTGTCTGTGTTTTCTTTTACATGTCCTCTTCCTTTGCCCCTGCCAGTTTCCTGATACAATCTGGCAAAGTATGCCAGAGCTTCTCAGTGTAAGGTCAGTCAATCTTTTCTTTCATTTTCTTACTGTTTCATAAAAACCTTCCTTTTTTTCCTGTTAGGTGTTCCAAGGCAAAAAACATGAAGATGAAAGCATGCTGGACCTTGAATCGAATCTGGATCTTAGTTCCCCCCAAGACCTAGCAGATGCAATACAAGCCAAGGTAATTTCAAAAATGTTAAAGGTTGAAATTTAGGCTACTAAGTTTTTGTATTATTTGCATTTGTAACAAAGAGTTTGTGATTGGCTCATAAATTAGAGATGCTTGCCTCTCGTGGCAAAGTTACCAGTTCAAAACCTGGTAGCATTACACTCCAGTCTACCCAGCTGTTAATGGGTACGTGACTGCTTTTGAGTGAGGAAAGGCAAAAGCAGTGAGGAAGGGAACAAGTCACCAATCCTCAAAAAGTGAAGACCTAGAATAGTGAAGTCTTTAACAGTGCCTCATGGATTGTGCACTGTAACCACATTGCTACTCAAAGCTCTCTTCAGAAGGAGTATGCAGAGCACATACGACTATATTCAAAGTTATAGGAAACTCTGTATAGAACATTACATTACGATATAATCTGGTCATCAGAAGTGGTTTTTTTCTCTCTTTTTCCCCATGGCCCCCTCATCAGACAAGCATTTCTTCTGTTTCCATCTTCTTGACGCTGTATTGCGAGCCCACTTCGGATAACACTCCTATGTGTCATCCTCATGTTGTATTTTACAACTTTATCTTTTTGGCCATGTCCGCCGCATGGAAGATGGTCACTTCCGGAAAGATATCTTCTATGGACAACTGGCAGATAGCAAAAGAACAATTGGGCGACTGCAGCTGAGATTCAGAGATGTATGCAAGAGAGACATGAGGGCACTGGACATAAATCCAGCAACCAGGACTGATGAAGCTGCCGATCGCACCAAGTGTCGATGCTATCTGTGACGCCACCTCAGACTTGGCGAAAAAAAGCTCTCACGACAAGCAGAAGAGAGGAGAAAATGTTGAAAGGAACACCAGGAAAATAAGCAGCTGAGGGCTGTCACCTCAGGGGCACATTCCCATAGTCAGTTATGACTGAAGGGACTATTTTTATTATTATCTGGAAATTCAACCCACTGCACCATGTTTGCAATTATTAAACTGGTTTTATTTATTATGCCCATCTGGAGCAGTTACAAACGTAAAGATCTTATTGTGCATAAACTTACTTTCCTGAATTCCATAGGCTGTTGCGAGCAGAAATATATGTTCTTGAAAGTGTTTTGTTTCTGAGAGTAGCTGAAAATTCTTAGTTAAACCAATCCTCTACAATTTATTTATATATTAACATATGTCTGGAGAATTTCACGGTTTTGCAGTCGGAATTCTTTTTTTTACTCAGACTCCAATATTTAATAAGTACGACCTCAACTCTGGCAAGAAGGAGTTTAAAGAAAAGAATCCCAATTTCTTGATAAATACCCAGATTTTGTTCTCCACTTTCAGAAATTTTAAATTATGAGAGAAGTCAGGGAGTTCGTTACTCCACACAAAACTACCAACTCTTGACTGCAGCTCAGACCACATGACCCTGGTGAATTTTCAGACATCCAGTTCTTCCAATGTATTTTACGTGCCCCATGCCCTATATAAACTGTTTATGCTATTCATTAAATATCTCTTAACATTAACACCATTAGCATTTGTTAACATCTGCAGTTTCATTCATACTTTTACCTATATCATCTGCATAACTATTAGATGCATGTTGTTCTTATATGCAGGTTTTTGGTAAACCAAAAATGGTGTCATTTGTGAATATTCTACAAGACCTTCTAGCTATTGAGGCTTCAGAAAAAGAAAAAAGGTTTGTAATTTTTATATATTTTTTTTGGTGGGTATTCGCTGTGTAGAATCCAGATCAACCAGCCGCATAAGCGTTTGTCAGACAGTGCAATGGGTTCTTGTTAACTAGGACTGCTGAGCTTCTCGCTCCTTCGCAGCCAATACCAAGCTGAAGAATCCTTACCATTATCTACATTGTAGATCTAGGTTTTTTTTGGCATTACGAAACTTGTTAAGTCATGAGCTCGTTTCTTTCTCCAGGTTTCTATGTTTCTATCCTGATCCAGCATGCATTTAAAGAATCTTCACATCTGGTTTCATTGTTGGGGGGCACAGGCGAGGATCCCAGTGTGTGTATACATGAATCACATATTCTATAAATGTTTATTTTTTGGTGGGTAGGTTTCCAATTATTTTTTTCATCCTTCTCCGAGAAGGCTAGGTATCCAGTCTCACTACCCAAGAGATTTAGGCGGGGGTATGACATGATTAGGAACCACGGGTCTGAAAAAGAATTTCCATCAATTGTATTTCCTGTCTTGAAAACGAAGATGGCTTTATACCGCTCCACATATGTCCCAGTCTTGACATATGGATGCGAGTCATGGGCAATGACTACAACCCACAAAAGCCAGATGCAGACCTGAGGAAGGGGGTTGAAGTAACAAGAAGAGACATGGTCCGCAACCAGACGATACGTCAAGGCCTTAAATCCCACCCCCTGCAGACCCAAGTAGAACAGTCCCAACTGAGATGGTTTGGCCATGTCTGCAGAATGGGAGAAGATCGGCTACCACGACAAGCATGGGAAACAAAGAGCCAGGTATCCAGGACGACCCAGAGTCCGCTGGGAGGACAACATTAGACAATCTTTGAAGGACCGAGGACTAGAATGGAACCAGGCCAGGAGGAAGACAGCTGATAGGATAGTCTGGCGCTCTCTCTTCCAAACCTCTACACCTCACGGTAGAAGGGGAACGACTAAGTAAGTATTTCCTGTACTGGGAGCGAACCTGGTACCTCTAGAATTCGAGGTGGGCGCCATACCTCTTAGCCACTCTGACCCCTAAGGAATTATCATGTCCTGCACAGAGCGACTTCCCAGCTCCCCCAACTGTCACTTATTTATTGT
Source organism: Oreohelix idahoensis (assembly GCA_024509875.1). NCBI lineage: Eukaryota > Metazoa > Mollusca > Gastropoda > Stylommatophora > Oreohelicidae > Oreohelix > Oreohelix idahoensis. The sequence goes on along the minus strand of JAMPIV010009521.1, from coordinate 466,682 downwards.
AAAATCCACCTGCACACAGCCAGCCTGGTAAAAGCCAGAGTTAAGTCTGGAGCTCAATTGATTCCCCCAAGGTTAATGTGCAATGTTGGGTTCTCAACATATTTCACCACAGGGGGAATCATGGCTAGTCGATCCCTGAAGCATTGGCCACACAACTCGAAGTTTGCCTGTGTTCAGGATGCACAGCGAGGGGATGCTTCAGGGTCTTGGTTAGAAATCCAACCCTGAAATTCACACGAGCGGCATGCATTCAGAGATCTAACCCTGGAATTCATGCTAGAGCAGCGTACATTCTGAGATAGGTCTAACTCTGGAATACAGGCAAAGGCAACATGCATTCAGTGATATAAACCTGGAATTCACGCTAGAGCAGCGTACATTCTGAGATAGGTCTAACTCTGGAATACAGGCAAGGGCAACATGCATTCAGTGATCTAACCCTGGAATTCACTCTAGAGCAGCGTACATTCCTTTGTGTCCCTTGCAGTGGGTTAGGAAAGGGGCTCTAATACTTCAGGTATTATTACTTCAGGTTGGACTGTATATCGAGTTTCTGGGATATCTAAAGCACACCTATTTTGTGATCATCAAATGTTAAGGTATTTGTTGTAACTGGAGTCTTGCTGCAACTGAACACTAGAAATTTACATGCTGGGCATTTGTAGACATGCAAATAGGCATCCAAAATAGCTGCATCCATGATGAAGACGATTTAAAACTATTAGGATTCTTTCATTTTCACATCAGAATTTAATATATAACTAATAAGGATTCAGTTTTCCATTTAGAAGGCCGATGTTTTATTCATGTTTATCACGTTCATCATATTTCCCTTTTTTGCTCCCGATGGAGTATGGAACCACAACTGCATATGGTTTTGCAGGAAACCTTCATCGAAGCATTCACATGCTCTTGCATCAAATGTTTTTGTAGCAGCTTATCTTAGAGGATGATGATGCCATCTCCACATTAGAGTTCAATATTTCAATTGTACAATTCTGAGAGCTGAAAACTCACAATCTCCATCTAGATATTACATTACATTATGATCTTATTCTGAAGCAGCTATATATTACACCAAGCAACAGTTGGCACAGAGAAGAATGTGGGCCAAAATCTTGTGCCATGTAAAGTGTTAAACATAAAAAAGATGACAGTTTGCCATACCGTAGTTGTATCGTAATACTGATACCGTTTTCATTGTGTTGAAATGTGGTTTTTTTTTTTTTTTTTTTATAAACATCAATCCTGATTGTTTTCTTGCTGCTGAAAAACACTGACAAACAACATTTTTCTTTCTTATACAAGAATAAGTGTTCTTAGGTCAGTTTCTTGCGCTGATTTCAAATTTGAAATCCGTTTATCTCTATCACATCGGGTTCTTAAGATATTTGTGAATAAATATATTTTTGGGAAACCGTTATTTGCTCCGTTTCATTTTTACTATATAACTTATTAAAAATTAATAAAATGCAAAATAATTCTACTTTTTATACTGCTAAAAGATGCATGACATATTGTTACGCACAAATAATTACTTTTTTCCAAAGTCTTTGTATGATCGTTTTTCGTATGTATGATCATTATTTGACTGAAATGCATGTTATATATATTTTATGGTCAAAGGGACAGAATCCGATATATCGATACTGCTATTTTTTATGAGTTTACCTCCTCTTGTATAGAGACACGTTCGGTCTATAATGTCTTGAACGAAGCGTGACCATATCTCCTTATTTGGTAGTATCAGTCAACTGTTGTAGATGTTTGAAACCTTTCTTAACGCTTCTGTTCATGTCCATAAAAGGCGCGACTGTGTAAGACTTTTATCTCGAATGTTCTTAGAATCGTCTTATTGTGAACAGCGACTCAGAGATTGTCACTCTGCGCATGTCTCGACTTGGTTGTCGTTTGTTGTTCCGCCCAGGTCGGGCAGTTGAGAAATGGACTGATTAGCGAGCGGACGCGACTGCGTCTTGTGATTCTCTGAGGGAAATACATTGTCTTTGTGAGTTAGTTAGCTAACTAGACTATTTCCCCGTATTATTCAAGCCTGCCTGGAGGCATATGTTCATGGTTGATTTTCCGAAATAAGGTAATTCCTCTTGTATCGAACTTTAGGCTATCATCTAGAGGTTCGTCATTTTGTCGCCTTTTTGCTCGCCTGTGTGATTCAAAATGGAGAGGTACTTTGACTAGGATTAAGTCATCGGTATCTGTATACCTGAACTAGTTATATATCTATGGGTCGCTCTAGACCAACAAGACTATTGTCTGTGTTCCAGGATTCGTTATATCAGAGATCACGTCCAAGTCAGATGGTTAGACTTAGGAAGGTTATAAAGGTCGAGCTGACCTGTAATCCATGTATGCTACTCACGTGCAGACAGTAAACGGACGTATTGTATACATCTGATCTGCTAGCATCAGGAAGGAATAATTATTATTGTCTATGAACATTAAGGATCTGCAGCTGACCACGGTTGCAGAAGTTATATGTATTATTTATCAAGCTTCGCTATGATATTTGTTTTCCATACAACTATTGAGTATTGACTTCTACATGACTGTCAGTTAACATGAGTTTGAATGCTGCATTCGTTGTACTATGCCGATGATAACATAAGTATCATGACTGTTTTGTGGCGTGCAATAAATGGTATAAACCTAAAGCGAAGTTACCATTTCTATGACTCTACACGTCATGTTGCCTGTGGTGTACCCTGAACTGTTCTACTGCAACACACACACAGCAACAATCTAAACCAGATAAGACACCCACATCTTGCATTGTAATACCTGGTGTCGATAGAGGTGGTAATTTGACGGCATCCTAATTCCACCCTTATCACATATGTTACGCGATTTTTCAAATAGTTACTGTATTTTGAAATAATTCTGAGCGAAATATGGCTTCTAGAAGTTGTAGAAATTCGGCTGATCTGTTCTGTTACGTGTGCGGATATTTTACCGATCGTGTTCACCAGAAAAACTTTACACCATTAATAAAGAAAGCATATGAACTTTATTTCGATTCGAAAGTTGATGATGCAAATAAATCTTGGAAGCCAAATGCAGTTTGTTCGACTTGTGCAAATACATTGGCAGGTTGGTTACGAAAATCGCAGAAACATAAGTCGATGCCTTTTGGAGTGCCAGTAATATGGCGTGAACCGACAAATCACGCTACTGATTGTTACTTCTGCTTGACAAATATCCATGGTTTCACTTTTAAAACTAGAAAGTCTGTGGTTTATCCAAATATTGAATCGGTTTCGAAACCAGTGCCCCATGATCCAATCACGTGTCCGATCCCAGTTCCACCAGAACAATATCCGTTGGACGTGAATGAACCATCAGAAAGTGATAGTTTACCTGCTTTAGAAACTAATTCTGACTCGGAATATATACCGGTGAATGATGGTGTTCACTTAATTAACCCTTCAGAACTTTCAGATCCAATACGTGATCTCGCTCGTATCAAGCGGAATTACTCGGTTCGCGACTCAAAGAATGGAATCTTTTAGCGCCCAATACTCCGATATCTAAATTTCGTCATAGACACAGAGAACTTGTTCAATACTTTGAGATGAATGATGACATTTGCTATTGAAAAGATGTAAACGGTCTAATGGTGCAGCTCGGTCATGATCACATAGTCAACGAATGGCAACTTTTCCTCGACTCTTCCAAGACTAGTCTAAAAGCCGTGTTATCGCATAACGGAAATTTATTTTCATCAATTCCAGTCGCCTACTCTGTTCATATGAAAGAAACTTATGACAATATGGCTATACTTTTGGCAAAAATAAAGTACAATGACTACCAATGGCAGATTTGTGGAGACCTAAAGGTCATTGCTATTCTCACGGGCATGCAGACTGGGTATACTAAATTTTGTTGCTTCCTATGTGAATGGGACAGCCGCAACAGACAGGAACATTATGCAAGAAAGGTGTGGCCTATCAGGGATCGTATGCAGCTCGGGCATAAAAAATGTAATACACGAGCCATTAGTTAACAAAGACAGCATCATTTTACCACCGTTACATATAAAGTTGGGGCTAATGAAGAATTTCGTAAAAGCGTTAGATAAAACGAGCAAAGCTTTCACTTATCTTCGAGAAAAGTTTCCGCAAGTTAGCGATGCAAAGACAAAGGAAGGTATCTTTGTAGGACCTCAGATTAGGAAAGTTATTGCAGACAAACAATTCGAGAACTTGTTACATGGTAGTGAACTTCGCGCATGGATGGCATTCAAATCGATCGTCGATAACTTTCTGGGAAATCACAAATCTGTCGACTATGTGTATACTGTTAAGCAGTGCATAGATGCAGACAGAATTATGGGCTGTAACATGTCCCTCAAAATCCATTTGCTCGATTCGCATCTTGACTTTTTCCCTGACAACCTTGGCGAAGTCAGCGATGAACCTGGAGAACGATTCCATCAAGATATCGCCGTAATGGAGTCACGTTATCAAGGACGGTGGAGTGTGGCCATGCTTGCCGATTATTGTTGGATGCTTCATCGCGATGTACCACATGCCATTCACCGACGAAAGTCGACTGCAGAGAAATTCAAGCCTACATAACTGTTATACTTATTGTACGAATGATGTTGTAATACTGTATGCGTTGTTAAAAAACGTCAATTGCGTATTTCTAGATATCCCGACCTGATAGAGAAAAACGGTTTGCAGATTTAAAAACAGCGCATTAAAATTGACCAGAAAAACATAGAAATGTTAGAGAAAGAAAAAAAAAATTTTTTTTTGTTAGCCAGTGTAATTAGAACATATATTTGACAAACGAAGAAAAAAATGTTTTTCATACAAACCTGATGGTCCTAATGTGGTACTTGGGCTTGATGCTTTGGAGTAATTTCTTGGATGTAAGGACGTATTTGAGATAAGCAAACTCTTATTTTATCTTCAACACAGAGAACTCTTTCCTTTTTTTTTTTTTGCATTTAAGGATTGTAAGTTTTGAAAATCCCAACTCACATAAATATGACGTAGAAAACTGCATCAAAATAATTACAGCTCGTTTTGCAATAACAGAATATTTGTCTTTAACAGAAATCTAGAATGCTTCCAGGGGTATCTCAGTGTGTTTCTTTTTAAGACTGCGATCAGTTAAAATAGAAGCTAACTGTTCTTCTATTATTGTAAAATCCAAGTCAGATGAAACAGGTAAAAATGGATTTCATACCCAGTCGAATCTCTCTGTAATCAACGATGGAGAGTAATATTGGGTATTTTGCTCCAATGTTTCCAAATGCTCCATTATGAGGACAGCAATGTCTTTTATATTGTTTTTGGGAACCAGTGGAAACATCAAGATTACCCTCCCTAGCTCTATTTAACCAGATTAGTATAATTTTTTTTAAATGTCAGTAGCTTATCAGGAGATGAAAGGATGTTTTCATTTTGTCCTTGCACACTGGTATCCATACTGTTTAGGCGCCTAAATATTTCTACCAGGTATGCTAGCTTGGCACACCAAAGTTTACTGCTGAGATTTTCATAAAATGTTATGTTTCTTTCTGACTGAAAAAAAATGTTCATTTCGTTCCTTAGTTCATACACCCGAGCTAACACTTTTCCCCTTAATAACCATTTCTCTTCTGTGTGTAAAATGACACATTCATTCTACAAACCATAGATTTACAAAGCAGTTTAAAGAGTTGGGTGTTTAGAGGCCTTAACTTCACAAAATTGACCATTAGGACATCCTGGTCTAATACAGACTAATTCTTTCCCCAGTGTCTTTCCAACAAGGGCTTCCTTATGCAGAAAGCAATGTGTAGAGATCATGTTAGGATTTTGCTCTTTTACAAGTGCGACAAAATCTTTGAAAGACATTTTATGGATGGGAGCACCATCTGTGCAAACACCCACACATGACTTCCAGGAGAGATCAATTTTTTTTTTTTTTTTTAAGTAGGCAGTCAAAGTATCAAATATATCTTTACCTCTCGTGCGATCTACAAGTTCTCTGCAGCATAAAAATAGGTTTATGATTTCATTTCCATGGACAAAGCGAACAAATGCTAACAGTTGTGCTTTGCCACTTATATCTGTAGATTCGTCAACTTGTAGCGCAAAGTCTGATTTTTTAATCTCTGTTGGAACATGTTCCTCAATGTTAGAAGATATCTCGATTATTCTTCTTCTAATCGTATCATTAGACAACAGAATTTTGGTAATTTCATTTTCCGCTTCACTACCAAACATTTTTCTAACAATTGAACAAAACGCAGGCAAAATAAGTGACTCAGCTGAAGTATATGATTTCATTTGCTGTGCTATGATTTCGGCTACATGATAAGAAGCTGTTTGAATTTTATCAGATACTTTAACTCTTTGTTCAAAATAGCAAAGTTGTTTTGTTTGTTGTTCAACTAACCTTTTGAAATAATGCAAATCTTTATTCCTGAGATGTGCATGTTTAGTGGTCAAATGTCTTTTTAATTTACTAGGAACCATGGCTTCATTTGAAAGTTTGTCACCGCACAGAACACATAATGGCTGAGGACAAACTTTCTCCGCAGAACAAGAAAATCCCAGACTTAAATAGCTGTCCATGTACTGTCTACGAACTTCAGATTTAGAAATCTTACTCAGTGCTGGCGTGACCTCGTCCAAACTGATGTTTTCATTACTGCAAATACTAGCCATGCTGTCATTGTTACTATTTTCTTTGACACATTTTCTTGTAATAAATCTATCCATTTCAGTCAGGGTATCTAGTTTTCATAAAGTTTTAAAACGGCAAATCAAATGTACTAAATATTTTACAGTTTTACAAATCAAACACAAGCAAGAAAGAACACGCTGATCACTGTGTTAATCATAAAATGATACAAGACAAATTGAACGCGCATGCGCAAATTCTCAATTTCCTCTACCTTACCGCTCTTTCTGATACAAAATTTAATTAGGTCCAAGTGGAAGTACTATGATTCGTCCATGACCTTTGAACGTTGTTTATGCACCTCTTACGTTTTTGGTAATATCATGAAATTTTGAAGTATATCTATTTTTGTTCAAAGCAGTTAATAGCTCCAGTTATTATTGAATTAATTCAAGCTATAAAATCAGCTTTCTGTTACATGATCACTAAAAATATATTCATGTAGTAAATTTACAAAATGTTTGCGGCACAACTTTGATAGGCGCTGCGGCACACCCCTTGAGGAACACTGCTCAAAGCCTTCTGTTCTGGGCAACCTACTTCTGTTCTTTCCATGCTCTCTTTCCGTTATTTCTGCTTCCCATTCTCTTCCGTGTTCTCTGGCCTTCCTCTGCTTCTAACTTGGGGGGTTCCCTGATCTTGACTGCCTAGTGATGACTTTCATAGTGGTTGTCCTCTCCGCCTTCGATACTTCTTGCTTCGCTGATACTTGTTTCTCTCAGTTTGGCTAAATATGAATCCTAATTATTTTTTTCACTGTTTCGTAATGTTTAATAAAGAATAAATCTTTGTAAATTTTCAATCAAATTTTTGTATTCCTCTTCAGTGATAAACTGTGGCAAGTTCTGGAAAGACATGTACATCACATTGTTCATGGCATTGACGACATCAGTGACTTGTCTGAGATGGGCACAGAGACTGCATGTCAGGCAGTGACAGCAACAGTTACGAGGAATGCTAACCTGCCAGTTCCTGGCAGAAAGACACCACAGATTGACCTAAATGTTAAGAGACAAGAGAAACATTCTCTAGCCTTAGACCATGATAAGAAGGCCATCCACCAGACTTGTTCCTCTTGTGCGAAAGAGGGTGCAGTTGCTGTGAAACTTTCTGCAGATTCAGGTTACGTTGGCAGCGATGACAGATTTAGTCCTCCCAGTTATGCACACAGCCATAACCAGAGTCCAGTGAAAAGAATAAAGAGAAGCATTTCTTCATCTGAGAATCAAAGAAATAATAGTTCCTCTCCAGGCCAGTGCAAGAATAAAAACTTTAACTTAAGAGAAAATCACGAGAACAAAGGAAGACAGGTTAGTATGTATGATAACATATCCCCTGCTAGAAAGCCTCTAAGTCATTATGCACTCAGAAACAAAGAATCTCAAGCTAACATCAACAGTTTGGGGAGTGTTCCCTGGACAAGTGCTGACCATGGGAGTCATGTAAAATGTCCTCAAGATACCCCTCGCTCATCTCCTAATGGACATCGCAATTTCTTGAATTTCCAGCGAAACAGGTTGGCCTTCCCAGCATACGTGATGAGAAATTTAAAGTGGATAAAGCTTGATGAAAGCACTGTTGGTGAGTGTACGGTTTACTTAAATGAATCATGTTATAGCTTTGTATACGTATAGCTTCATTTTGATGGAGTATTAGCGTATAGGAAAATAGTCATCTTATTTCTATTTGTCATCTGCGTGTTCCTTGTCCAATTAGGATCTTTTTGGTCATGCTTCTTTGTGCAGGTCGGTTTCCTGCATACTGGCAAATATTTTATTTGCTGTTGCGTATACTCAATTCTTTTATGTTGTCAGTTTATCTAATTATTCTTCTTTGTCTCATTCCTTTTGTTTTTCTTTGTAGAAAGCTTCAATCACTCCGTTTCATTGCAGCAGAACATAGGGCCACCAGTTCGTGTTCTGGGCTGTCTTTTTCTGCTCTGCCCATGAGATAGCACATCCCTTGGTTTCCTCTTCCACCGCTCTTCTTCGGGTTCTCTTTGGCTTGCACGTTCGTCTCTTCCCCTGTGTTCTCCAAGGCAAAGGCATGTTGGGTTATCTTTTATAGTAAGAGTGAGGGGGTTATATTTCCCGTCTGTATGATGTGTCATCAATAATGTAGTCCGCTTACAGCACTAATGATTTTTACCTGATCTGTTTTATATCATTGTTTTCATGAATGTTTGTTAATTGATTTGTTTTGTCACTGTTTTAATGAATGTATGTTAACTGATCTGTTATATGTATGATTGCTTTCATGAATGTTTGTTAACTGATCTGTTTTGTACATGATTGTTTTCATGAATGTTTGTTAACTAATCTGTTTTATGTGTGATTGTTTTCATTAATGTTTGTTAACTGATCTGTTTTATGTGTGATTGTTACCATGAATGTTTTTTAACTGATCTGTTTTATGTCATTGTTTCCATGAATGTTTGTTAACTGATCTGTTTTATGTGTGATTGTTACCATGAATGGTTGTTAACTGATCTGTTTTATGTCATTGTTTCCATGAATGTTTGTTAACTGATCTGTTTTATGCATCAATGTTACCACGAATGTTTGTGAACTGATCTGTTTTATGTCAATGTTTTCATGAATGTTAAATGATCTGTTTTATGTTGATTATTTTCATGAATGTTTGTTAACTGATCTGTTTTATGTGTGATTATTACCATGAATGTTATTTAACTGATCTGTTTTGTGTAATTGTTTCCATGAATGTTTGTTAACTGATTTGTTTTATGTGTGATTGTTACCATGAATGTTTGTTAACTGATCTGTTTTATGTCATTGTTTCCATGAATGTTTGTTAACTTATCTGTTTTATGTGTGATTGTTACCATGAATGGTTGTTAACTGATCTGTTTTATGTCATTGTTTCCATGAATGTTTGTTAACTGATCTGTTTTATGCATCATTGTTACCATGAATGTTTGTGAACTGATCTGTTTTATGTTGATGTTTTCATGAATGTTAAATGATCTGTTTTATGTTGATTATTTTCATGAATGTTTGTTAACTGATCTGTTTTATGTGTGATTGTTACCATGAATGTTTTTTAACTGATCTGTTTTATGTCATTGTTTCCATGAATGTTTGTTAATTGATTTGTTTTATGTGTGATTGTTACCATGAATGTTTGTTAACTGATCTGTTTTATGTCATTGTTTCCATGAATGTTTGTTAACTGATCTGTTTTATGCATCATTGTTACCATGAATGTTTGTGAACTGATCTGTTTTATGTCATTGTTACCATGAATGTTTATTACCTGATCTGTTTTATGTCAATATTTTCATGAATAACTCCGCCTAGGCCGGTCCCAAGCCCAGCTGAAAAAGGAGGAGGGCGGCCTGCATGGAGGCCGTAAGGAGGCAGCCCCTCCACCATGCAAAGGCACAACAGGCCAATCACCTGTTTGCTTTAAAACATGATTACACGAACTAGAAGAGAGAAAACAGGACTGATTCTAAAGGCGACGAACTGGAACGGACTACGACTTATGGAACTTGGAACACAAGAAGTATAAATGGGAAAGAAGAGGAGCTGGTGGAAGAGATGAGGAAAGCAAAATTAGAAATCCTGGCTATAACGGAAACAAAGAAAAAAGGACAAGGAGTCATGGATCTCGATGACAACACGCTGCTCTACAGTGGTGTACCCACATCTGAAAGAGCTAAAGAGGGCGTGGGTTGCATTGTGGCCAAAAACCAAAAAGATAGTATCAAGGGATGGAACTTTGTCTCGGAGCGCATTATGGTTGTAAAATTAAAAGAAGGAGAAACCATAGTCAGCCTGGTCATAGTGTCTGGGCCAAATGAGGATGAGAGAGCAGAGGTCAAGGAGGAATTCTTCGAGCTGCTTCAAAGGACAGGGGATGACTGCCTAGATGAAATTATCATGCTCGGAGATTTCAATGCCAGTGTTGGAAATGACCATGCTAGATGGGGTGGAGTTATCGGAAGATATGGAGAAGATGCTCTCAATGACAATGGAAAGCGACTCCTTAGATTCTGCAGTGAGCAGAATCTGATTATTACAAACACAAAGTTCCCACATAAGCGCATACATGCATACACTAGATGTGAACCAACAAAGAATGAGAAGTCAGTGATTGACTATGCCATTGTTAGGAGGAGCTCATTCAAATATGTCCGGGATGCTAGAGTCTGGAGGAGGTCAGAGATTGGAAGTGATCACTACCTGCTTACAATCAAAAGAACAACTGAAAGAGTTGCTCAGCCTAGGAACTGCCCAACATCACGCAAGAAATTAAGTAAACAAATGGGAGAAATGAGCATTAAGACCTACAAGCTGAGAGAGCCAGAAATTAAGACCAGATATCAGGGGCTTATTGCTACAGCGGTGAGAAACACAGAAGAACAACCTGATGACTTGGAATCCCTCTGGCTTAAATTCAAGGACATCATAAAGACAGCTGCTGCAGAAGCATGTGGTGAAGTCCAACTTGGGAACAAGAGAAAGAGGACACCATGGTGGACAGAGGAAGTCAAAGAGAAAATAAGAGAGAAGAAAATGGCATGGAAACAATACTTAGGAGCTAAAAACACAGCAGGACAAATAAAGAAATATAGAGAATATGTGATACTTAGAACAGAAGCAAAGAACAAGGTGCTAGCAGCAAAACAGAAGTCCTGGGAAGAATTTGGAGAAAAGCTAGAAAAAAATGCGCAAGAAAACCAGAAATTGTTCTATAAGACCCTAAAGAACATCTTTCTTCTTCTTCCGTCCTTAGCCAAAGACCGACCAAGCAGTCAGAGGCCATCACGCCTTGTGGCGTCTTAAGGGCAACAGCAGATTGATTTTCTCTGTTGTAGTTTCCCATCACGCCTAGCGGCGTCTTTAGGGCAACAACAAATAGATCCATCTGCCGCTGTTTCCGTAATCGGTGTGACAAGCCAACGGGTGATCAGCCCATTGGGCTCCTAAAGAACATGAGGAAGGAAAAACAATGCCCTCTCAAATTTATAAAGGACAAGCCCCGAAGGAAGTAATGGAAAGAATATTTCTCAGAACTCCTTGATGGTGAGCAAGGTCAAGCATCAGAAATGATAACCACTAGCACAGAAGAGGAAACCAATGGTGATGAAGATGACATAAAGATGGAAGAACTGAAGGCAGCACTGGAGAAAATCAAGATGGGCAAAGCAGCAGGGCATGATGGTATAACACCAGAAATGGTTAAGTACATGGGAGCATCAGGTGACCTATTTCTCTTAAGGGTCCTACAAGCAGCGTGGTGCAACAAGACCATACCAAAGGATTGGGAGATTGCCATCATAACACCAGTTTTCAAAAAGGGTGACAATCGACAGTGTGGAAACCATAGAGGCATATCCCTTCTCAGTGTCCCTGGTAAAATCTACTCTAGAATCCTAGAGCAGAAACTCCGACGCCTAGCTGAGCCACAATTGGATGAGGTCCAGTGCAGATTCCGAGCGAACCGAAGTACTCAAGACCTAATCTTCACACTCAGACAACTGAGTGAAAAGGCCCTTGAGTTATACAGTGCTTCTACAAGTCTTTTCGACCGAATTCGATATAAGAGGGACCCCCCCACTGGTGTACGCCCAGGTGATCACGGTCAGAACGATTATGTGAGTATGGCTCTCTTTTTAATGGACCCAATCGAGGCCGGGGTCTCATTTAACGAGGCCATAGCTAGCTTTAAGTAGCGCGCACGGTTGAGGCATAATAGTCCTGAATGCGCGGACTAAAGGTGTCGAACTGACATGGGTGATAGTAATTGCACTTTGTCACCTTGTTGTGGAGTTGTGTGTTGGGGGACCCCGCTAGTGAGGAGTTTTTGATTTCTCAGCTCCTTGAAATTTATGGGTTGTTGGAATACTTATTTATGGTGGGTACATATTAGGGGTGATAGATGTTTTTTTGTTGGGATTTGTATTTTTTTTGTTGAGGTAAATTATTGTGGTGGGGGTGGTAAATTTTTGTAATTGCCCAGCCCTACATACGCTCTCGTTATAGGTGAATTCGACATGCGTGACTTAAATGACTGTAACTATTACAGCCCTTATCCAAATGTCACAATGATATTGACTAGTTGGTGGGTTGTTTGTTGCAATACGTCCAATCGAATGTCTTACTGATCATCCTGGAGCCATATGTAGGAAGCGGAGTACCACCATCCCGTCTTGGCTGGGTGGGTCACCTATGCCCCAAACTGCCATCTGGCCCGGGACACCCCGCATCCCGGAACTGCATCCCCCCTCGGGTTGTTGTTAACCAGATACTGGTGGAATGGTCATTGGTAGGTTTCTCTGATATTTGTAAATGATCTCTTGAGGAGTTTTACCGGATGGCCACACGGCCTCACCCAATGCATGGGGAATAACCTGGTTAATATGTTACAATTTGTTTATGCCCGGATTAGTCGAACCGGAATATATTTTATTTTTTTGCAAAGATGAAAGTAACCCATATTGTACTCGCCCCCCCCGTAATGTTGTTGTGACATGGGTTAACATATAGAGAGGCATAGGAGTGAGCCCCAAATGTCCCCCCCCCCCAAAAAACCAATGAAAACGGCAGGATGGTGAAGGGTGTCCCCCCAAAACACCTGAAACTCCCACAAGTTTATTCCACCCCATTGATCCCAGATCAAGAAATCGTATTTTTCAAGATTAATTGAAGGAAGCGAACTTCTAGAACCATATAAGTAGTGTGCTAGTTTCTTGTAGTAGTCTGAAAAAGGGTGAAGAAGACATTTTTCAAGAAGATTTACATATGAGACTAGTGCGTATAGGAGGGGCGTAGGAGTCATATTATATATATGTTGTGGGTGGAGACATGAAGTTACCAAATTCCCCCCTCATTAGGCGTCAAGTGAGTGGATTGGTAAATCATATGGTTAAGGAAAACAAAGATTTGTTAGGGGAAATCCACTGAATTAGTTATAGGGGGGTAAGAATTTTGAGATGAGTGTCTGGATTGGCGCATAATGTGCTATGTTCGTCTTTGCATTGTTAGGTCAGTATTTTAACTGTAATTATGATTGTGATAAGATACAAGTGGCTTGACGTCCCTACTTTGGTTATTTGAGTGTAATTACCAAGAAGGACTGTTGCCAATTTAAAAGTGAAGGTATTTGTGATACGATAGAGTCACCCCCCCGAGTGTCATAGGGAGATCCTGCTGAATTGGTATTGTTCCCCCTAAATGATCAGGGAAGTTGCGCGTAGTTCTATGAGTTATTGATATTAAAAGCTTTATAGATATGCATTATGGTTATTGTATTTGTTGTGGTTAAGCTAGTCAGACCTTTGTTAGATTAGTCAAGTATTTGCTGTATGTGTCATGAAATGATGTACACGAAGTGTAGAGTGTGTGTCATTAAATGTTCTGAAGTGTAGTAGGGAGTTATCATTGTTAGTGAAGGGGGTCATGTGTGATGTTATTTGTCAATCTAAGGAAAGGGCAGGTTATTCGATTGGTATTGGGATATTTAACGGTATTGTCAATATTTTGAAAGGGTATTACGTTGGGTAAAGGTGATGTTGACAGACCCTAATGTGGGGTTGTGAGTTGATGACTTATTATTTACAAATATGCTTTTTAAAAGTGGTGAAGGCAACTCTACACTTATAGTTGTGTTGTGTGTTCCTCACCCATTAACCATATAGATAGCAAGTTCATAGAAATTATGTCCCCCATAAATGACACCCTTTTACATGATCTAAGGAATAGGTTGTCGGTACACAAGATGGTTAACATGCAAGTGTCAGCAGGAAGATAATCAGCGGGTGGACGAGGATGGGTATTTGTAATCACGCAACACACACAAGGCCCAGTGGGAAGACGAAAGATGGAGTGAATGTAAGGGTATCATTTCATGAAGATGAGGGTCTGGGTGATAGTGTTGGAGATCCTGGCACAGTAGATGTGTGATGCAGTGAATAGATGCATAATCTGATAGAACTCCTTGAGTATTATGGGATGGACCCATATGGACACACAGGTTTTAGGTATGTTACGCTAGCGATATATGTGATGGAAGTTACAAGATATTATCTGAGATGCATTTTAGGGATCTGATAGTGCAGGATACATCTCATGTGATAACATTATTGTTAAACTTCACTAGGCAATTCTTGCACCAGTTGAAATTTATCCGCCACGTAAACGACAATTATGAGTCGTAAGATGAATTATTGTATAATTTATTCGGGTAAAGTGATTATTTTTATGTCTTCGTGGATTTAAGGAGATCGATTAGATTACATACGAGAAAAGAGAAGTTTCAACGGATACCCCAGTAAATATTTATCAGAAACATGATATTTATTAGTTAACTCGCGAACTTTGTGTTGGAATTAAAGGAGATACCCATTTGGACAAGAAAGGATAAAGTGGGCGACCAATGATGGAAATAAGGGAAATGTTCATTGAACGATGAATCTTGAGGGGCCAGACGGAACGTTATGTAAAAGACTATTAGTGAAGTTGAATGGTGGATTGTGATGAGTGCAAAGATGAATGGAATTGCACCCTGTTCAGGTTCGGTAATGAGCAAACATACACTCACGGTGCCTCAAGTGGCAGCACGAGAACGTGGGCAAAGTTTTTAGTCATTAAAGAAGGTGTTTTAATGTCTGTAAATATTGTTGTGTGACATGGCAATATACTATCCTGTTTTAAAGCTTGACCATAGAATTGGGAAAGGAACTGTATTTGGGAAGATTGCGGGGCATGTCAAGTGGAATCTTAGAAAAATTAAAAGTTCTATCGGGTGTCGCAAGTGTTATCACCATGGATAGCGCACACGTATTGATTGCTTCGATATGCCACGGCTCACAGATGGGCGAGATCGCTCTGCAGTATGACGTGGGTCGCCCGCATCTAAAAGGACCGCCCCCTTGGAAACATTTATCGTAATAAGAGGGTTGTCTTTGTCTCGCAATATAGGACCACCAAGTCTTTCTATGATATACTTTTGATGTATTGAACCTTATTATCATTTATATTTTATTTCACTAATATTGTCTTTTCAACTGTTTTTATCCCATCGTTGGTTAGTTTATTTATGTTTGTTTCCTCCCTCTCTTTAGTCTATGATTGTTGTCGTGCTGGGGGGAAGAGTTAGTTCATACAGGTTTTAAAAGGCTCGGATTTACATAATCATATTTTGCGTTCAGTGTAACAACGGGCAGATAAAGTGTGGGTTGATTGGATGGTGCTTCGCAACGGAGGTTTGTCGAGTTGACTTGTTATTTAAAGTTCATTAATGGTGACCATAAGTAGGGTATTTATTAGTATATAGGTATGTGGCCTATCATTGTTGCTGATTTATATATAAGAGCAGTGTGCAGGATGCTAATAATAGGTCATAATCATCTAGAGGCGTGTGGCAGAGTGTTAGTAGTTCTGTGAATCCGGCGTACGAAACAGAGTGTCACACCTTAGGGCGACCCTACATAAAGTGTAAAGCCTTGTTTACTATACTTACGGATCAGATGTCTGTTGTGAAGTGTTAGAGAATGGACATTATAGGTTTAGTATTCATGGCGATAATATTTACGATATGGCGGATAGTAATATATAATATCCCCCCTCCCTGTAGGGACCAGGGTTTATTGTTTTTTTGTGGGGAATGCAAGATTTGCCCAAAATTGGGTGTGTGTGTGTGGCCAGTGGGCGTGTATGTGTGACCTCCTTTGAATTGCATGGTTTTAGTGGTCAGTTTGTTTGATAACAATTGTTGTGACCATGTAAAAAATTGGTGTATGCAAGTTTTGGTCTCATCTTGCTAGTTTTTAAGTGTAACCTCCGACCAGGTGAGTCCATTGCTATAGTGTTTATAAAATAGTAAATTGTTAAGCTTTACCATGTGTAGTAATATTTACAGCCTGAGCTCGAGTGTATAAATGTACTAGATGTAATATATCCGCGTCACCGCAGAGGTGGATGACGCGATCAATCTAACCGTCAGAGGAGATAAAAATATAATCCTGACAGCGTTAGATGATTGATTTTTAATAGTATTTTAAAGAGGTTACACGCGATTGTTGTACGAGTGAGCACTTACCTGAGGAGGTCCACAGTTGTTTTTAATACCAGTAGAGCATTGACTTTTGTAGTATTTGTGACATGTTTTGCCTAATATGCAATATTCATAAGTGAGTAGATCTGAGTTGTTATCTTTGTTGATGTGTTGCACGTTTACGTGTAATAGACAATGTGATAGAACAGTAGCCACTACATTTTTTTGATCAGAAGGAGCCCTCGCGAGAGGCCTCTTTTCAGGCCATAATTCGAGGATTATCAGTCATCAAGATTTCACTTTTATTGTAGAGTGATCAGCGTTTCATATTTCGCATTTATATTTTTATAAAAATGACAATGATTTTTTATTTTTGGTCTACACACATATATTTCATCCGTATAATTATTGAGAAATTCACATGTTATTTTTATATGCTCTGTGATATGTTGTACCTGTCATTTTGTCATTACATTTTTTTATCGGTTTTTATTTACCATACCCACATTTTTACAACATCAAAAATATTCAAAAGCCAGAGTATCCAAACCTCAGGGTTATAATGAAGGCTATGTCATCTCTCTGTGACGAACACCATGAGTAGCGTGTGATAGTTAGTACTGAACCACAAGATGAGATCTATGGTACGGACACTCATCCGCTATATTGACCTAGTGTTGACAGCCTGCGCATAATTTGAGTCTATCTGTTGACAATAATTCAATACACTCGTCCGCTCTGTCAGTCACGCGAAGCTTACGCAAGCAGTTGCCGAAGTCTTTAAGATGGTTTGTGACCATGTCTCTGCTAGAGATTCCAATCATAAAGATTGTGACGATGAAGATCGCAGTATACGCTCTGTCGCTCGAAGCTATGAGGCATAACAACCTACTCACTACCCTTCCGCTCCGCACCTAAATACCGGATACACCCCTCTCATACATCCCAGTGAATGCTGACGGTGACCCCCAGTATTGTCGCAGTCTGACTTTTGAGATGTAAGCCAGGGTTGAGTGCATTTAGACACATGCCTATGATAACTTCATTGCTTGACGAACTCGTTTCAGATAGTGTCACTCGTCATTGGCCTGGAACATGAGTAGGAGAAAGTCCTCGTGGGTATTACAGCCATTCTTCGTATTATTGACGCACTGAGACACTGTCTGTGAATCCAGCATGGTAGCTGTAAGACGAGCCGAGATCCGATTTACTTACTGTAGTGATATGTCATTCCTACAACCTTGATGTGTCCTGACCGTCTCGCTCTTGCTCGGAACCTCTTACAGATAGAGGGATACATATGGATGCGAGTTATGGGCAATGACTACAACCCACAAAAGCCAGATCCAAACCTCAGAAATGAGATCTGAGGAAGGTGGTTGAAGTAACAAGAAGAGACGTGGTCCGCAACCAGACGATACGTCAAGGCCTAAAATCCCACCCCCTGCAGACCCAAGTAGAAAGAAAAAAAAAGCCAGGGATCCAGACTACCAGGACGACCCAGAGTCCGCTGGGAGGACAACATTAGACAATCTTTGAAGGACCGAGGACTAGAATGGAACCAGGCCAGGAGGAAGACAGCCGATAGGATAGTCTGGCGCTCTCTCTTCCAAACCTCCACACCTCACGGTAGAAGGGGAACGACTAAGTAAGTAAGTAAGTGTTCATGAATGTTAAATGATCTGTTTTATGTTGATTATTTTCATGAATGGTTTTATGCGTCACTGTTTCCATGAATGTTAACTGATCTATTTTATGCGTCATTGTTTCCATGAAGGCTATTATTAGTTATTTTTTAGACCTCATTGTCCTGAAAGTATTCTGCAGCACCAATTTTCCAGTAATTTTGGTCTCCCCTCTTGTCCATGTCCTTTAGCTCCCCAAGGAGCATATGCCTTTAACAAACACATGCCTTGTCCTCCTTTTGCATGCCATCAGCTCAAGGTCATTCCATGTCTTACCACAGGACCTTCTTCTGACTTGGATGGCAGACTTTTATTTTATTTATTCAATGTATCCATGTTGTTCGTTGAAATTTGTGTGGCTTAACCTTTTTTACAGGATGGGGTAGCCAGTCCCATATCCAACCCTGCTTGGTCATTTCTTACGACATGTGATGGTAGGTTATAGAGATTACCATTCTCTACTCTCCTTTCAAGTCTCGGTAACGCACAGGTGTACTTTCACATTGGTGGAGGAATGTGTTAATGCAAAATACTTGTTTTATTATGAGTTTATGATTCCATGGTAACCATAAATGCGTAGTGGTTACAGAAACCATTACTGCAAGAGCATGTGAAGTGCTTCGGTGTGGGCATCCAGCAAGACAGTGGAGAATTGTCACCTTCAGTGCTGACCCATAGCTCCTTAAAGAATAAAGTAACAAAAAAAGGGGGTACGGGTGGGGACAAAAATAAGATGTCCTTGTTTTCTGTCAATCAGGGTTTTCAATCTTCTTCAATGAGGTAATATTCATATTCATAAATATGGTAAATTATTTAAGAGTTTTCACCAGTGTTTGCCAATCTTACATAATCATGTACCCTTTATAAGAGCTTAGTGTTACCGGCATACCCTTTGACATAAAATTTGAATGACTTTGTCTGTGCGGCTAAAAAAAAATAGCACGATAAAATAAGATTTAAAAAAATTCTGCCATGTACCATGTTGAACCTCTTTCGTGTACGCATGTGCAACCACAGTTTGGGGAACACTGTTCTTAACCATATAACAAATAATATATTTCAAATGGAGTTTGTATGCTTCTTTGTTGATTTGCTTTTTATATACCTATATATATTTTAAACAGAGATGTATCCTCACAGTGTGTGGGTGAATACAGATGCTTGTCTGCTGAAGGTAGAACCAGATTTCCTGCACTTGGAGGAAATGTTCAGAGAAAAATATGTGTATGATGAATCAACAGAGGTATTTACCATCAATCAGCCATATTCTTCTAATGAAAAATTTTTTTAAGCAAAACAGCTTCGGTAGAGAAGGGGAAATTTCAAAACATCGTAGAATAAAAGTACAGTAGGGCCCCGCTTTTTTGGCATTCGCTAATATGGCAGTTTTCAGTTTTATGCAGAGATATTTACCATCATTCAGCCATAGTCTTCTAATTATAATAAATGCTTTTAGCAATACAGCAGCTGGGGAGAAGAGATAATTCAAAACATCGTGGAGCAAAAGTTCAGTAGTGCCCTGCTTTTTTGGCATTCCGCTAATACGGCAGTTTTAAATTAAATACATGTTCGGCACTTGTTCTGCTTGTTCAGCATGACACCCTCGGCAGCTGAGTCAGAGAATCGCTTCTGGTGCCATTTTATTTATGCCTTAGACAGTGATACAGTAGCTGGGCCTGGACAAAATAAATTAAAAGAATTTTGGAAAGGCTTCACGATTTTGGGTGGTGTTTTGTTGTTGTTTAACTCTTGCAGGCCGGAATGTTTTCATCAGTTTTGCCAGAATTATTTTTTTTACCATAAAGCAGTACCTTTATTAATTCTAAAGTTTCTGAGTTATTACACAACAAAGACACACAAATTATACATCACAGTAAAGATAAATGAATGTAGAATTAGAATATGAAGGATTTTTAGTGATATTCTACATATAGTATTCAGTTATGAGTCATAATATAGACCACTTTCAAGAAAAGTCTCATTTTAGTGAATGAAAAATGTACTCACCAACCCATGCATAAACACTGAAATATTATCCAGAGAGCTCCAGCATCTTTTAAAATATCACTAATCCATATATGAATATTATTTACAAGTGTCAGCTTCCTGTGATATTTTGTTAATATTTTAAAGACCATCCAGCAAACCATATAAACATTATAGACATTTGGAAAGAAAAAGGACATTAGAGGCCGTGTAAAGCTTTTAAATTAAATCATACATTGTATTGTTATTATACAACAAAGACACATATATTATACATCACAGTAAAGATAAATGAATGTAGAGTTAGTATATGAAGGACTTTTAGTATATTCTTCATATAGTATTCAGTTATGAGTCATAATATAGACCACTTTCAAGAAAAGTCTCATTTTAGTGAATGAAAAATGTACTCACCAACCCATGCATAAACACTGAAATATTATCCAGAGAGCTCCAGCATCTTTTAAAATATCACTAATCCATATATGAATATTATTTACAAGTGTCAGCTTCCTGTGATATTTTGTTAATGTTTTACAGACCATCCAGCGAACCATATAAACATTATAGACATTTGGAAAGAAAAAGGACATTAGAGGCCGCGTGAAGCTTTTAAATTAAATCATACATTGTATTGTTATTATACAACAAAGACACACATACTATACATCAGAGTAAAGATAAATGAATGTAGAGTTAGTATATGAAGGACTTTTAGTATATTCTACATATAGTAATCAGTTATGAGTAATAATATAGACCACTTTCAAGAAAAGACTAATTTTAGTCTATCAAAAATGTATTTACCAACCCATGCAATAGACTGAAATATTATCCAGAGTGCTCTAGGGTCTATTAAAATATCACTAATCCATATATGCATATTATTTACAAGTGTCAGCTTCCTGTGATATTTTGTTAATGTTTTACAGACCATCCAGCGAAACATATAAACATTATAGACATTTGGAAAGAAAAAGGACATTATAGGCCGCGTGAAGCTTTTAAATTAAATCATATATTGTATTGTTATTATACAACAAAGACACACATATTATACCTCACAGTAAAGATAAATGAATGTAGAATTAGAATATGAAGGATTTTAGTGATATTCTACATATTTTATAGACTACTTTTTAATAAAAACTCATTTTAGTGAATGAAAAATGTACTCACCAACCCATGCATAAAAACTGAAACATTATCCAGAGTGCTCCAGCATCTTTTAGAATAACACTAATCCATATATGAATATTATTTACAAATGTCAGCTTCCTGTGATATTTTGTTAATGTTTTACAAACCATCCAGCAGACCGTACCATCATCATTAAAATAAAAAAGAAGATATTCAAGGCCGCGTGAACTTTTAAATTAAATCATATATTGTGTTGATATTACACAACAAAGACACACAAATTATGTTTCACAGTAAAGATAAATATATTTAGAATTATAATATTGGGGCTTTTAAGTGCTATTCTTCATATTATATTCAATTATGAGTAATAATGTAAACATTTTTTTTTTAAAAATTCATTTTAGTGAATTAAAAATGTACCCACCAACCCATGCATAAAGACTGAAATATTATCCAAAGTGCTCCATGGTTTTTTTTTTAAATAACACTAATATCCATATATGAATATTAATTACAAGTTTCAGCTTTTTGTGATGTTTTGTTAATGTTTGAGAGACTCTCCAGCGGACTGTACCATCATTATTAAAATTTGGAAACAAAAAGGTCAAATTCAAAGTAAATCATGTATTGTACTTAAAACAATATGTACACAATTTTATCTGAAAGGATATTTACATTTTAGTCAATGGTGGCTTGTGTATGCCATATCTTGAAGCAGTGTTTTGGGTGGAGGTGAGGATAATCATCGCAACCCTCGCAAATAAAATTTGTTCTTTTTGGAGAATGTGGTTTGCTGCAGACTCTACATCTTCTGTCTTTTTCTGTGTAAGCTACCATATGCTTAGCTCCTTCAAGCCTCTGAATTGTGTTGGCTGTCCTTGGTCTTCCAGGGGTTGCCTTGATACTCCTCTGTGGCTCGGGCATTAGATCTGCGGCCCACTGAAGCAAAGCATCAATCAGAGATATTTTGAACTGTTTTAATGTCATTTTTCTACTGCCTGTGAGCCTATAGAGGATGAAAGCATTGGTACAAGTAATTTCCATTATCCAGTAGAATATTTTTTTCCACCACTTCCACAAGACCAAAACTCTTTATATGATACTTACTAGACCTAGTTGCATTAAACTGCTTGTATTTCCATCTCCCTTTAAATCCTACAATCATTTCATCAACCGAAACATTTTCAAAGGGCGTAAAGGCATTTTTGAAATTTTCAATCAAAGAGTTGATGAATGGCTCCACTTTACTTTTCCCCTCAGCATCAAGCTCTCCCACATGCAACATTGTTTGATAGATAGATGAAAATCTATCTCTTTCAAAGTTTTTGTGATAAAATGGTGCATAAAGGCAATCAGTTTCTGATGAATAATAGTCTCTAATAGAAGGTCTGGGATCAATGCCCATAGCATTTATTGTAGCCATAAATTTTAACAACTCATAGTTTGATAGTGCTGTCCAGCTGGAAAATCTTGATCTTTTTAGGGATGGATTATTTTTAAGAACTTTAAGTTTTGCATACTCATTTACAGAATGTACTATTGAATTTGCAATGTCATCAGTAAACAATGTCCTATAGCAGTAAAAAGGAGTTGATGCCTCACTAAGACCTAAGTCATCGTGTACTCCTGGTTTGTGACCATATTTGGGAAGAAATCTGAATGCGTTTTGGGTCTCTGTAATACTGATGTTTGGTACTGAAATCCATTCATTACCAATTGCCCTTGTTGCTCCTTGGTACTAATGCTTTTTCCCCTTTTTGTCGATGATTTGGTCAAAACTTTTTGTCATTTTGTAGCACTAGGGCCTGGCTGTGACCACGCCCCCTCGTCAATAGAACTAGCTTCTTCATTAATGTCAAATTCGAAATCATCAATGACATCATCTTCACTAAACTCATCAAACATACACAGCTCCCTAGCCTTTTCTACAGATAAAAAAGACCTACCTTTTGATAAACATGATGTGGTTGGTTCGCTAGACATTGTCTGTATAAACAACAATAATCACCTGATTGAAAGCTGACAGATTTAACGTTTTTTTTTTCACAGTGAAATTAGCTAGAACAAGCGTGTTTCCGAATCACAACTCAAAGATAGCACTCTTCTGAATAAAAAAAAGAGTAACTTCCGTTATGTTAAAATATCAAATTACAAAAATACGGAACAAATTTTACGGAACACAAAAGTGACGATACCAACGTCGATTTGGCTTCTAGGGGGTTTGCGGATGTACGCTACCAACGTCATTTCGGCCTCTAAGAGTTAACTAGGGTTGCAGAGCTTCTTACTCTTTTGCAGCCAATACCAAGTTGAGGACTCCTTGGTATTATCTACACTGTAGATCTAGGCTTTTCCTGTGGCTTTTTTGCCATTCCGAAATTTGCCGAGTTGAAGTCATGAGCTGCAGTTTCTCCAGCTTGACTTGCATTTAAAGGATCATCACATCTGATCCCAAGCTAGGAGTAAGAAGCGCGCTGCATACTGTGCATTCCCTGCCATCCAAAGCGGCTTCCAAACAATGCAGAGCTAAAATACTGTGCTCTGGTTCTGGGCTGTCCCAAGGAATTGTCATGCCCTGCAGAGAGCCGTTGGGTGGTATAACAACTATGGGAGAAAGTTCAAGAAACAATATTGTAAGGTGTTTGACAGAAGCTAACTCAGCGATTTCCGCCCGGGGTCTGGAACCTAACCTGGCATATGAGTGGGGCCCAACCGTAAAGTACACAGTTAGGCATGTTCCTACAAGTATATTAAGTGCAACATATTAGCTGCCCCATGTAGTTCACGGGGGTCTCTGAAGAGACAAGGAAAGAATAATACTACTCCTTCAGAAGTGTCATAAGAGGGGACTAATATGAGGTTGTTTATGGAGCTGGCAACTTCGCTGTGTAAAATACATTGCCACAGGAATCACTGCTGCAAAAAAAAAAAGAATGTGAATGGTTTGATACTGACATCTTGTAACTGTGCCTGCTGCGACGTTGGCTCCATGCTCCTTAAGGAGCGAAATGGGAAATTGTGATAATAAAGTCATTAGTTATTTGTGGACAAATTGTGAGTTATTGTTAATTATGATTTGCATGATTCATATCTACAGACTCCACTACTCAGCCACAAGACTCGTCTAAGCCTCAATTTGTTCCTTAATCGTCTTGAGGAGGAACCAACAGAGCTGGTAAAGAGGTTGGGTTGTATTGATGGGCCTGGACTGCCTCTCCCTTTCATCAAACATTTGATGGAGATCCTTCCCGAACATTCTGAGGTAATCTGTAACAGCATTCTGAACACTGTAGGCTCTTTATCACAGCCTGTTTTTCCCTTCATTCTCATCTACTTTTGACAGTATAGCTTCTAAGAATGGTTTAACCTTCTTATCCTTGCTTTAAAGTCATCTGTGTGTTGCATTATGCAGTCTGCTGCTTCATTGAAATTATTTGCCGTTCATACATGTCTGTTGGTTTACTGGCTGTATTTTTTTAACATTGTTTGTATCTACTGTCATCATTCTCTTTTTCGCTTCTTACAGAACATGAACCCACCTCTGAAGCTGGTCGGGAACTTGACAGGGCTGCATCAGCTATGCCGTGTATTAAAAAGATCTTTTAAAGTGCTGGTTAAATCGATGTGTAAAAAAATAACCTCTGAGATCTTCTTCTTTGATCCTTAGCCACAGACTGTTAAAGCAGTCAGTGGCCATCACGCCTGGTGGCGTCTTGTAGGGCAGCAACAAACTGCTTTCACTTTGTTCGGTCGGCGGCCATCCTTCGTACAGTGCCCCAACTCTGGTTCATTCCTTACATCTCGACCTCCGCAATTCTCCGCCAAATTGTTTTTAGTCGGCCTGTCTTTCACTTTCCATCAAGGAGGTCCATAGCATAGCTGTTCTTGTAATGGCATCGGGGGTCCCTTTTGAGGACGTGACCAACCCAACTCTGAGATCTGTTTTGTTATAATTCTTGTGAAAATTGAAGCAGTAGGTGTGGTTAAGAACAAGAGATAGAAAGGACACATTTTTAGCAAACCTGTTGATAGCATTACTAGGCAGTCCTTGTTTGGGAATCTTGCAGGCTAAAAGAGATGGAGGGAGAGTGAAGAACACATGGAGAAGAGAACTGGAGACAGATTAAAGGATGGCGAAAATATGGAACTGATTGCATTTGACAGGGGAACATGGCATGAGTTTAGTTCTGAAAGGCAGTGGTGATGATGAGCATGTATGGTCATTGCTGGATTGTACACACATTAAGAAAACTAGTTGATAGCA
Source organism: Oreohelix idahoensis (assembly GCA_024509875.1). NCBI lineage: Eukaryota > Metazoa > Mollusca > Gastropoda > Stylommatophora > Oreohelicidae > Oreohelix > Oreohelix idahoensis. Next base: position 440,885 of record JAMPIV010009521.1, on the reverse strand, counting down.
TTACAAGGCAGTTTCTGTTCTGGAACCTCGTTGGTCAAGAGAAATAGAGGAAGACCAAAAACACGTGGAGAAGAAAACTGCAGGCGGATATAAAGGGGTATGGGAAGAAATGGAGGGTCCTTGAATGGACGCATGGGTCAGCAAGGCTTGGCATCCTGATGCTGGGGACCTGTGCTCAAAGAGTAGCTGACAGGTATTGATGCTGATGAGCAACCTAACCTTCGAGGTGAAGACAGGAGTACGACAGGGATGCCCCTTATCAACCACTCTATTTTTAACAGTCATAGACTGGGTGATGCGCCAGACAACAGAGGGCAGTCCAAGAGGAATAAGATGGACTACATTCTCTACATTGGAAGATCTGGAATATGCAGATGACATTGCACTGCTGGCACATTCACATCAACACATCCAGGAAAAAACGGATAGACTTAATAAAATTAGCCAGCAGGTGGGCTTGAACATCAATTTAAAGAAGTCTGAGGTCATGACGCTCAATGTGAGCAACCCTGAGCCCATATCAGTAAGGAATCAGCAACTGGTACAGACAGATACCTTCACATACCTAGGAAGCATAGTAACACCAGACGGTGGGGCAGGCAAAGACATCAACATCAAAATGAATAAGGCAAGAACAGCCTTCTTTAGCCTAAATAACATCTGGAAGTCCTCCCAATACAGCACAAGCACAAAATTAAGATTATACCAGAGTTGCGTGCTTTCTGTGCTTCTCTATGGTGCGGAATGCTGGAGAGTCACAGAGAAGGAAATGTCAAACCTAGGCGTGATGGCCACTGACTGCTTTGACGGTCGGTGGTTAAGGATCGAAGAAGAAGAAGATTGATGCTGATGATGTATGCTGATTGTTAAAATTTCTTCTTTCCTTTCAGATCAAGCACTTGAAGCACTTCAATGGAAATCTCTTGAACCTCGGACAAGCAGAACAGTTTGTGTTACATCTGTTAGATCTCCCTGACTACCAGACATTGCTGACTGGTCAGCTGAGGCGTGCCGAGTTTGCTGTAACTGTACCACACCTGCACTCAGTGTTAGAAAGTATGCTAGAAGCTTCCAGAATTGTCCTGTCCAGCAAGGGCCTGCAGGAAACTCTAGTGCTGATTCTCAGACTTGGAAACTTTCTTAATCATGTAAGTATGTGAATTTTTGTTTTTCTGACTGACTTTAAGGTTTGTATTTATTATGGGTCTTGAGTTATCGATACGAGTCATGGGCAATGACTACAACCGACAAAAACCAGCTCCAAACCTCAGAAATGAGGTATCTGAGGAAGATGATTGAAGTAACAATAAGAGACGGTCTACAACCAGACGATATCGCCATGGCCTCAAAGCACAGCCCCTGCAGACCCGAGTGGAACAGTCCCAATATTCAATGGTTTGGCCATGTCTGCAGAATAGAAGATCAGCTACCATGACTAATATGGGAAACCAAAAGCCAGGGATTCAGACCTCCAGGACGACCGAGAGTTCGCTGGGAGGACATTAGACAATCTCTAAAGGACCAAGGGCTAGGTTGGAACCAGGCCAGGAGGAAGACATCCGATAAGATAGTATAGCACTCTCTCTGGAAAACCTCTACACCCCAGAGTAGAAGAGGAAGGACTAAGTGAGTAATTCTTATGGGCATGTCATTTTGAGCCAGCTGCCTGTATCCACTTTAAGTTCATCTACTAGTAAGAGAAAAAAAAATTTTATGTTACAAAAAAAAAAATTGGATGAAGCAGGAGCGTTGATTGGCGGAGTGGGTATAGGGCTTGCCTCTTGAGGCAAAGTTACTAGGTTTTAAACCAGGTAGTATCATGCTGGAGGCAACAGATGAGGATTTACAGAAGAATGTTAAAAATACCATGGACAGCCAAAAAGAGTTAATGTGGATGTCCTGAAAGAGGCCAATGCACAAAGGAAACTTATTTCACAAGTTAGAAAGAAGCAATCCACTGTTTTTGGGCATGTTATGAGAAGAGGAAAATTGGAGTATATCGTAACAACAGTTAAGATTGAAGGAAAAAGAGAGATGGGAAGACAAAGAGAGCAAATACTGGACAGTTTGACATCGTGGCATAGAAAGAAGTCAACAACAGAAGGGATAAATTGTACTGGTGACAGGAAGTTGTGGAGAGACATGATCTCCTACGCCACTGGCACAGTATCATGCTCCATTTTCCTTTTTGCTCCTTGTGGAGCATGGAGCTACTGCTGCAACTGGTCTCCTTACTGGAAGCCTGCACCAAGCATTCATATGCTCTCTGAGCAGTGGTTTCTGTAGCTTCGTTTTTTTACATGATGAGGTTACCAGCGCGCCGCCCCCCCCCCTTTCCATATGTACAACCTGTTAGTCACCTCAAATCACATGCCTGAGAAAGCTGTAGTCCTATTCTTTCTTTGTTCAGAGACCCACAGGAACTACAAGGGCCATGACCCAGCTGTAAATGGGTACCTGCTCGTGAGTTAGGAAATGCAAAGGTAGCAAGGAATGGAATAGGTCACCCCCACCTCATTTAGCAGTCTCTAACACATCACTCCCCAATGGCAGTATCTGCTGTGGGACTACTTTTATCTTAGTATGTAGCAGGCACCCTTATTAACTTTTTTGCCCAGAATATTTAGAGAATCCCTGGATGGCAGGGAATGCGCAGAAGCCACCGCTGTCCCCTTTCTAGCTTGAAATCAGTTGTGAGGATCCTTTAAATCAGTGGTTCCCAAAGTGGATGGTACCGCACCCTTGATAGCGTTGGAAGGTTCCAAAGTGATGATAAAGTAAAACTGGGCCACAGTTGGGCGTTCAGTTGTGAGTGAGTGAGTGAGGATGTGACAGGCTAAATTCAACAATACTACTCACTCTAATTCTAGTTTGATTATACAGGACCCTTATATAAGCGCTTGAAAGGAGCCTGAACAAACCCTAACCCACTGCTCCTCCCTAACGTCGCTCTTCCCAGTTTCTCATACACCTTATAGCAGAGGTTCCCAGCATGGGGTACACATACCAGGGGGTACGAGAAGCTTGTCAAGGGGGTACGAGAAGCTTGTCAAGGGGGTACGAGAAGCTTGTCAAGGGGGTGATGGGAATGTTTAGTAATTAACTGCATTATCCTATTAAAATAATGTGTAGCAGTGTTAGTGAAGAAAAAAGTTGTGGATTTGACAGACAACATTATTAAGGCGGGGAGGAGATAGGAAAGATAGATAGTGCAGTGGTTGAATTTCTAGGATCAAGGCCTAGTTTTGTCTACAATCCTGAACTCAGGTAATCATCGCTATTTATAAATAATAACGTAATCATCTGCTACAAAGGAGGGTGTGAAGGATACAAAGCACCTATTGTCTACTCTGTCAACCACGAAGACAGAGATACTAACAATGAGAAGGATATGGTCTGCTCACGAACATTTAATCAGCATCTTTTGGTTTGTGTCAGCCATTGCTAAATAGTGTTTACCAGTTTAATGTCTGTTAGTTTCCACTGGCATGGTGTGTCCGAGTGTACTTTTATTCTAGCAGCTGACGAAATTATATATCTGCAGGTGTTTAAAAAGGACCAACTTTGCTTTGTTGCAGATTTCATTGTCTCAGTATTTAGGGGAGCTAGTTATAACATGATTTCTGTAATACATTAATTAAGAAAAGGAAAGTTTCAATAGAGCCAAGTGCATAACCAACAGTGATTTTTCTATAGGTTCATACATGCCACATGCTATGGTTTACCCATAATCCATACAAGGTGTTTGCATTTTCAAATGTGTACACCCTGTACATAATTTCTGTACAAGTTTTCTAACCCATTCCCCTTATTACTGTGTCTCAGAGTTCTTTTATAAGGTCCTATTGAACACAGGATTTCCCAGTCTGTTAGTGATAATTAAGCACAGAAATAGACTAAATGATGACACCATCACATTATTTTTACAGTGTGAAATAAATTCAGACATTTATTGTTTGGGTTTTAAAATAAGTGAAGACCTGCTTTAAAAGGCTGCAAGGTAAGTAACAAGACAGCACAACAGGTACCACTGCATTTAGTATCTTTAACAAGTTCTTTTATAAGGTCCTATTGAACACAGGATTTCCCAGTCTGTTAGTGATAATTAAGCACAGAAATAGACTAAATGATGACACCATCACATTATTTTTACAGTGTAAAATAAATTCAGACATTTACAGCTCTCTGCGACATGTCCTTCATGGTCAGGCCCAAGACTTATGTCAATCCCCTTGTATTGTTTGGGTTTTAAAATAAGTGAAGACCTGCTTTAAAAGGCAAAGCCCCCGTGCCTCATTTATAATGCAGCCCACTGTAATTGAAAATAATTTTACACAAATTAACTCTTTTGATGTTTTTTTCATTTTTTGTTCAAGTATTGCAGGTCTTTGTACAGGGTTTTGGATTTTTTGTACAGGTTTTTCATCTCCGAGGTGTGGCATGTGTGTAGGTTTATTTATTTATTTATTTTTTTTTTTTAAATGTAATGCGGGAACATGAAGGGAGGTGCTGGGAATGTGCTCTAGGAACTAAAAGAGGCATTGACCCCAAAAAGTTATGAAACACTGCATTAAGTGCATGCAAGGCTAGGATGGAATCCCTGGGAAAGAAACTGAAGCTCATGACTCCCAACTCAACAAGTATCAGAATTCCAGAAAAGCCACATGAATAGCCTATGTCTACAATGTAGATAATGCAAGGGATCCTTCAACTTAGCTTTGGTTGCAAAAGAATGACAAGCTCAACAGTGTCACATTTCTGATTATCTGAAACATTCATTTATGGGCCAGGAGGAGAAACCTTTACATTTCAAGGTCAAGATTTTAATAACCTTTATTTCTGAACCAACAACTGAAACTTTTGCATTTCAGGGCCAATACAATGGTTATGCTGGTGGATTCAAACTCTCTAGTCTTGCTCGGTTGCTGGATTTGAAGTCCCGGGAGCCTGGTCACAACTTTATCCACTTCTTAGTCAGCATGACTGATAGCAGTGATGAAAAACTTCTTGATTTTGTTGCAGATATACCTCAGTTTGAAAAGGCTGCAAGGTAAGTAACAAGACAGAGCCCAACAGGTACCACTGCATTTAGTATCCTTAACATGTTCTTTTATTTTATATTGGTATTTACAAATTTTTTTTTTTTTAAAGTGCTTACATATATTTTCAGCTGAAGATTTGGAGGTGGCTTCTAAATCACATGAAATATTTTTTGTTATTGCAAATCAAATAATATATTTTTTTGGGTGGGTTTTTTGTGTGTATGTGTGTTTGCAGCAATACCTTTATTTTGTGTCCTGGCGTAACAAATGACAAACTTTACATGTTTGTTACGCCAGGAAATAAAATAAAAGCATCTGTAAAAAACATAAACAAATGACAAACTTTATATGTTTGTTACGCCAGGAAATAAAATAAAAGCATCTGTAAAAAACATAAACAAATGACAAACTTTATATGTTTGTTACGCCAGGAAATAAAATAAAAGCATCTGTAAAAAACATAAACAAATGACAAAGTGTGTTTTTGTCAGGTATTTTACTTTGTCATGGAATTCTTCTTCCTCGTTTGTCCTGAAAAGGACGTTGGTTGCGTTGTGTCTGTTTACGCCGGAGCTGTGATATCTGCACCTTTCGGTCGACACATCCGACTTCAGCATGGCAGTTTTTGGGACCGGGTTTGCCTTCCCTCTGCGATCCCTACTCTCTCAGCCAGACTGCAGTGATGCAGACTGTTTCCAGGACCACCATGTGGAGGTGGAGTAGGGTCTTAGTCAGCTCTGGTTCGCTGATTCTGATGCAAGCAGTCAAGCTATGGGTCGCTGACTGCATTCTCTATTGCTGCATCTTTGGGTCCCTGTCATGGAATACAAAAATGACATGTTTTTCACTAAGATATCTTTATTTAGTGTCCTGACACAACAAATGACAGACTTTGTATGTCAGTGGAAGAGGAAATGAGAAGACGCTGGCCATGAATAGGACACACATTGAGAAAACCTGTTAATAGCATCAGAAGGTGGTTCTTATTCTGGAATCCCCAGGGTGTGAGAGGTGGAGGGAAAATGAAAAATACACGGAGAAGAGAACTGGGGACACAAATGAGAGGGATAAAGATGACGTAAGGATTGGGAGCAGACGGCACAGGCCAGGACTGTTGCTCTTTGGGCAGCTGAGGTGTAGGAAATGAACTTACTGGCTGATAATATCTTCATTACCTCTTGCTGAGTTCACATATTAGCTGATAATATCTTCATTACCTCTTGCTGAGTTCACATATTAGCTGATAATGTTTTCTTTTCCTCATGCTGAGTTCACATATTAGCTGATAATATCTTCATTATCTCTTGCTGAGTTCATATATTAGCTGATAATATCTTCATTACCTCTTGCTGAGTTCATATATTAGCTGATAATGTTTTCTTTTCCTCATGCTGAGTTCACATATTAGCTGATAATATCTTCATTACCTCTTGCTGAGTTCATATATTAGCTGATAATGTTTTCTTTTCCTCATGCTGGGTTCACATATTAGCTGATAATATTTTCATTATCTCATGCTGAGTTCACATATTAGCTGATAATAGTTTCATTATCTCATGCTGAGTTCATTTTAGCTGATAATATCTTCATTACCTCTTGCTGAGTTCATATATTAGCTGATAATTTTTTTTCCCTCATGCTGAGTTCACATATTAGCTGATAATATTTTCTTTGCCTCTTGCTGAGTTCACATATTAGCTGATAATAATTTCTTTGCCTCTTACTGAGTTCACATTAGCTGATATTTTCTTTGCCTCTTGCCGAGTTCACATATTAGCTGATAATATTTTCATTATCTCATGCTGGGTTCACATATTAGCTGATAATAGTTTCATTATCTCATGCTGAGTTCACATTAGCTTATAATATTTTCTTTGCATCTTTCTGAGTTCATATATTAGCTGTTAATATTGTCATTACCTCTCGCTGAGTTCATATATTAGCTGATATTTTCTTTGCCTCTTGCTGAGTTCACATATTGACATTCACATATATTTTCTGTAGATGTTACTTTGCTTACCTACTAACAGAATTTCTTTGACTGAATTCTCTTAATGTTGCCATCCACAGTTGCAGCCCAGCCCACATAAAGGCTGAATTTGACAAGATGAACGCCCAGATTAATTTGTTTATCAGACAGTTGGCCAGTGCTAACCCATTTATCAGAGAGGGTTTCAATGGCTTCATGGAGGTTTGTAGTTTAGGAATGAATGTGTTAGGGTAAAGTTAAATACAGATGTGTTAAATATGTCATTTACAATAACATAAGTATTGATAGAAAAAAACGTAAGAATACTCTGTAACCTTTTTCAGGAACAAACTGCAACAGTAAGATCTAGCAGGAATTACTCACAACTCCGCCTAGGCCGGTCCCAAGCCCAGCTGAAAAAGGAGGAGGGCGGCCTGCATGGAGGCCATAAGGAGGCAGCCCCTCCACCATGTAAAGGCACAACAGGCCAATCACCTGTTTGCTTTAAATCATGATTACGCGAACTGCAAGAGAGAAAACCGGACTGATTCTAAAGGTGACGGATTACCGACTACGACTTATGGAACTTGGAACACAAGAAGTATAAATGGGAAAGAAGAGGAGCTGGTGGAAGAGATGAGGAAAGCAAAACTAGAAATCCTGGCTATAACGGAAACAAAGAAAAAGGGACAAGGAGTCATGGATCTCGATGGCAACACGCTGCTCTACAGTGGTGTACCCACATCTGAAAGAGCTAAAGGGGGCGTGGGTTGCATTGTGGCCAAAAACCAAAAAGATAGTATAAAGGGATGGAACTTTGTCTCGGAGCGCATTATGGTTGTAAAACTAAAAGAAGGAGAAACCATAGTCAACCTGGTCATGGTGTATGGGCCAAATGAGGATGAGAGAGCAGAGGTCAAGGAGGAATTCTTCGAGCTGCTTCAAAGGACAGTGTGAATGACTGCCTAGATGAAATTATCATGCTCGGAGATTTCAATGCCAGAGTTGGAAATGACCATGCTAGATGGGGTGGAGTTATTGGAAGATATGGAGAAGATACTCTCAATGACAATGGAAAGCGACTCCTTAGATTCTGCAGTGAGCAGAATCTGATCATTACAAACACAAAGTTCCCCCATAAGCGCATACATGCATACACTAGATGTGAACCAACAAAGAATGAGAAGTCAGTGATCGACTATGCCATTGTTAGGAGGAGCTCATTCAAATATGTCCGGGATGCTCGAGTCTGGAGGGGGCCAGAGATTGGAAATGATCACTACCTGCTTACAATCAAAAGAATAACTGAAAGAGTTGCTCAGCCTAGGAACTGCCCAACATCACGCAAGAAACTAAGTAAACGAGCAGGAGAAATGAGCATTAGGACCTACAAGCTGAGAGAGCCAGAAATCAAGACCAGATATCAGGGGCTTATTGCTGCAGCAGTGAGCAACACAGAAGAACAACCTGATGACTTGGAAACCCTCTGGCTTAAATTCACGGACATCATAAAGACAGCTGCTGCAGAAGCATGTGGTGAAGTCCGACTTGGGAACAAGAGAAAGAGGACACCTTGGTGGACAGAGGAAGTCAAAGAGAAAATAAGAGAGAAGAAAACGGCATGGAAACAATACTTAGGAGCTAAAAACACAACAGGACAAATGGAGAATAGAGAATATGTGACAGAACAGAAGCAAAGAACAAGGTGCTGGCAGCAAAATAGAAGTCCTAGGAAGAATTTGGAGAAAAGCTAGAGAAAGATGCGCAAGAAAACCAGAAATTGTTCTATAAGACCCTAAAGAACATGAGGAAGGAAAAACAATGCCCTCTCAAATTTATAAAGGACAAGCAAGGCAAATTGCTTACTGCCCTGAAGGAAGTAATGGAAAGAATATTTCTCAGAACTCCTGGATGGTGAGCAAGGTCAAGCATCAGAAATGATAACCACTAGCACAGAAGAGAAAACTAATGATGGTGAAGATGACATAAAGATGGAAGAACTGAAGGCAGCACTGGAGAAAATCAAGATTGGAAAAGCAGGAGGGCATGATGGATAACACCAGAAATGGTTAAGTACATGGGAGCATCAGGCGACCTATTACTCTTAAGGGTCCTACAGGCAGCGTGGTGCAACAATACCATACCAAAGGATTGGGAGATTGCCATCATAACACCAATTTTCAAAAAGGGTGACAATCGACAATGTGGAAACCATAGAGGCATATCCCTTCTCAGTGTCCCTGGTAAAATCTACTCTGGAATCCTAGAGCAGAGACTCCGATGCCTAGCTGAGCCACAATTGGATGAGGTCCAGTGCGGATTCCGAGCAAACTGAAGTACTCTAGACCTAATCTTCACACTCAGACAGCTGAGTGAAAAGGCCCTTGAGTATAAGAGTGAGATCCATCTTTGTTTCATAGATCTGGAAAAGGCGTTTGACAGGGTCCCCTGGAGCAAACTTTGGGACTGTTTGGCAAGGAAGAACATTCCAGCACCTCTGATTCATGCTATACAGAGCTTCTACAAGTCTTGCAGAAATTATGTGAGGACAGCAAACCATAAGTCAGAAGAGTTCATGACCACCACTGGTGTAAGACAAGGTGATATCCTGTCACCTTATCTTTTCATACTTCTCATGGACGATGTCATCAAGGCATGTAAGGAGAGAACAAGAAAGTATTCAGTGGGGTACTGGAAGATGAGACAGGTCTGTATTTCAGAGCTGGCATCTGCTGATGATGTTGCCCTGATTGCTAAATCAGAGGCCCATCTCCAATCCAACCTGCAAGTCTGGAAGGAAGAGCTGGAGAAGAGAGGGACGGTCATAAGCAGCTCTAAAACAAAATCCATGGTGATATCACGAGAAGAAGAAGACATCAGATTAAGCTGGGAGAACAGGTCACAACATTAGACAATCTTTAAAGGAACGAGGACTAGAATGGAACCAGGCCATGAGGAAGACAACCGATAGGATAGTCTGACGCTCTCTCTTCCAAACCTCTACACCTCACGGTAGAAGGGGAACGACTAAGTAAGTAAGTAAGGAATTACTCACCATATATGGACATAAAAAGAAGTGTCAGACTAAGGTGTGTACTGTCCCCCTGCCTATTTTATAGCTTTACAGAAGAAAATTTTGAAGCAGATACAGGAAATGCGTGGACTGAACATCAATAAATAACCTTAGATATGCAGGTGATACAATTTTGTTAGGTGAAAGTGAACAGGAATTTAGCTGCCCACCACAATTCACAGCAACAGTGTAATGCAAAAGTAAAGTAAGTATTCTATTATATGCCCCCTGTAGTTCTGGGAGTCTCTAAGACAAAGAAAGGGTGCAGGACTACTGCACCCTTCTGGTACAAGGTGACTAATATAGGTTCTGCAATGAATCTGGCAACCTCACCACATTAAAAAAATATTGCTGCAAGAGCATGAGAATGCTTGGTGCAGGCTTCCTACAAGGGTACCAGCTATGGTAATGGCTCCATGCTACATAAGGAGTTAAAAGGATAATGATATAGTTTTGTTAGTCCCAAGTCTTCTTACTTTGTAGCACCTGAATCTGAGTGTGATCAGGGGTGTTGTTTGTTGTTGTTGGTATTTTGTGGCAGGATGTGAAGAAAGAAATCTGACACCTTGAAAGCCAGATCACTGACTTTCAAAATCCAGTCTTCTTACTTTGTGTCACTGGATCTGATTATGGGTTTCTTACTTTGTGGCAGGAAGTAAAGAAAGAATTCAGACAACTTCAAAGCCAGATCACCGAGCTGAAAATCCAGTCTCAGCAGCTGGCAGAGTATTTCTGTGAGTCAGAGTCATTTGAGATTCAGGCCTGCTTCAAACAACTACTCAGCTTCTTCAAACAGTTGCGCTTGTGTCGCCAGGTAAGTGCCAGTTTGATATCATTTTATTCTTTGTGTTCCTTACGGAGCATGGAGACACCACTACAGCTGGTCCTCTTGCAGGAAGCCTGTACCAAGCAGTCATGTGATCTTGCAGTGGGGGTTTCTGTGGTAATTTGTTCTACATGATGAGATTGCCAGCCCCACGCACAATCTCATATGATTTGCCTTGGACAAGTCTGAGGGGGCAGTCATCCTATTCTTCATTTGTCTCTCAGAGACCCCCGGGAGCTACACAGGGCCCACTTTAATATCATCAGATTTTGAGGAGGGACCCAAAGATGCAGCAATAGAGAATGCAGTCAGCGACCCATAGCTTGACTGCTTGCGTCAGGGTCAGTGAACCAGAGCTGACCAAGACCCTACTCCACCTCCACGTGGTGGTCCTGGAAACAGGCTGCATCACTGCAGTCTGGCTGAGAGAGTAGGGATCGAAGAGGGAAGGCAAACCCGGTCCCAAACAATGCCGTGCTGAAGTTGGATGTGTCGGCCGAAAGGCGCAGATCCGGCGTAAACAGACACAACGCAACCAACGTCCTTTTCAGGATGAACGAAGAAGAAGATTTTGATGATATCAAAAATTGATGCTCCCCAAGGAGCATAGACCTTCAACAAACTTATGCCAAGTCTTCCTATTCTGTGCCATCATCTCAAGGTCTCTATGTCTTCTTCATGTCTTTTCTTCAGTTCTCTTCTCCATGTGTTCCTTAGTCTCACTTTACGTTTCATACACTGCAGATTCCAGAAGGAGTGTCTAGTAATGCTATCAACAGGTTTCCTCAATGTGGGTCCTGTCCATCACCAGGGTCTTCTTATCTCATCTCTTGTTCCGCTGGTTCTTGTCATTCATAACCCTCCACTCCCAAAGGAGCATAGGCCTTCAACAAACACATGCCAAGTCCTCTTGTCACGTTCTTGTCAGATATAATGAAATATTTAGTTTACAGAATCATCCTTCATCCCATAACCTAGGTAGTCATTTGGACACAGTTATGTTGTTTTATGCCCTGTTACCCGGCAAAAGCAGAGATTAAGACTAAATGTGTTGCTTGCACTTAACGAAACATCCCTACAAGAATGATACATATATCTTGGCAGCAATATAGACACAGTTGGATGGATAGGCAGTATCAAAATAAGAATACAAAAGACAAGAAGAGAGTTTGTTGAATTAGGAAATCTTCTTATGGAGCATGGTGTCATTGTTGCTGGTGGTCCGCATGCTGGATGTCTGAATCAAAGCATTTAGTTGGAGCTTAGTTTCTGTAACAATTTGTTTTACATAATGAGGTTAACAAAAAAATCACATATATTATCTGGTACAATAGAGCAGTGGTTCCCAACCTGTGGTCCGTGGACCACTTATGGTCCGCGACGCATTATCAGGTGGTCCGTGGCTGCGTTAACGATTAGGTATTAAGTGCTTTGATTTTGCTCTGATCCTCCCTACATTTTTAGTAATCGTATATTAAATGCGATACTTTGTTATTACCAACTTGTGTTATTGAATATAGGCCTGTTCATCTATTGAATAAAAACAGTTAAGTGTTTATGGCATTGCGATATTACATATAAGCTGGTGGTCTGCAACTTATATGTAGTTCGAAAAGGGGTCCTTAGATATAAAAAGGGTGGGAACCGCTGCAGTAGAGCATCGATTATCCTAAGTAATTGGGGCCAAGGTTGGTTCAGTAATTTTTTTTTTTTTTTTTTTTTTTTTTTTTTTTTTTTTTTAAACCAGCGGCACTTGGGCTTTCAACCCTTTGGCCCAATGACATGTCATTGCGAGGCTGGGGAACCTGAGGACTTTCCTTCCAACCCGGTCAGGAGCTTCGCTCCTTCCCATCCACAGAGGGTTTATCACAGGAGCCGTTCAGGCTATTCAGTCAAATTTCCGGCCGTAAACATTTCTTCAAACGCCGACGCCCGGGTTTGAACCATGAACACCTGGTCGCCAGTACAACGCCGAAGCCATTACACCAGCGCGGCTCCCTTGGTTCAGTAATCAGATAGTTCGGAGAATCAAACACGCATGACACTACCCAGTTTATACTAAATTAAGTGTAACTAGGCCTACCATTAAGGTCACTGGAGACTGACCCGTGTCCACATAGTAGATATAGACAATATTGTAATGACAAGTTATGACTATTTCTATGCAATACTGCACATATCTCCAAGTAAATAATCTGAAAAGAATGCATTAAGCACCAGGAGTAATACTTCAGCATAACAATTAGTGTACTAAAAGTAGATACTGTAATTTTTTAATTTATTTATTTTTGTTTGGTGGTGGCAGTGGTTCGGATAATTGACATTCTGTTGTATTATCATGTGATGCGTTGCAGGATTTTCTCACCTTTATAATGCAATTTACAATTTTGGCCACATTGATCTTGTGTAGGAAGTTCAGCTGTTGCGAAAACAGAAAAATCTGGCTACAAGACACAGCAGAATGTTCACTGAGCAGATCCGAACCAGGCATTTGACCTTCAAGTTTGGCCAGGAAGCTGGTTAGTAGAAAAGTATTTTATTCATTGGCAACTTTTAATGACGTGTGTAAATAATTAAGGAGTCTGCTGTAAAACTAGTGTCCCATTTAGTCTCTCTCCTCCTCCCCCCCGATCTCTGAAGAGACAGAAAGAATAGAACTACTGTATCCTAAGTACAAGGCTTCTCAAATGAGATTGCTTATGTTGCTGGCAACGGCATCATGTAAATCAAATTGATACAGAAACCATTGCTACAAAGAGCATGTGAATGTTTTGTGCAGGCTTCCTGCAAGGAGACCAGCTGCAGTGGTAGCTCCATGCTCTATAAGGAGCACAAAGGAAAATAATGAAGGGGTCGGCTGTAAAATTGGTAGGGGAAGTAATTAAAAAGAAGAAAAAGGGAAAATATTCTGGAATAAATATTGCAGATAAACAATAAATTAGAAACATGGGACGTTACGGTATCCCTTCTGGTTTTAGAGGCGTTATCGACTAGACTGCCTCTTGCTAACAAAAGACAACATCCGAGTCACTCTCAGTGGATACCAGGGCACATAAACATAGGCAATGATAAAGCAGACAGACTAGCAAAACTAGGAGCAAGCATGGTTCAAACAAACATTTCAGCAAACATGCAGACAGCTAAATGAATACTTTAGAACAACTTCAGAGAGGAATGGCTGAACCAGTGGGCAAAAGGGTCTACTGGACATGCCTTGTATAAAGAAATGGCACATCCCAACAAAAATGACAACATTAATAACCTACAACAATGGAGCAGAGCACAATCTTCCAACTAAGAACAGAACACACCAGACTCAAAAAGCACTTAAACAAATTAAACCCCACACATGAGCCTAATTGCCACAACTGTTCCCATCAATATGAGACAGTTCAGCATGTGCTGCTCACTTGCCCAGGACTCTCCACAGAAAGACGAAAGCTATTGCCGGGCTCCCCAACACTCACAAACACACTATACAGCACCACTCAACAGCTGCAGAACAGTTGTAAAAAGGGATCCCGTTACGCGCCCATTGAGGCATATTGGGAATATGGTGTTAGGCCCATATTTTCTTGACCATCGGCACACTAGGGGTGACGTGGTCAACATCACGCCGGCCGCCTTAACCTTCCCAGAGTTGCTCTGGTACCCAGTTGGGGCTGGGTCGACCCAGGAGCCGTTTGCGGCCTAAAAAAATCCCACTTCATCTGGGGATCGAACCATAGACCACTGAGCTAGGAAGCCAGTGCACTATGCTACTGCGGCTCCCAACAGCTGCAGAACACATGCAAATTCTTCAGCTTGGCATTGACTGCTGAAGAGCGACAAGCTCAGCAGCCCTGTTTAATCAACAACAACTAGACTGCCTGTGTTGAATTGTTCTATCACGTTCGGCTATTTTGTTTAATTTTCTGCTACATTTTTGTTGTTGGTTTCTTTGTCTTGCTATTTGTGTTTTGATCTGTATTCTTACTTAAATAATCACTTACTGTACCTTTCCCTTCCACTATTGCAATAAAGCATAGCGTGGAGATGAAGTTTGTGTTCTTGAGTCAAGTGTGTTGCTTTCCTTAAAAAACTATGGAAAATAAAACACACTGCCAACTCAGCACCACAAGAATAGTGCTTTGTGGACAGTGACATTGTCATTATGCTATGGACCTCAGAAGAGAGCCAGACCAAAGACAACCTGGCGGAGAACAGTGGGGGCTGAGATGCAAATCATGAGCCAGAGTTGGGGCACAGCACGAAGGATGGCCACTGACCGAACAAAATGGGGACAGTTTGTTGCTGCCCTACAAGACGCCACTAGGCGTGATGGCCACTGACTGCTTTGTCAATCAGGGCTAAGGATCCAAGAAGAAGATGTATAAACATTAGAGATGAAAAGCATGAACCAGAGCAGGGTCACCACACAAAAGATAGCGGCTGTCTGAGCAAAGTGGAGACAATTTGTTGCTGCTTTAAAAGCCGCCTACAGGTGTGATGGTCACTAATTGCTTTGTCAGTCAACAGCTATGGATCAAAGAATAAGAAGAAGATGTATAAACATAGGAACGTACAGAGGGAAACCTGAGGCCTGTGAAACAGTAAATAATAATAAACATAAATGGGTATGTTGCAGGTACGCTTAAGAAATAAAGAAGTAGAAAACTAGACCAAGAATCAAACCCAGGACCGTCTGAACAGCTGCATCACCTCACTACGGGGGTGAATCGTGGTGCCAGCTTAGACCCATAAAAATAATTCTTCATGGACTGGTCAGTTTCAAGACTAATTGTCTAATTAAGTTTGATTTTATTCATTATAGTTTCAAAGTGTCTGTAAGTGTTGATGGTCTTACATGCTTAGTGGGGAGCCGCGCTAGCGTAGTGGTTACAACACCGCTCTGGCGACCGGGTGATACAGGATCAAACCCGGGCGACGGCATTTGAGGATTTTTCGTCGACCGGGATTTGGACTGGATTAACTCGAGACCTGGCGAGGACATTTGAAGGAGTGTCGTCGACCAGGGACTGGCGGTTCCTGAGCCGACCCAGCTGCAATGGGTACCTCCGAAATCGGCGAGTATTTGCCTGAATGGCGAGGGACACCTGTCTCTGTACAAGAAATAAAGGGATACTCACGTAAAATCAATGTCAGGTTAGACATAAAAATAATAACCTGAGATTTCGCCTCGAGTATTAGCGGGCGTACGCAAAAAAAAAAAAAAAAAAAAAAAAACATGCTTAGTGAAAGGTCAAGGGAAATTAAAAATATAAAAAAAGGGAAGAAACTGAATACATTGACTCTTGTATATTGCTAAGCAATTTTCCATTCTTGTCTTTGATGAGGCCATTTTCTTTGCTTGTATTTCCCTGTTAGCTTCTTTGTGCTCTTCTGCAGGTCTCTCATATTTCCTTTGGCTGTGGCTTTTTCTGCCTCTCTTGCCAACTCCTCAGTATATTTCCTCTTGTCTCTTTTGATGCTTTTTCTTTTCACTGTTTTGTTCACTTCTGTGTACACTTCTTGAGCCTTGGTTTTGTGAACTTCTGGTTTTGCATCTGTTTAAATCTTGCTTTTTTTTTTTTTTTGGGTTCCTGTCTTTTATCTTATTGTTGGTTTCTGTTGTTATCTATGCTTTGTGCTGGTGTTCTCTTTTCCTCAGTACTTCTTCACGTCTCATTCCATATAGTTTTGATTTGCTGCCAGTGGTCTTCTGTATTCACTACATCTTCCTGCTGTTGGAGAACTTAGTATTTGTTGGATATTATGTGTGTGTGTATATATATATGTAAATTTATTATGTATTTATTTATATAGGAGCCAGTTCTTCTATGGTGGAGCAAAAAAAACAGCTGGTAGAGCACTTACTCACAGAGCTTCATCGTGGGAACTTCAACGTTGCCATTGCTCGGTCATCTGCGCTATCTGCAAAGTCTGTTACAGACAAACACCAGGTACTGGAAAAACTCCAGAAAACGCCCATACGTGAAACTCTTCCTGCCTCACGCGCAGCAACGCCAGATCGGGACTTGAACCTCATGGACCTCAGTCACATCAGTCTTTTAGGGACACCCATGATGAATAGACCAAACAGCGAGCTATATGATGATGATGTAACCATCACGGAACATGGATCTAAAATCATCACCAGTTCAGGTAAGAGATGAAACAAAAACACAATATTCTGGTTGAATTCTGTAAGTTGGAAATCTGCCATGTGACTTACAGGCTTCTCGTTACTTATGGAGTCCTTCAAAATTAATGGAATTCTGAGAGGAAAAATGTCAGGTCCTGGAAAAGCTAGTGTAGTTCTCTGATGAGACAAAGAAAGGATAGGTATACAACTAACTTCCTCAGGCATGTCTTACAGTGTGACTAATATGAGATTGTGCAGGCAACCTCCTCATGTAGAAACAAATTGCACCGCTGCAAGAGCATGTGAATGCTTGGCACAAGCCTCCTGGAAGGAGGACCATCTGCAGTGATGACTGTAGGGAGCGAATAGGAAAATAATGATGTTGATGGAAAAGTCTGTCTGTCTTAGTCGTTCCCCTTCTACCGTGAGGTGTAGAGTTGATGGAAAAGTCATGCTTCTTCTTCTTCCGTCCTTAGCCACCGACCGTCAAAGCAGTCAGTGGCCATTACGCCTAGTGGCGTCTTAGGGCAACAGCAGATAGGTTTTCTTTGCCATTGTTTCCCATCACGCCTATTGGCGTCTTTAGGGCAATGGCAAATCAATCCATTTGCTGATGTTTCCGTAATCGAAGTAAAAGTCATGCAGTTTAATATAAAAAAAATTGGGAGCCGCGCTGGTGTATATGGTTAAGACGTTGCGCTGGTGACCAGGTTTTCAAGGTTCAAGCCCGGGCGCGGGTAGGAGTGTCAATGACCGGGATTTTGACTGAATAACCTGAACGGCTCCTGCAGATAAACCCCCTGTGGATGGGAAGGAGTGAAGCTCCTGACCGGGTTGGAAGGAAAGTCCACTGTCTCCCCAGCCTCGCAATGACGTGTCATTGGGCCAAAAGGGCTGGAAAGCTCGAGTGCCGCTGGTTAGAGAAAAAAAAAAATAGGAAAAATCCAGAAATTTTGCGTTGTTCAGTTCTCAAATATATATTTGTGACTGATTTCATAAAGTCTCTTCTAAATACAGAGGGTCTTCAATATATGTTGCGCTGATATATGTCATTTCACCATACGTGAAGTTGATTAATTAGTGAACTCGATATACATCGTATATATTCGCACTTACGTTGTTTGAACAGGAACGTACATGTATATTTCCCTCCAATCTTCTTTTTCTCCTTTTGTATTTAATTCATAATTACATAATGCATTTACAATATAAAAATATATACAGTATGTATCAACACATAAGTACAGTAATAAGTATGTATGAAATGTTTAATACAACAAATAAATTTGACAAAACTGTATAGACATTACTGTAGTCTATACAGTTTTGTAAATCATAATCTTAAAGAATATATAAAGGAAAAAAAAATGTAAATAATAAAAAAAAGTCAGAGAACCTCAACCTCAACAGCTAGTCACAGAAGCAGCAGGAACTTCAGCTACAGTTGCAACAACTTCAAGTGTTGAGGAGGAACAATTGTAATAGGAAGAATAATTTTTTAAATTTTATTTTTAAGGTTTATTAATAACTTCATAGCGTATTTTCTAATTATAATTTAACAATTACAGTAAATTATACTGTATTACAGTTTACTGTACAATAAAAGAAATATTTCCTCTTCATATGCCTTTACACTTCCATATAAATTCAAATTTTTTATTTGATCTGGAACATATCTCCCACATAATACATTAGTTCAATGGGAAATCGATGTCCAAAATATGTCATTTCATCATAAGTCATGCTTTTTAGGAACATAACTACAATGTATAAATCGCGGACTCCCTGTATTTGAAGTTCCCATTATCACATTGTAGACAGTATTTGTGTATCATATAGGGAAATCTACACAATTTCATTTGTTATGTTAATGAACGCCAATTCTAAAATTAAGCATTAAATTGTGACTTTTCATTGGTGGTTTGAGTGTAATCATGTGAATATAGCTTTAAGTGTGAAATGGTTTATTGAAGAAGTTTTAAAAGATGAAATCTAGGCTCAAGTTATTAAATTCCTTTACTTTCTGTCAGTCAACAACCTTTAGTTCCCCAAGGAGCATAGGTCTTCAACAAAGACATGCCAAGTCCTGTTGCATGTCATCAGCTGAAGTTATTTCAACGTCTTCATCATTTTCATTTCTGTCTCCACTACTCTTCTGTCTAAAACAGTTCACAAATGTGAAACATCTCTCAAAATGTGAAACATAAACTTACCTTAAATACAAGCTGTCTTATCTGCAGTGTCCTCATTTTAAAATTTTTTTTATTATTATTATGCTGTTCATCTGACAATTCCTTGTCCTTTTTTTAAAGTGGACAAATAATCTGTTTTAAACTAGATTATTGGCTAGTACAGACAGTAAACAACACAAAGTCCAACACAAAAATATGAATCTGTTACTCAAATGTCAGTCCTATTGTATGGCTCAGAAACATGGAGAACAAAAAAAAAAACAACCAAAAAGCTAGACATTCATAAATGAGTGCTTACGTACAAAAGAAGGATTGAAATGGTATAACAAAGTCACCAATGTGGAATTGATAACAAGAACTAGACAAGTGCCAGTGGAACAAAAGATAAGAAGACGCTGGTGGTGGATAGGACATACATTGAGGAAACCTGTAGATAGCATCACAAAGTAGTCCCTGTTCTGGAATCGCCAGGGTAAGAGAGGCAGAGATCGATTTTTTTTTTTAAACACGAAGAGAAGAGAAGTGGAGACAAATAAAAATGATGAGGAGGACTTGGAAAGAACTTGAGCTGGTGGCATGTGCTTGTTGAAGCCCTATGCTCCTGGGGGAGCTAAAGGGTATTGAATGATTGATAGCTAATTTTACTAATTCATCTGTTTATCACAAAGCTGTTATTACTGCCACCACAGCTAATTTTACTACATCTGTTTACCACAAAACTACTACTATTACTGCCACTACAGCTAGTTTTAGTACTTCATCTGTTTACCACAAAACAGCTATTATTACTGCCACCGCGGATAATTTTACTACATCTGTTTGCCACTAAACTACTACTATTACTGCCACTACAGCTAGTTTTAGTACTTCATCTGTTTACCACAAAACAGCTATTATTACTGCCACCACAGCTAATTTTACTACATCTGTTTACCACAAAACTACTATTACTGCCACTACAGCTAGTTTTAGTACTTCATCTGTTTACCACAAAACAGCTATTATTACTGCCACCGCGGCTAATTTTACTACATCTGTTTGCCACAAAACTACTACTATTACTGCCACTACAGCTAGTTTTAGTACTTCATCTGTTTACTACAAAACAGCTATTATTACTGCCACCACAGCTAATTTTACTACATCTGTTTACCACAAAACTACTATTACTGCCACTACAGCTAGTTTTAGTACTTCATCTGTTTACCACAAAACAGCTATTATTACTGCCACCATGGCTAATTTTACTACATCTGTTTGTCACAAAACCATGTTTACTGCCACAACAGCTGCTTTTAATATTTCATCTGTTTACCTCAAAACAACCAGTCCTCCTATTACTAGAAAAAAACAAATCAGGTATCAGAAATTACAGAATGTAATAACATATTAAGCTGGACATTACATCATTTTCTGCAAACAAGATTCACCACAAAGTTGTTAATCACTGCTACTTTTACAATTACTAATCCCATTATTACACAGCTATTACTACCACAATAATACTACGTGGAACTGATGACAAGAACTAGACAAGTGCCAGTGGAACAAGAAATGAGAAGAAGACGATGGCGATGGATAGGACACACACTGAGGAAACCTGTTGATAGCATTACAAGACAGTCCTTGTTCTGGAACCCCCAGGGCAAGAGAGGCAGAGGAAGACCAAGAAGTACATGGAGAAGAGAGTTGGAAACAGAGGTGAAAATGATGAGGAGAACATGGAAAGAACTTGAGATGATGGCACGTGACAGGAGGACTTGGCATGTGTTTGTTGAAGGCCTATGCTCCTTTGGGAGTGGAGGGTTATGATGATGAATACTACAACAGCTATTATTACTACGTCTATCAGAAGTAAAATGTTTTTTTTTTCTCTTGTTTTTTGTTGTTGTTTATTGTGATGATATTGTTATAATTTAGAAGTACATAATTCTTTGTGTCTGTTCTTTGTTATCTAGTAACACTGTTCTTGTTATGTCTTTATCACCTTGTACAAACTCAAAAATACCTTAGGAAAAATAAATCCTTAGAATATGAGATGTTTTTTGCAAACTTTCCAACTTAATTTTATCCCAGGTTATATTCCTGTTCTAAAGCCGCAATGACTTTTTAAGTAACAGCCTGTTTTTAGCACTTTAAGTAAAAGTCCATTTTTAGCATTTTAACACATTAACTACCGAATTAAAAAACACACTGTGGCCGAATTAAATTTTGTTCTCATTTTCATTCTGTAGGTGTATGAAGAATTTAATCTGTAGTTTTCTTAATTTTAAACATATTTTTATGAATTATATGTCATTTTAATGATAAATGAATGTACTGTTGTCTAAAGCTGATAAAAGGAAAGTTTACTTAATATGGTAGATATTATTAGTAATGTAAAATGATTGACAGACAAAATTCAATTCAAATTTGTTTCCAACTTATCAACTTATGTTCAAATTTCTTGTTTCTATGGTAGGTAATACCTTTCTTAAGGTGATTATTATGTAGTATATCCAATAACAAGAAAAACAAGCCCAAGAACACACACACTGACTAATATTTACACTATTGGTAACTTACATTATCACACCTATGCCACTTCCCAAAAAATGTCTGAAATTTTTTTCCTCATTTTCTCCCTGTAAGTGTTTGGAGAACTTAAGCTGCAGATTTATTAATTTTAAACAGATTTTTATTACTGATATGTCAATTTGATGATAAATGAATGTACTGTTGTCTAAAGCTGATAAAAGGAAAGTTTACTTAGTATGGTAGATATTATTAGTAATGTAAAATGATTGACAGACAAAAATCAATTCAAATTTGTTTCCAAATTATCAACTTATGTTCAAATTTCTTGTTTCTATGGTAGGTAATACCTTTCTTAAGGTGATTATTATGTAGTATATCCAATAACAAGAAAAACAAGCCCAAGAACACACACATTGACTAATATTTACACTATTGGTAACTTACATTATCACACCTGTGCCACTTCCCAAAAAATTTCTGAAATTTTTTACAAATGAATGTACTGTTGCCTAAAGCTGATAAAAGGAAAGTTTACTTAATATGTTATATATTATTAGTAATGAAAAATGATTGAAAGAAAGAAAAAGCATGCAACATTTTCTTTAAATTATGAACTTACCTGGAACTTGCTTGTTCCTGAGGCAGCTAATTTCTTTTCTTGGTGATTTTCATGTAGTATATCCAATGACAAGAAAAACAAGCCCAAGAACACACACATTAGCTAATAAATACACTATTAATGACTTACATTATCACACCTACACCACTTCCAAAAAATCTCAGAAATTTTGAATAAATAGCTCCTTTGACAAAGCACAACATCTATAACTTATTTACAGTATGTCAATGTCTTTAGTAAGTTACAGCTGAAGGATCATGCGTATGGTACAGCCTAAAACAGCTCTTTGGATGGAGATGGGGCTTTTCGGGGCAACCGATGCAATAAAAATTTGTTCGGACTCGTTTCGCAGGTGTTGAGCACACTATACAGTTCCTATCTTTGTCGGTGTAATCCACAATGTGCTTTGCACCCTCAAATCTTTTAACTTTGTTTCCTAACAATTTCCTACCTTTCTTGTTGCTACTGGTATCTACTAGATCAGGTGGAGTTATGGAGGCAGCCTTCTCAGTCAACTGATCAATCAGTTTGTCTTTGAAAAATTTCAATGACACTGACTTCTCATCAGCTTGACTGAGGGTGTACAATATATGGGCATTTACCTGGGACACCTCTATAATCCAGTAGAAAATTTTCTTCCACCATTTTCTAGTTTTTCTTTGGAAATTGCCATAGTAAGCTACCATTTGATCATTGTGGTCACATCCATTCATGCAAAAATTGTACTGGTGTACTGGTTTGGGTTTTTCGACTAAGTTATGATGTCGAGTTGTGACTTGCACCATCTCAACTGATGTTTCAGTGGACACAACAATACATGGTTTCTTTGCCTTTTTGTCTCGCCAAACAACACATATCTGAGATCCATCACCATTTTTGTACCACCTGGCTTCTCGGTGATGGAGGGAGAGGGTCTTCAGTTGAAGTGGAAAATTTTTTCTGTTGATGTTGACTGTGCCAGTATAATGAATGCCCCTACTCAACAGATAGGTTATCAGTGTATCCACAGTGTAGTATCTGTCAGCAAATACATGTTGGCCCTTCCCAATTCCTTGCAGCAAGAAATCAAATACCTTCACCGCCTGACTTGTTGTAGAGTCATTAGCAAGAATATATGATGTATTCTTCCCAAAGTATGTCAATACAGAATAGACATATCCAGTGGCAGAATCACACAATCCAAAGGTCTTAATGTGATACTTGCTTGGCTTTGTTGCATTGTACTGCTTGTGTTTCCAGCGTCCATTATACCCAATAACCATTTCATCAATGGCTAAATTCTGAAATGGATAAAATGCATCCTGGAACTTCGCAACGAGCAAATTTAAAAAAGGCTCTATTTTGTCCTTCCCTTCTGAATCAGCATCTCCAACATGCATCATTGTATGGTAAATTATTTCAAACCTAGATCTTGAAAACATATTGCCATACCAGGGTGTATAATTATGAGGTGTATGTGCCCAATAATCTTTTACCGATGGCTTTTTATCTAAACCCATCACTGTTTTTACTGCAAACAATTTCAAAAGCTCATAGTCAGTGACAGGTTTCCAAGCAGCAGATGAAGATCTGTTTGAAGATGGGGGTTTTGAATTCTTTACTTCAGCATAGTCATTTATTACTTTGACCAAAGAATGTAAAACATCTGGTGTCAGCAATGTAAGCCAGCAATCAAGCACAGAGGAAGTTGCATCAAGATTTGCTTGCAAACCTGGTTCATGAGTTGGATCAAAATAAAAACTATTTGTTGTTTCACCCTCAGTCACTTGCTCCCATTGTTCTCTTATTTTAGTTAGGCCTAGGCCTACAGTATTTCCTGCACTATTGGTAACTCTAACCGAGGTTTTCGCTCTTTTACGACCCACTGATGGCCCAGGACTTCTAATATCTTCATTGCTTGAATTGTCACTACTACTGTTATCACTGCCATAAAATTCACTAGGCCTACCTGAATAAATGTCCACATTGTTTTCACTGTCCTCATCGTCGCTAGAACTATCAATCAATTGCTGAAATAAGTTTCTAGCCTGTTCAGCAGTTAGACGAGGTGTACGTGCGTTTTTTGTGGCGCTATCATTCGTTGCCATAGTAAACAGTTTTGCGATTTGGTAACTAACCTGAAACGTGTGATAAATATGAATATAATATCACTTTTGAGAGACACAAATTTACCCACGCTTTGGAATGTTGTTTTCCGGTGTTAAATTAAAATCTCGAACCAGATCAGAATGTGTTTCGTCATATATTTCATTCGTTATCTTACTAAACTTAGAAAGCCGATCGGAGCGGTTTGCCGTCCAAATGTGTTTCTTTCGTAAGCCGCCCCCATCGGCTTGCGGTAGTTAATGAGTTAAGTAAAAGCCTGTTTTTAGCATTTTAAGTAAAACTTTGTTTTTAGCATTTTAAGCAGAAACCTGTTTTTAGCATTTTAAGTAAAGGTCTGTTTTTAACATCTTGAGTGAAGGTCTGTATTTAGAATTTCAAGTAAAAGTCTGTTTTTAGCATTTTAAATAAAAGTATGTTTTAGCATATTAACAAACAATTTTTTTCCCTCTTGTGTAGTGAGACATCTAGCAGACATCACTGCCCCACCCAGCATTGGGCTGACGAAGGAGCCTCCTGTCTTTTCTCTATCAAATTCATTGGCAGGCTCACAGTCACAGAGAAGTAAGACTCATCACAGAAGTAAAAGTGATCTAGCCGATTCTATCAGCGCCACCACAAAATGGATCAGGTCAGTTATCTATAGAAATGACAATTTTCTCATTTAGATCAGATTTGTTGTTGACAGAGACATAACTCTCTCTCTCTCTCTGTTGAATCAAGGACTGACACAAGTGGTTCATATGTAGAAGATGTTATTTCCCAGGGAGAAGTTGTCCTCCAT
This sequence comes from Oreohelix idahoensis, assembly GCA_024509875.1. Classification (NCBI taxonomy): domain Eukaryota; kingdom Metazoa; phylum Mollusca; class Gastropoda; order Stylommatophora; family Oreohelicidae; genus Oreohelix; species Oreohelix idahoensis. The sequence goes on along the minus strand of JAMPIV010009521.1, from coordinate 415,636 downwards.
TTTTATAACACAACGAATAAAGTAATGGTACAAGGAGCAGAGTGCGCTATTAAAGATTGGATTAATACTGGCTTGAATAATTTATGGAAATCAGCAACTACTGCTGGAGTCAGTCGAGAGACCATCACTTCAGATGTGCCTGTTACTAGCATTCCAGCAAAAGCTTTCAGTTCTAAGAAGTTTGCATCCACTTATTCCACTGTTCCTGCTAATATCACAAAGCACATAACTCCCAATAAGGAATGTAACAAGGTATTACAGACAAAACCAAAGACACCAGCTATAACTGATACAAGAGACATTGCAGGGTCAAGAGCACCCTTCATGCACTTTTGACAGTAGTCTAACAACACCACCACTTACGTTACCTATGCACTCATCACAAGATACAGGTTACAATACTGTTGTCTGAGATGGAGAAACTAAAAGCAGAGCTGAACAGCCTTAAAAAAGCTTATGAGTAGCTCCATGCTGATCATATTTCCGTCAAAAATAGCTGAGAGGAACGAGACTTGAAATCAGCAACAAAGCACACAGCAGAAGAATAAATACAGACTGTCACACACACAAACGCTCGGACAGAAACCTCAGCAGTAGCGAAGAACAACAATCAACACAAGCTGAACTGAGCCACAACGAAGACTGTGACCCGAGCACTCTGGAATTCCCTGCAGACAATTTCTGCAGAATCCCTGTTTAATCTTCTAATTGGCAGCCCCCACCCCCCACTTTGACTGACAACTGCCAGCTCACATCATAGCAAGAAACATGCACACAATCACAGCACAGTTCAAACACAAGAAGAAGCACGCACTGTCACCGGCACCCACACATGTCTTCAGTGACCAAAATGTGAAGGACCTTCAAAAATCAAAATTATTAACAGAAGATACAGACACTGTCACTGTTCGCTACAAAAATTGGGCATCTGTGCAGGACCTACTGACTCTCCTTAAACGCTATTCAGCTGATCTTAATGTAACCAGAGTAACTATGCAGATTGGTCTGACCAACACCCTAAAAGATAATGAAATGGCACAAACAGAGCTAAACCTAATCACATCTAACTTCCAATCCCTATTCCCAAACGTAAAGATTTATTTTTCAGCTATTATACCTCCAGTTCGCGCACATTATCGCAAATCTGTTGAGATTAACAACTTACTTACTTACTTAGCCGTTCCCCTTCTACCGTGAGGTGTAGAGGTTTGGAAGAGAGAGCGCCAGACCATTCTATCAGCTGTCTTCTTCCTGGCCTGGTTCCATTCTAGTCCTCGGTCCTTCAAAGATTGTCTAATGTTGTCCTCCCAGCGGACTCTGGGTCGTCCTGGAGGTCTGGATCCCTGGCTCTTTGTTTCCCATGCTTGTCGTGGTAGCCGATCTTCTCCCATTCTGCAGACATGGCCAAACCATCTCAGTTGGGACTGTTCTATTTGGGTCTGCAGCGGGTGGGATTTTAGGCCTTGATGTATCGTCTGGTTGCGGACCATGTCTCTTCTTGTTACTTCAACCACTTTCCTCAGATACCTCATTTCTGAGGTTTGGATCTGGCTTTTGTGGGTTGTAGTCATTGCCCACGACTCGCATCCATATGTCAAGACTGGGACAGAGGTGGAGCGGTATACAGCCATCTTCGTTTTCTTACCAACCTCTTTCTTGCTGAGGAATCCACGATTTATGGCCTGAAAAAGTCTCCCAGCCGCTGCTTTTCGAGTGGCCAACTCTTCTTTGATGCCTCCCTTTCGGTCTATAATAGCTCCGAGATATTTAAAGTGGTCGACCTGCTCCAGGACCTGTTCTCCCAACTTAATCTGATTAACAACACAAAATTGAAAAAGCATTGCCTCAGATACCGTCATATATCTATAGAACACTCCTTGTTCCTTGCCGCATCCGGAGCTCCTAAGATGCACCTTTACAGTGGCTGCATTACCTTATCCAATCAAGAAACCAGTATATTGGCAACAAATATCCAGATACCACCCTCAAAGGTGGGGACCAAAGACGCATCAAAAGTGAGGAATGCAGTAAGTGACCCATAGCTTGACTGATTGCGTCAGGGTCAGCGAACCAGAGCTGACCAAGACCCTACTCCACCTCCAAGTGGTGGTCCTGGAAACAGGCTGCATCAATGCAGTCTGGCTGAGAGGGTAGGGATCAAAGAGGGAAGGCTAACCCGGTCCCAAAAATGCCATGCAGAAAACGGATGTGTCGGGCCGAAAGGCGCAGATATCGCAGCTTTGCTGTAAACGGCGACACAACATAACAAACATCCTTTTCAGGACGAACGCAGAAGAAGACCATCAAAGGCACAACCAGCACATCAGAATCCAAATATCCTTAAAAATGCCACACGAATGTAACCAGCTACTCCTCTAATGCCAATTATGACCTTGATTTTTGATCAATACCCACAACTTCAAACATCAGCCAGACAACACAAGTCAAGAGTATCAAGTCAGACCCCTTGTTAGAACTACAGATGTGCAGGAAACAGCCAATAATGTTAGCCTTCAGCAACATTCTATGACCAATGACCCGCCTCAACAACAACAACCTGATACACTCCATCCCAAAGGTCTGTTGTTGTTGTAGTTTAACTAGGGCTGCTGAGCTTCTCGCTCTTTTGCAGCCAATACCAAGTTGAAGACTCCTTGGTATTATCTACACTGTAGAACAAGGCTTTTCCTGTGGCTTTTCCTGCCATTCCGAAACGTGTTGAGTTGAAGTCATGAGCTCCAGCTTGGCTTGCATTTAAAGGATCGTCACATCTGGTTCCAAGCTAGGAGTAAGAAGCGCACGGCATATTGTGCATTCCCCGCCATCCAAGGGAGCTCTCCAACTATGCAGAGCTAAAATACTATGCTCTGGTTCTGGGGTCTCCCTAGGAATTGTCACATCCTGCACAGAGCCACTTCTCTGTTCCCCCCTGCCTATCACTGGGTCCATAGTGAAATACTCCTGCATGCAGTCAACCAGGTCAAAGCCAAAGAATCACGTCCGGGGCTCAAGTGACTTCTTTGAGCTTAGTGTGCAATGCTGGGTTCTCAACAAGTTTCACCACAGGGGAATCCCTGGAACTGTGTGGATGATTTCAAGAGTCAGTGAGGGTGTAATTAGCCTCACAGACAGAGGTTCACTTCCACCATGCATAGACCGTATATGAAACTAAAATATTTGTTTCTATAATTGCTAAACGTGATGTGTTGTGTCAAAGTTTAGTTTGTACTGTGTTGTATGTTCAGTAAAATAATACTTCACTTATGTATGCGGCATTACCAGTTTCACCCTCTGTACATGAATTGTAAAACAAATTGTATATGTACTTTTAATGTGTCAGTAGCATATACTGTTTTGCTGGAATTTGACATGAAATAATTTTAGCAGTACATATTAATCATTAGCCCCCATGCTGTTTGTGGGGTGGAGTCTCTGAGGAGACAAAGAATGACTGCTCCCTCAGGTTTGTCCTAAGAGGCTCTTAACGTTGAGGTCATTCTTGAGGCTGGCAGCCTCATCATGTAAAACAAATAGCTACAGGAACCACCGCTAACAGAGCACATGAATGCCTTGGTGCATGCTTCTTGTAAAGGGGGACAAGCTGCAGTGGTGTCTCCATGCTCTGTAAGGGACAAATAGGGAAATGATGATTGTTTCCTGCATCCTCAAAACAGTCTATGAATACAACATTTTAAGAGTACCGTGGAAATCTTTGACTTTCAGTTGCACTGAACATAGCTATTACCATTCTAACAGGTACCATCAGCAGGCCCGTTTAGACTGTCTGCACGCTCCGCTGGCAAGACCAGAAAGTTCCATAACTTTAGCCACCCTCAACTTGGAGGCGGGGAAGAAGCATTTCACGCATCAACCGCCTGTGGCTCTTGTTCCAGGTCCCACTGTTGAGCTGCCACCCAGTCGTGGTCATGCATGTGTAGAGATGGATGACATGTTTGAGCTTGTCCGCAACGGAAAGAAGGGAGAAAGGAAGTCTGGTGCATTTTCAAATTTTTTCAATAAAATATCCAAACGAGTATTACGACAGAGAAGCAATTCAGATCAAAATACTGAAGTGAAGTGTGGTGGTGAAATTGCTAACTGTGAAACTGGTGGTGGTCAGGTGGAAGTTACAGGTGAAAAGGTTCAGCACAAAGCTGAGAAAAATGTGTCGAAATGTGGCTCAGATGGTAGAAGTGCTAGCACGCTAGTCACTGGCAAAGTTTCAAATTCCAGAAGTAAGGTTGATGATAAGGAGAATGTGTGTGACCAGGAATACAATCCATTTGACAGACAGAAGAAGAATCCAATCAGATTATCAAACCGTTTCAAGGGAAAGTCAGCTAAATAGTTGTCCAGAATTAGTTCTGTTGTCACATGACTGAAGTGTTAACTAAAATGCCAGATAACTAAGCCAGGATTAAATTATGTGTGTTTGAAACTGTTTTTTTTTTCTGCATATTCTGTATGTTTTTTTTCTCAGTGTTCCTCAAACATTTAAATTGCATACCCTGTATGTTTTTTTTTTCTCAGTGTTCCACAAACTACATTTGTACTTCATACCCTGTATGTTTTATTTCTCAGTGTTCCACAGACTACATTTGCATTGCATATACTATATATATTTCTCAGTGTTCCTCAAATTACACTTATACTTCATACCCTGTATATTTTTCTCAGTGCTCCTCAAACCGCAATTGCACTGCATACCCTGTATATTTTTCTTAATGTTCCTCGAACTACAATTGTACTGCATGCCCTGTATGTATTTTCTGTGTTCCTTAAACTACATTTGTACTGCATACCCTGTATGTTTCTCAATGTTCCTCAAACTACAATTGTACTGCATACCATTCATGTATTTTCAGTGTTCCTTAAACTATATTAGTACTGCATACCCTGTATGTTTCTCAATGTTCCTCAAACTACAATTGTACAGCATACCCTATATATTTTTCTCAGTGTTCCTCAAACTACATTTGTACTGCATGCCCTTTATACCAGTGTTTCTCAGTTAGTGGCCCACAAACCCTGAGATGTCAACATGATGTGCTGAGAGGGTTCAGGCAGGGTCATGATTAATTTTGTCATAATTATTATCAGCTCAAGTGCCATCTCTGCATCAAAGGTTGTCTGTAATTATCTCCAACATGTTCTGTTTCTTGTACTCTGATGCACTATTTTCTGTCCATCTCTTGATGTTATCTGCTAATGTATAGTACTTTGTCCTCTTGCTCATTTGCCATCATTTCCTTCATTGTTGTCAGTAATGTGTAGTCGTTGTATGCCCTGAATGCCCAGTGAAGTTCTTGGAGTCTCTGGATAGACAAGGAAATAATAGGGTCACTGATCCCTTGGGCACGTCATACATATGAAGTTGTGCATGCGTATAGCAACTTCATAATGTCAGATTGTTACAGAAACCAACAGTGCAAGAGCACACGAGCTTTGGTGCAGTCTTCGTACAAGGGGACTAACTGCAGGGGCGACCTCATACGTCATAAAGAGCAAAAAGAGAACGATGATGCCCTGAATGTATTATTTGTGTAATTTTAATCTCTTTTCAGTAATTCTCTTTTGATTCCTAGTTTTTCTAGGACTTCATTATTTTTTTTCTGTATCCATAAGATGCACCCCATTTTTCTATACATACAAATTTCATATGATGTTATGTAAACCATTAGATGCACCTCATTCTTTCATTTATGCAAAATTTATATGAAGTGATGCAAACCGTACGATGCATCCCATTATTGTCTACCTGCACATTTCTTATAATGGAATACAGGTTCTGAATAATGATTACTCATTACTTACTTCTCCATCTGTGTATGTTTAGTTAATAGGTATTTATTGTAGAAGAACCTCTATAATCCAAGGGAGCCAGCATTGTTTTAATGCTGGCACCAGAAAGTGAGGAGTGTGCATGAGCTGAACCAAAATGTGTCTCTCAAGGGTGACAGTTGTCAATTTTTAACTTTCACATTCATCCGGTCAGTTTGCTTAGTGCGAGTGTGATTGTTTAGTGTTTACATTGTTTTCCTTTTACCGTCTGTAGCAATGGCATCTGTGTCTTCTAAAAGGAAGCAGAAATATTCAACATTTGAATCGAAGATTGAGGTTTTAAATAGACTCCCAAAAGGAAAAAAAGAGTACCTTCATTCGCCAATTTGTACGAAGTTGGAAAGTCAGCCATAACAGGTATTAAAAAAACCAAGTTAAAAAAAACTTGCATTGAAACTTGATGCAAATGATGTGTCAGCAAATGCAGAGGTATTTCCCATGCTGGAGACTGCGATGGGGTTGTACAAGCAACAAATTTAACTCTTTAAGTCCCAATCGACTTTATAAAGGCTCAGGGTTTAGACACATTTGACCCGGGAGCCATTTAAGTGGCTTCCATATCTTTTGCTCCTATCCATTTTACCTTGGATAAAACAACAAATTTGTTTATGCATATGAACATTTAAAAAAATTATTTCCAAACAACAACAAAAACGTTTGTTTGGGCCAAACCCACTTTTCTGCGTGGGACTGAAAGAGTTAATGCTGTCGAAGTATACTACTCTTGCTGAAAAGAGTGAGAGACCTGGCAATAAAGAAACAGATCAAAAATGGGGGTGTTTAAAGTTCCATTAGTCTTGTTTTTACCAATGAATAAAATATAATAAGTACAACTCAGTATTTTTTTTTATTACTAAACCTTTTTTTATATATATATATACGTTAAAAAATACGAACAAGTAAGAAATCCAGACTACCCCCCGTTAGCAGTTTGTTCAAATTATTGAGGTTCTGCTATATTATATCTTCTTCTTCTTACGGTGGTTACGTTGTGTCTGTTTACGCCTAAGCTGTGATATCTGCACCTTTAGGGACCGGGTTTGCCTTCCCATTGCGATCCGCACTCGCTCAGCCAGACTGCACTGCTGCAGACTGTTTCCAGGACCACCACGTGGAGGTGGAGTGCGGTCGTGACGCAAGCAGTACAGCTATGGGTCGCTGACTGCATTCACTATTGCTGCATCTTGGGGTCCACTATATTATATAATTTTGGGGACTGCAGAAATGACAAAATTTCTCAGTGTCTTTGAAAAGTTTCAAAAATACTTTACATTTCCTAATACATACGGCAACAAAATCTGTAGTGTTGTATCTAATATGTAAAAACCTCAAATGGTTTGTAGTGTTTAACAAACCTTTTCCATGTATAATTTTTTTAGAAGTCCTCGTTTCACTTTGGGCCACCTAAAAAAAGTCAAATTTGAAAATGATAAATCTTGTGTTTTTGTTATTGTATTTGAAAACTTCTGTATGGGTTTTTTTATTTATTACTTTATGAGCGTGGTTGCAGTCTTCTATAATTTATACACAAATTGTAACATTGTATTTTTAATTTAATTATTTGTGTTCATTTATGATTGTGAAATATTTCCATGACTTTTTGTTAAATTTATACTAATTTGGTGGCTTGGACTTGGTTTTCTAAGTGTACTTACTTGTTTTCTTAGTATGCTTACTTGTTTTCTGAGTCTGCTCACTTGTTTTCTAAGTGTGCTTACTTGTGTTCTTAGTATGCTTACTTGTTTTCTGAGTCTGCTTACTTGTTTTCTAAGTGTGCTCACTTGTTTTCTAAGTATGCTCACTTGTTTTTTTTTTAAAGTATTTTTAGTTTATTCTAAGTATTTTTTTTTAGCTTTTTTCTAAGTATTATTAGTACAGACTGTGTACACTTGCTCTATGCATGAACAGCAGTTATGTAAAAAGGATCAAGTTTTGTGATATTTTATGTTCAATTTATATTTAATGAAAATATTTAATGGATCCAGGACATCACAGAGAGTCTGAACATGTCTTTGGAAAATGCAGGTCGACTTGCCCAAAATCATGATGCATTCAGAGCAGCCGTAATGAAGACAACATTCTGGAGAGAATATGTCACATGATGATGATTTAATGTACACCTTATTCAATTTCTCTCCTTATGTAGTATGGGACCACCATTACAGTTGCTCCCCTTATAAGCCAGTACTAAGTCTTCTCATACTCTTGCAGTTGTGGTTCCTATATGTTTGACATTATGAGGTTGCATAACCTGATATTAGTTGCCTTGTACGACGTGCTGGAAGTAGCAGTAGCCCTCTTCTTTCGTCATGTCATCAAAGACCCCTGGGAAGCCACATGTGCATAGACCTTGTTAGGATGAAGAAATTGAGCAGTGTTAGGACCACAACTTCATCAGGGAGAAGTAAAAACAACAGTAGAGAAAAGAAAGTGAGAATTAAGCTAAATGCATGAAAATATTTTAAAATGGGAGGAAACTTACAGGAGATTGCTGTGGTAAACCCCAGGGAGAAACAATTTTGTCACTCTTAGAAAAAAAATAGCAATTTTTGTGTCTAATTGTTTTATACGAGGTTTTCTAAGATCTGGAATATGTAGATGACATTGCACTACTAGTACATTCACATCAACACATCCAGGAAAAAACGGATAGACTTAATAAGTATAGCCAGCAGGTGGGCTTGAACATCAATCTAAAGAAGACAGAGGTCATGACGCTCAATGTGAGCAACCCTGAGCCCATATCAGTAAGGAATCAGCAACTGGAACAGACAGACACCTTCACATACCTAGGATGCATAGTAACACCAGACGGCGGAGCAAGCAAAGACATCAACAACAGAATGAACTAAGCAAGAACAGCCTTTTTTAGTCTAAACAACATCTGGAAGTCCTCTCAGTACAGCACAAGCACAAAATTAAGATTATATCAGAGCTGTGTGCTTCTCTATGGTGCGGAATGCTGGAGAGTAACAGAGAAGGAAAGGTCGAAACTGTCCTCCTTCCACACAATCTGCCTAAGGAAAATTCTCCGAATCTTTTGGCCAAACACCATCAGCAACCAAGAACTACTTATTCGGAGTAATCAGGAGGACATGCACACCATCATAGCTGGCAGATGCTGGAGTTGGGTTGGCCACATCTTCAGAAGGGACCCTGATACCATCACAAGAACAGCTATGCTATGGACTCCTGAGGGAAAGCGAGAGAGAGGCCGGCCAAAAACAACTTGGCGGAGAACTGTGGAAGCCGAGATGCAAAGAATGAACCAAAGTTGGAGCACTGTACAAAGGATGGCCACTGACCGAGCAAGTGGAATCAATTTGTTGTTGCCCTACAAGATACCGCCAGGCGTGATGGCCACTGACTGCTTTGACGGTCGGCACTAAGGATCAAAGAAGAAAGAAAGAATTGTTTTCATTATTTTGTCCCTGACAAAGAACCTGTGGTAAAAACATTAGGCAATTTCTTTGTCTATGTAAGGTGCATGTGCTAGAATTGGGTTGGCTACATCCTCAGAAGAGACCTTGACAACATCACCAGAACTGCCATGCTATGGACTTCAGAAAGAAAGCGAGGCTGGCCAAAAGTTATCTGGAACTGTCGAGGCAGACATGCAAAACATGAACCAGTGCTGGGGACACCACACAAAGAAAGGAGCAAAATGGACACAGTTTGTTGCTGCCCTACAAGATGCAACCAGGCATGATGGTCACTATTTGCTTTGTCAGTTGGCGGCCAAGGACCAAAGAAAAAGTAGTAAGGTGCACAATATTAATTTTTTTGCTAGCTTCACCGTTTATCATTACCTCATTGCAGCCCGTCTCTTTTTCTTATTATGTTAAATCGCCAGTTTTTCAAACATTGTTTTCATTCATGACCCTTCAGACTCACAAAGAGCTTAAGCCTTCAACAGATGTATACCAAGTCCTGTCACGTGCCATCAGTTCAAAGTCTTTCCATGTTATCATCATCATTTTCATTAATGTCTCCACTTTTCTCTTCCATATCTTTCTTTGGTCTACCCCTGCTTTTCTTACCATAGGGGTTCCAGAATAAGGACTGCCTTGAAATGCTATTAATAGGTTTCCTTAATGTATGAGTTTTCCCGTCTTCAGCGATAGCAGAAGGTATTGCAATAAAAACGTTGCTTTGCTGTTCTGTTATTTGCTTGCATGACATCAGTGAGATCAGTCAATTGTAATCATCATACTACAGTGTCAGCTCTGAACAAAACCAGTATCTGTGTCAGATTTGTGAGACACTGCAATACTGGCATCCTAAGAAGAGGTGTTGGAAACTTCTTCTTCGTACACTTTGAGACGTCAACTTGAATAAGTTTAAAGAAAAAGTGTTGGTCAGTCTAAGGTTGTTGGTATCTCCATAGAGTTTGTGCAGGAATGGCACTGGTGGCGGCCAGATGTGCTTTCTCTGTTCTCCATAAGTTGGACACTTTTGCAGCAGACGTTTTTTTTTTTTTTTTTTTCTTAACCAGCGGCACTTTAGGCTTTCAGCCCTTCGGCCCAATGACATGTCATTGCGAGGCTGGGGAACCTAAGGACTTTCCTTCCAACCCGGTCAGGAGCTTCGCTCCTTCCCATCCACAGAGGGTTTATCACAGGAGCCGTTCAGGCTGTTCAGTCAAATTTCCGGCCGTAAACATTTCTTCAAACGCCGACGCCCGGGTTTGAACCATGAACACCTGGTCGCCAGTACAACGCCGAAGCCATTACACCAGCGCGGCTCCCGCAGCAGACGTTCAGTTGCCATCTTATCAGTGCCACAGCTACCACTCACCTGTAGTTCCTAACTTTAGCTTGTTGAATATGTGTTGGAAACAAACAAAATTGTAAATTATAATCATCTGGTGAAGAGTTTTGCATATTTGGGAACATAAGACTGCTTGCTTGTAGGATATTAGTTGTAAAAGGATTTTGCTTGATGTTTATTATAGGTTAGCATGCACTTTTTTTTTTCTTCCAATGTGCAGAAATATTCTGTTTCTACTGTTGGTATGGTACTTAATGTTTGAATTTCCATGAAAAGTGAGAGAGTGCATTTAAAAAAAAAAAAAAGTGTTTTTTTTCCTAGTTTTAGTGTTCCAGTTCAACCTAGACACAAAGTGTGTCAGTGATATTAGGCTGCATGTCCAAATATAAAAGATCGTGTGGTCTAGTGTAATGTGAGTGTACATACAAATATTGGGAGTCGCATTAGCGCAGTGGTTAGTGCACTGCCTTCCTAGCTCGGTGGTCCATGGTTCGATCCCCAGTTGAGGTGAGATGTTTTAGACCGCAAGTGGCTCTGGGGTCGACCTAGCCTCATGAATTGGGTACCAGAGCAACTTCTGGGAAGGTTAAGGCTGCCGGCGTGATGCTGACCACATCACCCCTAGTGTGCCGAAGGTCAAGAAAATATGGGCCTAACACCATATTCCCAATATGCCTCAATGGGCGTGTAACGGGTTCTTTTACCTTTTTTTAACAAACAAATATTAACAGCAATAAGTTTTGATGTAGCATTTCTCCTTTTGATGAATTGAAAAAGAAATATAAAGAAGGAATTTCTTCTTGCTTGAATTTTTGCTAGCTTCTAGAACAGTGTTTCTCAACCTTTTTGTGTTCACGGCACACTTTTCAATTTTCTAAAAATTTGCGGCACACCTATCGGAATAAAAAATTACAGTGATATTTACTAAATTAAATACACTAATTTGTGGGTACTTTCTCAATTTGATTTTCTTTTAATTTTTTTAAATAATTTTGAAGTATATCTATTTTTGTTCAAAGCAGTTAATAGCTCAAATTATTATTGAATGAATTCAAGCTGTAAGATCAGTTTGACATTACATGATATTTAAAAATATACTTCACATAGTAAATTTACAAAATTTTTGCGGCACACTGATAAGCGCGGCGGCACACCACTTGAGAAACACTTCTAGAATATTAGTTGTAAGGGGATTTCTGTTTTTTTTTTCAAACGCCTCCATACATCTGGTCATGGGGATTCTTTTTTGTTTGGTATGTCTAGTCATTTGTTTTCAGTGGTTAACTTTTAATGAAGGTTAATATAGGGGACGGTGTAAACTTTTGTGTGATTTTTTTTTTTTTTTACGTTCAGAAATATTCATTTTCTGGTGTTGATACTTAATGCATGAATTTATTTGAAATAGGAGAGTACACATAATTACTCACACAACTTAGTTTTCTTGAACTTTTTTCTAAAGAAGTATAAAGATGGAATTACTTCTTGAATGAATTTATGCTTGCTTGTAGGATATTAGTTGTAAAAGGATTTCTTTTTTCTTCATGTGCTCCCATATCTGGTCATAGAGATTCTGTTTTAATTTTTCTACATCTAATCTTTTTTTTTTCATTGCTTGATTTTTATTGTAGGTTAACATAGGATTAGGCACACACTTTTGTTTTCAATGTACAGAAATATTCAATTTCTGATTAAGTACTAAAGTCTTCAGTTTATTTGAAAATTGAGAGTACATACAATTAATTACACCAGCTATGAGAAGTTTACATGAAATTTTTTGCCTTTGATGAATTTTGCTTGTAGAATATTAGTTGTAAGGATCTTTCTGTTTTTGTTATGTGCTGCCATATCTGGTCAGAGATTTTTATTTTTATTTTGCTATATCTAGTCTTTTTTTTTTTTTTCATTGCTTAATTTTTAATGTAAATTAACATAGGAAAGTTCATGCACTTTTTTGTTGTTTGTTTTTTGATATACCCAAATGTTCAGTTTCTGTTGTTCATGCATAAATGCTTCAATTTATAAGAAAAGTGAGAGTTTATACAGCTACTCACAGAAATGACAAGTTTTTTATAACTTTTTCTCCTTTTGATGAGTTTAAAAATAATGTACAGAAGGAATTACAATAACATTTGTGTACTTTTACCAAAAAGTATAGTTAATTAAAAGTTTGTACATTTTACATTAATTTCCTCTCGTTTTGATTTTTACAAAAATGCATTTGTGAGCTATTTGTGTGAAAATGTTGATTTGATACTGATCCATGTTACCACTAGTCAACTGTTACTTATACACCTTGGGACAGTTAAGTACAGTTTTTTTTTTCTCAACTTGCAAGACTGAAATAATGAGCTGTGAATTGTTTCCTCTGTGACATTATTTAAATTATTTCAGTGGCGGATTGAAAAATATGAATTTTTCAGTGGCTGACATAAACATACGTGTTATTTCAGTGGCCGACTTTAACATGTTATTTCAATGGCAGATATAAACATATACATTTTTTCAGCGGCTGACTTAAATGTATAAATTATTTCAGTATCTGACTTAATCATAAATTATTTCAGTCGCTGACATAAACATATAAGTTATTTCAGTGGCTGACATAAACATATGTTATTTCAGCCGCTGACATAAACGTATAAGTTATTTCAGTGGCTGTCTTAAACGTATTAATTATTTCAGTGGCTGACATAAACATAAATTATTTCCGTGCCTCACTTCAACGATGGAGATGATGTTGTTACTGCACTGACAGTAAATATTTGTGATCATGCCTAGTTTTGTTGTTGCTGTAAATTATAGACTATAATTCAATTTTTTAATTTTAATTCCTTGAAGTTTTTCTTTTGGTTGTGGATGACGAGATTTTACATTCTTTCTTTACAAAGATTTTCATTTTTTGCAAACAGAAAGCATGCTCAGTTCATAGTTGCTTGTTAAGTATGTTGAAGGTCTGCAATAGGTGAATTAAAGGTGGTTGGATTTTTTTTTGCTTTGTGTTATAATTTATTTCTTTTGTGGACCTTTCAGAATCATGTATTTTGTTAGGATTATTTCTAAGCAGAACAGAAAAATGAAAATTGACACTTCTGCATGCTTTTGTTCATTTTTTTGTTTTCAGCTATACTTTTTCAATGATGCTTTGTGCTGTACTGGGTAATTAAAAAGTCTTAACACTATTTTTAAATTTTTTCACTCCAATCTACCTAATTTATATGAAACAAACATCAAGATAAAGATAATTAAATGACATTTTATTATATGAAATGCTATATCACATTAACATTACAGCTCGGCGGACTGTTCAACATATGACTTCGTAGCAGGCTGCAATTTTAGCTGTCTATTGAAACATGGAGAAGGACAAAAACAAGCAAAAAGCTACAGACTTTCATAAATGGGTGCTTCTGTAGAAGAGGATTGGAATGGTATAAAAAGAACCAGACAAGTGCCAGTGGAACAAGAAAACAATGGCGGTGGATAGGACACACATTGAGCAAACCTGTTGATAGCATTACAAGGCAGTCCTTGTTCTGGAATCCCCAGGGGAAAAAGTGGCAGAGGTAGGCCCAAAACACATGGAGAAGAGAACTGGAGACAGAGGTGAAACAGGAAAGACATGGACAGAACTTGGCATGTGTTTGTTGAAGGCATATGCTCCTTGGGGAGCTAAAGGGTATTGATTGTAACTCTAATATATTGGCCATATTATACTTTTGTTTTCCTCTGGTTTAAAAAAAAAACCTAGTGCAATAGCAGCTGTTGCTCCTTCTTTGACATTTGTTTCATGTATATCCATTAGATCGGGGTCGGAGTGGCTAAGAAGTATGGCGTCCGCCTCGAATTCTAAAGGTACCGGGTTCAATTCGCAGTGGAGGGAATATCATTTATGGAAATTTATTTTTCAGAACCAGTGGTCCTAATGATGTCATATTCCCCCTGGTCACCTGGGTAGTGAGATCAGATGCCTAGCCTTCTTGGATAAGATCGGACAAAATAGGAGGTCCCGTGTGCAAGTTAAAAATCCCACGACAGTTGGAAATAGTAAAGTAGACCATAAGGCCGCTGCCCTGGCAAAATGTAAAAATTAAAAACCTACCCAACACAAAAATATTTATAGAATGTGTGAATCCTATATACATACATTGACGTTACACGCCGGTGCTATGGAGCTTGTGCACTGTGCTGAGATCCTCCATGTGTGATCTAAGGGAGGAGATCGGAGCACTGATGGAGTTGTCTGTGTGCAATGAAGATGGTCCTTAAAACCAAAGCCATTAGATACAAGGATATAAACATTTTAAAATAAGTTAGTTTTTTTATCACTCTGTAAGAGTCACTATAAGAGAAAAATAACCACTACCAGAAATAGTTTTTTATCACTTTGTAAGAGTCACTATAAGAGAAAAATAACCACTACCAGAAGTAGTTTTTTATCACTTTGTAAGAGTCACTATAAGAGAAAAATAACCACTACCAGAACAGATATTGTTGTACTTTATTTAGAATGTAAATAAAAACAGGTATATCACTTTGTAAGAGTCACTATAGGAGAGAAGTAACCATTAACAGAAGACACGTTGTACTTTAGAATGTAAATAAAAACAGGTATATAGATGAGATGTTCTATTTATAATATGATATTTGTCTTGTTAAATAAGTTTGGGGAAAGTCTTTCTCGTTTGAGTCCAGTCGTTCAACTTCCCATGTATTTTTGGGCATGTCTAAAGAGGCTGGCCATTTATGCCCAGATATGGCAGAGAAACATCATGCATGAGGCTGGCAACCTGATCATATAAAAGAAATTGCTACAGACACCACTACAAGAGTAAGTTAATGCTTGGTGCAGGGTTCCCACAAGAAGGACCTGTGGCAGTGGTGGTTTGATGCTTCAAATGGAGGGGAAAAGAAAATGATGATGGCAGAGAAATGCCCCATGTAGTTCCGGGGCTATGATGCATGTTTCCTGTCCAGGGACCAGCTGCAATAGTGAATCGATGCTTCATAAGGATTGACAAAGGGAAATAATGACATCTCAAATCATTTTAAGTAGCTCTTCTCCTCATCCCCGTTTAAAAAAAAAAAATAATAATTTTCGTTGTTTACTGTATAAATGTATGATCAAAAAGCAGAATTGTTGAGAACTGCTCGATGCTCAAATATTTTTTTTTTTTAATTATGATGTTTCACATCTTTGATGAACGGGCATTTTAAATGTTAGTCATTCACATTTATTTTTTTTTCCAGCAGAATTCTGAAATGTAAATTTACATTTATCAATTAAGAAACCCACCACATTTGTTTCTTTAACTTAATTTGTTTGTATTAATTTTTAAATTCTGTTTTGGAGATATTTGAATTCCAATCTCATGCTGAAAATTGCAGTTGCCTTGACAATCATTGCATGGGACTGGCAGCGTCATCATATAACACAAATAGCTACAGAAACCACCATTACAAAAGCACAAGAAGTGTTTTGTCGCTGGCTTCCTGCAAGGAGGCCCATTTGTAGTGATGGCCCTGTGCTGCTTATTGGACATAAAAAGGGAGAGAGTGAGTAACAGTCATTGGTTATTTATGTGAGTCTATTCACGTTGTTTGAACTTAATCACGTAAAACAAATAGCTACAGAGACCACTGGTACAAGAGCATGTGAATGCTTGGTGCAGACTTCCTACTGGGACAAGCTGCTGTGGTGACTCAGTGCTCCATAAGGAGCGTAAAGGAAAATGGTGATGATTCTCCATGGTATGGTTGCGATAGTGCATGAAAGCTGATATTGTGTAGTAGTTTCCTTGGTTGGAAAATTTGAGAGCAGACAAGACAGTACAAACATATTTTGTATGAGGTGTGCTGTACAGAAGTCTGTGACAAAGGTTTTATCAAATGGTATTATGTCAAGTGTTTGGTTGTACAAGATTAGATTTCATGGTATTTCAGCGCAGTGCCATTCTCAGTACAAGCAAAAGACAAAGTGACAGAATTAGATAACATAGGAACATTGAAAAGAAATTTTGAAAGAATAGAAACAAAATTAATGTCATTAATAAGAAAAGATTCAATGTTTCACTGCATCTTCTTCTTCTTCTTCCGTCCTTAGCCAACGACCGGCAAAGCTGTCAGTGGCCATTACGCCTAGTGGCGTCTTAAGGGCAACAGCGAATAGATTTTCTTTGCCGTTGTTCCCATCACGCCTAATGGCGTCTTTAGGGCAACGACAAATCAATCCGTTTGTCGTTGTTTCCGTAATCAAAGTGACTGGCAAACGGGTGATCAGCCCGTTGGGTTTCACTGCATAGTCTGCACATTTTCAGTTAGAAATCTGGTATTAAAATAATGGAAACACATTTCTTGGGTATTACTAAAACACTTACTGCTAGAAACAGGTAGCTGCGAAAGTTTGGATATTCTTTTGCATAAAAGAATATTCTCTTGTTTTTGTCTTTTTGTTTGCCGTTCTTTTAATATTTTCTTTGTCATTTGCCATATTTTGTTACTTCAGTGTGTTTTGTGCTGAGGAAGGTGTTTCACTGGAACATCTGACAGTGTTCTATTCTGCATCTATGTAATAGACATGTATGTTAGCCTTTGTATCCCAGTTAATAGCAGTACTTATGACCTATATATGAGTGTAAACAACAATGAGCAACATTTTCAATCTTCAACAAAGACATGCCCAGTCCTCCTGTCACACGCCATCAGCTGAAGTTCTTTCCACGTTTTTCACATCATTTTCACTTCCATCTCCAGCTGTCTTCACTATGTGTTTCTTGGTCTACCTCTGCCTCTCTTACCCTGGGGTTCCAGAACAAGGACTACTTTGTAATGTTATCAACAGGTTTCCTCAATGTGTGTCCTATCCATTGCTAGTGTCTTCTCATCTCTTGTTCCACTGGCATTTGTCTGGTATCAGTTCCACATTGGTGACCTTGTCATACCGTTTTAATCACTGTTCTATGCACTCTCTATGGTTTCCTAGCTCAGTGGTCTATGGTTCGATCCCCAGATGAGGGGATTTTTTTAGGCTGCAAACGGCTCCTGGGTCAACCCAGCCCCAACTGGGTACCAGAGCAACTCTGGGAAGGTTAAGGCGGCCGGCGTGATGTTGACGACGTCACCCCTAGTGTGCCGATGGTCAAGAAAATATATGCCTCAGTGGGCGTGTAACGGGATCCCTTTTAATTTTTTATTTCCCAGTATTTCAGTTTAACCAGTAAATCTTCAGTTGTTGTTTATTTCTTGTTTTTGTTTGTATGATTTTCTTGAATGGCCTTGTTTCTGGAAGGAATTGGCATTCTTTATGTTTTTCATGGGTTTATGTTTTTGTCATATTTCAAACATGTAACTGACATTCTGTTTGGTTTCCATGGGCGTTTTTGACATTTCTGTCAGGTTTCAGACATGTAATGAATATAATATTCAGTTTGGTTTCCCTGGGTTTTTTTTTTTTTTTTTTTTTTTTGACATTTCTGTTAGGTTTTAAACGTGTAATTGCTATTCTGTTTGGTTTCCATGGGTGTTTTTGATGGTTCTGTCAGGTATCAAACGTGTAATTAATATTATGTTTGATTTCCGTGTTTCTGTCAGGTTTCAAACATGTCATTAATATTCTGTTTAGTTTTCATGGGCGTTTTTGATGCTGCTATCCTGTTTTGTTTTTTTGAGTGTCATTGATGTTTCTTCCTTCTCTTTGGATTAAACAGGAGGCAAAGGATCCCGTTACACGCACATTGAGGCATATTGGGAATATGGTGTTAGGCCCATATTTTCTTGACCATCGGCACACTAGGGGTGATGTGGTCAGCATCACGCCGGCCGCCTTAACCTTCCCAGAGTTGCTCTGGTACCCAATTTTTTAGGCTGGGTAGACCCCGGAGCCGTTTGCGGTCTAAAAAATCCCACCTCAACTGGGGATCGAACCATGGACCACCGAGCTAGGAAGCCGGTGCACTAACCATTGCGCTACGGCTGCTCCTGTGGAGTAAAGGTTCATTATAAAGGTTATGCTGACTTGGTGATGTGTACTGCCAGAAAATTGATACTGGGATAGAGGTATAATACCAGTTTTAGAGAGACATGAACAGGTCAAATACTTCGATCAGTTAAGACAACATACAAGGAGTTTCAGATAAGAGACTTTATGTGTGGTTTTTAAATCTGTCCTGTTTTATTGTGCCGAGTGGTTAGAGCAGTTGCTTGTCGAGGCAAAGTTACCAGATTTGAAACCTGGTATCGTCGCACTCCAGTCCACCCAGCTGTAAATGGGTATCTGATTCTGCTCTTGGGTTAGGGAAGACAAAGGCATCAGGGAAGGGAACTGGTCACCCCATATAAAAGCTAAGACCTTAGTATAGCGAAGTCTCTAACATGTAACTCCCCTACAGCAGAATCTACTATAGGCGACTGTCACTTTGTTTTGTTTTTTCACCTATTATTCTTATGCTGACAAAGTGTGTTACTTAACATCCATTCTATTCTGTTGTGCACCTGTGAAATTAATACTTATTTGGTGTTTTGTATTTAAACTTTATTCATAGAACGGATGCAAAAGACTTTAAACAATAACTCATAGAACTGGATATCATTTCAAAATTATTGACTCTCTTTTGTCAGATTAGCTCTGCATTTTTTTTTTTTTTTTTTTTTTAAATCTCAGATGACAATTATTTTTTAAATTTTCACAAAAAATTTATGCCATGTATAAGGTCACTTGTTTTCACTCAGTATTTTCTCTTGTGGATTTTCTTGTATTTTTTATTTTGGCTTTACACAGATTTTCTTTACTGCTAATATTTTGTTAGTTCTACATCGTTGTGCTATTAAAATAAAGCTTTTGAAGATACAGTGTACGCCTTCTGCACTTTTGTGTGTGTGTTTTGTTTTTGTTTAAGTATCAGTGTTTCTCAATGTTTTAGGATGTGTGGATCCCTTGGTATGGGACACTACTTTAGTGGAATCTTTTCCCACTGTTATGTCATCATTGGAGCTGCTGTAGCATAGTGGTTAGTGCACTGGCTTCCTAGCTCGGTGGTCCAGGGTTCAATCCCCAGTTGAGGTAGGATTTTTTAGACCGCAAACGGCTCCGGGGTCGACTCAGCCTCATGAATTGGGTACCAGAGCAATTCTGGGAAGGTTTAAGGTGGTCGTCATGATGCTGACCCCGAGAGTGCCGATGGTCAAAAAAAATATGGGCCTAACACATTCCAAATATGGACATGTAACCAGGGTCCTTTACCTTTTTTTTTTGTTTTTACCTTTTATGTCATCATTAGAATATTCCTTTAGCTCATGTTATTTCTTAGCATCCTTGAGAATAACACATGAACACAAAGTATTTTATATTTGGACATGCGCCATAATACATCTGACGGACCATGTTGTCTAGGGTGAATTGAGCGCGCCTCGCCAACATTTTTTTTTTTTTAAAGCATCTTTTTAAGTGATAATCAAAGAGTAGAACAGCTACTGGCCACAGCAGTTGTAAGAGGCAACTAATATGAGGCTGTGTCGAACATATTGCTACAGAAACCGTCACTGCAAAGGGCACTGGAAGTGCATTGGCGGCTCTGATAGGGAGCTCACAGCAGGGATGGCGGCACACTCCTTACTTAGTGTCAAAGAAGAAATAATTTGAATATAAATTTGAGTAAAATAAAGAGATTAGGAAGCAAGTCACTAGTTCAGAAACACAAGCTCTCATATTGTATACACAGTAATTAAATCTAGTTGTCTAACCAGGCAAACTCAGGCTGGCAATCCAACGATGTTAAACCCCAACTGCAATACAGAATACCAGCGACTCAGACTGCTTGCATCAGAGCACAACCAGAGCTGTATGACCCTACTCCACCTTCACGTGTGGATCCTGGTAAACAGTGGGCTGAGCGAGTCAGTGCTCCATAAGGCAAGCCCAAAAAACTGCCGTGATGATGTGTCGACCGAAGGTGAGATGAAACTTTGGAAAATTGACAAATGAATACGTACTATTCGCAAGGATATAAGAAAGAAATCATTCTTTAATGAAAGAATCCATAAATACAAAAAAATTAATGGAATGGAATCAATTAGGGGTGGCTCACACATTAAATGATATGAGGTAAGAACGGGACAAATGAATACGTTTCGGAAAGTAGCCTTCTTTAATGAAATAATTTTACACAAACATTTATAGGGGGTGACAAACCCTTAACCCATAATCACAAACAGGTCAACAGCAAAGGCAATGGATACTGTGATTACATGGACAAAATGAATAAATAAAAAAATAATATCGTGTGTGTGATACAGAAAGATGAAAAAAAAATAAAAATACGGAAGAAGCAAGAAAAGTGTATTAACTCAGTATTCCATTCTTTAGTGGGGCATATTCTGAGAAGAAATTAACACGTTGTAATCAGAGGCAAAATTACGTAAAAATGGAAATAAAGTTTAATCTATTAAAAATATACCAGGCAAATTAATCAGCACAGCACACAGCCAAAAAAGTAGAAATGCAAGTTGTGATGAAGCATGATCACCTTTACCAGTCAGTCTGGCACGTGACAGAAATGTCAGATCAATGTCCTTGTTCTATGCAGCGTTGCAGTACCTCGTGTCTAGAAATAATACCAGGACTCTGAAAATGAAAGAATGTTTATTCATCACTAAGTAAACTCTCACCCTCCCTCGCTCCAGAAAGTAAAACATGCACTTTTTTAGTTGTGGTTTCTGTAGCAATTGGTTTTATATGATGAGACTCCATGCAAAACATCGTATTGGGAGTATCTTGCTACATGCCACAAGGAGCAGTGCAGTATGGCTATTATTTTTTTTTTGTTCTCGATACTTTTATTTGTGGTGTATCTTAGCAAATGAGCGTCCGATTGACAGAATACTGGTCTCTCACAGCAAAGGTGCTTGGTTTGAATCATGGTACCCAGCTGTAAATGGGTATCTGACTGCTGTATGAGTTAGGGAAAGAAAAGGCAGCGAGGAAGGGAACTGGTCACCCCCACCTCTTGAGGCTGGCCCTAGTATGGTGAAGTCTCTGACACTTCACTTCCCTACGGCAGTATCTGCTATGGGACTACCTCATGTTAGCAAATGCATGTCTGAATACCATTCATAGATCTTTGAGTCATAGGATTTTCCTAATTGAACATAGTTATAATAATCTGCCATATGTTAAACATCTTATTATGAGTCTGTTGTATTATACTTCATCATTTTCCTTTGTGCTCCTTATGGAGCATGTGGCCAACACTAGCTGATCCCCTTGCAGGAAGCTGGAAGAGTTAATATTAAATATAGTTGTTGCAATTACTGACAGTGTATATGTGTAAGAGTAGAGCTCCACAAACTATGTCAATGATTCAAAAGAGTTGTGATTCAATCTCATTGTAACATCCCTGGCAATGAAGAGGCTGACAGATTGGCAAAGGAAGGTGGAAAGCTACCTCAGCCTGATGCAAGCATAACTTTCAAGGAGGTAAAGAGTTTTATCAGATACAGATGGGATGCATGTCATCCAGGACACACAGAAAATGATGCATACTACCAGCTGAACAGAAGAGGACAAGTGGTAATCTTCAGACTCCGTACAGGCCACAAAAGATTGGGATACCATCTATTCAACTAGCTAAAGATAAGAACTACCGATCAGTGTGGCACTGATAAAATGACTGCTGAACATCTGCTTCAAAGATCCCGAACATATGTGGAACAGAGAAAACGCATATGGCCGACACCAGTACAATTCGTGGAAAAGCTCTACGGAGATGCAAATAGCCTCAAGCTGACCACTGCTTTCTTTGGAAACATTCAAGTATAGGTCTCAGAGTATACGAAGAATAAGAATATAGTTTTTGAGTCCATTTTATAAGGGGGGCCTTGTGGCGTAGCGTAGGAAGGATAAGAAACTTATAGTAGTTAGAAATAATAGAAATAAATTAAGTGAAGTTTTGCCTGGATCACCCCGAGGAAGATTTGGCTCAAGAAGTCCTATTGGGGTCCCCCACAGGCTGAAGGGAGACAAAGAGTGTAAATTCTCATAACTAGACAAGGTCTGGAAAAGTTTGTAAGGAGATAGTTGGTCTCTCGCTACCGTAGTCCCCTTCTCAGTTATCTATTATTATTATCCTTAATTATTACTGGGATTATATGTTATATTTTACGAGCCCACCCTCCCTTATAAAGGGAGATAATTATCAAACAATATGTAACATCTAATAGAATGAACAAGGCATGGGGTACATTATATACACCCTATTGGTTTATTAAAATGAATGGATGGTGAATGATGGTATTGTCGATGGAAATTGTGTGTATGCACTGAGCCAATTTCTATGGCTAAATTATTGCCTGAAATTCTTAGGGAAAAAAAGTCTCTCTTTCTTAGAGTTAAACTGTGTGAAAATATGTGTGTTCAAATGGCATACTGTAATGAATGTAGGCTATCCCAGATCGGAGGGTTGATCAGTGAGTTAACAATTCACTATCGTAAAACAAGCTATTGTTACCGAAACAGAACCAGGCTCGACAGTAAACATGACTCACTCTAATATCTTGGGGGCTAAGGAGATTTCTAAAATTGGATACTGGAATGTAAGAACTATGTATCAAGACGGAAAATTGGAAGAAGTAATTAAAGAAATGGATAATTATAAGTTGGACTTATTGGGTGTCAGCGAGTGTAGATGGACGGGGAAGGGCATAAAATATATTTCAGAAGAAAAAAAAAAGCAAATTATATACTCTGGTAGTAATGATAATCGTCACACAGAGGGAGTAGCCATCCTAATGACACAGAAAGCAGCAGCATCGCTTATCAGCTGGGTACCTATCAATGAGAGGCTAATATTAGCTAGATTTCAGACACGATTTTTCAAGCTCTCAATTGTACAATGTTATGCACCAACTAACGACGCTCTTGATACCACAAAAGATGACTTCTATGAAGCACTTCTAAGTACCATCAACACAATACCCAAGCATGACATAATAGCAGTCATGGGTGATTTTAACGCCAAAGTAGGTGACAACAACGATGGAGTACAAAGATATCTCGGTACTCATGGCATAGGCTGTATGAATCAAAATGGCGAAAGACTTCTAGAACTTTGTGAAATATCAAACCTCGTTGTGGCAGACACCATCTTTCCACATAAGAATATCCACAAGATAACATGGAATTCACCTGATGGCAGAACTAAGAACCAGATAGATCACTTCTGCATAAGCGCTAAATTTCGCTCATCAGTTCAAGACGTCAGAGCATACAGAGGTGCAGAGATCGGAAGCGATCATAACCTCTGCATAGCTAAAATGAGAATTAAACTGAAGAAGTTATACCAACCGAATAAAAATAGAAGAATAGATGTACACAGACTGCAATCAAATGATATAAAGAAGGAATATAATGTCAAAATGAACAACTATTTCGATGCTTTAGGCAAAATTGACAACGATATCACCACCAAGACAATCGATACTAAATGGGAACAACTGAGAACAGCAATGACAGAAGCAGCTGTAGCGACCACCGGATACCTAGTACATAAAAAGAAAAAATGGATGAGAGAAGATACTTGGGATAAAATACAAGAAAGGAAAACAGCAAAACTTAAACTACTAGCGGCAAGTACACATAATGCAGTTGAATCTTGCAAACTAACTTATAACTTGTTAAATAAAGAAGTGAAGACAAAAACTCGAAGAGATAAAAGACATTTCATCAATGAACTGGCCGTAGAAGCTGAAAATGCTGCAAGAACTGGTAATAGTAGGTGCCTTTATCAAATTACAAAACAACTATGTCACCAGCCTACTGCTATGGAAACACCTGTTAAAGGTAAATTAGGGAATTCAATACCAACAGAAAAAGAACAAATGAAGAGATGGGCTGAGCACTTCATGGAGGTGCTAAACAGACCACCACCAACAGTAACACCTGATTTTAATAATGAAACATCCACAACCACCTTGCCAATAACTTGCGATGAATTCACGCTGGACGAGATCAAACAAGCCGTTAAAAGATTAAAAATTTTTAAAGCTGCTGGAGTTGACGAAATTTCAGGGGAAATGATTAAAGCAGTTAATGACAACAACCTCTTGAGAATTTTAGATATTATAAATGAAGTATGGAGAGAAGAACAACCACCACAACAATGGAAAGACAGTATTATTGTAAAGTTACCGAAGAAAGGTGATCTATCAGACTGTAATAACTGGCGTGGTATATCTCTATTATCAGTACCTGGAAAATTATTATGTTGCATGATGTTAGAAAGACTTAAATTGCATGCTGACGAAAAGATCAGAGAAGAACAAGCGGGTTTCAGGCCGAAACGATCATGTATTGATCAAATATTCACACTAAGAACAATTATAGAAGAATCAGTGAAAAGGCAATCGCCACTTATTATCACCTTCGTCGATTTTCAAAAAGCCTTTGATAGTCTACACCGCCCATCATTGTGGAAGATACTTACAATCTATGGTTTTCCAACAAAATATGTGAATATAATCAAAGCGCTATATGACAATGCAAGATGTTGTGTTAGAACAAATAAAGGGAATACAGAATGGTTTACAGTAGAAACAGGGGTGAAACAAGGCTGTATTATGTCACCACTACTTTTTGGAATAGCTATTGATTGGGTTATGAGAAACTATACCCACAATGAACAATTGGGTATAAAATGGACAAATGGAAAATTCCTGGGGGACCTGGATTTCGCAGATGATGTAGCATTCTTAAGTTCAACACCAAGACAATCCCAAGAAGCAATAAATAATTTGTGTCATCTCTCGGTTAAAATTGGTCTCCAAATAAATGCCTCTAAAACTAAAGCTATGAACTTTTCTAACGAGACCTTTGATATCATCTTGAACGGGGAAAAACTACAGAAAGTTGAAAGTTTCAATTATTTAGGCAGTAAAATGACTCAGGATGGTGACACAACAAGAGAAATCCATACTAGAATTGCTTTGGCAGCAGCTAGCGCCTTCAATAGATTATCTAACATTTGGAAATTACGATCATTGAATATACATACCAAGCTTCGTCTGTTTAATTCAAATGTTATCTCAGTGTTAACATACGGCTGTGAGAGTTGGAAAATAACAAAATCATTGGAGAACAAGCTGAATACATTCGAGAACAAATGTCTTAGAAAACTCATGAACATCAGTTGGAAAGAATTCAAGACTAATCGACAAATAAGAGAAGACTCTAGGCAGAAATATGTCTCCGACTATATAAGGAAAAGACGATGGTCATATATCGGTCATGTCCTACGAATGCAAAACAACAGAATACCACTACAGGCGCTCACTTGGGTTCCTGAGGGTAAGCGGAAAAAAGGAAGACCAAAAAAAACACTCAGAAGAACAATAATAAGAGAAGGAAGAACGTTGGGCCTAAATAATGTGCAAGAGCTAAGAGGAGTGGCGTCACAACGAACAACCTGGAGAGCACTGGTTTCTGCCTTATGCGCCGTGTTTGGCGCTTAAAGAATTTATTATTATTATTATATTATATATATATAATATATATATATATATATATATATATATATATAATATATATATATATATATATATATATATATAAATATATATATATATATATATATATGTATGTATATATATATGTATATATGTAATATATATATATATATATATATATATATATATATATATATATATATATATATATATATATATATATATATATATATATATATATATATATATATATAATTCAAATCCCGGACTGAGACCCCAGTGTGGCGTAGCGTAGGAAGGATAAGAAACTTATAGTAGTTAGAAATAATAGAAATAAATTAAGTGAAGTTTTGCCTGGATCACCCCGAGGAAGATTTGGCTCAAGAAGTCCTATTGGGGTCCTCCACAGGCTGAAGGGAGACAAAGAGTGTAAATTCTCCTAATTAGACAAGGTCTGGAAAAGTTTGTAAGGAGATAGTTGGTCTCTCGCTACCGTAGTCCCCTTCTCAGTTATCTATTATTATCCTTAATTATTACTGGGATTATTTGTTATATTTTACGAGCCCCCCCCCCCCCTTTTTTTTCCTTATAAAGGGAGATAAACATCAAACAATATGTAACATCTAATAGAATGAACAAGGCATGGGGTACATTATATACACCCAACTGGTTTATTAAAATGAATGGATGGCGAATGATGGTATTGTCGATGGAAATTGTGTGTATGCTGTATGTGATATACATCTCACAATTCATGTATTTTCCTCATCTACTGGCTCGGGCTAAGACATTGATAGGATGAGTTCCCTTTTAAACAGGAACTTAACTTTTCAGCCCCTGGCTGATAGTGAAGCGTGGTTGGTTGTCCTGTCTCCTTATGACATTGCATCGGGTAAGTCTCGAATGGTTCGGATCTGCCTTCACTGTGCTCGACTCCATATTCTTCTCTGAGATTGGACTGTCGTGCAAGGCTCCCCCATAGACTACTCAGAGATTGGACCCTAATCAGCAATTTAGACACGTGGCTTCACAGTGCTTTAATGCGTGAATTCGCAGTGGTCTTAGATTAGGTCTGGCCCACTCGCCTGCCTGGATGCAAGAGAAAGTTGCCTTGTTTGGCGCAACTTTTAGCGTGTTATTTCCGCTTGGGCATGTGACCTGAAGCGTGCCTTATGTGACTTTGGCGTCCGATACACGCTCCAATCAATAACGTCAAAAGTCACGTGGGGGGTTCCCGGGAGTGGGTTGAACTGGTTCTAAGTCTAAGTAGTCTGCCCTAATTCAAAACCGGTTTCCGGCCACTGAGGTTAGATCTAGAATGACGTCGTTAATCTAAAAATAGTACTAGACGCTAGAGTTGTTATCAACGAGCGAAATTTGCCGCGTATTTTTACAGGCTTTCCGATCATGCATTGAAGATGAATAAAAAAAAATGGTGTCTCGTAAATTAAATGAAGAGAAGATTGGGTCAGTCGTCACAGGCCTCACCTAACTTGAGCCCAGAGGTCCCTTATATTGTAAGTACGCCACTAGTTGGCTGATACAATACAGTCAAATAGTGCATAACTTTTGAAGAGGTAAAGAGTTTTATCAGAAGCAGATACAGGACCAAATGAGATGCAGAGCATCCAGGCCACCAAACAAAAAAAGTTACATATTACCAGCTCAGCAGAAGAGAACAAGTGGTAATCTTCAGATTCTGCTTGGGTCACAACAGACTGGAATACCACGATAGGAAACTATACAGAGCAATACAACAGGCGGTAATCTGATCATCAGAAGGGTCCCCCATCGATCAAGTGTTTCGGCCATTTGTTTACCATCTATTTAACAAGCTAAAGATAGGAACTACCGATGAGTGTGTGGCACTGATAAAAGGACTGCTGAACATCTGTTACAAAGATGCTCAACATCTGAGGAACAGAAAGCAGATATGGCTATCACGAGTATCATTCCTGAAGAAACTGTACGGAGATGCCAACAGCCTTAAGGTGACCACTTCTTTCTTTGAACATATTTGTTATTGTTGTTTTTGGGTCATCCCTTCTATTACAGGCCATCACTTCTGTTGCATGAATCTTTTGGCTGCCACTTCTGTTGGTGTATGTGTGGGGGTTGTATGACAGAGATAGTGCTACTGTCTCTCACAGCTGACAATGTTGACGTCAGCAATGTCGGGCTTACTAGCAGTGGCCGACAGTGTTTAATATGTGAGCGAATGTCATGAGTTCTTTAGGTTTGTAAACGTCTGATGTAAACCCACACTATAGTAACGTTAGGTCAGGAAACAGACCAACAGGTAAGACGAATTAGTTTTTAACTTATACACAGTTTATTTACGACAGTAACGCTGACATCATGGACAACAGATCACAGCTAATCACATGGTATGATAGTAGGTATAATCCATAGATAAATTGAGTGCAACACCAGCAACTCATCATAAATGGTAATAATATATAATCCGTCAGAAAGTTGAGTGCATCACCAGCAACTCCTCATATATGGTAATAATATATAATCCGTCAGAAATTGGTTGCATTAACAGCAATTCATTATAAATGGTAATAGCCGGTATAATCCAAGGCATTAATAATATATTGAATCTCTTCCCTTCAAAAAACACTCTGGACACACTAGCGAGACTATAAAAACCGTCTCAAAGCTCTGCCAGATACCTAATGACCAAGATTATGATAATGACTCTTCATTCACCAAACAGCCCCAAATAAGAAAGATGCTATGAACGATATCGAACGAAGGTACCAAACCAAAATCTTCAGATTGAGAACAGGCCACTCTACACTAAATGGCTACAGAAACAGACTAAGTTCACAAAATGTAGACACTGCCCTAACCCGTTGGAGACAGTAGAACACCACCTACTACAGTGCCATGCACTTCAGGGACTGAGACAACAACTGCTACCACACAACCCATCCATAGACAATACACTGTATGGCAGCTCAGAACAGCTTATACGAACTGCGCAGTACCATATAATGGCATCAAGGTCACCAAGAGCTGACGCTCAGTGACAGTGGATCAAAGAAGAAGAATGACCGAGATTATTGTTTCTCAATACAACTCAGTACATCTTCACTCAAGCGCGAACTAACAGCTTGAGATGTGAGCTCAGCTCACCTGTATCTCCCCCCCCCCCCCCCCCCAACTACTCAGAACATTTAAACACTCTCTTTATGTTTAAAAAAAACTAACACATACTCAGTTGAGCTATGTTCAAACACCCAAATAAAAAATCATCTCATAACTTTAAACGTGCTTACTAGCGTGTCTATAAAAAATCAGACCCGTACATAAAAATCCCAAACACTTAACTCCCACTAAAAAACATGACTTAACAGATTACACCGACCCCCGGGGGAAAAAAATGATATCATCATTTTTTTTTAAATTACATCGAACAAAAATGTGAGGTCGATCAAATTCTATTATATACAACAGAGAATTATACTATATGTTAAGTCATATCGATAAACCAACAATAGAGGGGTGGAAGTATGTGCGGAATATGAAGATGAAGTATGCAAAGAGGATCAAACATCAAATTCAAACAAAGATGAATGTCACAGTATAATATCTACACTTTCATGACATTGTCCTCTAAGCTCGTATCAAACTGCGAGAGGTCACACAATCAACATACTTATAAAAGCCATTCACAAAGCGTACACGAAGGCGTGCTGACAATCTCCCTTTTTAATAATAACAATGAAACACGTAGGAATTCAATAATAATAGCAATACATTGTCAGCAATAACCATATGACTTGAACCCAAACCTACTGAACAACATCTGCAACGCATCCGCCACAGCCTGAGAGGTGATAGTCCTCATTGGCACAGCCTCGGGCCATCTTGTGCACAGATCCACCATTGTCAGAATAAAACGAAAGCCTCTATCTGATGCAACAGAAAGAGGACCAACGATATCGATTGCAACTTTCTGGAAGGGGCGAACCGACAAATCAACAACCTGCAACGGAGCCTTCGGTAATTTGCCTTTATGTGTCACTGGCTGACATACCCTGCAAGACCTGCAGTATACTTTAATGTCTTTGTTGTATGCCGGCCAATAGAATTGTGACAGAACCCTATGGCAAGTTCTTGCAACCCCCATATGTCCAGCAAACGGTGAATCGTGTGCCACCTGCAACACCTTTGATCTAAAGGCGACAGGCACAACCACCTGGCGCTTGAATTCGAATTGGCTGGAAAAGCATCTGGTAAGAACATCATTTTTCAACTCAAACCAGTAACGTGCCGACTTCGTGCACTTTACATCACCATTTTGGGCCAAAATGTAACATTTCTGCAATGTTCCATCAGCTCGCTGCTGCTGGACAAAGTCCGATGCTGGTACATCGGGACCCGTGGAGGCAATACATGGGACCGCGTTAGATGTCGGTAGTTCCCGCTGTATCGCCAATGAATTGTCGTCTGATCTGGTCTGCGCCCTTGTGACCACCACATTTGCCACAACTGACCGTTCGACCTGCCATTTTGTGATGTCGGCCTGAGTACAGGCACGAACACCATGCACGTTCCCTATAATCAAATCGACCACTGGAGCCTCAAGAACACACGCCTGCACCCGACCAGAAATAAAGGGTGTATCCACCTCTATAATGGCTAGGGGGTAATATTCAACATTTCCCCCAAATGTCACGCATCCGACAGTCTTACCAATAAGGCACGATTCGTCAATACATGATCGGCGCACTCCTATCGTAGTGCATCCTGTGTCCCTCAACACAGACACCAACTGGTTCTGAACCATGCCCTGGTGTAACTCTAAGCTTCCGCTCCCATCAAGAGAAGAGAGGCAAGGCAGAGTATGACCACAAATTAGTAATGGTCTGCCATCAGGTTCAAACAAAGGCCTTTATCCTTCGCAATCTTCGTTATTAAAGGTTTTCAGAACGCATGCAGCATTAGCCTTTTCTGAATTGTTTGGACAGACTCTTGCAGCATGTCCCCTTCCGTCACACGCACCACATCGAAGCTGACCACCATCATCTTTTGTAGGACTACCCTTTGGTGAATTGGGATGTTCTTGCTCCCGTTTGTCATCCCTATCATTCCTTTTACTCGGACCACTTCTTCTATACCAGCGATGATCGGGATCGCTAGTAGTGTCTATTCGGACCTGCCTCCGAGTAGACCTGTCATGTCTATCTCCCGTGTATCTAAACGGAGATCTATCCTGACGGTAGAACGATTGTTTTTTCGGAGATCTGTATCCCTTAAAATTATCATAGTTCCCATGAGATCCATGCCCACTAGAGTATTGCCGATCAAACCTTCTCCTGGCAAACCTGTCTGCACTCTTGGACCGATGCTGCCGGAAAGGTTTCCCAATAACCTTGCCAACACATGAAGCGAAAGGCTCAGGGACAAATGACTTGTGAATTGTCTTACCAGGGTGAGCTGTAACGTACTGCCGCCCCAACTCTGACATAGCAGTAATGTCTCTGGGTTTGCGTTCTTGAAAAAATGCAACCATGTCAGAACAACATGAGGACAACACCTTGTCCCGCAACATGAGATCAAAGAGTCCATCAAAATCCCTAGTTATTCCCTCCAGCTCTGTCCATCTATTAAGGAGAAGTTTAATTTTGGTGACAAAAGAGCCGAAATCTTGGTCGGCACTAGGCATCGCATCTCTGAAACGAGAGCGATACCCTTCAGCTGTCAGCTTAAATTCTCTCAGCAATGTTGCCTTTACGGTATCATAATTAGTTCTGTCAGCCACAGGCAAACTATATACGGTGTTTAAAGCAGAGCCGGAAAGCAATGCAGATAAAAGTGAAGGCCATTCCTCCTTCCTTGCCCTCCAGGCAAGAGCCTCTGATTCAAATCTCTCCAAAAAGAAGTCCATGCTATCTACTTCCTCCCGAAAATTCGGTAATCGTAGCCTATAAGGGCGAGTTGGCTCCCTAGAAGTCGAACTAGGATTGCCAGCATCAAGCTCCAACTTTTTTATAGCAATTTCCTTGTCCGCCTCAATCTTCATTTTTTCTAACTCCATCCGTCTTAGATCTGCCTCAATTTTTTTATTTTCTGTATCTGCTTGAATCTGTCTCAGTTCCCTATTTCTATCTGCTTCAATCTGTTTCAGTTCTCTATCTGCTTAAATCCAATATATATTTGCAGACGATGGGTACGATGTACCTGCAGTCACGAATACACCTGATTAAAAAAACAAGCAGGTGAAAATACAGTATGACAAGACAGTTCCAAATAAGGGATCCAATGAAAGGAATCCTTGCTTGTCTATACCCAATCAATGTCAAGATACAATGACATAAATCTCAAGCTCACACAGTGGTAGCTTTAGACAAGGACATCTGCATAATGGCTAAAAAAAATGATGTCCGTCTTCTATTTCACCAATGCGTGATTTTACAAATACATATCATATACAAAGGAAATCAAAAATTCATATACTATGAACAGTACATATAATGATGAGACACGAACTCACTTGACAAACAAACACCAACAGTACGATAAGAAAGTGATGACAGATATATGTGATAGAAACACATAAGTATATACAAACCGTACTGTTAACAAACGAGAACAAGGAGATTGTCAATATAACTTATGTACAAGATAGCAAGAAGAAAACAGGAGAATACGACAGCAAAACATGACGAAAAAGAATACTTGCAAAAATACGACACTATGCATACAAACAAGACAATCACCGCTAAAACACTGAAAATGTGCACGGTCAGTTATGCTGGACAGTCAACAGGGTCAACTCTCTGTGCCTGTACCCCACTGCAACACTGACAGTGTTACTGCCTAAAGAAATCAGTTCAACATAATCCCTTTCCCTTAAGGAAAAAAAAATCTGTTAAACACGCCACCAATACCACACTTAAAACCAATGCATTACAATAATAAGACAACAAAGACGGCACGAAAACCAGTAGTGGACGGTGAAGCGACGAGGTCTGTAGCAAGGCAATATCAAAAGGCAGAAAGAAGTCACACAAATAATTGAAATATGTAAAACAAATGAAATTGCAAATGAAAGTATCAGAGACAATGAAATGAACAGATAATAAAATAGTAACAGAAAAGCATCATTGCAACTACCAGCATATGGAGAAACGAGCTAAACGAAAACAATTCAAATGGATGAGCAGAGTAGACCAGTAATTAAAAACATGACGATACGGGAAACACATAAAATAAAGTGACGTCAAAAAAGAAAGTAGAACAGCAAGAGAAAAGAAAACAAGAAATTTAACTAAATTTATGACTGTCTGTTACGCACGGATCATTATTATTTTTCGTTTGTATAAACATTTTTTGATATGTATGATCATTTTTTGACTGAAGTGTGTATTATGTTTTCTATGGTCAAAGGGACATAATCCGAGTTATCGAAACTACAATTTTTTAGGAGTTTGCCTTCTCTTGTATAGAGACACGTTCGGTCTATAATTTCTTGAACGAAGCGTGACCACATCTCCTTATTTGGTAGTATCAGTCAACTATGGTAGATGTCTGAAACCTTTCTTAACGCTTTTTTTCATGACCATAAAAGGCGCGACTGTGTAAGACTTTTATCTCGAATGTTCTTAGAATCGTCTTATTGTGAACGGCAACTCAGAGATTGTCGTTCTGCGCATGTCAAAAGCAGAGAGTTCGTTCTGTGTGTTCCGCCCAGTTGGGCAGTTGAGAAATGGTTTAAGAAGCGAGCAGACGCAACTGCGTCTTGTGATTCTCTGAGGGAAATACATTGTCTTAGTGAGTTAGTTAGCTAACTAGACTATTTCCCCGTATTATTCACGCCTGCCTGGAGGCATATGTTCATGGTTGATTTTCCGAAATAAGGTAATTCCTCTTGTATCGAACTTTATGCTATCATCTAGAGGTTCGTCATTTTGTCGCCTATTTGCTCGCCTGTGTGATTCAAAATGGAGAGGTACTTTGACTAGGATTAAGTCACCGGGTATCTTTATACCTGAACTAGTTAAATATATATGGGTCGCTCTAGACCAACAAGACTATTGTCTGTGTTCCAGGATTCGTTATATCAGAGATCACGTCCAAGTCAGATGGTTAGACTTAGGAACATTATAAAGGTCGAGCTGACCTGTAGCCCATGTATGCTATTCACGTGCAGACAGTGAACGGACTTATTGTATACAACTGATCTGCTAGCATCAGAATGGGAGCATTTATTATTGTTTATGAACATTGAAGATCTGTAGCTGACACTGTTGCAGAAGTTATAGAAATTATTATTATTTATACAGCTTCACGAACTAGAACTCTATGATTTATGAATTTCTGAATCTATTGAACTGTGATGTCTTATGACGCATATATACAACAGCTGTCATTGCTGACTACAGAAATTGTTTTCAATGTGCCATATCATCTTGCTGAACTCGTTAACTATGTTGATGTCATAAGTATCATGACTGTTTTGTGGCGTGCAATAAATGGAAGAAACTTATACAACGAAGTTACCCTTTCTATGACTCCACACGTCATGTTGCCTGTGTGATAACCCTGTGAACTGTTCCACTACCACATACACAGCAACATCCTAAATCAGAGAAGACACCTACATCTTGCACTTTTATACCAGGTGTCGATAAGGGTGGCAAGTTACCACTTCAGCTCAAATCCACCCTTATCATTTTTGGTGGCCAATGTGGGGATCAGCAAACCCAGACATCATCATCATACTAGATACAACTACAGCATCAACTACCACCTTACAAGAAATTTTATTGAAAGTATCCGGATTTTCTGACAGTTGCTGATTTTGAAACTACCCGGCGCTGCTCGGCAATATTGAAGTTTATGTAAAATTAGAAGGACAAGTACCGAGCGAATGGATTTCCTGATCTGGTGAAAAGAAGGACAAGTGCCGTAACAACTGTTCCGGTCTCAGGGGTACTGTTGCGGGTTCAGAAGGTCAAGTGCCGGTTAAATCAATTTAGAAGATTCAGAAGGTCAAGTGCCGTAACAACTGTTGCAGTATTAGAAGCTCTTTTCCTTCGTCATGGCTGTTTATGGGAGCAGAAGTTAATCACGTTGGATCATTATCCTCAGAATGCTGATTACATCCTGTTCTGCACCGTGCTGACGCTGGATTTATAGAAGTTAAGTGGCCTGTTTTGTTTGTGAACTGTGCCCTTATGTTCTAACTGAGCCTTCTGTACTTTCACACTTTCTCCTATTGTTTTCATGATACATGTTTATATGTTATATGTTATTTGTTATTTGTATATTTATATGTTTATATTTCAGCGGGTTTTCTCGGTTGGGCGGTGTCTTGCAGTAGAAGATACCACGTCACAGAGGTTCTACTGTTAGCGTTTTCCTTAGGGACTGTGCGAATTTCCTACAGTGAAATTTGCTAGCGACAATCGTTGCTATATCTGTTTAGTTGTGACGAGTTGTGCTTTATTTTTGTTTCTTGTATATATATATATATTTTTCTTTTTTCTTTTCTCTCTTTCTTTGTGTTTTTAGTTTCGATTTCGATTGTTTGTATTTGTAGGTCTCCCCTTTGCTATTATTCAGTTCTTTACGTATATTTTTGTGTATACACTGTAGCGTCATTTGTTAGTCATATCTTCGCATATTTCTTTTTAGTTTTGCTGTTTGTGTATTTGACTTATGCGAATGTTTTCGTATTGTTTGATCTTTGTTGTTGTTTACATTGACTTTGATCTTTGTTGATTGTTTACATTGACTCTGATCTTTGTTATTGTTTACATTGTTGGTGACCTTTGTTATTGTTTACATTGTCTTGTTATTGTTTACATAGTTCTTGCATAGTTAGCTTTCACTATTGTTAATATATGCTCATGCACTATTGGTCTATAGTGCACTTATCATAACAAACTGGTTGTTTTTTGCTTATGCACTATTGTAGTGCAGTTATGATAAATAACTGATGGTTATGCACTGATTTGGGTAGTGCACTGTTAATTAAGAGGTGACTTGTGATATTATTATACATTTGATAATACAAGTTGGTGTCAACTCCTGTTTCCCACAGAGATTGGGTTCAACATAGAGATTATACAAGCACTTTATTAAGTCTTGTTGCTATTTAACATTGAAATAAGATAATTAATTATTTCAGGTTCTATGACATTGTGCTAACTGATCACAATCCTATCAGAGTCAGACCATATCCAATACCTATCCATTTCCAGTCTCAAGTCGAAAAAGAGTTGGATGAAATGATACGTTTGGAAATCATTGAACCATCCACTTCAGCATACTCTTCGTCTATGGTTATTGTTCGAAAGAAGGATAATAACATTCGCATTTGCGTAGATTATCGCAAATTGAACCAAGTTACGAAGTTCGATGCTGAACCTATGCCTTCATTAGAAGAGCTACTCAATAAACTTTCTAATTCTAGATTCTTTACCAAACTAGATTTGTCTAAAGGTTATTGGCAAGTCCCGCTAACTGAACGTGCCAAACCTTTTACAGCTTTTTCTACACCTAGGGGTTTATTCCAATGGAATTTCATGCCTTTTGGTCTTATGAACGCCCCTGCTACATTCGTACGCATGATGCGGCGAATTCTCGCATATCGTACAGATGTCATAGCATACCTAGATGATATCTGTCTATTCAGTGATTCTTGGGAAGATCACTATTTGGGTTTATACGAATTACTGTCTACTCTTCGCGAGTATAACTTGACTGCAAAACCCTCTAAAGCCTTTATAGGATTTAGCGAGATTTCTTTCCTAGGTCATCGGGTTGGTCATGGTCTTTTAAAGACAGAGGACCACAATGTTTCAAAAATACTTAACATTTCGGTCCCTAAGACGAAGAAACAAGTAAGGAGTCTATTAGGTTTGATTCAATTCTACGGACGATTCATTCCGAATCTGTCCTCCATTATGGCACCGCTTTCTACTTTATTGAAGAAAGGGTCGCCTAATCTGATCCGCTGGTCTAAAGAATGTCAATCCTCATTGGACCAGGTTAAAGCCCTATTTTCATCTCCACCTATTCTTAAGTTACCTACTATTGAGAAGACTTTTGTTCTTCGAAGTGACGCCTCGTCAACAGGGATTGGGGCAGCACTAATGCAGGAGTATTCTGATACTTTGCATCCGGTGATGTATATCTCTAGGAAATTAAACGCTGCAGAAAAGAATTACTCGGTTTTAGACCGTGAGTTATTGGCTATGGTATGGTCTATTCTGAAGTTACAAAGATTTCTTCTAGGCGCACATTTCATTGTGGAAACCGACCAGAAAGCGCTTACTGCTATTCAGAGCAAAAACTTGAAGAGCTCGAGGTCCACTCGTTATGCCATAGCTCTTCAACCATTTCATTTCTCGGTTCGAGCTATCCGTGGTTCGGATAATGTAATGGCAGACATTCTGTCCAGATGTCCACACGATTCCACATGATTCTTCTGTCATATATATCTATTTTCTGATATACAATTCAAAATTATAATGGCACGTTAGTAGATTTTTTCTCACTTTTTTTTTTTGAGGGGAATTTATAACATTGTACCATGTAATTATCTAAGAAGGCTTAGTTAGTGATATACGGGCCAAAAGATCACTCGGCCACATTTAAATAAATTATTTTCAGGATTGTATTAAGAAATTTACCAGTTGTCTTTAAGATTTGTGTTATTGATATTTTCGCAGCACATCATTGAAGTCTGCGAGTTTATGTCCATTGTGGAACTTTGAGGATATCAAGTCCTGTCCTATCTTTGGGAGCGGATGATGTCCACATCTTCTTCTATTGAATGTTTTATGTCACCGAAGATCAACACATGTATTTACTTATTAATTACTGTTACTTTATATAATGTAATAATATAGTGCGGTATATTAGTAAATTACACCGCTATTTGCAACACATTGTATGATAACACATAATATATTTAATTTCATATATTGGTATGAGAATAATTTGATTGTCATTATGTTGTTGCCATCATTGTGGCGTGTGTTGGTGGCACCTTCCTGGAATATATCAGCGTATACTTAGATAAATTTTTTCTCTAAGGATCTGAGATATGATCTCAGTGTCGCTCCATGCGTTGAGCTAATTTGTTAGGTATATATCCACGCATCATACGTGCGTTAGGAGCCTAGATTTTTTCCGGCTCCAGGATTTTAAAAAAAAAAAATGTTTCATTTTTTTTTTCCAGGGAGGGTGCGGTAATGTTACGCACGGATCATTATTATTTTTCGTTTGTATAAACATTTTTTGATATGTATGATCATTTTTTGACTGAAGTGTGTATTATGTTTTCTATGGTCAAAGGGACATAATCCGAGTTATCGAAACTACAATTTTTTAGGAGTTTGCTTTCTCTTGTATAGAGACACGTTCGGTCTATAATTTCTTGAACGAAGCGTGACCACATCTCCTTATTTGGTAGTATCAGTCAACTATGGTAGATGTCTGAAACCTTTCTTAACGCTTCTTTTCATGACCATAAAAGGCGCGACTGTGTAAGACTTTTATCTCGAATGTTCTTAGAATCGTCTTATTGTGAACGGCAACTCAGAGATTGTCGTTCTGCGCATGTCAAAAGCAGAGAGTTCGTTCTGTGTGTTCCGCCCAGTTGGGGCAGTTGAGAAATGGTTTAAGAAGCGAGCAGACGCGACCTGCGTCTTGTGATTCTCTGAGGGAAATACATTGTCTTAGTGAGTTAGTTAGCTAACTAGACTATTTCCCCGTATTATTCACGCCTGCCTGGAGGCATATGTTCATGGTTGATTTTCCGAAATAAGGTAATTCCTCTTGTATCGAACTTTATGCTATCATCTAGAGGTTCGTCATTTTGTCGCCTATTTGCTCGCCTGTGTGATTCAAAAATGGAGAGGTACTTTGACTAGGATTAAGTCACCGAGTATCTTTATACCTGAACTAGTTAAATATATATGGGTCGCTCTAGACCAACAAGACTATTGTCTGTGTTCCAGGATTCGTTATATCAGAGATCACGTCCAAGTCAGATGGTTAGACTTAGGAACATTATAAAGGTCGAGCTGACCTGTAGCCCATGTATGCTATTCACGTGCAGACAGTGAACGGACTTATTGTATACAACTGATCTGCTAGCATCAGAATGGGAGCATTTATTATTGTTTATGAACATTGAAGATCTGTAGCTGACACTGTTGCAGAAGTTATAGAAATTATTATTATTTATACAGCTTCACGAACTAGAACTCTATGATTTATGAATTTCTGAATCTATTGAACTGTGATGTCTTATGACGCATATATACAACAGCTGTCATTGCTGACTACAGAAATTGTTTTCAATGTGCCATATCATCTTGCTGAACTCGTTAACTATGTTGATGTCATAAGTATCATGACTGTTTTGTGGCGTGCAATAAATGGAAGAAACTTATACAACGAAGTTACCCTTTCTATGACTCCACACGTCATGTTGCCTGTGTGATAACCCTGTGAACTGTTCCACTACCACATACACAGCAACATCCTAAATCAGAGAAGACACCTACATCTTGCACTTTTATACCAGGTGTCGATAAGGGTGGCAAGTTACCACTTCAGCTCAAATCCACCCTTATCACTATCTTTCTGTAAACTGAATCCTCAAAGTTCTAATCCCAGCTCCTCAATCGAATGATGATAATGAATCACGAGACAAAAGCACGAATAGTACCAACAAATGTTAGTGCTACAATCACAAGGCCTACATTAGTGCAAACTCTGCACTGAAAAGATGCGGCAAAAATCAGCTAAATGCTGAATAAATTCAAATTACAATGATTGCACAATCGGCGTCAGGCATTCATGTAGCTGAAGCTCTTGAAGCCACCAATGTATGTAGTAATATGACCATTACATCAATGTTCATAAAAAAAATTCCGTTCCGCTACTCAAAAAACACCAATGTGATTGATTTCATATGTCTGTGTCCAAGAAAGGCTACACCAGCATAATAAATGATAACTGGTAACTAAAGACGTCCAGAAATTACATTTTATTGAACTATGGCTGCAGCAAGCTAACGACATAAAGTCCACTCAACAAGACATTTAATTTTTATCAGCTGCGTAACATAGACCACTGCATAGAAAATGTGTCATGGTCGTATCCACTTCACGTACAATTAATCATACATGACTACAATGTTCTGTCTTATCCAACGATATATATCACATCAGCATTCACGATAATGCTGCTCGGCAAAAAAACACGTATAGTTCCTCTTTTGATTTCACGAATTAGTTTTCAGCACGACAATGATAGTCGTAGTATTCAAGAAACTTTTAGTTAAATTTTATGCGGAAAAATTTCACTGCAGCAGCGTCGCACAAGTTAAATTTTCCACTGCGGACAAATCTATCAAAAGTCAAGCGTTGTGCAATAAGTAGTACAGGCAAGGCAACGTAAGTCACGGTAGAGGCGAGCTGTAAGATGTGTAACACATGGCAGGTACGCACGTGTAAAGACATCCACATAATTTAACTATAGAAAACAAATCCTACCAAAGTAGGCAATTTATGCTCTCAGCAGTAGGCCACCAATACAACCGATAATCCAAAAATCAGCAGGCAACTGCAAGGAAACCAATTTAAATTTAAAATACATCTTGCCTACGCGTCATATTTAACTAAACACCTCCTATTTTCCACCACAATTACGATAGACCCACAATTAGCTCTCCAAATCACTGACAATGGAACTAATCCAACAATAAGACGGCGTCGTCGTCGCCCCAGCCAATAAGCAGAATTATATCCATAAACATTAGCTTCATTTGTCTTCACAGTATCGCTAATCTTGTCACCTATGCACGAACATTGTAGCTTGTTTTCACCTATGAACAAACCATTGCAAAATGTCCTCATCAGTTCAATGTTACATATAATGGGCTGCAACCCAATCATTAACAAAAGCCTCGACAACTGTAAACTTGCTAGAGGGAGCCCATTTGATAAGATCAATACCACAAACATCCAATCCAGCATCACTAACAAATGTGGAAGCTGAAACATACATCTGCTATAGAAGGACTTGGAAGCCCCCAGATCACAACATGTCACAGTATAATATCTACACTTTCATGACATTGTCCTCTAAGCTCGTATCAAACTGCGAGAGGTACACAATCAAATACTTATTAACGCCATTCACAAAGCGTACACAAGGCGTGCTGACAATCTCCCAGTTTAATAATAACAATGAAACACGTAGGAATTCAATAATAATAGCAATACATTGTCAGCAATAACCATATGACTGGATCAACAAGTCCTATTAAAACTAGATTATACAATTAATGCTGTACAAACCTAAATAAAGAGAGTCATCGATTAATGCTTGCAATGCGGTTCAAAACAAAGCAACTGACATCTTTCTCTGTCAGGCCCAGCGCAGTTAAATCCATTCAAATGGACCCCTTTGATCTAAAATAACTTTGAAAGTGATGTGCGCACCAATAATATCATGTGTGTATTTAATAAAAAGAATGGTACAAAAAGAATACATATATAAAACGACAAAGTGAATAATTTACAGTAGAGCATGGAGGAGTGAAGAGTAACAGTTAAAGTTAACTTATGATAGTACTAATAATGTTAGCAGGACTGAAATCAGTGGAAGTAATAGCGTATAAACAGTTACTACTGGATGCAGCAACTAAGTGATAGGGTAATGCAAATAAATAACAATGTCAGAAGAAAAAAGTTAGCAGGTGGTACACACACTTGGTAAATGTTCAGGTAGTGAAATGTTAGCGTAATGAGGGTATGTTAAGTTAGCAGGCGTAGCGTAGGGTTAGTGGAAGTGCAGTCTGGCGAGGGTTTAGTGGAAGTTTAGCAGGTCAAACCCGATAGACGGCATTTGAGTTAGCATTTTGATCGAGGGTTTAGTGGATTAACTTAGACAGGGAAAAAATAGGGTAAGTTTAAATTAGCATTGTGATAGGGTACTGTCACTCGTTCAATG
This sequence comes from Oreohelix idahoensis, assembly GCA_024509875.1. Taxonomy (NCBI): domain Eukaryota; kingdom Metazoa; phylum Mollusca; class Gastropoda; order Stylommatophora; family Oreohelicidae; genus Oreohelix; species Oreohelix idahoensis. The sequence continues at coordinate 373,540 of JAMPIV010009521.1, read as the reverse complement.
TTCATCAACACACTGTTAGTGTATAGAATTAATATGTAATAACGTGTCATGAAAGTCAAAGAACAGCAGGGTCCTAAGTAGTTATAGTGCAATATAGCAGGGGTGATAGGGTTAAAAAGTTTTAGTGAGCGTGTTGAGATAGTTAAATCATCACTGCGGAGTCAGAATTAGTGAATGGCTTGAGCAAAGTGATACGGGTTTAAGTTACAGCGTCTAGCAGGAGATCTTGAATTGTCCAACATATTGATGTTATTGCAGAGTATCAACGCTCAAATTCAGTCAATGGTAGGACAATAGTAGAACAAGGTTGTTGAGTTACCTGCATATCATGTAAAAAACAGTTTAGGATGGCATTGAGGTGAAGGCATGAACTGTCTGTTAATTGGGTTACCTTATATTTCAGCTTGATCAGCAAGAGGTGGTAAATTCTTTTTTTTTTTTTTTTCCCCCTTATTTTTGGTTTAAGGATGAAAACAGGCAAACAGTGACTCTATGAGTTAGTGTAATAGTAATATTTCTTATAAACGAGTGGGTGCAGTGAAAGTAGGCACAGACTGAATTGAAATTATCACAATATAGAACTATAAAAGTGTCTGAAAAATAGTATATAAAGAAGTGTTGTGAAATTAATTCAAGGGTCCCTTGCATAAGATACAATGGGTGGGTTTGAAAAAAAATTGAAAAAAGGTGATTCGTCTTACGAGGACAAAAGACAAAGAAAATAGTCTACGTTACGGCCACAAGGCCTTCGTCAGGAAAGGAAAGAAAGTGAAGGTTAGATAGGACACATGAGAACCTAAAAAGATATATATATAAAAATTAAAAAAATAGGTACTTCCCTGAAGGCGGCAAAGTCCTAACGCTTATGGGCGCGTGCCAGGAAAGGGAAATGACTGCCACCACCGGATGTACACAATAACATACTTAGAAACTAAAAAACGAAACTAAGCAATAAACTACCCAAACTTAATAGAAGTTGGGACTGGAAATAGAAGGGAACAGAATGAGTCGAAGATAAATAAATAAAAAATCTAGACATATTAAAAACAGTGTATAATATATTCATGCGTATAATTAGAGGGCGGCAGAAAATAGAAAAATGGGATAAGAGTGGAAAGAGTCAAAATAGAACAGGCGAACAAAGGGTGACCTCAGACAAAGGTGTGTAGAGTGTTGAGCCCAGCTGGTTTTAGACACCCCATGCGGTGGATAAGACGGTTCTCAAGCTGTTCTTGGCTAGCAGTGTCAGAGGAGCAGGATCTGATCGCCGTGACCTGGATGTCGATGGGACCCTGGTGGTCAGGGCCATTGAAGTGTATGGCAACTGGTGTGGATTTGTGCTGAGAGATGTCATTCAAGTGCTGGCTGAACCTGTCCCCAAGTCGTTTGCCTGTTTGGCCAATATAGGTTTTGCAGCAGCGTTTACATATGATCGTATAAATGACGTTACGCGACTCACATGTGAAGCTACTAGTGATGGTGTACGTAGCCTCAGGAAAAGACACCTTGTGGGTTGAGATGACATACTTGCACGTGTTGCATCGTGTCCGACCACAGGGTAATGTGCCAAAGTGAGTGGCATTCTCCTTTGGGAGACGGCTGTGAACAAGAAGGTCCTTCAGGTTCTTGTCGCGTCTATATGCCACCAAAGGTGCTTCACCGAATACTTCTTGGGTCACAGACTCTGCTTGAAGGATAGGTAGGTGGCGGAAAAGGATCTGTTTGACTGCAGTACTGTGTGGGTGATAGGTCAAGATTAATTTGACTCTATCCGAAGTGGATTTATAGTGAGGTTTGAGGGCCTCCTGACGAGAGATGGGGAGAACACGTTGGAAGGCAGAGGTGAGAACATGTTAGGGATAAAGTCTGCTACGGAAGAAATCCAACATCTCATTGGCTCGAAAGTGGAAGTCATCATCGTCTTGGTACAAACGACGGAGGCGGAGAAGTTGTGAAAATGGAAAGGAGTCACGACAAGCCCGAGGATGAGAAGAGGTATACAGAAGGTAGCTATGGGCACCTGTCGGCTTGTAGTATACTGAGGTATTGAGGCCGGAGGGTGTGATAGTAATAGTAATGTCAAGAAAGTTGACAGATACTGTGGAGACGAGGAAGGTGAACTTGATAGTGGGGTGGAAGTGGTTGACAAAGTCGATGAAGCGGGATAAATCAGTCTCGGACATATCTGTGAGACCTATGCCATCATCGATATATCTGCGGTAAAACCCGGGGAAAGACGATGATGACTTCCACTTCCGAGCCAATGAGATGTTGGATTTCTTCCGTAGCAGACTTTATCCCGAACATGTTCTCACCTCTGCCTTCCAACGTGTTCTTCCCATCTCTCGTCAGGAGGCCCTCAAACCTCACTATAAATCCACTTCGGATAGAGTCAAATTAATCTTGACCTATCACCCACACAGTACTGCAGTCAAACAGATCCTTTTCCGCCACCTACCTATCCTTCAAGCAGAGTCTGTGACCCAAGAAGTATTTGGTGAAGCACCTTTGGTGGCATATAGACGCGACAACAACCTGAAGGACCTTCTTGTTCACAGCCGTCTCCCAAAGGAGAATGCCACTCACTTTGGCACATTACCCTGTGGTCGGACACGATGCAACACGTGCAAGTATGTCATCTCAACCCACAAGGTGTCTTTTCCTGAGACTACGTACACCATCACTAGTAGCTTCACATGTGAGTCGCGTAACGTCATTTATACGATCATATGTAAACGCTGCTTCAAAACCTATATTGGCCAAACAGGCAAACGACTTGGGGACAGGTTCAGCCAGCACTTGAATGACATCTCTCAGCACAAATCCACACCAGTTGCCATACACTTCAATGGCCCTGACCACCAGGGTCCCATCGACATCCAGGTCACGGCGATCAGATCCTGCTCCTCTGACACTGCTAGCCGAGAACAGCTTGAGAACCGTCTTATCCACCGCATGGGGTGTCTAAAACCAGCTGGGCTCAACACTCTACACACCTTTGTCTGAGGTCACCCTTTCCTCGCCTGTTCTACTTTGACTCTTTCCACTCTTATCCCATTTTTCTATTTTCTGCCGCCCTCTAATTATACGCATGAATATATAATACACTGTTTTTAATATGTCTAGATTTTTTATTCTATTTTTTATTTATTTATCTTCGACTCATTCTGTTCCCTTCTATTTCCAGTCCCAACTTCTATTAAGTTTGGGTAGTTTATTGCTTAGTTTCGTTTTTTAGTTTCTAAGTATGTTATTGTGTACATCCGGTGGTGGCAGTCATTTCCCTTTCCTGGCACGCGCCCATAAGCGTTAGGACTTTGCCGCCTTCAGGGAAGTACCTATTTTTTAATTTTTATATATATCTTTTTAGGTTCTTATGTGTCCTATCTAACCTTCACTTTCTTTCCTTTCCCTGACGAAGGCCTTGTGGCCGTAACGTTGGCTATTTTCTCATTCTTTTGTCCCCGTAAGACGAATCACCTTTTTTCGATTTTTTTTCACACCCATCCGTGAAAAATAGCAGCGTGAGAAGTAAATCGCACTGAGGACAATGCGCTGCATTACTGCATTGAGGACAATGCGTTGTATAAAATACATACACCAGAAAAAGCAAGTAACAATCTGAGTGTGCGCAATGACGTACAGAGAAGTCATGAATATACAAATGATAGCGACGTCAATAGGCAAAGTACTAAGAGTGCAATGATGACTGACAATCTGCGACCTTACGCAAGACAAAGGAAATGCAGTTGACAAAGGTGTATCTCTCAAAGGCAAAACTGAAGTCATAGCCTGTGTACTGGGCAGAGAAAAAAGCAAGAAATATACTATAAAGATGTAAAAGCAGACAGTGGTGAACTTAGACCTGCATCGAAGTTCAAAAGAAAAGCAGTAAGTACGACAAAAAGTCGTAAAACCAGAAGATACTGAGCTAACCGGCCCAATAAGGAAGGTATAGAAACCCATCAAATATATAAATTTACTGACAACTAAGGCCATACATTTAGCAAAGAAAACAGTATTCATAGCAGAAAAGAAGTTGCAACCAACGTGACTGGACGTAGATTCTGTCGTAGCGACTAACCGGCCCAATAAGGAAGGTATAGAAACCCATCAAATATATAAATGTACTGACAACTAAGGCCATACATTTAGCAAAGAAAACAGTATTCATAGCAGAAAAGAAGTTGCAACCAACGTGACTGAACGTAGATTCCGTCGTAGCGATAAAGTTAGTGTGTGTATCAGACAAAACAGAAGGATCTTCTTCCGTAATTGTACTTAATGAAGAATCCAAGTTAGAGTAACGATGTACTAAGGTATGTCGAACTGGACTAAAAAAAGCACCAAGATTAGTATGATGAACAATAGTATCATTAATACTGCAAGATCGCAGCACATTAGCAGAATGTATCATGTTAGCAGAATGTACCTGGTGATAAGATTTTGGCATACTTGTTAATGTTGTATCAGTAAGGTGATGTAGCCGTTCCCAAACAGCAATTTGTGCCAGAGTACATATCTTTATACCATGAATCTGTCTGACAGTAAGGTCGGCGATAGGCGCCCTGAGCATACATGCGTGTATATAACCAGTAAAAAATGGTGTGGCAATGTGGACGATGGCAGTTGGAAAAGTCTCAACTGTACCTCCGAATGTCACACATTTCACCACATTACCTGTGGTGCAAGATGGGTGAACTAGAGACTGCCTAATTCCAACAGTCGTGCATCCCGAATCAAAGAGAACTGAGACGGGAATATTATTTACAAATCCCTTGTGCAGACAAGGCAGGAAGAGTCGGTAGAGGATGACCACAACTCAAGGTATAGGTTGAAATAAAGTTGTGCACTCAGGGCACTGAGATGCACGATCGAAAGCAGTAGCATTAGAGACATTATTATTATTGTTACCCTGATTAACAATAACCTGAGGCTCCTGTTGAGCAGAGTTAGCATGGCGATGCGATCTATCATTTGGAGATCTACCACCTGATCGAGATCGATCATGACTATTTTCTCTATTGGGACCATTATTATTGTCTCTATTGGGACCATTGTTCTGATTTGAACCCCAGTAAGAATTGTTGCGATTACCATTTCCTCTTGGATCAAAATATCTATTCGATGAATTTTGTTGGCTTCGAGAAAAATTATTGTAAGGTTGATAATCCCTAGTGTAGTTATCCCTTCCATAATTTCCAGAATTGTTGGAATCACTTGGAACCAAAATGTTGAGGTCCAGTTTCTTGAAGAAGGAGAATTACTACGTGATGGGCTCCCTTGGTAATGTCTAAAATCACGATAATCTCCCTTACCAAAATTGCGATCAACACTTTGTGATCTACGGCGAAAATTAGAACCATATGGTATTGCCGAAGCCACGGGTAAACCCTCTCTGACTTGAGAGTGGCTCACAATTACATTTGGGTGCGCAGTTACGTATTGGCGACAATATTGTTCCGTATCATTCAAGTTTTTAGGCTTTCGCTCACGTAGAAAGGAAAGAAAAGAAGCGTTAACTGACGACATGACTTTGTCACGAAGCAATAAGTCCATGAGGGCTTCATATGTGTGCTCAATTTTTGAGAGCTCAACCCAACGTGAGAACGTAAGACGAATATTTGCTATAAATTCAGAAAAATCTTTTCCAGTCTCCGGCAACAGAGATTTAAAGCAGAGACGATAGCCGTCTTCATCAAGTTATTTTTTTTAATAACACAGCTCTGACAGTATCGTAGTTATTCTTATCAGGACCTTCCAACATACTTACAGCTGTCATAGCTTCACCAGAAAGTAGTTCCATAAGTAGTGTACAGTATTCCGACTTATCTATTTTGTGAGACTCACATGTGAGTTCAAACCTATTCAGATAGAATAAGACGTCATCGGAGGTAGGTCTAAAAGGAGGCAACCTGATCTTATAAAACCCAGAATTGTTCTTATGTAAAGTTGTTTGAGTGTCTGGAGTATTGTGTGTATTATTGTCATTCAATACCTTCATTTTCTAAAGTTCCACAGAGAACAACTTCTGCTCGTGAAGTCTACGGTTTTCGTTCTCAGTAGCTTCCATTTGAAGTTTCTGTGCTTCCATTTGAAGTTTTTTATCTTCAGCTTCCATTTGAAGTTTATATTTTTCAGCTTCCTGTACTTTCGCATACTCAGCAGTTGCGAATAGTTTTAACTCTTCAGGCTCCATACCAAGCGCCTTCCCTTGCTTGATGAAATAGTCCAAACTAGACATTATGCATAATTTTATAAGTAGTTAACTTATCTAAGATATTTTGTAAGAAATTAACCTTATCCCTACTTAGTGGGTGGCAAGTCCTTGCTTATAGAACTTGTATACAAATACAAGGTATATAGCATATAATTACAAATCAATTATAAAGTCGTGCATAAAATTAAGACAAGAAATACATGATGAAGGTACGGAAAATGACGAAGCCCAAGACGAAATACCGAAGAACAAATGATAACGTTCACAGAATCAAATAAACAAAAAACAGAACTAAAGAAAAAATATTGCAAAGATTGCAATGACACTGCGAGAGGAGTGACAAGACGAGCAACAGCACAGTGTATAAACAAAAAATGTGTATAGAAATAAATGATAGTAAGATTAGATGCACAATCACAAACAAATTAATCAAGAAACTAAGGCACAGAGAAAAAAATACCACAATAACGACAATAAAACAGTTCATCACACCTAAACAATGGTGTCACAGATCACCAAACACAGTGGACTGAAAATCCTTCAGCAAAAATTCGCTGGAAATTTCCACTGCGGGAAATCTGCAAGAGTGTCCCTAAAGAACACTTACGTAGGCCCTGGAATGAAAACTGGGATGTTTCCTACCATAAGTCACCTCCCAACCAAACCCACATAAACATGGAACATAGAACACTAAATAGAACAAACAGTACACGCTATCAAAAAAGGCTCGTTAACATATAACAGTGGCACAGTGCACATACAAAAACCACTTATCTTCAAAAAAGAACTCCCGGCCTTCGCGACAACGACAACGATGAGCATCGGGTATCACACGGTCTGTAGACTGGATCTCCTAGCTTCTCAGGTCCTTGAAACGTACTGGTTGACGTCTAGTTGACAAACTTGTACACAAAAACTCGCACTGGCAACACTGTATAACTTGACTTGTACATCACAAAAAAATTCTGTTAGTGGTTGTTCTGAGGAATGCTGTTACACTTCTGTTAGATGTTTATAGGGCGATACTGTCCAACTACTTCTGTTCTTGGTATCGTAACCCATATCACTGGAGCCACCACTTCTGTTACTGTTGTTTTTGGGTCATCCCTTCTATTACAGGCCACACAGGCCATCACTTCTGTTGCATGAATCTTTTGGCTGCCACTTCTGTTGGTGTATGTGTGGGGGTTGTATGACAGAGATAGTGCTACTGTCTCTCAAAGCTGACAATGTTGACGTCAGCAATGTTGGGCTTACTAGCAGTGGCCGACAGTGTTTAATATGTGAGTGAATGTCATGAGTTCTTTAGGTTTGTAAACGTCTGATGTAAACCCACACAACAGTAACGTTAGGTCAGGAAACAGACCAACGGGTAAGACGAATTAGTTTTTAACTTATACACAGTTTATTTACGACAGTAACGTTGACATCATGGACAACAGATCACAGCAAATCACAAGGCATGATAGTAGGTATAATCCATAGATAAATTGAGTGCAACACCAGCAACTCATCATAAATCAACATAGCATACAATCCGTCAGAAAGTTGAGTGCATCACCAGCAACTCATCATAAATGGTAATAATATATAATCCGTCAGAAAGTTGAGTGCATCACCAGCAACTCATCATAAATGGTAATAATATATAATCCGTCAGAAAGTTGAGTGCATCACCAGCAACTCATCATAAATGGTAATAATATATAATCCGTCAGAAATTGGTTGCATTAACAGCAATTCATTATAAATGGTAATAGCCGGTATAATCCATGGCATTAATAATATATTGAATCTCTTCCCTTCAAAAAACACTCTGGACACACTAGCGAGACTATAAAAACCGTCTCGAAGCTCTGCCAGATACCTAATGAACAAGATTATTGTTTCTCAATACAACTCAGTACATCTTCATTCAAGCGCAAACTAACAGCTTTAGATGTGAGCTCAGCTCACCCGTATCTCTCCCCCAACTACTCAGAACATTTAAACACTCTCTTTATGTTTAAAAAAAACTAACACATACTCAGTTGAGCTATGTTCAAGCACCCAAATAAAAAATCATCTCATAACTTTAAACGTGCTTACTAGCGTGTCTATAAAAATCAGACCCGTACATAAAAATCCCAAACACTTAACTCCCACTCAAAAACATGACTTAACAATATTCCAGGTGAGATTTGAGAGTGTATGAAGAAGAAATAGTGTACAACTCCTCACAATTACCTGTCTTCCGGTACTCTAATCTGTTTAGCCATCCATCCAGCTATTTGTTTGGCAAACTCATGTTTTGTGTCACTGTCCACTCTGTCTGAGTTGTGGAAGAGCCGAAGGTTGAGCATCGGAGCACTTGATCCTCCCTTCACCATTGCAATATTGGTATGGAGTTCAAGTGTCACATACTGAAAATTGAAATGTTATTCACTTTTAGTAGGTTAGTTAAGCATCCTATTGGCTAAGGAGTTTGAGTGGAGAGCCGAACTCTCTCTAATTAGAAAAGTAAAGGTAGCAAGGAAGGGAACTGGTCACCCCAGCTCATAAAACTGGACCTGGTATAGTGAAGTCTTGAACACTTCACTCCCCTATGGCATGCCTGGAGTCATCCTTATATGACCACCAGTTGTACACAATGCTATAGTGTGTAGATTTGGATGTGGACCTCTGTGAGGCTAATTACACCCTCATTGATTCTTGAAATCATCCACACACTTCCTGGGATTCTCCCTGTGGTGAAACATGTTGAGAACCCAGCAGTACACAATGAGCTTGGAGGAATCACTTGAGCCCCAGGCGTAACTCTGGCTTTTACCTGGTTGTCTGTATGCAGGAGGATCTCACTAAACCCATGATAGGCAGGGTGAGCTGAGAAGTGGCTCTGTGTAGGACGTGACGATTCATTGGGAAAGCCCAGAACCAGAGCACATTATTTTTGCTCTGCATAGTTGGAGAGCCCCCTTGGATGGCAGGGAATGTACAGTGTGCCACATGCTTCTTCCTCCTATCTTGGGACCAGATGTGGTGATCCTTTAAATGCAAGTCAATCTGGAGAAACTGGAGCTCATGACTTCAACTCAACACATTTCGGAATGGCAGAAAAGCCACAGGAAAAGCCTAGATCTACAATGTAGATAATACCAATGACTCCTAGACTTGGTATTGGCTCCAAAAGAACAAAAAGCTCAACAGCTCTAGTTTAACAACTCCATTTATGACAGTATCAGCTGTGGGACTGCCTTTACCTATTTCTAATGTGTCTTTTATTTTTCTTCTCTGTTAACTTTCACATTGTTTTGTACTGTGCCGAGATGTCAGTTTTATAGTTCCCAATTTGCTGCCATCTGTGCAGTTTTCTTTTTCTTTGTTTTGTGCTTTAACATTCCAGGGGCGCAGATCCGGAGATTTTCCTAGAAATAAGATAATTCAGCAGTCCAAGCTCCTTTTAGCTTCCTCTGCACCATGTCATAATATACGACTTCCTTCCTTGGTGGCTGAGCTGAATTACTTGAATCACTTGCTGTGGATGATTTCTTTACATGGTTGAAGTTTTTAAAACATTTTTTGGCTTATGGTTTCCTTAGTCGTCGTCCATAAATTTCCCAGTAGAGTACTTTGTTAAGAAATTTATTTGGAAATATATGGAGATCAAAATAAATCAGGTCCAACATGAAAATCAGAAGTGTTAATTCAAATGTCAAGTCATTCCTATTTTATGGCTCTGCTATTCTGAGAACAACAAAAAAGCTAGACTTTCATAAATTGGTGCTTGCATTGAATACAAGGATTGTAGTGGTATAACAAGATCACTAACGTGGAACCAGACAACCGCTAGTAGAGCAAAAGATTCGAAGAAGATGCTGGAGATGGATAGGAAACACACCGAGAAAACCTGTTGATAGCATTACCATGCAGTCCTTGCTCTGGGATTCCCAGGGTATGAGAGGTAGAGGAAGACCAAAGAACACATGTAGAAGAGAGCTTTAATATTATTCTTGTTCAGAGTTTCTTCTTGATTTTGTTCGTTTTTATTTTTTATTAACATATAGGCATAGTTGATAGTTGTGATTTTCTCTGTTTACAATGATTTGCAAGCATCCAACTTACCTATAAATATAGAAGAGGTGTTAAGAATAGTCAGACCTAGGGAACTGCATAATATAGTCAAACAATATTTAACACAAACAAATGTTAATATATAGTGTCTAGGAATGTGAAGGTCTGATGCTGTTCTTACAATGCATACGACTTTTAACAGATGAAAGTCAATTAAATATCTGTTAAAGTCAGTTATATAACTGTAACCACCAGGTCTTTACACCCCTCCATTTTAATATTATTCTTGTTCAGAGTTTTTTCTTGATTTTGTTTATTTTTTTTTTAATTAATTTTTTTTTTAAACGTATAAGCACATTTGTGATTGTCCCTATTTACAATGATTTGACAAATGTGATGCCACTTTTTCATATCGGCAGTTGTTCATATTATTTGGAATTGAAAACAATATATATCCTAATTATAACCCATCAGAGGTTGAACGGGATATTTTCCTTCATTAGTTTAAAAAAAAAAAAAAGAGCTGGAGACAGACATGAAGAAGACGTGGAAAGACCTCGGCATAAGTTTGTTGAAGGCCTATGCTCCTTGGGTAGCTGAAAGGTGATGATGATTATGGTGGGACATTGTAACTATTCTTTGCACCTCTTTCGTGTTCTGGTAACACACGGGTGAAGGTAGCTATTTACGTCATATAATTTTTAAAAAGGGCTCACCTCAACCTCTGTATGCAGCATCTTTGCCAGCATGATTGAAAAGGCCGTAAGGAAGCCTTCGTTCACTGATTTAAAGTCTACATTTGTGCTCACAAAGCCAGCGATGTGAATTCTCGACATATTGGTAGGCTGCAGGTTATACTGTTGTCTGCTCTGCTTTTTATTCAAGTTCTTGCGTTTTCATTAGTGACCACCCTTGGCGACCGGTCCTCGTCTTGAATGTGTGTGCGTGTGTTTTTTCTGACTAAAAAAAAAAAAAAAAAGAACGACAGATCAAGAAAGAAAAATACCAGTACCCGTAAAACAATATATTTCAGCTTCTAGTAAAACACCAAAAGACCTAATTTAAAAAAAAAAAAAAAAAACTCGTGACAATCGTACATATTGGTATAGAAAAAAATGGTTAGGACATAATTTGAGAATTATTACCTTGAAGTTAACATCGTCACTCACTAAGGAAACCTTTTGATAGCATTACAAAACAGTCTTTGTTCTGGACTCCCCATGGTAAGACAGGTAGATCAATCAATACCCTTTATCAGAATACGAAGGAGCATAGGCCTTCAACAACACATGCCAAGTCCTTCTCACGTGCCATCAGCTAAAGTTCTTTCCATGTTTTTCTCATCATTTTCACTTCTGAATCTAGCTCTCTTCTCCATGTGTTTTTGGTCTACCTTTGCCTCTCTTTCCCTGAGGATTCCAGAACAAGGGCTGCCTTGTAATACTATCAACAGGTTTCCTCAATATGTGTCATATCCATCGCCCGCGTCTTATTCTCAGCTCTTGTTTCACTGGCATTTATCTGGTTCTTGTCACAAATGTGAAACTGATGATAATAGAGGTAGAGTGAGACCCCAACAACAACAAAAATACTGACAAGAGATCTGAAAACAGAAATGAGAGGGATAAAGGTGACATGGAAAGACATTGAGCGGATGGCACAGGAGACAGGGACCGTCATCGAAGCATCATTTTTTGGTGATGCCTAGATGGCAGGGAGGATAGTGTGATTCGCTTGCATAGCTGGGTGGGGTTGTCGCACGGAAGGTCCTGGGTTCGAGTCCTGGGTAAGCCAATCACGTCTGTTGTTTTTCTGTTGTCTAGTTTTCTACGTCTTTATTTCTTACGAGTGCCTGAAAACATACCTTTATGTTTGTCTAATATTTATCTAAGAATTTGTTGACAGCCTATACTCCTTACGCAGCTGAAGGGTGATGATACTAAACTAGAAGAAATTACACATAATCACAAGATACAACTGACCATGATTATAAGACAACCCAGGAAAAGATGGATGGAGGAGAGTAACAGACGTCTTAAAGATACGCGCCATCGCATTGTACCAGCAACAACATGCGCACTGCCCATCGGAGCTACCGTGGCCTGATGTGTAAATTCAGGACATTCAACGAATATGTAATGGATATAGGGACAGTCCAAAAGACATCTGCAGCTTCGTATCAAATTTCTAGATGTACTGAACTAACATAACCAGATATGCCATAGACTTACAGCCACTGGAGAAGAGAAGAGCGGAAAGACAAATGAGAACCCAGAAACGAATGACAAAACAGGAGTTGACAGATCATAGCAAGCAGGCATGACAAAACAGGAGATGAGAGATCATAGCAAGCAGGCATGACAAAACAGGAGATGAGAGATCATAGCAAGCAGGCATGACAAAACAGGAGATGAGAGATCATAGCAAGCAGGCATGACAAAACAGGAGATGAGAGATCATAGCAAGCAGGCATGACAAAACAGGAGATGAGAGATCATAGCAAGCAGGCATGACAAAACAGGAGATGAGAGATCATAGCAAGCAGGCATGACAAAACAGGAGATGAGAGATCATAGCAAGCAGGCATGACAAAACAGGAGATGAGAGATCATAGCAAGCAGGCATGAAAATACAGAGGTAAAAAAAAAACTAAGATGCTTCTACTACTTAGTCGTTCCTCTTCTACCGTGAGGTGTAGAGATTTGTAAGAGAGAGCGCCATACTATTCTATCGGCTGTCTTCCTCCTGGCTTGGTTCCATTCTAGTCCTCGGTCCTTCAAAGACTGTCTAATGTTGTCCTTCCAGCGGACTTTGGGTCGTCCTGGAGATCTCGATCCCTGGCTCTTAGTTTCCCATGCGTGCCGTGGTAGCCGATCTTCTCCCATTCTGCGGACATGGCCAAACCATCTCAGTTGGGACTGTTCTACTTGGGTCTGCAGGGGTTGGGTTTTTAGGCCTTGACGTATCGTCTGGTTGCGGACCATGTAAGATAATGAAATGAGAATAAATACAGGAAACGATAACAAGATTGTACTGGGAGGAACACAACTACAAGATGTACGAACATACATATATCTTGGCAGCAATATTAACATAGATGGAGGGGCAGACAATAATATCAAAATTAGAATACAAAAGGCCAGAGGAGCTTCCATTGTATTGGGAAATGTATGGAGATAAAAAGAAATCAGGTCAGAATTTTCAATTCAAATGTCAAGTCAGTCCTAGTGTATGACTCTGTATGTGGAACTCACATGAGCTGTTTTCGCAGGATTCTCAGGATCAAGTGGCATGATAGAGTATCTAATTCTGAGGTCCTCAACAGAGCACATATCTCAAGCATCTACACATTGCTGCAGAGGGCCCAAATTAGATGGGCGGGACATGTTGTTCGCATGCCCGAAAAACGCCTCCCAAAGCAGTTGATGTACAGCGAACTCTCCATGGGTAAGCGAACAGTAGAGGGACAAAAGAAACGCTTCAAAGACACACTGAAAGCATCGTTGAGCAGCTTCAAAACTGATGTCTCCTCCTGGGAGACTATCGCACAGGATCGATGTGCCTGGCGGACAAACATTACTCAAGGCGCTCGCATTGCAGAAAAGAATTTCGCTGATAAGGCAGAAGGCAAGCGTGCTGCAAGAAAGGTCAGAATGCACAGCAACACTACTGTCGACTCTAACCATGTGTGCCCCGTATGTGGCAGGGCCAAAATATGACTAATTAGCCACATGAGATCACGACACAGATGTGTCACAACTCAAGTCTGAAGCTGTCGCCATCTTCGCTTGCGATGGGCAACTATTATTATTATGACTCTGAAACATGGAGAACAACAACCAAAAAGCTACAGACTATCATAAATGGATGCTTGTGGGGAACACAAGGATTGAAGTGGTTGGACAAGATTACTAATGTGGAACTAATGACAAGAACTAGGCGAGCGCCAGTGGAACAACAAATGAGAAGAAGACGCTGGAGATGGATAGGACACACACTGAGAAAACCTGTTGATAGCATTACAAGGCAATCCCTGTTCTGGAATCCCCGGGATAAGAGAGGTAGAGGAAAACCAAAGAACACATGGAACGGAGAACTGGTGACACACGAAAGTGATGAAGAAGACATGGAGAGACAATGGCACGGATCAGGAAGATATGACATGCGTTTCTTGAAGGCCTGTGCTCCTTTGGAGCAGTGCAGGTGTACCAGCACTAAGAGTAGTGTTTTATATATGTGGCAGCGCCATCGTCATCTCGTATGTTGTCCATCGCCATTATGTCGGTTGCTCTGTACCTTTTACCACAACATAGCGATTTGGCAGGCATTTTTGCGTTACATTTAAAAATAGAACATTAGTCATACCGCTTACGCATAGCAGCCAATCAGAAGAGAGGAGCGCCGAAGCTGCCCGGCGGTTGAAATCCTCTGTCATTTCCACGCTAGACGCTGAGGGGGCAAGTCGCTGTTAAAGTCTAGTTCAAGAACATGCCTAGGACTTAACGTCCACGAACACTGTCTAGGTGTTTGGTAGAATTAAATGTTCTATATAAGGCTTTGTGTTGCTTGAATTGCTTAGTCTGCTGCTGAGAGGGTTGCAAACAACCAATAATTGCAACCCGTCAAACGATCCTTAATTAAATGTTCTTAGTGCATGGGTCTTGGGTGTGAGGTAGCCACGTCGACATAAGTTCGCCTCAACCACACTTAGCCCCTGTCACAAGGGCGTCGTCGGCAGGATCGACAGACAGCACGCAGCGAAGCAACTCTTCGGTAATCAGGGCAACAAAAGCAGGAACAGTAGAACACCCAGTTCAGTGCAAGGCAGGGAACAGGATCATCCAGCTTATCAATGTATTCACTCAACTTTACTAGCAACAAGATGGCGGCACACAACACACTTGCTAATAGTAGGTTGGATAATGAAGACGTGGCTGAAGTGGATGACTGTGGTGGATTAACGCCGGGGAGGTTATTGATGGTATATAAAAGAAAATATATGGGCAGCGTGAGATCAAGCTATGTAAGACCCTGAGTCTAATAGTTGAAAATGGTGTTGATGAGTTCTCAGGGGACCTAACGCTACCTCCCTCAGATCTCACGCTGTGCAATATTTTTATATCTATTGTGTGATATTTGTTATATGGCTACGTGTCTAGGGTAATGCAAATGTAGTGATAAATGCCTGAAAATAAACACAACTTTAACTCAATGAAAATTGAATTAACAAGACTGGGGTTAAAGTTAGAATATTATATTACAATTTTAATTTCCTGTACCTCAAATCTTTTGGAACAGGAATGTTTAAAACTAAAATGAAGTGTGTTTATTTACAGCATTAAATAAATATGAAGGACATCTTGTCCATAAATGTCACTACTAAAATGTTTATAGAATTTTATTCACTGCTGAAACAATACTGTCTTATGAAGTGTCACTACTTGGAAGGACTGGATGCCTCGTCATTTCACAAAACAGTTTATAGTAGCGTGTGGAGAATACAACGTGATGAATTGACATAAGCCCGCAATCTTATGGCTTATCTTGTGGTTCCTTTGAAGATATATGACTTGCTGGAAAATACACACTCGTTCACTACAGTGTTCTCTGGAAGCAGATAAGACTTTAACATTCAAGCAAGCAGCATGTTGCCTCGAACTCTGCAGCTCCAGGTTATGGCTCACTGGGTAATATATGGCTCAACCCTGCAACAAGAGGAACAGGCCTCCCTAAGTACTCTATATACATATGTGTATCTCCACAACTATCAATTAAACATCATTAAACATGCGTTGTGATCAGATAAAAGAGCTAACCAAATAGCTACAGTCCCTAATTTTAATTGTGACTGCTTCATAATCAGGGGGCATCTTCTTCTTCCCACATGGTTTCAACGCCCCTGTCACTTTAAACCTTCGTTATCTTCAGCTGGGATACACTCTTTTCTTTTTCTCTTTCTAGTGATCTGTTAATTCTTTTCATATGAAATCTTATTTATTTTTAAAGTTATTAGAACCTGAGGTCTGCCGAAGACTGCCAGTGGCTTCCTGGTCTTACAGTCTTAATATTTTATATAATCAATTTCCAACACAATGTACTTTCATTTGCTTCATAAGTCTACTTAGGCATGTCTGTGCTCCTAGTATGTGACAAGCTTCCACAAAGGCAAATGTCGCATAACCGAAATTTGTGGGCGCCCTATCTGGGTTGGCCTCTACATATTAATTATATATATATATATATATATATATATATATAATATATATATATATATATATAATATATATATATATATATATATATATATATATATATATATACACATCAATAAAAGTGTTTATCTTACCGCAATCAATGAAATATTTCACAAGTATAAGGTTAACTAGCGATCAATGGCACACGTTCAGATCGCCGAATTCCAAACTGCAAAGGCAATTGGTCACAAATTTCTCTGCGTCTGCTCTTAACCCTTCTTGTAGGAAATATTTTCTTCAAGTGGCAGCTTATGCTTGGCAAGCGATAGTTTTATTCTCCGCTTCCTAAACTAGCTTCGCCCAATCAAAAACAAGTCAAGCAAATTTGACTTTTTTTCAAAAACGCGTCTGGAAAATGTAACTTTAAAAATTGAGCAGTTTTATGAATGTGTCTGCCTGTCTGTCCCAATCTTTATTTTCTTCGATATCTCCGTTATTATTGAAGCGATTTTAAAGAGTGAAAGTGATTATTAACCGGACAATTGTCCTTTATCTAACAAGTATGTTTTTCTTTACTTCTTTATCTTAGTTTTCATCTTGGTACTTTTCTTTCTTTCTTTATTCAGAACATACTTTTACTCTAAGGCAAGATAACATATTATAAAGATTAATATGATATTTCCAATAAACAATATTATCGTTTCTGTCCCAAACATCCCTTTCGTTGTTTAGCCTTTTCTTTATTTCCGAAGAAATAATTATCTAAGTTTTTCTTGCCCCCTTTCTCTGCCCTGCCCATATTTGGTTTGCTAGTTTCAGTTTCACAATGCACAAGTTAGGTTAGATTTTTTTCCATGTTAACCCCCCCCCCCCCTTTCCTCTCTCGCCCGTTCTTAGAAAACGAAACAACGCTTTGGCCAGCTGCCAAACTGTCTAATGGTCGTTTTAAATATTAGGACGGGTAACTCAAAAAGCCTTGTGGTTTTTGGGGGTGGGCATCATACGCTTGGCATTAGTTAATTCAAATCTTGGACAAGCGATGGCCTTGGGCAAGAAAAATTTCAAACATGCTGTAGTTATTTATAGTTACAACCTGTCTCTAAATAATAGGAGGGGTGAATGCGTTTGAGGGTGGTAACCCTTTTGAACGATAATAGTAGAGAAAATTCAAATACTGTGTCCAATTCTTATTAACAGTGTGACCTTTGCCCTCAACGATTTTTCAAATCTACTAGTGGGGTTATAGCGGAAAATTTACGTTACTAGGTTTTTTTGAATAGAGGAAATTGAGCGGGGTGTTAAAAAGAGTGATTTTATCACAATGACCCTGCAGTGGAACTAGAGCCTCAACCAGAGCGAGTGCGGCACATCATGGTACCAACTCACAAGAAAGTGAGAGCGCACAGGTCCTACGGCTGAGGAATATGTCAGGGAGGTGAGAGCTGCCTGGAGAGTAGGGATGATGAGTAAAGAGGACCAGGCAGATGTTATTCTTGACAGTGTGACCCCCAAGTGTCGGCAGGGAGCTGAGGATTCAGACTGAGGACGATGACCCGGAAGCAATGCTACATTCCATTCTTAGGGTGTATGGGGAGCGTCGAAGCATCCCAGAGCTAATGGCCACTTTTTACTCTACCCGGCAAGGTGCAAGGGAGTCTCTTTGGGAATTCTCCCATCGCATCCACGAGGTATTCGAAAGTGTTGTAAGAGCACAAAAACAGAATAATGTCACTCCTTTGGAGCCATCCATCCTTCGGGACCAGTTTGCTGCTTGTCTGAGAGATGATCTGCTAAGAAAGTTCGCAAAGGAAATGATCATTAAAGAGCGTACAGCATCGTTCATGTCGGTGAGAGACTATGCCCTACGATTTTTAGAGACCGAACCCGCTTCCGGGGCTGGCGTTGCCAGTGTCGAAGTGGCAAGAGCAGAGACTGTGCCAGATACCCATGCATTAAACGCAGAAGTGGAGCGGCTGAGGGCCCAGGTGGCTCAGTTACAAACTAAGCTTGATGAGATGTCTCAGGAGCAGGGGAGACGTACCATAACAGTTCGCTGTTTTAGATGTAGAAGGCTAGGCCATGTACAGAATCGATGCCCACATACACTAAACTAGACCCCTCTGCGGCTGGGAGTCAGGCTACAGAAGGGGAGCAGAATGACTCAGAGATAAAGATGAGTGGTGGCCGACAGGAATGTGTTGTAATGATAGCAGGAAAGAAAGGCATAGGCGGCCAGGAATGTAAAGGTAGCAGGAGGCGAGCCATGGCACAGAGGAAGCCTAGAAAAATAAGGTGTTACAATTGTGGAGATTTTTCAGACTACATGGCAGCCAAATGCTCTCAGGGCCCGCTTCCGAAACGATGCTTTCAGTGCAGGTCCCCAGATCATTTGATATCGGCCCGTCACTCAAAGAGCTCCCTCTCTAAACGTATCGCCACAACTAGATTGCCTAAAGGGTGCAAGCCAAGAGAGGGTCGTGAAAATTGCTACCCTAATGGCGCCAAGAAAAGTGGTCGACATTCAGAGGAGGAGACTCATCTAAAACACGATGGAGGGAATGCCCAGCTAAGGCCAACAACGGCATGCCCTGAAAAGCAGAACTCACAGGCAAGAAGCATCACTGCACGAGTTGACGAATCTTCCAAACCATAGCGAGTAAAGAGAAGTAAGCGTAGAACCGACAATGGAACAAGGGCACAGTTACAGAGGTTGGCTACAGTCAGGAAAGAGATGTGACAAGTTGCCGTGTTCTATTCCCCTACAGGTGGGAGAATTGGTGAGGAAGAAAATGCACTACGCTGAAAGATCTAAAATTCGCGATATATGGTCAGAAGAGGAGTACATTGTTGTTCGTGTTCCCACAATGGCAGGTGGTACATATGTCATCCAACGGACAAATGGAGCGAGTCCGATCATTAGAGTCACTGGCAACGAACTGAAACGAAGTGAAGACAAAGATGATTCTCCATCTCCAGTAGATACGACGTTAGGCCTACCTGAGGCACCAACTTTACCAGATGAGACAGGCCCTGGTGAGGACGCACACGATCTAACCCCTGAATCAGGCTGGTACGCCCTGCAGCCGCTAGAGAGTCCTGCCCCAAGACGATCTGAACGAGTACGACTGAGGATCCAAGGGTAGTTAGTTGTCGAGACGACAACAAAATCAGGTGGGGAATATGTGGCAGCGCTATCGTCATCTCGTCTGTTGTCCATCGCCAATTTGTCGGTTGCTCTGTATCTTTTACCACAACATAGCGATTTGGCAGCCATTTTAACGTTACATCTAATAACAGAATATTAGTTATACCACTTACGGATAGCAGCCAATCAGAAGAGAGGAGCGCCGACGCTGCCCGGCGGTTGAAATCCTCTGTCATTTCCACGCTAGACGCTGAGGGAGCAAGTCGCTGTTAAAGTCTAGTTCAAGAACATGCCTAGGACTTAACGTCCACGAACACTGTCTGTGTGTTCGGTAGAATTAAATGTTGTTCTATATAAGGCTTTGTGTTGCTTGAATTGCTAAGTCTGCTGCTGCTAATTGCAACCCCTGTCAAACGATCCTTAATTAAATTTTCGTAGTGCTTGGGTGTGAGGTAGCCACGTCGACATAAGTTCGCCTCAACCACACCTAGCCCCTGTCACACACACACATATATATATATATATATATATATATATATATATATATATATATATATACAGTATATTATAAATATATATGATATAGTAATATATATATATATATATCCCCTATATATAAAATCCCAGCTTTTTCTGTCAGTGCGTAACGCTAAGAGATGCAACATTGGTTGACAGTTAGACATTAATTGTATTGTTTCCCTTCTATGTTAAAAAAAAAGGCTCTCGTTACACGCCCATTGAGGCATAGTGGGAATATGGTGTTAGGCCCATATTTTCTTGACCATCGGCACACTAGGGGTGATGTGGTCAGCATCACGCCGGCCGCCTTAACACATTAACTACCGCAAGCCGCTGTCAGCGGCTCACAAAATAAACACATCTGGACCGCAAGCCGCTCAGAGCGCCAATCTAATTTTAGTAATAAAACGAATGAAAAATGTACTGAAACACTTTCTGATCTGGTTTGATATTTTAAGTTGCCAACGGAAAACAAATTCCCAAAGCATGGTTGTTGTAGAACACTGGAAAATTGATATTATGTTCATATTTTTCAGCGTTTTGGGTTAGTTACCAAATCGTGCAAAACTCTTTACCGTGGCAACTAGTGATAGGACTACAAAAAATGCGTGTACATCTCGTCTAACGGCTGAATAGGATTGAAACATGTTTCAACAATTGACTGATAGATCTAGCGATGAGGACAAGAGTGAAAACGGTGTGCACATTGATTGAAACTGTAATTTTGATAGAGATGGGGCGCAAGCAGTTATAACTGTGAAAATATTGCAAGTCCTCGGCCATCGGAGGGCCGTTACATAGCAACAACCTCTATTAGAGTTACAATCGGTGCTTATTGTAATAGTACATTCATTTATCTTTAAAATGACGTGCAATTCATAAAAATCTGTAAACAATTACAAAAACAACAGCTTACATTGTGCAAACACCTACAGGATGAAAATGGGAAAAAAAATTTAATTCGGCCACAGTGTGTTTTTCAATTTGGTAGTTAATGTGTTAACCTTCCCAGAGTTGCTCTGGTACCCAATTCATTACCCTGGGTCGACCCCGGAGCCGTTTGCGGTCTAAAAAATCCCACCTCAACTGGGAATCGAACCATGGACTACCGAGCTAGGAAGCCAGTGCACTAACCACTTATATGTACTCTCCCGAAAATAGTAACACTTACCAAAGAAGAATGCGCAAATGACGTTGTGCACAAAAATATATTTATAGAATGTGTGATCCCGTTTACACACATTGGGATCCTCGCTGCTGCTACGTAGTTCGTGTACTGTGGTGATCCACAGTGATTTAAAAAAAAAAACACTTTTGAATAAGTAAAATTACCGTTAGGTATTGGTGCTTTTGAATTTAATTCCCGTCTTATGACGGGTTTTTACACTAGTATATACAGTATATAACTGACTATAGGAATGTGCCCTGAGGTGATAGCTCTCACCTTTTTTTTTCTTTCTTTAGCCTGCTGTTCCTTTCGGCGTGGTCTTTTCTCTTCTGGTACCACACTAATTGAAAACGTTAATGAACATAAAACTCTAGGAATAGTCGTTGACCACCATCTAAATTGGAACTCACGTGTACATGCACTGACCAAGCAAACGGCACAGAAAGTTTACCAGTTAGATAAAATCAAACATTTCTTAGATGAAGAAGCACGAAAATTGTTCTATTTATCTCACGTACAAACAAACCTTGACTATTGCTGCACAATCTGGGATGGTTGCTCTATGTCCAACACAAAAAGACTCCATTCACTACAAAAGCGTGCAGTGCGTCTAGTTTCTTCTTCTTCTTCTTCTTCTTCCTCGTTCGTCCTGAAAAGGTCGTTGGTTGCGTTGTGTCTGTTTACAGCGGAGCTGCGATATCTGCGCCTTTCGGCCGGCACATCCGACTTCAGCACGGCATTTGTTGGGACCGGGTTTGCCTTCTAGTTTCTGACAAATGCCAAACACAGTATGTAGATTTATATAAAGATCTCAAAATACTGCCTCTAAGAAAGCGCCTTCTGTTCAACAAAGCTAAATTTGTTCACAAAATCCGGTCACAGAATGCTCCAACATATTTGTGGCCAATGTTCAAGTACAATGAAAGACGCAGTCAACGCCTTAACTAAATACAAGTGCCCAAGCCTAGGCTTGACTTATTCAAGAAAAGCTTAGCTTACTCTGCTGCTCATCTTTGGAACTATCTTCCACTTTATCTAAGAAATAACAACCTCAGTTCCTGTTCATACAATCGTAGACTTTTCGAATACTTTATGAGTTATGATTATCTGCCCCCCTAATGTGATTATTTTTCCGAACAAATGATATAATATCGAATGTAGGTTTAATGATGATGTTTGTACTTTTCAACATATTTTATTTCATGGTTATACTTAGTTTGTACTTTTCAACATATTTTATTTCATGTTTATAATTAGATACTGTGAATGTGAGTATGCTATTATTTTACCTTTACAACGCTGAATTCCTTTACATTGATGGGTAAAATACATGAGAATAAATGAAATCAGTATAAAAGACGAGAGAAAGGAAGGGCAGAATGTCAGACGGGTCTGCGTGCCCAATTCTCAACCCTTTGAAAATAAAGTTCGTTCGTATATATATATATATATATATATATATATATATATATATATATATATATATATATATATATAATATATATATATATATATATATATATATATTTTTTTTTTTTCTTAACCAGCGGCACTTTGGCTTTTAGCCCTTCGGCCCAATGACATGTCATTGCGAGGCTGGGGAACCTGAGGACTTTCCTTCCAACCCGGTCAGGAGCTCAGGAGCTTCGCTCCTTCCCATCCACAGAGGGTTTATCACAGGAGCCGTTCAGGTTATTCAGCCAAATTTCCGGCCGTAAACATTTCTTCAAACGCTGACACCCGGGTTTGAACCATGAACACCTGGTCGCCAGTACAACGCCGAAGCCATTACACCAGCGCGGCTCCCATATATATATACATATATATATATATATATATATATATATATATATATATATATATATATATATATATATATATATCGGTTTAATTTTCTTTGTTATTGTGTTAAATGTTATAGAATGTCCCAGTTTTTTTTTTTTTTTTAGACAGAAACGAAAAGAAGACAGGTAAAGATCTTGAGTGGATGGCATAGAACAGCAAAACCTGGCATATATTTGTAGAAAGTTTATGCTTCTTGGGTAGCCGAAAGATGATGATGGTTATTATGAAATAGGTAGTTACACCTGTATACAGGTGTGCCGTATATTGATTCGACTTATTGAGCCCACTACATAAGGAGGGACCCCACTTAAATTGTGCCCAGGGGCCCCTTGCATGTTGATATGCCACTACTCTGAAATATGTTGCAGTGGTGATTCAGTGTTCCATAATGAGCAAAAAGGAAAATCATTATGGCAGTGATGATGATAATGCTTGTTATGTGGAATTTAACGAAACAAATAATAACTGTAGTATACGTATGTTTGAAAAAATAACATAATTATTAATGTTCACTTCCAGTTTTATCTTTCGTAGAAAAGCTCTATTGGGAATCGAACCCGGTACCTTTAGAACTCAAGGCGGACGCCATACCTCTTAGCCTCTCCGACTCGATTGTGAGTCTAACATTTCACTCCCTTACGCCAGTATCTGCAATGAGACTACTTTTATCTATAAATCGCATGCATAAAAACACAATGAATTGATGACTGATAAACACATTTTTATATATAATCTGAGCATACAAATACGCCGAAATGCAGTGTCTCTATACTTACTGTGCACAAATCGGCGTTAAAATTATCACTTAGTCATCAATATACGGCGACTGTTTTGAAATATTAAACTACCGATTCGTCTCTGTTGCTTTATTCGGGGTTTCCACGTCGGCCAGAATAGTTACGTACCTAACAAAGGCGGATACTTAAATCCACGCAGATTCGTTGACGTCTCCTGCTGGTCGAATGTGAGCCATTGGAAACAGATCAATAGTGCGGGCGGTACAAACTGATCAATGCAGGCTGTGAAAGGAATTAAGTGGGATTATGTTTGGAATTAGTACGTCACATGGCTGGAGGGATCTCAGTGTGTGAGAAGGTTAGGGTTATGGGTCACGTACAGAGACGTACGCTGATAAATTTGTACAAACATACGTTCATACATAACTTTGCCATAATACTGCTTTATTGCAAGACTGTAAGAAATTGTGTAGGATGATAGATTAAACTTTATGATATCGATTTATGACCTCTGGTCAATTTTGGCCAAAAGTGGAGACAGAATAAATCAGTACTACGGTGATGAAAATGGATATATTTGTCTTATTTTCTTTCTCAATTTCCCATCCATTTGGGTCACCACTGCATTTTTTTTTTCATACTGGAAAAAATACACCAAAGTACTTTAAATAAATTAGTAAATAAAGGTAATTAACAGGTACTCGTTGGACATAAAGGATGACACCAGACAACAGAAAAGAAAATATAAGTGATAGGCTTACCGGGAATCGAACCTAGGACCAACCCAAAAAAAAGTACTTTAAGCGTATGGCTCTGAAACATTATCATTTTCCTTATTTGCTCCCTACGAAGCATGGAGCTACCACTGCTGTTGGCCCCTTGCAAGAAGCTCTTACAGAGGTGATTTATGTAGTAATAGGTTTTACATGATGCGACTTAAGCCCCGCCCCGAAAAAACGGTAGTAAACCTATTTCTTCCACGTGTACTTTGAAATACCAGCCACCAAAAAAAAAAATATAAAAACGCCCTTACAAGGTTGTCCGCATACCAACACAGCGTTATTGCTAGGGACGCCATATAGAAACAGTGGCTCCGTCCGTGTGACAAGGGTATTTCAGATGTAAAGCCAGCGTGTGTTTATTTGTTCTGTATTATATCTGTCAATGGATGAGCTCCCCAGCGAAGGTGAGAAAGGGTTTTGGTGGAAGTGTCTGCGTTAAAATTGTTGTTAGCTGAACGTACAAATTAGAAAGGGTTTTGATAAAACGTGCGTGAAAATAGTTTTCATATCTTCTTCTTCATGTGCCTGATCTGGAACAGACATTGGCGATCATGACCCTCAAATCTTCTCTGTCTTTTGATGGTCTAATGAGGTTGTTGTTGCCCATGCTGTTGTTTGTTGCCCAGTTGTTTAAGCTTTCCGCATACATCTTTCTCTGCCTTCCTCTCCTACCTGGTATTTTCCCACATAGACTAATTCCTCTACTCCTCCTCTTCGGTTAATATGTCCCATTAATTTCATTTGTCTTTTCCTGATGGTTTTGATGAACGATCTATTAACACCCGCAGCTGTCAATATTTGTTTTCTTCTCTGTCCACGATATTCTCAGTATCCTTCTCAAAAACCACATTTCCGCTGCCCCCAGTTTTTTCACCATTTGGTTACTCATCGTCCAACATTCGCATCCATATAAAAGAACGGACCACACGTAGCCCCTTAGTAAGCGAATTTTTGTGCTTATGGTGATGTTTCTGTTCTTCATTATGGTGCTCGCCCTAGTAAAGGCTTCTTTGAACATGGCGATCTTTTTCTTTATCTAGTTTTCATATAAGAATATGAAGTTTGTAGTGATTTTAAGAATGGTCCAGACGCGTGAGAAGAAGACGGTCTAACACAGTGTGTCCCAACTGTTATCTGGTTGATCCTGCCAGTAGTCATATGCTGTCTCAAAGATTAAGCCATGCATGTCTAAGTTCACACCGTCTCACGGTGAAACCGTGAATGGCTCATTATTCAGTCGAGGTACCTTAGATCAGTGGTATTCAACCTGGGGTACGAGAAGACATCTGAGGGGGTAAGTGAAAAAGTCTGCTAATACAATGTATAGGTAAATTGAATACTTGGAATTATGCACCAATAACCGCGGGGTACATAGTTAAAGGTAAATTATATCTGAGGGTACGCGAACAAAAAGGGTTGAATACCACTGCCT
Organism: Oreohelix idahoensis; assembly: GCA_024509875.1. NCBI lineage: Eukaryota > Metazoa > Mollusca > Gastropoda > Stylommatophora > Oreohelicidae > Oreohelix > Oreohelix idahoensis. The sequence goes on along the minus strand of JAMPIV010009521.1, from coordinate 347,448 downwards.
TAGATGACACTATCCTACTTAGATAACTGTGGTGGTTTTAGACTTTAATACTTCTATGGCACGCGCCTCAAACAGCCTCTGACAACCAAGTCCAGCTCCCGGCCTTCACGTGTGGCTCAATTTGAGCCCGGCGGAACTGTTTCCACTGACGGGAGAAGGGGCAAAGGCGAGCGACTGGCGCCTTAAAACCAGCAGCTTCGGGCAGATAGGGCTCGTGATCCTTGGTTGGTAGCTTATCTAAGAGAAGGAACTCTGAATTCAAACCACCGCTGCCTTGCGGGAATATCCATTTGTGGAATTGGCTTCGGGAGTAAACCCTGAGGATAAATCCGGAGTCGGAGTCCCTAAGGCAGTCTAATGTCGATTCGACATTATTCTGGCAACTCCTGCGACATGGCTGGTACCAAACTGTATCGGCTACTGCCGTTCCTTTGGATCTACCGGCTGTGTGGAGAGGGGGAAACATGCTGCATGGGCAACAGCTTGATCTCCATATAACTGTGCCCAAGCTCGCGCCCTGGAGAGGACACTCCAGCTTCACCCTATAGGTGTCGGCAAAACACGGGAAGTAGCAGTTACCGGTTATAAGTATTTTGCCCAATTGGCGTAGGGCATGGCGCCAGGGGCTACTTCCGACAGTGGGAGAGGTTCTAGGATCTCACTGGACAGCTACCGCCCGCTTCAAGCTGGGCAGCCCCCAGTCAATAAGGTGTTGTCCCGCCACTGTCTGCTTTCCCCATTGGGTGCATGGGGATTAGGGTCAAACCCGAAATGTGGACAGAAAATTTTGCACCAAGCAATTATCGAAAAAATAGAAATAAGCAAACTCTCAGATTGGGATGCTGGAACGTCCGGACTATGTTGACTGGACTATCCGAAAACCTACAGGATGTAAACGATGTAAGGAAGACAGCCATAATTAATGATGAGCCTAAACGACTTCAGGTGGATATAGCTGCACTTCAGGAAACGCGCCTGGCGGGCTCTGGAACGGTGAGCGAGAAGGACTACACATTTTATTGGCAAGGGAAAGATCTTAATAAAGCTAGAGAACACGGAGTAGGTTTTGCGGTCAAAAAATCGCTAACTAACATGGTTGAACCAGGCGAGAATGGATCAGAACGCCTATTAACGCTCCGCCTGCAAACTAGCTCAGATCCCATCACCCTTGTCAGTGTGTATGCTCCTACTCTGCCTCAGAAGCTAAAGATGAGTTCTACAAGAATCTAGCAGCAGTAATCAAAAGCATACCTAGGCAAGAACAGCTTGTTCTCCTTGGTGACTTTAACGCTAGAGTGGGTGCCGATAATGTTTCATGGCCTTCATGTCTGGGCAGGTTTGGTATTGGCAAGATGAATGAAAATGGACAACGGCTCTTAGAGTTGTGCGTCCACCATGATCTCTGCGTGACCAACACCTACTTTCAGACAAAACCCCAGCATAAGGTGTCATGGAGACACCCACGATCCAAGCACTGGCACCAACTTGACCTGATTCTCGTCAGAAGGCCACTCCTCAGGTTTGTGCTCTCCACGCGCTCGTACCATAGTGCAGACTGTGACACAGATCACTCCTTGGTTTGCTGCAAAATCAGAGCACAACCAAGAAAACTCTATCGTGTCAGACATGAAGGGAAACCACGCATTGATACCAGCAAGATGTCAGACCCTTTCATGATCGCTCAATTCACTGCGACCTTCAAGAAAGTGCTCAGTAGCCCTCAGCATGGTGATACTATTACAGAGAACTGGGAGCATCTACGGAACACCATTCAAAGTACTGCACTTGCCACCTTTGGTAAGAAAACAGCAAAGTCAAATGACTGGTTTGACGCTTCATCAGATGTGATGGCACCTGTTATGAAGCTAAGCGCAGTGCTATGAATGAATACAAACGTTCACCGAGTGCCAGAACCCTACAGATCCTTTGAAGCAAAGTTCAACAAACTGCTCGACGCTGTGCAAATGACTATTGGTTCCAGCTCAGTGAGAGCATCCAGATCGCAGCGCAAACAGGCAACATTAGACAAATGTATGACGGTATAAAGAAAGCACTTGGCCCCCATAAAAGTAAGACGGCACCGCTAAAAACCATCAGCGGAGAGAAGCTAACCGATAAGGGTAAGCAGATGGAGAGGTGGGTCGAGCACTACTCTGAGCTTTACGCTAGAGACAATACCGTTACGCCTGCAGCCCTTGATGCTGTCAATAGTCTGCCAACTATGGAGGAGCTGGATGCCGAACCAACATTAGAGGAACTCAGTAAGGCCATTGATAGCTTGGCCTCTGGCAAAGCACCAGGCAGTGATGGGATTCCTCCTGATTTAATCAAATGCTGTAAGAGCACGCTATTACATCCCCTGCATAGGATGCTGTGCCAGTGCTGGGAAGAGACAACTATTCCTCAAGACATGCGAGATGCCAAGATTGTAACACTGTATAAAAATAAAGTAGACAGAAGTGATTGCAATAACTACAGAGGCATCTCTCTTCTTAGTATTGTTGGTAAGGTTTTTGCCAAAGTCATCTTAATGCGACTACACAAGTTAGCTGAGCACATATATCCAGAGGCACAGTGTGGATTCCGAGCTGGCAGATCAACAACAGACATGATCTTCTCTCTCCGCCAGCTTCAGGAAAAATCAAGAGAGCAGAAAAGACCATTATATATCGCCTTTATAGACCTCACAAAAGCATTCGACCTGGTTAGTAGGGATGGACTCTTTAAAATCCTCCTGAAAATAGGCTGCCCTTCTAAAATGCTGGAAATGATAAAGTCATTCCATGACGACATGAAGGGAACAGTCCAATATGCTGGAAGCACGTCACAGCCCTTTGATATACGAAGTGGCGTTAAACAAGGCTGTGTTCTGGCTCCGACCCTCTTCGGAATCTTCTTTGCCTTACTTTGAAACATGCATTCAGAGATGCAACTGAAGGAATATGCCTTCACACTAGGTCAGATGGCCGTCTGTTTAATCTTTCAAGGCTGAAGGCAAAAACAAAAATCAGAAGGGTCACTATAAAAGACTTGTTGTTCGCTGATGATGCTGCAGTCGTCACTCAAAGCCAACAGGAGCTTCAGGGCTTGATGAATCGCTTTACTAAAGCATGCAAGGACTTTGGCCTCACAATAAGTCTAAAGAAAACGAATGTGCTGAGTCAGGATGTGGGTGCTGCACCAGTTATCACTATCGATAACTATGAATTGGCAGTGGTGCACCACTTCACATACCTAGGGTCTACCATCAATGACAAACTCTCACTGGATACAGAAATCGACAGCCGCATTGGCAAAGCTGCAGCTACCTTTGCCCGCCTCACATCGCGTGTTTGGGGAAACTCTAAACTCACAATGAAGACCAAAGCTGCGGTATATAATGCCTGCGTCACCAGCACACTCCTATATGGCAGCGAGACCTGGACGACCTATGCTAAGCAAGAAAGAAGGCTCAATACCTTCCATTTGCGGTGTCTACGCTGCATCCTCGGCATCTCGTGGAAAGATAAAGTGACAAATGTCGAGGTGTTGTCACGTGCTGGCCTTCAAAGTATGTATACGCTGCTTAGACAGCGCAGACTTCGCTGGCTTGGCCATGTTCGCCGCATGGAAGATGGTCGCATCCCAAAAGATAACTTCTACGGACAATTAGCAGATGGCAAGAGAACAGTTGGGCGACCACAGCTGAGGTTCAAAGATGTGTGCAAGAGAGATATGAGGGCACTGGACATGGATCCAGCAACATGGGAGGATGAAGCTGCCGATCGCACTAAGTGGCGATGCTATTTACGGCACCACCTCAGATTGGGCGAAGAGAGGCTCACACAAGAAGCAGGTGAGGAGAAAACGTCGAAAGGAGCACCAGGAAAATAAGCAGTTGAGGGCTGTCACCTCAGGGGCGCATTCCTATAGTCAGTTATGACTGAAGGGGCTATTATTTAGACTTTAATACATGCTTACTAAGCTCCGACCCTCGCGGAAAGAACGCTTTTATTAGTCCAAAACCAATCGTCGTTGTCCTTTGTCGACAGCGGAGTTCCCACTGGCGAACCTGATAACTTTGTGCTAATCGCATGGCCTCAATGGTGCGAGGCTACCATCTGAGGGATTATGGCTGAATGAGACTGTCATTATCCGCCCGGATAATCGACGGTATTCTTAGCACCACTGCGTCGAGAAACAACGATACGGTCGGGCGGCGGGGTACTCGCCCCAGCCCAGCCTAGTCGAGCCGCAATAAGAGGCCTCTGCCGATCAGAGCGGGCGGGGGCCTGTCCGATAATCACCCCATGGGGCGTGGAGGTGTGAAAGCATTTGTAGACGACTTAGTTTTCGGTTGGGGTGTCGTCATCAGTAGAGCAGGCACCTCGCTGCGAAAAGTCGCAATCCAGATGAACATAATCAATGCCAACCACTCTTATATTGGAAGTGGGTGAAATACGCCTGGTGACCCACGGCTGCCCGACGCTTTAAAAAGTTTTTGTTTTAGGCAGCTTACCATTATTATATTTCTTTATAAGCAAAGTTTACTAAAACGTGTACGCAGCGTGGTATATGTATGTAATAACAGCCCCTTCAGTCATAACTGACTGTGGGAATGCGCCCCTGAGGTGACAGCCCTCAACTGCTTATTTCCCTGGTGTTCCTTTCGATGTTTTCTCCACTCTTCTGCTTGCAGTGAGAGCTTCTTTTCGCCCAAACTGAGGTGGAGCCTCCACTTGATGCGATCGGCAGCTGCATCCTCTCAGGTTGCTGGATTTATGTCCAGTGCCCTCGTGTGTCTCTTGCACACATTTTTGAACCTAAGCTGCGGTCGCCCAACTGTCATTTTGTCATCTGCCAATAGAAGATATCTTTCTGGATATATGTATGTAATGTGTAAGTCTTATACTTCTCCTTGATGCTCCTAATGGAGCATGGAGCCAGTAATGTATTTGTTCTTACAGAGCCTGCACTGACTCATGTGCTCCTTACGGAGCATGGAATCAATGTTGTAGTATTGTCTCCAGGAAATCGTCACCATGCTCCTACAAGTGGTTTCTATGGCATCAGTTTTACATGATAGGGTTGCTAACCCCGTCAAAATCTCGTATGGAAATCAACGTGTAGGAAGTAAAAGGTAAAGCATCCCGTTACACGCCCTTTGAGGCATATCGGGAATATGGTGTTACTGTTAGGCCAAAGACACTTAATGACTTACCGGTATCAAAAAGTACAAAAATGCATGGTGCCAGAGAACAAGCAGCAACTACCCACAAGATCCCATCCCAAAGCTAGACAGAAAACCACTATTTTTACAGGCTTTTCTTTAACTTGCAACGTATGTCACCTTCAAATCTTGCAATCGATTTTTCGATCACTTCCAGATGCGCAATAACTCTGAAACTTGGCATAGTTGTGTATTGATGACAATACTTCTTCTTCGTTCACCCTCAGATCTCAACTTGAATAAGTTCAAAGAAAGCAGTGGTCAACCTAAGGCTGTTGATATCTCCGTAGATTTTCTCCAGGAATGGTACTGGTGATGGCCATATGCGTTTTCTCTGTTCCGATGACAATACTTTAATCAGTCGTAAAAATAATAAAATGAATAACATTAAAATTAATTTTGTTTGTTTGTACTGTTTCATAAGTGAAATGGGTGATAACTGCAAATAATCTAGGTGTATTCTTTCCAACAAGATTGTCTTTCTTGAGATAGATAATGAAACTTCTCTCTCCTCCCTTTTCACATGCGCGTGCACAGACGTACACGCAACTGACAACTACATTTAAAAAAAATGTAATTTCAACTCTTATCAAAATTTTTAAAAATATAAAACAAAACTAAAAATATTAACTTTCCATGTAATAATAATATACTGAATAATGAAATCCGCCTCCTGTGCTCTGGACTCGTTTATCGCAAACTGATAATGTCAATAGCGGATCGATTACATTTGACTTAAATGTAAAAACAACAAAATAACACTAAAAAGAAGAAAATATTTTAAACACAGGCTTTTAATGCACTAAAAAGCCACAAATAATTTTTCAGAGTTTATAGCTTGCAGTAAAAAAATGTAACATCAAATTGACAAAAAACATGGGTCGCTGATTCTACGTGAAATTAATTTCTGCTTTATGCTTCATTACACTTATGGATAAAATATATAAGCACTTAAGCGCCCCACGCTTTTTGCCAATTTGATGTTACATTTTTTTAATTGCAAGCTGTAAACTCAGTGAAAAATAATTTGTGGCTTTTTAGTGCATTAAAAGCCTGTGTTTAAAATATTTCTTTTATATTTTTTTTATTAGGCTCCGCACCGGACACTGTAGACTACAAGCCCATCTCTACAAAATTAAAGCTGCACTAACTGACTAGTGCACATGCCAAAATGGCCCACATTCTGCAAACGTGCCCTCTCTTTGGTGACTTGAGATCTCAAACCTGGCCCCAGGAGACAAAAGTGGAAGAGAAACTGTGGGGCACCTGCGAGGACCTCCTGCTGACAACTGGATTAATGGATGCAACTCTTCTCCTTGTTTAGACTGCCGAGCATAGGAAACTGATCGCAGAAGAAGTGTTGCCTCCTGCTGGCGGAATTGTGGATTTAAAGCTGCAACTAAGGTGGAATGGGTTCATTTTCTGCACAAACAACAGGAGGCTGAGACACTTGGTAGTCATGACCCAGGTGTGCCTGCCCCCCTTAGAGTGTAAAGGAGAACAAAGGGCTGAAACACTTGATCGACCGGGGGGGGGGGGGGGGGCCTCTTCTGATGATCAGATTGCCTCCTATTGTATCACTCTGTATAGTTTCATATCAGATTTGTCACAGTGGAAAGCCCCTCTTCTTCCATCAGGATGATTTTATACATCATCATTTCCTTTTCGCTCCCTTTAGAGCATGGTAGTGCTACTGCAGCTGATGTACCAAAGCAATCAAGTGTACACGCAATGGTGGTTTCTGTAGTAAATTGTCTTAAGTGATGAGGTTGCCAGTCCCAGGTACAAATTCACATTAGTCGCTGCTTATGAGGCAAGCCCCGGACCCTACTGCTCTCTCAAGCATGGCATAAGAAGTGACTAATGTGGGAATTCTACAAAGTGACAATCACGTGCTGACCTTCAAAGCATGTATACACTGCTTAAACAACGCTGGCTTGGCCATGTCCGCTGCATGGAAGATGGTAGCATCCTGACATATATCTTCTATGGACAACTGGCAGATGGCAAAAGAACAGTTGAGCGACCACAGCTGAGGTTCAAAGATCATACCAAGTGGCGATGCTCTGTACGGCGCCAATTCAGATTGGGTGAAAAGAAGCTCACGGCAAGCAGAGGAGAGGAGAAAATGTCGAAAGGAACACCAGGAAAATAAACAGTTATGGATGAATTGCATGCCTGTAATTAATCTAATATTGGTTTTCTCTGTTGTTCATACTTCCTACATTTAAGTAGGAAATGCTCTATATTATTTTTTTTCTAGACACTCTGCACAGTACGGTTCTATTCTGAAACAGCCCTTCTTCTTCTTCTTCTGCGTTCAGTTTGTAGTCATGCTAAATCTGCAGGCCTGTCGCCAGGACGAAGTTCAGTCTTTTCCAGGTCGGCGCGGCAGCCCCATAGCTTCTACTGGAGCTCATCACCTTTTGGCCAGGTCGCACGTCGCAATTTATCATGGGTTGGACAGTTCTGGAGAATGTGTTCTGGAGTCTGGATATCAGTTCCACAAGGGCATTCATTCGTGTGGGATATCTTGAGGCGATAGAGATGTCCAAGTAATCTGCAGTGACCAGTTCTCAGGCGGAAAATTGTCGTCTGTTGGTGTCTGTTTAGGTGGTGGATTGGGTCATCTCTGCTGTATATATCCCCTTCCTCTGATTTTTGTACTTGTTGTGGATGATGGTTTTTGCTTCCCGATAGGGCAATGGGTGGCTGTATTGTTCCATTTTACTGCCACTTCTTGATAGAGCATCTGCTTTCTCATTACCAGCGATTCCACAATGGGCAGGTAACCACTGAAGGGCAATGGTTGATGACCTTTGGATGATGTTAAGCTCAGATCTGATCTCATTCATCATGTTATCATTTCTGGTGTTTTGTATTGATTCCAGTAATGATCTGCAGTCAGTGAAGATTACTATCTTAGCTTGTGGCTGCTGTTCAGGTCTGGTGAGGATCTTCAGGGCTTGCAGTAGTGCCATAGCTTCTGCCCTAAAATTGGAGGAGATCTTTCCAGTTGGGAAGGCCTTTCGGATGATCTTTCCATTTAGGAATCTTATAAAAATGCCTCCTCCACCGTTCTTTACTGCCCCCTCAGCAGATCCATCTGTGTATGCATGTGTCCACTCCTTCGGGTTGTACTTTTCTTCAATCATTTCTTGAGCCAAAGTTTTTTAGCTGTTGAGGGGTCAGGTGGCCTTTCTTTTTTATTTCAGGGACTTCTGTGATGATAGATATATTTCCATGGCAGTCGTCTGGCTCCTCGTAATCAATTAACATTTCAATCTCAGTAGATCGATTTGGGAGGAGGTCTTCATGGCATCGATGCAAATGTTTGGAGATGTTTAGGAAGCTGGTTCTTTTCAGCCTGTTCTTTGTCACACTATGGAGTTTGGCATGCATTGGATGTCTTGGCATTCGTAGAAGCTTCTCACTGTGAGTGAATACCTTTTCCTCACGTCTGTCATCAAGAGAGCGGATGTTGGTGTATCGCTCCATTGCCTGGATTGGAGAAGTCTTCATCCCTCCAGTGATTAGTCTAAGGCCTGAATTTTGCAATTTCCCTAGACATTCTGTGTTTGTTTTAGATGCTGTGGCCCAGGCTGACATGCCATATTCAAGTACAGGTCTGACTGTGCCTGTATAGACTTTTTTTAAGTATGTTGGTATTTGCCCCCCAACTTGTGCCAGCCAGTTTCTTCATAATAGAGAGCTTTCTTATTGCTCTCTGTTCTACTGCTTTTATGTGCGGCTTCCAGGTGAGTCTCTTATCAAACTTGACTCCTAGGTATGTTGGGTTTTCCTCGATTGGAAGTTCACTTCCATTTAGCTGCAGTTTAATCGTTTCTCGGCGATTTGACAGAGAGAAGCAGGTTGCTACTGTCTTGGAGAGGTTTATCTGTACTCCCCAATCTGATGCCCATTTACCGATGGTATTTAGCGCTGCTTGCATCCTGAACTTCGCAGTAGGCAAATGTTCAGCAGCACACCAGGCAGCAAAATCGTCAGTATGAAGAGCCCTGGAGATATGCCCGGACAGTTTCTCTGCAATATCATTTATATATATGATAAAAAGTGTGGGGGGAGATAACTCCTCCTTGTGGCACACCCTGTTGTAGAGTGACGCGATGGCTCAGTTTCCCGTCAAGTTTTACTCTTGCTGTGCGGTATCGAAGAAAGTCCCGTATCCAGTTGAACATTCTCCCTTCAATTTTGCTGTTGAGCATCTTAAGAAACAGCCCTTTTCTAGTTGCAGTCTAAGAAGTTTCTTATTGCTAGAAATTTTTACGAGTTCTCTAGACACCTCACACGTTCTTGTTGGAGTCTTCAACAATTTATATGCATGATATATATATATATCCATCCATACAACGATCATCATTGCCTGAACTTTTCCATGTCCAAATAGGACGTTTCCTGTTATCAGTGTGTTCTTGCGCACTTTACCAGTTTGTAGCTTCTATAATTTCTTGCTCCCAGGTCAGAACCACTGGTCACATCATTACCTTTTGCACTGTAGCCTCCACATACTAACACTGTCTCATGATATTTGCACTGGGCCATAGAGATTAAAGTTCAGTGTAGAATGTATCAATTTCTTCTTCTGTACTATCTGCTGATGGTGAATATATTTCTCTCATGTCCTTTTTTTTTTACTGCTTCTAGAGCACAAAGCCATCACTGCAGATGATCCTTACATCAAAGTAAATGCTCTTGCAGTATAGTGGTTGCTGTACCAATTTGTTTTACACCATGAAGTTGCAAGCCTGACACACGTAATATTACGAGAGTTGCTTCTTACGTGGGCAGCAGTAGTCTTAGTGTTTCTTTTGTCTCCTCAACTAATGTCTAGAGGCCTGCCATTCAGTTTAACTAAGAAGACTCAATGTGATACTGCCCTAAATATCTTTACTTTTCTCGCTTTGTCTGCATCTAAAATAATACGTAATTCCATTTCTTGTTTATTTCCTCCGGAATAAATTACTCTGTAGTTGTCAGAATATAGTTAATTTAACCTACTCTATATTTCACAACACCCGTGTGTTGCCGGGGCCCGAAAGGGGAGCAAAGAATAGTAACACTGCACCCTACCACGCATGTCGTAAAAAGCGACTAAGGAGGGTTGGGCATGGGGCTGTTTACCCCATCCCGTAAAAACTTCGCACAGTGGGCTGATCACCTGCTTGCCAACCAATCTGATTACGGAAACAACGATAGATTGTTTGGTCTGTTTCTGTTCCACAAAGACGCCACTAGGCGTGGTGGAAACAGCGATAGATTGATCAATTTGTTGTTGCCCTAAGACGCCACTAGGCGTACTGGCCACATACTGCTTTGCCGGTTGGTGGCTAAGGATGGAAGAAGAAGAAGATATTTCACAAAATCCTAATAAATGTAATTCATTCCTTCCAACTTTTTCTAACATTCCATCTTGGCATAAGAATCCTGGTATTCAAAGTTGCCATGGTCCACATACTTTTTAAAAACATTTGCTTGATGATGGTTGGGTAGTACAAGATGTGCCCTATCTGATGACGTAGCTCCTCCAGAACCCCCAAATTGTTTCAATTCACGGCTGTTCAAGAACAGTATGGTTTCTCCTAGCCTTCAGTTTGTGTGGGGTATTTTTGCTAGCTTGTGAATATAGTTTACTGACAAAGCAGCGGAGAAGTCAAGGTGCCTCAGTCTATCAATCCGCGTATTTGCCGGGGGTCTCTATAGAGACAGAACAGGAGCACTGCATGCAAAGCAACTAATATGATGTGTGTGTGTGGGGGGGCTCTGGCAACCTCATCAGGTACAACAAATTACCATAGAAACCACAGAGCATGGTGCAGGCTTCCTGCAAGGGCACCAGATGCAGTGGTGGCTCCATGCTCTGTAAGGTGTTTTATGCAGATAACTGAAACCCCCCCTGCTCTCAATGAAAACCTGTTTTCAATCTCTTCCTTGAAAACTGCAGCAGAGGTTAAATTGACAGAAAAAAGCCCAGAGAGACAAGTTGCTTTCTTTACTGATGCACAGTCAGTAATTGCAACGCTGAAAAGCCAAAATAATACAGACCTGGATGACCATAGAATAGTGCTTCACAAACTTTGTCAACGATTCAAAAGTGTTGTGATCCAATGGATCCCATCTCATTGTAATATCACCGGCAATGAAGAGGCTGACAGAATGACAAAAGAAGGTTCACATCTACCTCAGCCTGATGCAAGCATAACTTTCGAGGAGGCAAAGAGTTTTATCAGAATCAGATACAGAAATAAATGGAATGTAGAACATCCAGGTCACACACAGAATGATGCTTACTACCAGCTCAACAGAAGAGAACAAGTGGTAATCTTCAGACTCCGCACTGGCCACAACAGATTGAGATACCATCTATTCAACAAACTAAAGATAGGAACTACCGATCAGTGTAACTGTGGCACTGATAAAATGACTACTGAACATCTGCTTCAAAGTTGCCCTTATACAGAGAAAGCGCATATGGCTGACGCCAGTTCCTTTCATGGAAAAGCTTTACAGGGATTCAAATAGCCTCAAACTGACTAATGCTTTCTTTGAGAACATTCAAGTAGACGTCTGAGAGTGTACGAAGAAGAAGAATCTGGGACTGGTTATCCCCCTTCACAGGTAATCTCTATAACCAGAGGCCCTTAAAACCATCTGACACACCCAGTACAAGAACATAATCATCATCTCCTTTTTTTGCCCCTTTATGCAGCAAGAAGCCAAAACTACAGCTGGTCCCATTGCTGAAAGCCTTTGTCGGAGCATAGGCTCCTGCAATCATGGTTTCTGCAACAATTCATTTTACACAACAAAGTTGCCAGCCCCATGCAAACCTCACATTAGAGACCTTTAGTGACCTGTCTGTAGAGTTGTAGTCCTATTCTGTCTCTGGTCTCCTATGAGACCCTGGGAACTACACTGGTAAGAGAACATGCCAGAGCAAAAACAGGCAACCCACCAGGAGCATAATGAAACTGGTGGTCAAGAAAATGCTTACATTCAGTTAAGGAAAATGTGAACATGACATAATTTTAACACACATACAAAAATGTGAACTAGCTCTGACCCTAGAATAGAAGGATTAAAATGGTATGACAAAGTCACCAATGTGGACGACAAGAACCAGTGGAACAAGAGAGAAGAAGAAGATGCTGGCAATGGATAGGATACACATTGAGGAAACCTGTGGATAGCATTACAAAGCAGTCCTTGTTCTCAAACCCCCAGGGAAAGAGAGGCAGAGGTTGACCGAGTAACACATGGAGAAGAGAATTGGAGACAGCAGTGAAAATGATGAGGAAAACGTGGAAAGAACTTGAGCTGATGGCACCTGGCAGAACTTGGCATGTGTTCGTTGAAGGCCTCTGCCCTTTGGGGAGCTAAAGGGTATTGATTGGACTCCAAAGCACATGAATCCACAGCACACAAATGAAAATATAAGTACATATTTTCAAACATTTAATTTCTGAAAATTGGTTGACCTCAACCAACAACTTTAAATCAAATTTATGTCTATCTTAACTGATCATTAGTCCAACATCATGCAACATCTACAGCAATGTTTATGAACCACACATCATGAAACCTCTATATCAATGTTATGAACCGAACATCATGCAACTTCTACAGTATTGGTAGGAACCACACATCATGAAACCTATAGCAACATTATAAACCACACATCATGAAACCTATAGCAACGTTATAAACCACACATCATGAAACTTATAGTAATTGTTACAAACCACACATCATGAAACCTATAACAATTATTATAAACCACTCCTCATGAAACCTATAACAACTGTTATAAATCACACACCGTGAAACCCATAACAATTGTTATAAATCACACATCATGAAACTTATAGCAATGTTATAAATCACACATCATGAAACCTATAACAATTGTTATAAATCACACATCATGAAACCTATAGCAATGTTATGAGCCAAACATCACAAAACCTCTATGCCAATGTTATGACCCACACATCAAGCACTCTTCTTTGTTTTTTAAAGAGCAGGCCAGTACGGCCAGGTTTTTATTTCTATGAATGTCCTCTTCATCTTCTGCAACATTTTCCTTGTTTTCTTCACTCTGTTGTTGCTCTAAACTTATTTTCTCCAGTTTCAGCACTTCAGTATCGGCAGACGCTGCAGCCATGTTGGTAGACTTGTTGATATTAATCAGACGAGTTTTATCCACTGTGAACTGGATAGCCTGAGCTGCAGGTTTGGTTCGCAGGTAATACATACCTGTTTTTAAGCCCTGTAGAGATGAGAAAAAAAATAAGATTGGAATGTTAGATCACAACTCACACAAAGTTTTTATATCAATCAATCAATCAACTTTAGCTAACCAAGGGGCACAGGCCTTCAACAAACACATGCCAAGTCTTCCTGTCACGTGCCATCAGCTCAAGTTGTTTCCACGTCTTTCTAATCATTTTCACTTCTGTCTCCATGTATTTTTTGGTCTACCTCTGCATCTCTTGCCCTGGGGGTTCCAGAACAAGGACTGCCTTGTAATGCTATCAACAGGTTTCCTCAGTGTGTGTCCTATCCATTGCCAGTATTGTCTTTTTCTCATCTCTTGTTCCACTGTCACTTGTCTGGCTCTTGTGATCAGTTCCACATTGGTAACCTTGTCAAACCATATCAATTCATTTATTCTACACAAGCATCCATTTATGAAAGTCTGTAGCTTTATGCAGGGTTCATAGCAAATTTCTTCAAGCATTTTTCCAGGTCCAAGCACATGATTTTCAAGGATGGGAAACTAATATTTTCCTCATCTAATTTTCTCAGATATAATTATCACTGTGCTGACCAGCAATCCGGAGCATTAATGTCTCCCATGAACAAGGGTGTTTGCAGATTTCTTTAAAAATAACTGGTTAAATTGAAAAAGACATAGGCCTTTGAAATTTTCAGAGCACCATTATGAATGGTTGCCACATCTGAAAAAACGTATTTTATGCAAATTGGTCACATGATCATAGCGGCCGTCTTGAATTTATGTGGCTAATTATAGAAATTTCAGATGTTTTAAAACCATGATCTTGTTCCACTTTATAGTGAATTTGTTCAATGTCAGTGCTATAAAATGTTAGGGACATGGATGGCAATGAATAAAATAAGCTTGATTGATGTATTGATTTAACGATTAACCATGTATTTCAACATAAAAGGCTAACAAAAATTGTGAATAAAATGCAAAAATAAATTTAAATTTTTGAATTTGTCTTTTTTGAATTATTCTGCGTCTGTGGCATCTGACAATGAGTGTTTGAGTAGTTAAGTACCTCTAGTTGGAGTCTGAGCTGCTTCCTTCATTAACTGGGGTTGAAGATGTAGCTGTAGGCCTCTGCAAGAGTCTTTGTCTGGATCGTTGATAATCCTCGACTGTGTGGTATAACTTGAAGCAGGGTATCAGGCATAGAGGTACATTGCAATCTGGGCAGTACATACAAGTCTGGCTTCTGTTCCCTGCAGCCTTACACACTTTACAGTCTGGTTTGTGCCTTGCCCTTTCATATTTATCAATGAAGTGGTGCTCAATAAGTCGTGTTGTTGTGACCTGTGGTTTTGAAGGTGTCACATTGTGTCGAAGAATAGCAGGTTCAATAACATTTGCTTTGACCTTTTTTGTAGAGTTGGCAGTGTTGTAGGTTATGTGCCCATTGACCAGGGCAGTTTCAACTAAGAAAGGATATAAAAATAGGATTTGTGTGGGTAAGGGTAGCTTGCACCTAGTTGGCCGACATCTCCCATACTTTTGCTGTATTTTTCTGCAAGCACTGGCTTCTGAATTCTTCTGCCCTAAAGAATTTGTCTTTCTAACTGTCTTGTTTATATTATCATTGGAGTGAACAGTAGATATAAGGTTAAATCTTTTCGTATCATGCCAGGTGACTGTTGGCATGCCTTATCTTCTGTCGCACTAAACACAGGATGATTTGCCTTTTTCAATTTGAGTTGCTTTTTCTTCAGTGCTTCAGGAAAATGCTTCCTATTTTCAGCTACTGTTCCAAATGCACCAATCTGAATTTCTTTCAGGTCTTGAAATAAAGCTGAAGGCAGAATAAAAACTACCACAGAAGAGAATATGTCCCTTTTTGCCTATCCATCAAGAAGATCTTTCACAACCCTGAAAGTTGCCCCAACACAACCTTCATAATTTACCTTACCAGTATCAATTTTCAATTTCATGCAGTATTATGTTTTAGCATCAGTGAGAGCAGATAGTTTGAATACCCACTTTTTGGCAGAGCGAGGTGATTTTCTCCTTACCTATTCACTTCTAAGTGGTCAGATCTATGGCAGTGTCGGGGGAAAAAAGTTTGAAAAAAATCAATGGCCATATATTCAGTTGTGGCACCATGAACTTTGTGCAGCCCACAGCTTCCAACATTAGTTCTATGCCATAGTTCTGGTTCAGTAGCGCATTAATTTTGTCATGAAAAGCTCAGTTTACATTAGGTCCATCCATGAACAGATGGATGCAAATGTCATAAATTTAACGATGAGCATGCATCATCAAATGCAGTATGCATATCAAGAGCTCTAGCATGTTCAAGAAACTTTGATGTAAGATAATGTGTCTTTATCACATTTACATCCCAGAAACGAACATGGAAATCCATTTGCTTTCACTGCATTGATTTGTTCATGCTTTCATCAAACAGAACAATGTAACTGTTCTTGCTAAGCTGGCTCTCAAGAAGTGAGGTGAAATATGGAGCCAGTCCAAAAGAGGTCAGGTAGAAAGTTTTCCTTTCAGACACACCAAACTGTCTGGCAATAGAACTATCAGGAACAATGTTGTGAAATTTTTTTTAAAATTCCTGTTATGGTGACTTTTGACTGACAACAGAGTCCAAATAATCTCAGCTCTGAGAGTTTCTTCCTTGGTCACAAATGATGTCACATCTGTAGGTCTTCTGGGAGTGTTAGACGTTTATGACGAGGGCATAGTGTTAGACGGTTTTGATGTTTCTGAGGGTAAAACTGCTCCTTGGGGTTGTTCTTTTCTGTTTTAAAAAAAAAAAAAAAAAAAAAAAAAAAAAAAAAAAAAAAAAGGAACACACAAATAACTTATGAGTAGGCCTAAGCTATGTATATTTACCAAGTCAAAGTTCTAAACGCATACATAATATAGTCAAACAATATTTAACTAGAACAAAAGCTAATATATAGTAATTGGGAGGGTGAAGGTATGATAATATTCTTATAATACTTATGATAAGTGAAAGATTTATTAAATATCTAACTGGAAACAGCAGGCCTGTACACCCCCCCTACTATTTTTGTTGGGTTTCTGTTTTAGATTTTTTTTTTTTTTTAAATAACATAGGCCTAAGCACAAAATTGATAATTTTTATTTATCCTAATTACAGTGATTTGACAGATGTATTAGTGGTTAATCATGTTATCTGGAATTGAAAACATGTAGGCCTATCCTAATTATAACCCTTCAGAGGTTGAACGGGATATGTCTCTTCATCATAAATAAAAATTTTAAAAAAGCATTCAAAATATATTTATTTCCAAAAAATGTGGTGAAATGAACAGTGGGACATGGGTCTGATAACAGGGTAGGCTATAGGATATGGAATCACCATCAATTTCTATTCCTGACCATCTTAAACTGTGTCAAAAAATGTTCCCGTAAGCAGTTGTAAACCAAGAAATTTCATTTAAACACTATAATGTTGGCCATGGTTAAAAATAAAACTGTAAATACATTGTAAATTACAGACGCAAGTACAGTAGGCCTATCTATAAACTGGACTTATTTAAATATGTTTTATAAATGAGATAAATGAATTTATAATATAGTCAAACAGATAAATGAATTTATTACTTACCTCAGTTGAAATGAACGATTTAATACAACTTGAATGTTCTTGGTGTTTTTTTCCAGTAGCATGCGACTTTACTGCACTTTCTCCCATGCAGGTCAAATATATTTCTTTTTTACACATGGTGCAATTTGCGTAATTTGCAGTTTTTCCAGGCGCTATCCATGTTTTATAACTTGGCATTTCTATCCATTTATACTGAAAGTGACAACCAGGCATGTTTCTAAATAATTTCAAAGGTGGCGATGCTTGATTCGAATAGCAGACGCAAGCGCTAAAAATAAACTTGTGCGCTCACGTCATTAACTCAAACCACCGAAAACGTCTGGAAATGGATTTAGTGCGCAAAGGGAAGTAAAAATTCTACGGTAACTGAAGTTTAACGAAAAATACCACCAATAACCGAAAAATGGACACCAAGCATCAAACTTTTGATTCGTATTTTTTTTCCAGGTCCGATGCGGGAAATTCAAGGCTTTAAGCCATTTTCCCAGCCGTTTCAAGGCCTGGAATTTTTTTTTTCCATTTTCCAGGTCGCTACGAACCCTGTTTATGGTGGCTGTTTTTGTTATTCTCCATGTTTCAGAGCCCTACAATAGGACTGACTCAACATGTCAAGTTAAAAAAAAAATAGTAAAGCTTTTGCTTTATAAAAATATAACACATCAGCACAAATGTAAGCGGAAAGAAAAGAGATCTGATTTGAGTTGAACAGTTTGTTGCTTCGGTGCCTTTAAAAAACCTGCTTTTAATGAATTAAATGGTATTATCACAATTACCCTTCAGCTCCCCAAGGAGTAAAGGCCTTCAACAAACTCATGCTATGTCCTTCAGTCCTGTGCCATCAGCTCAAGGCCTTTCGCCGAGGACCTCCTTCTTGTCTTGTATGGCTGAGTTGAATTTATTTTCTTTAGTTGACCTATCTATGTTTTTGTTGAAATTTTAGTGGCTTAAGGTTTGTACAGGACTGACTGGCCTACCCCATGCCAACTCCTTCTTAGTTGTACAGGTCTATATTCTTTTATCTAAACACCCGAAAACCGAAATATAGTTAAAATCAAGTTTTTCGTGTTAAAAAAAATGTTTTTTCTTAGCGCCTCCTTGGTATGCAAAAATGACCCAAACACGTGTGATGGCATCACATTTCCAGCCTGTGTCTTGTATACTAACTCCGTCTAAGCCGGTCCCAAGCCCGGTTGAAAAAAGGAGGTCGACCTGCATGGAGGCCGTAAGGAGGCAGCCCCTGCATCATGCAAAGGCACAACAGGCCAATCACCTGTTTGCCTTAAAATCTGATTACACGAAATGCAAGAGAGAAAACCACAGTAGACCTGATATAGTGGAGGAGATATTTCTGGCTACTACATACTTATATTCCAGAGGTTGTTTAGTCTTAATAGCTTGGATACCTTCACATGCTGGCACACAGGAAAATGAAAAGACAGATAAAGAAGCCAAGAATGGCAGATCTGATAAAAATATAAAAAAATGCAGGGATGAGTGAATCAAAGATTAAAAGCTTAATTAAAGAAATAATAACAGATGAATGGAAAGTAGAGAGGGATAAAAATCTAAGAAGACATGCATATAAATGTTCAAGGATCCAACTAGAAAATGTCAGATATCTAGCGAACTGACAATTCCCAGACTACAGCTGGGAAAAGGTTATTTTAGAATAGAAGGACCTTACTGTGCAGGATGTCTTCAAGACAACAATATAAAACATTTTTTGTTAAAATGTAAGAGGTATGGCCAAATGAGAATGCCAACATTAGATTACACTGGCTAACAAAAAAAAGTTTTTTTTTTCTTTCTCTAACATTTCTATGTTTTTCTGGTCAATTTTAATGCGCTGTTTTTAAATCTGCAAACCGTTTTTCTCTATCAGGTCGGGATCTCTAGAAATATGCAATTGAAGTTTTTTAACAACGCTTACAGTATTACAACATCATTTGTACAAGAAGTATAACAGTTATGTAGGCTTGAATTTCTTTGCAGTCGACTTTCGTCGGTGAATGGCATGTGGTACATCGCGATGAAGCATCCAACAATAATCGGCAAGCATGGTCACACTCCACCATCCTTGATAACGTGACTCCATTACGGCGATATCTTGATGGAATCGTTCTCCATGTTCATCGCTGACTTCGCCAAGGTTGTCAGGGAAAAAGTCAAGATGCGAATCGAGCAAATGGATTTTGAGGGACATGTTACAGCCCATAATTCTGTAGCATCTATGCACTGCTTAACAATATGCACATAGTCGACAGATTTGTGATTTCCCAGAAAGTTATCGACGATCGATTTGAATGCCATCCATGCGCGAAGTTCACTACCATGTAACAAGTTCTCGAATTGTTTGTCTGCAATAACTTTCCTAATCTGAGGTCCTACAAAGATACCTTCCTTTATCTTTGCATCGCTAACTTTCGGAAACTTTTCTCGAAGATAAGTGAAAGCTTTGCTCGTTTTATCTAACGCTTTTACGAAATTCTTCATGAGCCCCAACTTTATATGTAACGGTGGTAAAATGATGCTGTCTTTGTTAACTAATGGCTCGTGTATTACATTTTTATGCCCGAGCTGCATACGATCCCTGATAGGCCACACCTTTCTTGCATAATGTTCCTGTCTGTTGCGGCTGTCCCATTCACATAGGAAGCAACAAAATTTAGTATACCCAGTCTGCATGCCCGTGAGAATTGCATTGACCTTTAGGTCTCCACAAATCCGCCATTGGTAGTCATTGTACTTTATTTTTGCCAAAAGTATAGCCATATTGTCATAAGTTTCTTTCATATGAACAGAGTAGGCGACTGGAATTGATGAAAATAAATTTCCATTATGCAATAACACGGCTTTTAGACTAGTCTTGGAAGAGTCGATGAAAAGTCGCCATTCGTTGACTATGTGCTCATGACCGAGGTGCACCATTAGACCTTTTACATCTTTGCAATAGCAAATGTCATCATCCATCTCAAAGTATTGAACAAGTTCTCTGTGTCTATGACGAAATTTAGATATCAGAGTATTGGGCGCTAAAAGATTCCATTCTTTGAGTCGCGAACCGAGTAATTCCGCTTGTCCTTTGGTGAGAGCGAGATCACGTATTAGATCTGAAAGTTCTGAATGGTTAATTAAGTGAACACCATCATTCACTGGTATATAATCCGAGTCAGAATTAGTTTCTAAAGCAGGTAAACTATCACTTTCTGATGGTTCATTCACGTCCAACGGATATTGTTCTGGTGGAACTGGGATCGGACACGTGACTGGATCATGAGGCACTGGTTTCGAAACCGATTCAATATTTGGATAAACCACAGACTTTCTAGTTTTAAAAGTGAAACCATAGATATTTGTCAAGCAGAAGTAACAATCAGTAGCGTGATTTGTTGGTTCACGCCATATTACTGGCACTCCAAAAGGAATCGACTTATGCTTCGGCGATTTTCGTAACCAACCTGCCAATGTATTTGCACAAGTCAACAAACTGCATTTGGCATTCAAGATTTATTTGCATCATCAACTTTCGAATCGAAATAAAGTTCATATGCTTTCTTTAGCAATGTTGTAAAGTTTTTTCTGGTGAACACGATCGGTAAAATATCCGCACACGTAACAGAACAGATCAGCCGAATTTCTACAACTTCTGGAAGCCATATTTCACTCAGAATTATTTCAAAATACAGTAACTATTTGAAATATAACGTAACATATGTCATGCATCTTTTAGCAGTATAAAAAGTAGAATTATTTTGCATTTTATTAATTTTTAAAAAGTTATATAGTAAAAATGAAACGGAGCAAATAATGGTTTCCCAAAAATATATTTATTCATAAATATCTTAAGAACCCGACGTGATAGAGATAAACGGATTTCAAATTTGAAATCAGCGCAAGAAACTGACCTAAGAACACTTATTCTTATATAAGAAAGAAAAATGTTGTTTGTCAGTGTTATTTGCAGGCTTAAAATTTACCCATAAAATATAGAAGAGGTGTTATGAATAGACAGACCTAAGGAACTGCATAATATAGTCAAACAGTATTTAACAAGAACAAAAGTTAATATATAGTAATTGGGAAGGTGAAGGTCTGATGATACTCAGATATATATATATAATAATACATATAACAAGTGAAAGTCAATTAAATATTTAACTAGACACACCAGGCCTTTACACCCCCTCCCCGTTTATTATTTTTGTTTGGTGCTGTTTGTCATTTTTTTTTTGTTTTATCTCCTTTTTTGTTTAGTTTTATTATTACATGCACGCAAAATCTGTAATTTTGATTTGCCCTATTTACAATGACTTGACAGGAGATGTGATGCCATCTTCATGTATCGGCAATTATTTATATTATCTGCAACTGAAAACAATATATATTCTAATTATAACCCAAAAGAGGCTGAACAAGATAGAAATAAAAATTTATGTTCTGGAATTCTTTGCCGTAGTCAGGGCTGGTGAGTTGGGAGTCGGCCATTTTTTTTTAGTGAAGTAGGTAAAAATGTCAGGACTCTGATTCTGAATTTTATGCCATATGACTAGTAAAATACTGTAGTAGGAGACAGACTTCTAAAATTTCAGGAGCCGGAATTGGAAAATGCTTTGGCCGACTCCACAATCCTGGTTACAGTGATGAAAAACCCTTGAGCCGCAGTCAACAAATTAATAACATTAGAATGGTCACAGAACAAACAATGTATTCTAGAACTTACAAGTTTCCAAGCATAGAAGTGCATGCTGGATAATTTTCCGTAGTTGGGCTCAGCAATGTGGATATTTAGAGACTGGCTCTGGTCAATGAATGCCCCACGATCAGCAGCCATTTCCAGAACCACCTGAGAAGATCATTTAGTATGCAATGGAAAAAATAAACAATAGAAATTATAAAGTACTAAACCAGAAAATCAAGCAGATATATATTAGTGAATGAGATACATTACATTAAGGGGTGGAAATAAAGTAAAATTCAATTTTCATAAATAACTGCAGGATTTCGACATGAATGCACACGATTATCTTACAGCAGTAATAGCTATGCATACAAATGCATCTGATGGTATAATGCTTTTGGTTGCCATGCATACAGCAGCCATATTGGATTTAAATCCTATATTTCAATTCACTAAGGCTTATTTATTAGTTGAGTTATAAGCACCAAAGTTGAAAAGGAAGCCCATCATCGTATTTTATAACTTTTTGTTTGCCAGATTAAATTGAGATAACCGTGGTAGATTCTGAGATACAGAACTTTTAAAGTTAGTATCTAAAAACAGCAACACATTTTTCAAAATTTTACATTATTTGCAATAAAACAAAATTTTGATAAGGTATCAAAACTGGGATCTGAAAAATATTGTTACTATCCAATGGAAAGTATCTGTGCAACATCTCATGTTGATTGACTAAGAAATAAGCTAATTATAAGAAAAATAGTAATATATAGGAAGGTTCTGAGAAATTCATGTTTTTCTAAACTGAAAATACAATTTGCAAAATCAACCTACATCTACTTAGAATGTGTTCTGACAAATAATTTTGACATGTTTAGATTCAAGAGAACATAAACCTATCTCAATTTTCATTTTCACCCTATTATGACTTAAAAGGCACTGCCACTCCACCCCTTAAGATATATGTTGTTTTGCATAAAGGCAATTACAGACCAAATAAACACAAGTTTTCTTTTTAAAAGCTAGCAAATAATATTAACCAATAATATGCACTTATTTGTTTCCCCTTTTTTGCTCCTTATGGAGCAGAGCCATCCGTGCAGCTAGTCCCCATACAGGAAGTCTACAACATAGCATTCAAGTGCTATAGCAGCGGTGGTTTCTATAGCAATGTGCTTCACATGATGAGGCTCCCAGCCTCAAACACAACCTCTATCGGTCGCTTCATATGACATGCCTGAGTGAGGGGTAGTACCATTCTTTCTTGTCACCTCAGACACACTAAGAGCTACATGGAGCAATAAGATACATTACATCAAGAAAAAGAATACATTGTTTTGCTAAAAACGCAACAACAGCATCAAATAAGTTTCCATGATCATATTGTGATACATTAAACATGTACAACCAGTCATTATGCAAGAAGGTGATTAAGGCAAAAACAGTCCTATCAAAGATGGCCCTGGGGCCTTCCCCTCTGTGCCCTTGTGGAGTCCAAATCATAGCTTGTCTTGGCTGTCTCTTTTCAAGTGTAGGATGTGATAAATCCAGTGCCATGTCCTTCATATCTAAAGACTGATGTTCCCCTTACTGTCCTTGGATTCCTGTCGTTCTTATTTTGTCTTCCCGTAACACAATTATTCACCTTACACTATTCTCAGTGCTGCCAGTTTTTTTCATGTCAGCTGAAATAGGTGTAATACTGATAAACATTACTGTCACAGTGGAATTTGGTGGTGATCTTCATTGGCCGTAGAGAAGCTGATGACTTATCAATTTCTACGTTTCGGTGTGTATAGTGGTGAGTAATCCCAGTGACGTGACAACACAGTGTGTATAGTGGTGAGTAATCCCAGTGACAACACACGGTGTAGTCATGACCAATTTAGGGACAGTTAACCTTGTATCCAATTTTAGAAATCTCCTTAGCCCCCAAGATATTAGAGTGAGTCATGTTTACTGTCGAGCCTGGTTCTGTTTCGGTAACAATAGCTTGTTTTACGATAGTGAATTGTTAACTCACTGATCAACCCTCCGATCCAACCGACCGATTCAAGGGTTTCGAGGTCAGTTATAGGAAAATATCTACACCACTAGATACTCTGGTGTATCTCTTATTCTATAATTTAACATAACATGGTGATATCCATCGAAATATACACATTCCTGATGTTTTTCTTTCGTCGTCTAAGGTGAGAAACGAATTTCACCTCCATCTTGGAAGGGTGATTTTAACGCCAAAGTAGGTGACAACAACGATGGAGTACAAAGATATCTCGGTACTCATGGCATAGGCTGTATGAATCAAAATGGCGAAAGACTTCTAGAACTTTGTGAAATATCAAACCTCGTTGTGGCAGACACCATCTTTCCACATAAGAATATCCACAAGATAACATGGAATTCACCTGATGGCAGAACTAAGAACCAGATAGATCACTTCTGCATAAGCGCTAAATTTCGCTCATCAGTTCAAGACGTCAGAGCATACAGAGGTGCAGAGATCGGAAGCGATCATAACCTCTGCATAGCTAAAATGAGAATTAAACTGAAGAAGTTATACCAACCGAATAAAAATAGAAGAATAGATGTACACAGACTGCAATCAAATGATATAAAGAAGGAATATAATGTCAAAATGAACAACTATTTCGATGCTTTAGGCAAAATTGACAACGATATCACCACCAAGACAATCGATACTAAATGGGAACAACTGAGAACAGCAATGACAGAAGCAGCTGTAGCGACCACCGGATACCTAGTACATAAAAAGAAAAAATGGATGAGAGAAGATACTTGGGATAAAATACAAGAAAGGAAAACAGCAAAACTTAAACTACTAGCGGCAAGTACACATAATGCAGTTGAATCTTGCAAACTAACTTATAACTTGTTAAATAAAGAAGTGAAGACAAAAACTCGAAGAGATAAAAGACATTTCATCAATGAACTGGCCGTAGAAGCTGAAAATGCTGCAAGAACTGGTAATAGTAGGTGCCTTTATCAAATTACAAAACAACTATGTCACCAGCCTACTGCTATGGAAACACCTGTTAAAGGTAAATTAGGGAATTCAATACCAACAGAAAAAGAACAAATGAAGAGATGGGCTGAGCACTTCATGGAGGTGCTAAACAGACCACCACCAACAGTAACACCTGATTTTAATAATGAAACATCCACAACCACTTTGCCAATAACTTGCGATGAATTCACGCTGGACGAGATCAAACAAGCCGTTAAAAGATTAAAAAATTTTAAAGCTGCTGGAGTTGACGAAATTTCAGGGGAAATGATTAAAGCAGTTAATGACAACAACCTCTTGAGAATTTTAGATATTATAAATGAAGTATGGAGAGAAGAACAACCACCACAACAATGGAAAGACAGTATTATTGTAAAGTTACCGAAGAAAGGTGATCTATCAGACTGTAATAACTGGCGTGGTATATCTCCATTATCAGTACCTGGAAAATTATTATGTTGCATGATGTTAGAAAGACTTAAATTGCATGCTGACGAAAAGATCAGAGAAGAACAAGCGGGTTTCAGGCCGAAACGATCATGTATTGATCAAATATTCACACTAAGAACAATTATAGAAGAATCAGTGGAAAGGCAATCGCCACTTATTATCACCTTCGTCGATTTTCAAAAAGCCTTTGATAGTCTACACCCGCCCATCATTGTGGAAGATACTTACAATCTATGGTTTTCCAACAAAATATGTGAATATAATCAAAGCGCTATATGACAATGCAAGATGTTGTGTTAGAACAAATAAAGGGAATACAGAATGGTTTACAGTAGAAACAGGGGTGAAACAAGGCTGTATTATGTCACCACTACTTTTTGGAATAGCTATTGATTGGGTTATGAGAAACTATACCCACAATGAACAATTGGGTATAAAAATGGACAAATGGAAAATTCCTGGGGACCTGGATTTCGCAGATGATGTAGCATTCTTAAGTTCAACACCAAGACAATCCCAAGAAGCAATAAATAATTTGTGTCATCTCTCGGTTAAAATTGGTCTCCAAATAAATGCCTCTAAAACTAAAGCTATGAACTTTTCTAACGAGACCTTTGATATCATCTTGAACGGGGAAAAACTACAGAAAGTTGAAAGTTTCAATTATTTAGGCAGTAAAATGACTCAGGATGGTGACACAACAAGAGAAATCCATACTAGAATTGCTTTGGCAGCTAGCGCCTTCAATAGATTATCTAACATTTGGAAATTACGATCATTGAATATACATACCAAGCTTCGTCTGTTTAATTCAAATGTTATCTCAGTGTTAACATACGGCTGTGAGAGTTGGAAAATAACAAAATCATTGGAGAACAAGCTGAATACATTCGAGAACAAATGTCTTAGAAAACTCATGAACATCAGTTGGAAAGAATTCAAGACTAATCGACAAATAAGAGAAGACTCTAGGCAGAAATATGTCTCCGACTATATAAGGAAAAGACGATGGTCATATATCGGTCATGTCCTACGAATGCAAAACAACAGAATACCACTACAGGCGCTCACTTGGGTTCCTGAGGGTAAGCGGAAAAAAGGAAGACCAAAAGAAACACTCAGAAGAACAATAATAAGAGAAGGAAGAACGTTGGGCCTAAATAATGTGCAAGAGCTAAGAGGAGTGGCGTCACAACGAACAACCTGGAGAGCACTGGTTTCTGCCTTATGCGCCGTGTTTGGCGCTTAAAGAATTTATTATTATTATTATTATTAACCTTGTAGCCGGCATGTATTTCTACAGGTTGTGTGAACCAACCAAGATATCATTGGTAAATCAGGATGGACAGAACGTGAATAACGATTGCCGATCTTACTCCACTGTCAACAATGAATGCAGGAACTCCCTAATTCTTGTATAGTATAACTCAAAGGTCCAAGTTAGTCTGGGCATTGGTTTAATTTGACTCTATTGGCATACAGGTTAGTGGTCATATTCGTAGCAATATTTAATAACAGCGTAGGGAATATCTCCAAGGGGTATGTTACTTTATAAAAGTACGTGGTACAAATAGAATCTCACTCTTGAGTTCTAGCATCAACTAATTTCTCTAGTGGTTCAGTTATGTTAATTACCAAGAAGACAGTTACGACTGATGATCCATCTTTTGCTCAACTCTAACTTCCGTTTCCTAAGCTAATGGATCAACCTTGAAACTTTCTTTCATTATTATTCCGAAATATCTAATTTCACGATTCTTCATTATCTATTTTTTTTATAACACAATGATATTCAACAAAATTGCAGCCAACCCAAGGTCATCTACCAACCTGAATTAAAGGAAATACGACTCCCTTCGTAGACCTCCATCCCTTGTAGGTTAGTTGTTATAAAGTCGACCCTGTTAAACATTTTTCTGGTCGTGATATTCTTCTGGTATTTCTACTCGAGTCAGAGTACGCTTCCCTTAACCCTTGCTTTCTGGTTGAATTCATTTTAGCTATTTCTTCTCAATGGCAGTTTGTCTTCAGGTCTAATTACTTTTGATTTTTCTCTTCATCTGTCTCCTGAACTCGTTGGTGAAAGGGGTCCTGTCTCCATCTTGGCTTAATTGCGTCTCTCTGACGTCCTCGTTCTGTGACGTGGTACCCACTTTTTATTTTTTCTCTCCCAAGTAACCAGCTCTGAGAGTATTGCTTTCCTTCTCATAGCCAACCTATTTTTTCTCTATTTTACGTCATGCCGGACCGTATGTCACTACTCCTGTGACATTACTAAAGATTTCTCACACAGTAAATTAATTTCAAAATTTGTCCTGTTGTTAACAAACTTTTTATCCCACTACAAAAGTTTGAAAGAAATGTTCAATGCTGCTGTGACAAATAAATGAATAAAAATAGTGCTCAGGACAAAAAAAAACTCAAAATACTTGTATATTAAATGTTAATTTGAAAAACAACTCCAGTAGCTTTAAATCATCTTTGTAATAGTCTATTATGACTTTACATATTCATATTTATAAATGTATCGGACATAGTATGCCAGTGTTGATTTGCCTAAAAACTCAAGTTTAATATGCCAAATTTCAGAATTTGGTGACTGTTGAAGATGGTGTAGTTATTTCCTGAAATTTGGCAACAGCTGAAAAAGTTCAATCATTACCATCCAGCTCCCAGTGAAGCATAGGCCTTCAACTAATTCACTCCAAACTTGTACGACCGGAGACATCTTTTCAAGATCTTTCCATATCTTCTTTATCTCCATGTCCCTAATTCTCTATGTGTTTTTTTGTTGTCTCTTTCTATTTCCCATACATAAATTCCAGAATCTATCAATGCTATCAACTGGTTTTCTCAATGTGTCCTAAATCTTTACATCAGGAACATGCCAAAATCACTTATGCGGTTGTCCCTAGCTGTAAACTACTTTTTTTTTTAACACACAATCTTTAAATGTTTATAATTTCACCTCTGTTTACTTTTGTACAATTTATACATTTCTTGGGTTACTTTAAATTAATGATCTGCCTACCATAGACCACCGAAAAAAATCTAAATCACTCCGTTGAATCAATCCATGTTTGAACGTTAAGAATCATAGTTACAGCCCGCTACTGCAGAAAATTAAAAACTATCACAAATAACTAAGCATGGAATATTATATTATCAAAATATGTCTCCTACAAATCAAAGTCTGCATCATTCCCATGTTAATCACAAAACCATTTCCACATGCTCAAAAAAAAAAAAAAAAAAAAAAGTCTACCTTCTGCTTTATCTCCCAAACAGTTTTGTAAAGTTCTTTGAGATCATCAGGAATTGAGGGTATTCCCTGGATAGACCCTCCAGCAGCAATCAGCTGATTCTTCACATCTTCATTCCACAAGCCCAACTCAGTCAGATCTAAACATGAATTAAACACCACAAAAATAATAATGGAAAGTCAAGATTTTTGTAGTGAAACACATACTAAAAAACATCCATGTTCCATTTATAAACATATTTTCTACATAATCATTTGTCATTTATTTATTTTTCTTTCATATGCAAGAAGTTGCAAGGCAGTCCTTGTTCTGGAATCCCCAGGGGAAAGAGAAGCAGAAGTAGACCAAAAAACACATGGAGAAGAGAGCTAGATGCAGAAGTGAAAATGATGAAAACATGGAAAGAATTTGAGCAGATGGCACATGACAGGAGGACTTGGCATGTGTTTGTTGAAGGCCTATGCTCCATGTGGAGCTAAAGGGTATTGACTGATTAATATGCTTGATGCAGTTTTAATCCTTGTACAAGTGCCTGCTCTGGTTAAGGTCAAACAGCATTTCCTCTTTCAAAAGCAAAACAATAGTAATTATTATTATCAACAGAAAAACTATGAAATATTATTATAAACAAATTATTATAATTATTGTTACAATTATAAATAAATATATTATTTCACAATCGTTAAATATAATAGTAATAATACTTATTATAATTATCAGTTGCTATTATTTAACGCTGATATTATTTGAGACATCCTGATTTCACTAAGGTCAATTAACATACGGCTGTGAGAGTTGGAAAATAACAAAATCATTGGAGAACAAGCTGAATACATTCGAGAACAAATGTCTTAGAAAACTCATGAACATCAGTTGGAAAGAATTCAAGACTAATCGACAAATAAGAGAAGACTCTAGGCAGAAATATGTCTCCAACTATATAAGGAAAAGATGATGGTCATATATCGGTCATGTCCTACGAATGCAAAACAACAGAATACCATTGCAGGCACTCACTTGGGTTCCTGAGGGTAAGAGGAAAAAAGGAAGACCAAAAGAAACACACAGAAGAACAATAATAAGAGAAGGAAGAACGTTGGGATTAAACAATGTGCAAGAGCTAAGAGGAGTGGCGTCATAACGTACAACCTGGAGAGCACTGGTTTCTGCCTTATGCGCCGTGTTTGGTGCTTAAAGAATTTATTATTATTAATTCACCTTTCTCCCATGTGATATCATACCTTAAAATGACAAATTCTGCTAGTTAAGGCATATGATGCCAGCTGACTTAAGTGCATTTTGATGAGACTTAAATTTTTGGGGGCCACTATTTAGTTGGTCCGTGGTGTTGTGGAACATGTAGCCACCACTACAGCTGGTCCCATTGTAGAAAGCCTGCAAAAAAAGCATTGTGCTCTTGCAGCAGTGGTTCAGTAGCCCAGTCTCATATAAGACACCTCTTATGACATGCCTGAGGCAGCAATTCTTTCTTTGCCTCCTCAGTAACCATCAGGACCTACACAGAGCTTTATATAACAGAGTAATGTAATGCTTATTCAATATGATGAATCAAATGATGGACAAGATAGGTTACATTTTCAGGAAGTCACCTATTACAGGTCTGTACCCTTTTATCCAAAATCATGAGGGACAGCTGTGTTTCAGAAACCAGATTTTTTTCAGTTTCCAGATGTCACCCAAGTCATGTTTGAAAAGTAGCCCAAAGAAACTTTTGATTGTGAGAATATTTTGGTTTCCAGATGTCACCCAAGTCATGTTTGAAAAGTAACCCAAAGAAACTTTCGATACTGAGAATATTTCACTTTTCGGGTGTTCAGATAAAGGCTACGGACCTGCAGAATGACTAAGCAGGATAGAAGATACAGAAAGAATTGCGTGCAGACCCGTCCAACATTCTGCCCTTCCTTTCTCTCATCTTTTACACAGTATCCATTCATTCTCAAATGTACTTGAAGTATTAATTTAAAGGAATGCAAGGTTATAAAAGTAATACAACAGCATAATCACATTTACAGTATCAATTCATAATCAAGAAATAAAGTAGGTTGAAAAAAAAAAAATTCTCAAAACCTACAAACAGTATATTAGATAAATTATTTGGAAATATAATCAGATTAGGGGGGTATATATAATTAGCACTCATGAAGTATTAGCAAAGTCTGGGATTGCCTGAATAAGGACTGAGTGTGTTTTTGCAGGTCATGAGGCCGACCATTTTAAAGATGAGCAGCAGAGTATGCTAAGCCTGTCTTTAATAAGTCAAGCCTAGGCTGGGTGAAAACTTGTAATTTGTGTGAGTTAACTACGTTATCCGTTATATTTGAAAAGCAGTCTTATATGTTGGGGCATTCTGTGACAGGATTTTGTGAACGAATTTGGCTTTGTTGAAGAGAAAGAGTTTTCTTAGATGTAGTATTTTAAGATATTTAAATAGATATACACACTGTGTTTGGTATTTGTCAGAAACCATCTGCACTGCATGTTTCTGAAGTGAATGGAGTCTCTTTGTGGACATGGATCAACCATCCCATATTCTGAAGCCACACAGTGAGAAGAGAAATGACAGAAGGACAAAGAAGACACGGAAAGCTAGAATCGATTGACCAATACATGAGGACTTGGAAACAAGTAGCTGAATACCTATGCTCTACAGGCAGCTGAAAGGGACAGAATAAGTTTAAAAAAAAATCAAGCTGTGACTCTCCGACCTTATAGCAAATAAACATCTGTCATACCTTTAAGAAGGTGCTGATTGACAATCTGAAATTCTCCAGACAAAACTCTCCGGGTGTAAATATTGCTGGTGTATGCCTCGATGGATTCATTGTTGCCAAGGATCTGTGCAGTTGACGCTGTTGGCATGGGAGCCATCAAAAGACTGTTTCGTAGCCCAAACTTGGCAATGCGTTGTCTAAGACTAGTCCAATCCAGATTTGTTGTCTGCAATTTACAAGTTTTAAAAAAATTTGAAATACAAACTGACATATGGCAAGTTATTTTATACATTAAAACTTGCTGCCAAATCGTTAAGGGTGCTTTTTTATCTTTGACAAAATTAGTCAAACTTTTATTATATTTGAAAAAGTGTTTTGGGAGTTTTAAGATAAATGGTATGATCCTCATATGGCAATCATAAAAATTGCATGTGAAATAATGAAAATGTTAATTATGAAATGAATAAAAACAGTGTATGATCCCTAAATGGGGTTTAAACAACCAGACTTTTATAAATGGGCGCTTGCATAGAAAAGAAGCATTGAAATGGTACAACAGGATCCGCAATGCGGAACTGATGACAAGAATCAAACAGATGCTAGTGGAACAAATTCGTGATGTTTCTTTCCAGAAGCATGAGACTTTATTGCACTTTCTCCCATGGTTGTCAAATAGATTTTTTTTTTTTTTTTACATACAGTGCATTTTGCCTACTTTTTATTTTTCCCGGGCGATATCCAAGTTTTATAAGTTGGCATTTCTAGCCACTTGTGTTGAAATCGACAACCAGGCATGATTTCTAAATGCAACTGCGAAAAGTGAAAAATGCTGTAAAAAAATCTTGGTCACAACTTTCAATGTAGCGATGCTTCAATCAAATGAACAGTGCTAAAAATAATTTTACGTGTTCAAATCATTATCGCAAACTCCAAAAACGCCTGGAAATGGATTTAGTGCGCAAAAGGAAGTAAACATTCAACAGTAGATGATGTTTAACAAAAATCAAGATAACAACTTCCAGTATGAGAATGGAGGTAGAGGCAGCTACTGCAGCCTTAAGGTGGCTAAATGAAACTCCATTAACAAAGGTAGTCATTGTGTGAGACTCTCAGTGCATGCTTTGAAAGGTTCAAAGTGGTTGGCTATGGCATGAATGGAAAACATTCATAGAAGCTTCGAACCTGCAGGACCTGGTG